>CAKXYN010000041.1:2400000-3000000 GCA_935064755.1 Tragelaphus eurycerus | reverse complement strand
AAATGCTTATTTTGAAATTTTAAGCAATAGCGACATAAATAATAAGATATAATGACCTAAAATTAAAATGAAAAATATGCAGATATTCTAGTTTTTGAATCTCTATTACAAAATTTCCATAGATAATCTCTGACATTGTTCAGCTAAGACATAGAAACCAAGTAGATTAGATAAATTAAAAAAAGATAAAAATCTGACAAATATTGCAAATAATAAGATATAAATCATGTCACAATCATTTATAAAACTATAAAATGCAATTAGAGTAAAACAAGAGATGAAAGTTTTAATAGACACAGACAAGCACAGTTAGTGTAACACCTATTAAAATAGATGGAAAACAGAACTAAAACAAACTTAATTCTCTACTGTTTAAAAGAGACTCAACAGTTTGACGCCAAAAGGTTAAGAGAAATAGAATAGGGAAAAAAAAAAAAAAAAACACCACAGAGATGCTAATTAAAACAATGTGGGAACTACATGATGAGGACATCATGGAATTTAGCATCCCAATCCAAATATCTTTGAAAGTGAATGAGCATTATTGGTAATCAATATACAGAATATGATTAAACCAGTCATGATATGGACAAACTTAAATGCCAAATGACAGTTGGTTAGCATTTACTTAGATTTATCCCCCCCCCCCCCCCCCCGCCCAGAGGCTTAGGGGAGAAGGCAATGGCAACCCACTCAAATATTCTTGCCTGGAGAATCCCAGGGATGGGGGAGCCTGGTGGGCTGCCATCTATGGGGTCACACAGAGTCTGAAACGACTCAAGCAGCACCAGCAGAGGCATAGTGGATGACAAGTAAAGGGGGATTTAAGAGAAGTGATTGTGTTCTATAAGGTAAACATAGCATATTTGATATGGCTGGCAAGAGACTAACCTGCCTAGCAATCAATATAGTTAATCCTCCTCTATGAAGTAGATCTAGTTGTGATAATTTTACAGATAAAAAAAACTATGCATAAATAAAATTGTTTATAGCTATATGTAAAATTAACACATTTATAAAAGTTATGTATAAAAAGAAAATCATTTATAAAATGAGGTAGAGAAGAAGAATTGAAATCAAGTCTGGTTCTTTGAATATATCAAAGCATTTACTTCACTACTTGCCATAAATAATCTCAGCAATACTTGGCAAATTGCACTAAATGTCCAAGTTTTTTACAATGTCAAGAAGAAAATTTTGAACTAACTCAACTTTAATATTCTTGCACTTTCCAAACACCTGCCATCATATACATTTATGAGTGTAATGACTTAGATTCACTCGGTTAATTTTCATTAATAATAACAACCAGATTGATTGACATTGCACTTTAACTCATTGTTATGCTTATATGATTATTTTGTGTTCTTTGAATATCATATCTGAAAATCATAATACTTTAGACCAAAATTATCACGTTATTTTAGATATCTTTCTCACCTTATGCTTTCTTTTTCTTATGAATTATATGTACATATATGCAACATCCAAAGGAATAAATGTGTTGTATTATATAATGTATAACCATTAAAAAATATCTTTAATCTACATTACCTAAGTTGATGCCTAGCGTATAAAGAAACCCCAAAATACATTTGTCTAATGCACTTAATAAATAACTAAATACTGAAAGAGTTGTGTGTTGATCACTCAGTTGTATCCATTCTTCGTGACCCCATGGACTGTAGCCCACCAGGCTCTTCTGTCCATGGAATTCTCCAGGCAAGAGTTCTGGAGTGGGTTACCATTTCCTTTTCCAGAAACAAGTAGTAATAAGACATACAACGAATATTTTAGAAAGATAAAATTAAGGAAAAACAAAAATGGTTAGAAAAAAGGAGTCCAAGTCAGAGAATACAGCAATAACACAGGACTATAAAAGGGAATGGAGAGACAAATACGGGAGATTTTGTTTAAAACAAAGTATTCTGAACTTACTGACTGGATATGCAGGGAAAGGGAGAGTCCAGAACCAGAGATAAAGCTGTGGTCTACAGCTCAAGTGACTGAGCAGATTAAGTGCCTTTCAGAGGAATAAAGAAATCAGAAGAGGGGCAATTACAGTTAATTCTTAAACAGTTGGGTCGGGGAAGGAAGTTAGAGGCTCCACTCCTCCAGAGTTGAGAAGGAGGAGATAGCTGTACAGTCAGCATCTATGATTCCACAACCGCAGGTTCAAACAACCATGGATCATATAGTAATGTAGTATTTATTTTTTAAATAGATATAAAAGAGGACCCCTGAAGTTCAAACCTGTCATTGTTCAAGGGTCATTATAGAGAGTACACAATATGTGTATATTAAATGAAGGAAAAAAAAAAAGAAAAAAGAAAAATAAATAAAGAACAGGTTAGAAACCAGTATCTACGTAACATCAGTATATATATATATATATTCTATGTAGATATATATATATATATATATATATATATATATTCTACGTAGAGACTATATATATATATATATATATTCTATATAGATATATATATATATATATATATATATTTCTGTTGTTGACTAGAAGAAAGTGTACAAATCAAGAGCTGCGAGTTAAGTTTTATTTGGGGCAAAATGAAGGCTGCCACCCAGGAGGCAGGCTCTCAGATAGCCCTGAGAGACTGCTCCAAAGCAGCAGTGGGGGAAGGCCAATATGTAAGGTTTTGGTGAAGGGTGAGTTCAATATCATGACGTACTAATTTTAAAAAGATCTAAAAAGATCTTTTTTAGTCATGAGGGTCTGATGTCGCCATGAAGGGATTTAGTGTTTTTGTATGTATGAGGAGGTGCAAGGATTTAGATCATAAAATCTGTTCCTAGAAGTATCCAACTATCTACAGACCTGTCACACCAGTTTCCCTGGAGCACAGAGTGCCTCACTCTTCCCTGAGCTCCCTCAGAAGGTGTTGAAGGTCAACAGCTGTAGCAGTAAGGGGTTCAATCTCTGTAGAGGCAGATGGCGAATGTCTTTTTTTGTTCAGTTCTTGGCAATGCTCTTGGTAAGTGTCAATTTGTAGTTGACATTGTCATTAAACCTACAGACATTTCAAATACATTTAGGTGAAACATAAAATATATTGCACAAGTATCTTAAAATAGAGAAAACCACATTAAAGACTACTAGAAAATATTTTCAATACAGAAATATATTGAATAGATATTGAATTGAATAGATAGTCAATATGGAAAATATTAACTAAATTGAAAGTACCATAGGCATCAATTTTGTGTGCATGCTATTAAAACAAAGATTCAAAGAATTTTCAAATTCATTGAAGTTTATATTTAAAAATTTTAAATGACTCAATGAATATTCATATAGTCAAGAAAGATAGACATTTAAAAATTCCAATATAGCATTTAAAGAATTATCTGAAAATACTTGGCATTTCCCTTCATCTATATCTTAGATGAATAATTGCTTTGAGCGAAAAATTGAGAATGTATAATCCATTCTGCATGATAGTACACATATGCACAGACAAACACATTCAACATACCATAATTACCCCTGCCTTATTCTCCCATCATGTGAAATGGCAACCCATCCCAATATTCTTGCCTGGGAAATCCCATGGACAGATGAGCCTGTTCAGTTTAGTTGTTCAGTTGTGTCTGACTCTGTGACTCCACGAACTGCAGCAAGCAAAGCTTCCCTGTCAATCAGCAAATCTGAAGCCTGCTCAAACTCGTATCCATTCAGTTGGCATGCCATCCAACCATTTCATCCTCTGTCTTCCCCTTCTCCTCCTACAGTCAATCTTTCCCATCATTATAGTATTTTCTTCACTTCAGGTGGCTAAACTATTGAAGTTTCCGTATCAGTCCTTCCAATGAACATTCAGGACTGATTTCCTTTATGATTGACTGGTTTGATCTCCTTGCACTCCAAGGGACTCTCAAGAGTCTTCACCAAACCCACAGCAAACAATATCCTTAATAGTGAAAAATTGAAAGCATTTCCTTTAAACTCAGGAACAAGACAAGGGTGACCACACTCATCACTACTATTCAACATAGTTTTGGAAGTTTGGCTACACTCATCACAGGAGAAAAATAAATAAAAGGAATCCAGATTGGAAAAGAAGTAAAATTTTCACTGTTTGCAGATGACATGATCCTCTACATAGAAAACCCTAAAGACTCCATGAGAAAATTACTAAAGCTAATCAATGAATAGAGTAAAGTTACAGGATATAAAATTAACATGCAGAAATCTCTTGCATTTCTATATACTAACAATGAGAAAACCGAAAGATAAATTAAGGAAAAAATTCCACTCACGATTGCAACAAAAAGAATAAAATACTTAAGAACATACCTACCTATAGAAAACTATAAAACACTGATGAAGGAAATCAAAGAGGACACTCATAGATGGAGAAATGTACCACGTTCATGGATTGGAAGAATCAACATAGTGAAAGTGAGTATATTACCCAAAGCAATCTATAGATTCAATGCAATCCCTATAAAGATACCAACAGTATTTTTCACAGAACTAGAACAAATAATTTCACAATTTGTATGGAAATACAAATAACCTTGAATAGCCCAAGCGATCTTGAGAAAGAAGAATGTAACTGGAAGAATCAACCTGCCTGACTTCAGGATCTACTACAAAGCTACAGTCATCAAGACAGTATGGTACTGACACAAAGACAGAGCTATAGATCAATGGAACAAAATGGAAAGCCCAGAGATAAATCCACATGCCTACAGACACCTTATCTTTGACAAAGGAGGCAAGAATACACAATGGAGAAAAGACAATCTCTTTAACAAGTGGTGTTGGAAACAATGGTCAGCCACTTGTAAAAGAATGAAATTAGAACACTTTGTAAGACCATACACAAAAATAAACTCAAAATGGATTAAAGATCTAAATGTAAGGACAGAAACTATAAAACTCCTAGAGGAGAACATTGGCAAAACACTCGCCGACAGAAATCACAGCAGGATCCTCTATGATCCACCTCCCAGAATATTGGAAATAAAAGCAAAAATAAACAAATGGGACCTAATTAAAATTAAAAGCTTTGGCACAATGAAGGAAACTATAAGCAAGGTGAAAAGACAGCCTTCAGGATGGGAGAAAATAATAGCAAATGAAACAACTGACAAAGATTAATGTCAAAAATATACAAGCAACTCCTGCAGCTCAATTCCAGAAAAATAAATGACTGAATCAAAAAATGGGCCAAAGAACTAAACAGACATCTCTCCAAAGAAGACATACAGGTGGCTAACAAACATATGAAAAGATGCTCAACATCACTCATTATCAAATCAAAACTACAATGAGAAACCACCTCACACCATTCAAAATGGCCATCATTAAAAAATCTACAAACAATATATTCTGGAGAAGATGTGGAAAAATGGGAACCCTCTTGCACTGTTTGTGGGAATGCAAACTAGTAAAGTCACTATGGAGAACAGTGTGGAGATCCCTTAAAGACCTGGAAATAGAACTGCCATATGACCCAGCAATCCCACTGCTAGGCATACACACTGAGGAAACCAGAATTGAAAGAGATACGTGTACCCCAATGTTCATTGCAGCACTGTTCATAATAGCCAGGACATGGAAGCACCCTAGATGTCCATCTGAAGATGAATGGATAAGCAAGAGGTGGTACATGTACACAGTGGAATATCACTCAGCCATTAAAAAGAATACATTTCAATCAGTTCTTATTAGGTAGATGAAACAAGCCTTTTATAAAGAGTGATGTAAGCCAGAAGGAAAAACACCAATATAGTATACTAACACATATATATGGAATTTAGAAAGATGGTAATGATAACCCTCTATGTGAGACAGCAAAAGAGACACAGATGTACAGATCAGTGTTTTAGACTCTGTGGGAGAAGGCGAGGGTGGGATGATTTGAAAGAATAGCACTGGAACATGTATATTATTATATATGCAACTGATTGCACATGTTACACATGTGCAATCATTGTAAATGATTGCAAATTGCACCCTGTCTCATGCATCAGGTACGATGCATGAGTCAGGGTCCGCAGGGCTGGTGCACAGGGATAACCCAGGGGGATGGGATGGGGAGGGAGGTGGGAGGGGGGCTCAGAATGGGAAACACATGTACACCCATGGCAGATTCATGTCAATGTGGCAAACCACTAAATATTGTAAAGTAATTAGCCTCCAATTAAAATAAATAAATTTAAAAAAATAAAAAAAATGCCATTAATGGGACTGAAAAAAAAAAGTCTTCCCCAACACCACAGTTCAAAAGCATCAGTTCTTAGGGGCTCAGCTTTCTTTATAGTCCAACTCTCACATCCATACATAACTATTGGAAAAGCTTTAGCTTTGACTAAATGGACCTTTGTTGGCAAAGTAATGTCTCTGCTTTTTAATATGCTGCCTAGGTTTGTCATAGCTTTTCTTCTAAGAAGCAAGTGTCCTTTAATTTCATGGCTGCAATCACCATCTGCAGTGATTTTGGAGCCCCCCAAATAAAGTCTCTCACTGTTTTCATATTTATTTGTCATTAAGTGATGGAACTAGGTGCCATGGTCATCGTTTTCTGGATGTTGAGTTTTAAGCCAAACTTTTCACTCTCCTCTTTCAATTTCATCAAGAGGTTCTTTAATTTTTCGTCACTTTCTGCCATAAGGGTGGTGTCATCTGCACCCTTGGACTGCAAGGAGATCCAACCAGTCCATTCTGAAGGAGATCAGCCCTGGGATTTCTTTGGAGGGAATGATGCTAAAGCTGAAACTCCAGTACTTTGGCTACCTTATACAAAGATTTGACTCATTGGGAAAGACTCTGATGCTGGGAGGGATTGGGGGCAGGAGGAGAAGAGGACGACAGAGGATGAGATAGCTGGATGGCATCACTGACTCCATGGACATGAGTCTGAGTGAACTCTGAGAGTTGGTGATGGACAGGGAGATATGGCGTGCTATAACTCATGGAGTCGCAAAGAGTTGGACACGACTGAGCGATTTAACTGAACTGAACTGAAGTTATTAATACTTCTCCCAGAAATCTTGATTCCAGCTTGTGCTTTATCCAGCCCAACCTCTCACATGATATATTCTGCATATAAGTTAAATAAGCAGGGTAACTATATACAGCCTTGATGTACTCCTTTCCCAATTTGGAACTAGTCTGTTGTTCCATGTCCAGTTCTAACTATTACTTCTTAACCTGCATACAGATTTCTCAGGACGCAAGTCAGGTGGTCTCGTATTCCAATCTCTTGAAGAATTTTTCACAGTGTGTTGTGATACATACAGCCAAATGCTCTGGTATAGTCAATAAATCAGAAGCATCGCAGGATAGCAACTAAACAACAAACCACAAGATTAGATCAATTTCCCCTGTTAAGAATCCCCAGAATATTTGTACTTAATCTAAAAGAGAGATAATGTGTTAATCTGTCACCTTACCACAATCCTTGAAAATTCTCAGTGCCATTCCAGCACCTCCTTTATTTATTCAATCATTCTATATTAGATAAATTTTCTTGGGCTCCACCTTTGTGCTAGGGACTAACATATATATTTGTATTAGGGATGCAGTGGTAACAAGACAGCCTTCAGTGAATTTACACTATAAGCATCTGAAGATGCTATTCAAGCATTTGCAATAAAATATATTAGTGTAATAGTAAATAGGAAAAGGAGTACGTCAAGGCTGTATATTGTCACCATGTTTATTTAACTTATATGCAGAGTACATCATGAGAAATGCTGGACTGGAAGAAACACAAGCTGGCATCAAGATTGCTGGGAGAAATATCAATAACCTCAGATATGCAGATGACACCACCCTTATGGCAGAAAGTGAAGAGGAACTCAAAAGCCTCTTGATGAAAGTGAAAGTGGAGAGTGAAAAGGTTGGCTTAAAGCTCAACATTCAGAAAACGAAGATCATGGCATCTGGTCCCATCACTACATGGGAAATAGATGGAGAAACAGTGGAAACAGTGTCAGACTTTATTTTTCTGGGCTCCAAAATCACTGCAGATGGTGACTACAGCCATGAAATTAAAAGATGCTTACTCCTTGGAAGGAAAGTTATGACCAACCTAGATAGCATATTCAAAAGTAGAGACATCACTTTGCCAACAAAGGTTCGCCTAGTCAAGGCTATGGTCTTTCCTGTGGTCATGTATGGATGTGAGAGCTGGACTGTGAAGAAGGCTGAGTGCCAAAGAATTGATGCTTTTGAACTGTGGTGTTGGAGAAGACTCTTGAGAGTCCCTTGGCCTGCAAGGAGATCCAACCAGTCCATTCTGAAGGAGATCAGCCCTGGGATTTCTTTAGAAGGAATGATGCTCAAGCTGAAACTCCAGTATTTTGGCCACCTCATGAGAAGAGTTGACTCATTGGAGAAGACTCTGATGCTGGGAGGGATTGGGGGCAGGAGGAGAAGGGGAAGACAGAGGATGAGATGGCTGGATGGCATCACTGACTCGATGGATGTGAGTCTGAGTGACCTCCGGGAGCTGGTGATGGACAGGGAGGCCTGGCGTGCTGCAGTTCATGGGGTCGCAAAGAGTCGGACACTACTGAGCGACTGATCTGATCTGATCTCTGAAGGTAATCAGAGGGTTCTTCCTTGAGTGAAGCCAAAATTTGTTCACCTTAACATTAAACGATTTAGGTCAATTCCAATCACACAGATAATGCAAACTAAGTATAGGTATACTTACCGAATAAATATAGGAATTAATAAATGAGTACTACCAATAGAAAATAGTATTCTTTTTAAAACCTATTATTTTAAGCATGAGATTTTATATATATATATATATATATATATATATATATATATATATATATCAAATTTGTTTTTGATGGATCAGCCAATCAATAGTGATGCTATTGTTCAGGACCACCTGGGGCTATCATCTGGTCCACACTACCTGGGCAGGCCCCCACAAACATTTCCCCAACTAGAGCCAATATTGCAATAGGAGTTGCCCTTGTGGTTCTTATCATGATTGTAAGACACACCTAAGCAATGACTTTTTACTATCATAGATTGTGGAGGGGGAACATGGCATTTCTGGGGCCATACAGCAATGTCACATCTCAGATAAACAGATATAGCAGACCTGGTGTTCTGCCTTTGTTGTGGTTGAGAGTGGGGTGCCTAGGGTATTAAATTTCATTCTATTGGTGAGATTAAAACAAAAACAGTGGAAATCAAAGCCTAGGAAGGGAAAAGCAGGGTCCACAAAAGGCTAATTATCAAGGTCAAATAGGACTTTCCAAAAATGGGAACTTGATGGGTGGGACAATTTGACTTTTATATAAAGTTTGGTTCCAAATAGGAAAAGGAGTACGTCAAGGCTGCATATTGTCACCATGTTTATTTAACTTATATGCAGAGTACATCATGAGAAATGCTGGACTGGAAGAAACACAAGTTGGAATCAAGATTGCCGGGAGAAATATCAATAACCTCAGATATGCAGATGACACCACTCTTATGGCAGAAAGTGAAGAGGGGCTAAAAAGCCTCTTGATGAAAGTGAAAGTGGAGAGTGAAAAGGTTGGCTTAAAGCTCAACATTCAGAAAACGAAGATCATGGCATCTGGTCCCATCACTGCATGGGAAATAGATGGGGAAACAGTGGAAACAGTGTCAGACTTTGTTTTTCTGGGCTCCAAAATCACTGCAAATGGTGACTGCAACCATGAAATTAAAAGACGCTTACTCCTTGGAAGGAAAGTTATGACCAACCTAGATAGCATATTCAAAAGCAGAGACATTACTTTACCAACAAAGGTTCGCCTAGTCAAGGCTATGGTCCTTCCTGTGGTCATGTATGGATGTGAGAGCTGGACTGTGAAGAAGGCTGAGTGCCGAAGAATTGATGCTTTTGAACTGTGGTGTTGGAGAAGACTCTTGAGAGTCCCTTGGACTGCAAGAAGATCCAACCAGTCCATTCTGAAGGAGATCAATCCTGGAATTTCTTTAGAAGGAATGATGCTAAAGCTGAAACTCCAGTATTTTGGCCACCTCATGCGAAGAGTTGACTCATTGGAGAAGACTCTGATGCTGGGAGGGATTGAGGGCAGGAGGAGAAGGGGACGACAGAGGATGAGATGGCTGGATGGCATCACTGACTCGATGGATGAGAGTCTGAGTGACCTCCGGGGGCTGGTGATGGACAGGGAGGCCTGGCGTGCTGCAATTCATGGGGTTGCAAAGAGTCGGACACGACTGAGCGACTGATCTGATCTGATAAAGTACTCTGTGGTATGTTTATTTGAGATGAATGTCTTTGAAATGAATGCCTTAGTAATAAAAAGCTTAATGTCAGGCATTTATATTACCATCAAAATTTGTCATAATTTTCAGCCACTCGTGTTAGAAAACTTTATAGCACACTTCACAAGTCCTGACACACCTGCTCCCTACCATCTTGCCTCAGCAGGTCACATAGCAATTAATTAGCCGGACTGTATTTGAGTCTAGATTTGTCTGTTGCCAAAGTTCAAGTATGATTTTGCACAATATAAAATTAAACTTTGCCAAGAATGGACACTTTCTACAAGGATATTTTAAGACTACACCCCACAATCTTCTTTAATATTATTCTTATCCTGCGGATTAAATATGAGATAAACATTTAAACATGTTAAACTATATGACCAATTAGTTTTTTTTTTGTTTTTCTGTGTTTCAGCTGCAGCTGTTCTCTTGGTCACATGGATAGTCTGTACCCTCAGTGTTGACTATTGCTTAGGAAATCACAGTGCATCAGAGCATGTGCTCTGCCTAGTCCATTTGCACACCTCCAATTGTAGCCGTCTGCAAAGATGTAAAAGACACATCTGTGAAATAGAAACAAGACTGTAAATCTGCATCCTGCAAAAATGGAGTAACACATACATATTTAAGTGGCTATCTCTTTGGCAATTGGTCTCAGGATTTGCAGCAAATATTTCCTGAGAAATCAAATCATCTACTGAGTAATGTGGTTAATATGTTTATTAGCATATCTCAAATATGTCTAGTTGGTATTGTAGTCAGCTTTCTCATTTGGGAAAGAAAAAATATTTTCACTTGAAATAATAGGATTGCTTCTTTGGGTAATGACACTGCTGACTACACAGCTTTTGTTCATGCAAATGAGGCTAATAAGGCCAAGCTGTACCACTGATAATATAATGTATATGTTCAGAGGTCTGCAGTGAAAACCGGCAACCATAACCTTCCAATAATTTCCCTTAAGCAGCTTCAGAACTTCCTTCAATCTTCTGTTTGGCTGCCTAAGCAAACTGATTGCCAATTTCTTCTTAGTTTAAAAATAAACCTTCCTTTCAGTATTTTTGAGATCAGTTTAATGTTCTCACATTAATAAGATTAAAAAAAAATAAAATCACAATGATACTATATTCTCTGTAAAACCATAGAGAAAAGATTCACAACGGCTGCATAGTAAAATCCAGCTTTTGGTATAAAATATCAGGAATTAAGCAATCTTTATGTTATTTAAAATTGTATGCTTTATCTTACATTGAAATGATTGTTCAAAATAATTTCAAAGTTTATTGATTATAATTGCCTTATAAAAATAAGTATGTAGGCAACACAGAAAGAAAATATAATTGTTACTTGAAATCACACCTAACTTTAAATAAAACAATGAAGAGTAATTTTATGCAGTTTGACATCCCATTTTATCAAGCAGAACTAAATCTAAAAAGTATTTGGATTTCCATCTTAAAAAGAAAAAATATATATATATTTCCTATTTGACATTAAAATAATATACTAAAACTTTGGGACGAAATTTATAAAGATAAGTTCTAAAAATGGAAATAGTGCTTTCATTGGAATAAACATATAGCCATCCAGACAGACTTTTTAAAGATGAAAATATATTTGAATGCACAAATATATTACACAAGTATACCTATATACTTGCACAAATATATCTTCTGTTTGGCTGCCTAAGCAAACTGATTGCTGCTAAAAAGTTGGTCCCTTTAATTTCACATTTCAAGCATGTTCTTAGCAAGAAGAAAGCAGCATAAAATGCACTGCTGCTGCTGCTGCTGCTAAGTCGCTTCAGTCGTGTCCGACTCTGTGCGACCCCATAGACGGAAGCCCACCAGGCTCCCCTGTCCCTGAGATTCTCCAGACAAGAATACTGGAGTGGGTTGCCATTTCCTTCTCCACCGTATGAAAGTGGAAAGCGAAAGTGAAGTCGCTCAGTCGTGTCCGACTCTTAGCGACCCCATGGACTGGAGCCTACCAGGCTCCTCCATCCATGGGATTTTCCAGGCAAAAGTACTGGGGTGGGGTGCCATAAAATGCACTAGTGTTGCTGAAATAGTTGTATATGCCTTAATAAAAAAACATATACCTATATACTTCTATTTTTACAACGTAGTGTATATTGTAAAATTCAGTGAAAATATAATGGTAACCAGAAATTATCCATAAAATAGAATAAAGAATGAAACTTAACTCTTCTTAAAACAATTAGTAAGAAAAAATGTCATTAATTATTTTCATACACACACATATGTATTCTGCTGTTGCTGTTTAGCCTCTAAGTTGTGTCAGACTCTTTGTGATACCATGAATCATAGCCTGCCATGCTCCTTTGTCCTTGGGATTTTCCAAGTAATAATACTGGAGTGGATTGTCATTTCCTTCTCCAGGAACTCTTCATGATCCAGGGATAAAACATGAATCTCTTACTTGGCAGATGAATTCTTTACATTGAGCAATCTGGGAAGATACATATGTATATGTACACATATATAATCAATAAGCAATCTATTACTTTATATTTTAGGACTAAAATAATTACAGTTTCCTATTATGTGATCATTAAATATGTGTTTTATATACATTTTTTCATGTAGTTAGACAATACCTTACATACTACCTACTATTGGTAACTATTAATTGTACCTACTATTGTCAACATCCGGTCCCATCACTTCATGGGAAATAGATGGGGAAACAGTGTCAGACTTTATTTTTCTGGGCTCCAAAATCACTGCAGATGGTGACTGCAGCCATGAAATTAAAAGACGCTTACTCTTTGGAAGAAAAGTTATGACCAACCTAGATAGCATATTTAAAGGCAGAGACATTACTTTGCCAACAAAGTTTCGCCTAGTCAAGGGTATGGTTTTTCCTGTGGTCAGGTATGGATGTGAGAGCTGGACTGTGAAGAAGACTGAGCGCTGAAGAATTGATGCTTTTGAACTGTGGTGTTGGAGAAGACTCTTGAGAGTCCCTTAGACTGCAAGGAGATCCAACCAGTCCATTCTAAAGGAGATCAGCCCTGGGATTTATTTGGAAGGAATGATGCTAAAGCTGAAACTCCAGTACTTTGGCCACCTCATGCTAAGAGTTGACTCACTGGAAAATACTCTGATGCTGGGAGGTATTAGGGGCAAGAGGAGAAGGGGACGACAGAGGATGAGATGGCTGGATGGCATCACTGACTCAATGGACGTGAGTTTGAGTGAACTCCAGGAGTTGATGCTTTTGAACTGTGGTGTTGGAGAAGACTCTTGAGAGTCCCTTTGACTGCAAGGAGATCCAACCACTCCATCGTAAAGAAAATCAGTCCTGAATATTCCTTGGAAGGACTGGTGCTGAAACTGAAGCTCCACTACTTTGGCAACCTAATGCGAAGTACTGACTCATTGGAAAAGACCTTGATGATCGGAAAGACTGAAATTGGAAGAGAAGGGGATGACAGAGGATGAGATTGTTGGATGGCATCACCGACTCAATGGACATGAGTTAGAGTAAACTCCAGGTGTTGGTGATGGATAGGGAGGCCTGATGTGCTGCAGTCCATGGGGTCACAAAGAGTCGGACACAACTGAGTGATTGAATTGAACTATTGGTATATAGTAAAAATAATTAATATGACTCACTTCTTAGCTCATGGAAGATTTTCTGGAGAAGGAAATGGCCACCCACTCCAGTACTCTTGCCTGGAAAATCCTATGGATGGAGAAGCCTGGTAGGCTACAATCCATGGGGTCACAAAGAGTTGGACACAACTGAGTGACTCCACTTAACTTCTCAGCTGGGAATAAAAATCATACCATAACTCTTTGATTGATCTTCAAATTTAAGTTGTATCTTAATTTAATTTTCATTCCTTGGAGTAATAGAAAAAGTTGACTATTTACAATTTCAAATTACATTTATAATGCATATCACAGGATTTTTATTATTTTTGTCTTTTTTTTTTTTTCCTTAGGAAATGTGCTTTACTTATCACAGTTCTTAAAACTTAAAGACAGCTTCATTTATCTCTTTCCAAGGAGATAATAATATTATCTGGAAATAAGAGTAAATTTTTAACATTTACTTAATTGTTTTTATGGTCCTGTTTGGTCAATATTTTAGGATAAATTACAACATTAGTGGCGACAATGAATCTCTTTTTATTCCTGAATTTCATGAGACTTTATGTTATTATACCACATGGTGTTGCCTTGATATTAAGTAGCTCATAAATAAGGTGATATCTTCCCATTTCCACTTTAAAACATTTTGAATAAAAAATAAAAGGGGAAATGATAATATGGCATATTAGCCATTTAATAGAGTAACATTTACTTTTATAATTGTAAAGACTTTTGCATGCACATACAGTAGTGAATTATTTTGTGTATTTTTATGTATTAATCTTTGAAATATTTATTTAAAAATGTTTGTGGAATTTAGAAAGATGGTAAAAATAACCCTATTTACGAGACAGCAAAAGAGACACTGATGTATAGACCAGACTTTTAGACTCTGGGACCGGGAGAGGGTGGGATGATTGGGGAGAATAGCATTGAAATACGTATAATATTATATCTGAAATGTATTAATTGTTCAAACTAAACACTATCATGTTACAATTTATTCATACTAGATGTTTGTAATGTTTCTGATAATCAATAAAAGAGATTCTTGATTAAAAAAAATAAATAAATAGAGTTCCAAAGTCCTAAAAAAAAATAAAATAAAATAAAAATGTTTGTCAGTATATTAGTATGTTGAGGGACATTCAGGAATGCAGCAACCCCACATCACAACCTTTTTTGCTATAGGGAAAAATAAGATTTGTTTGTTTTGTTTTAATGTTAAGGCTGGGTGAATGAAAAGCTTTCAGAATGAGTGGGTTATGGTTATTTCAGTTCTCCTGGCTATGCCTTTCCTAGGAGGGTTATCCAGCTGACTGAGCAATAAACTTTCAAAGGGCTTCTGCACTGATCTATGGAACTGTCTCCCTTCATTAGTTCACTAAGTAAAGGGATTAGACTTTTTAAAGACACATTTCAGACATATTTATTTTAGTTAGAAATAATCTAAAATAAATATGAGCCAATACATGTACAACTGGGCAATGTGAGCCAGTGATTTCTACAGCATCAGGACTTGCTGAGTGGAGACTGCAGGAATTACCTTCCTGAGGGCTTGGCCTGCAGCAATCACCCAGTACCATTCTCTGTCACCCTGCCCCACTGGTGAGGAAGGGCATGTCAAGGTCATACCTCCTGTTTTGCTTTGTACTCATCACCCACGAACCAGTAGTTTTGTTGTGTAGCCACCATCACTGCCTAAAAGCTTACATGTGTTTCAAGAAGGTTTATACTGCAGACCCTTACAGTCTTTTGCTTATTTTATACAATGACACATAAAACACTTCTTGCTCTATACTCTGAAAAACTTAAAATAATAGGAAATGATGCAAAATTCCTTGCAGTTTACTATAAACAAAATAAATATGCTGCTTATAACCTTAGGAAGCTTAGTTTGCCTACAAATTTCATGATGCCTTTCAGCACTTTATTGGGTAAATACACTAAAGTGCGTAACTTGAAATAATTATTACTATCATTGATATTTAAATAATTGTATCTGAATTAATATTTATCCCTTAATTACATAATGATTTATATAACATATTTTCTTTCAAATAAGAATAGCCAGAGTTTTATACAATTATTATTATTTGCAAGGAACTTATTCATGTATTTATCAATTTTCATTTTTTTCTACTTTTTTATGTAATGCTTCTGCTGCTGCTGCTGCATCACTTCAGTTGTGTCTGACTCTGTGTGACCCCTTAGACAGCAGCCCATCAGGCTCCACCGTTCCTGGGATTCTCCAGGCAAGAACACTGGAGTGGGTTGCCATTTCCTTCTCCAGTGCAAGAAAGTGGAAAGTGAAAGGGAAGTTGCTCAGTCGTGTCCGACTCTTAGTGACCCCACGGACTGCAGCCTACCAGGCTCCTCTGTCCATCTACTATATGCATTTAATTAGAGAATATCTTTCTCTAGTTGTTTCTCTTTAGTTAATTTATTTTTTTCTTTGTTATTTGATAATGAACGAGGGGCTAGAAATTTTACCCTGGATATTATTTGCCTGTATTTAAGAAATTTGATATACTATTTTTTGCATTGCTTTCTAAGTAAACTTTTATTTCAGATTTGATATCCAATTTCATTCATGAGTCAATAAGACATTTTAAGAGATGCTTTCAAAGTTATTGGCATTTTTTTATTCTTTGGTTATTAATTTTCAGTCAATGCATTATTAATATAGAATAACATCAATAATTGTTCTTTCATGTATTTTTTTATTTTGAAAACATATAGAAAAGTAAAAGTTGTCTTTTTACAGTTTTCCCAACTGTGGCATATATCTAGGGTCTACTGAGAGTCTGAAAGGAAAGGTGCTAAGAGAAATCCTTACAATCAATCAGAAATAAGTCTGTACTTTTTCAGTAATGAATGTATTGAAGACAAGAGTGAGAAGTGTGGGACTCATATGATTCATCTGCCATAACTGGTTTGCTACTGCTAAGTCGCTTCAGTCGTGTGCGACTCTGTGCGACCCCATAGACGGCAGCCCACCAGGCTCCCCCGTCCCTGGGATTCTCCAGGCAAGAACACTGGAGTGGGTTGCCATTTCCTTCTCCAATGCATGATAGTGAAAAGTGAAAGTGAAGTCGCTCAGTCGTGTCCAACTCCTAGCGACCCCATGGACTGCAGCCTACCAGGCTCCTCCGTCCATGGGATTTTCCAGGCAAGAGTACTGGAGTGGGGTGCCATTGCCTTCTCCAATAACTGGTTTAGCATATCACAATTCTTGAAAGAATAATACCTGGGCATTTACTCTTTAAAACTTCTTTTTCTGTGATTTACTTACCAGGTTACGGATAAGAATGATCTCAAGAGTTTTCCAGAAAAAATATTTTAAGGTACCATTTCACACATAACAAATCCAAATGTTTAGAAGTTTTTAGGAGTAGAAATGTTTGTTTGTACATTAGGCTCCCATGTGGCTTTGATGGAATCACTCTGCTATATTTCTTCATAGGTGTCATATTACACATAAACATAAATGAATTTATATATATATATATATATATATATATATATATTGAAGGAAAATATATAGAAAATATATATAAAAAAAAAAAAAAATGGGCAACCCACTCCACTATTCTCGCCTGGAAAATCCCAGGGATGGGGGAGCCTGGTGGGCTGCCGTCTATGGGGTCACACAGAGTCGGACACGACTGAAGTGACTTATATATATATATATATATATATATATATATATATGGATAAGTCAGAAGTCCTAATGACAATTTTTTCTTTATGAGTTCTAACTTGTTTTTCTAAAATTTAGTGTTTTTAATTTGAGCTTTGTCATTTAGTATATATTCAAAAATCTTCATTTTGTGATACAATCCACATTCCTATAAAATCACATATTTTCTTATTTAGTATCTATTTCTGAGAGTTTCCTTTATCTGACATTAATTTGCCTTTGTGTTTTGTATGAAGATTTTAGTCCAAATTTAGTGTAATTGCTTTGTATTGGAGTTAAATATACCTCACTCTTTGATTTACTTTTGTTTCATCTGCCCTCTGTTACATTATTTCCATTTTTATATTCTTTTGGATGGATGAAGCATTGTGTCACTGCATTTCTCCACTATTAAGCTGATATTTACAGACAATTTCACTATTCTTTACACGCTTACTTTATGGGTTACATTTACAATTAGCTTCATGTATTTTAACAAAAATTGATACGTATATCACATTCTAGATCATACAGACATCTGAAACATTTTCAGTACAACTAACCCTATCTACATATATACCTATTTTTGTATATGCTGTTCTGTATTTATTTAAAACTGTATAAGGCACTATTATTATCAGATCAGATCAGATCAGTCGCTCAGTCGTGTCCGACTCTTTGCGACCCCATGAACTGCAGCACGCCAGGCCTCCCTGTCCATCACAAGCTCCCGGAGGTCACTCAGACTCGCATCCATCGAGTCAGTGATGCCATCCAGCCATCTCATCCTCTGTCGTCCCCTTCTCCTCCTGCCCTCAATCCCTCCCAGCATCAGAGTCTTCTCCAATGAGTCAACTCTTTGCATGAGGTGGCCAAAATACTGGAGTTTCAGCTTTAGCATCATTCCTTCCAAAGAAATTCCAGGATTGATCTCCTTCAGAATGGACTGGTTGGATCTCCTTGCAGTCCAAGGGACTCTCAAGAGTCTTCTCCAACACCACAGTTCAAAAGCATCAATTCTTCGGCGCTCAGCCTTCTTCACAGTCCAGCTCTCACATCCATACATGACCACAGGAAGGACCATAGCCTTGACTAGGCGAACCTTTGTTGGTAAAGTAATGTCTCTGCTTTTGAATATGCTATCTAGGTTGGTCATAACTTTCCTTCCAAGGAGCAAGCATCTTTTAATTTCATGGTTGCAGTCACCATCTGCAGTGATTTTGGAGCCCAGAAAAACAAAGTCTGACACTGTTTCCACTGTTTCCCCATCTATTTCCCATGCAGTGATGGGACCAGATGCCATGATCTTCGTTTTCTGAATGTTGAGCTTTAAGCCAACCTTTTCACTCTCCACTTTCACTTTCATCAAGAGGCTTTTTAGCCCCTCTTCACTTTCTGCCATAAGAGTGGTGTCATCTGCATATCTGAGGTTATTGATAGTTCTCCCGGCAATCTTGATTCCAACTTGTGTTTCTTCCAGTCCAGCATTTCTCATGATGTACTCTGCATAGAAGTTAAATAAACATGGTGACAATATACAGCCTTGACGTACTCCTTTTTCTATTTGGAACCAGTCTGTTGTTCCATGACCAGTTCTAACTGTTGCTTCCTGACCTGCATATAGATTTCTTAAGAGGCAGATCAGGTGGTCTGGTATTCCCATCTCTTTCAGAATTTTCCATAGTTTATTGTGATCCACACAGTCAAAGGCTTTGGCATAGTCAATAAAGCAGAAATAGATGTTTTTCTGGAACTCTCTTGCTTTTTCCATGATCCAGCGGATGTTGGCAATTTGATCTCTGGTTCCTCTGCCTTTTCTAAAACCAGCTTGAACATCAGGAAGTTCACGGTTCACATATTGCTGAAGCCTGTCTTGGAGAATTTTGAGCATTACTTTACTAGCGTGTGAGATGAGTGCAATTGTGCGGTAGTTTGAGCACTCCTTGGCATTGCCTTTCTTTGGGATTGGGATGAAAACTGACCTTTTCCAATCTTGTGGCCACTGCTGAGTTTTCCAAATTTGCTGGCATATTGAGTGTAGCACTTTCACAGCATCATCATTCAGGACTTGGAATAGCTCCACTGGAATTCCATCACCTCCACTAGCTTTGTTCGTAGTGATGCTTTCTAAGGCCCATTTGACTTCACATTCCAAGATGTCTGGCTCTAGGTCAGTGATCACATCATCATGATTATCTGGGTCTTGAAGCTCTTTTTTGTACAGTTCTTCTGTGTATTCTTGCCACCTCTTCTTAATATCTTCTGCTTCTGTTAGGTCCACACCATCTCTGTCCTTTATTGTGCCCATCTTTGCATGAAATGTTCCTTTGGTATCTCTGATTTTCTTGAAGAGATCCCTAGTCTTTCCCATTCTGTTGTTTTCCTCTATTTCTTTGCATTGATCACTGAAGAAGGCTTTCTTATCTCTTCTTGCTATTCTTTGAAACTCTGCATTCAGATGTTTATATCTTTCCTTTTCTCCTTTGCTTTTCGCTTCTCTTCTTTTCACAGCTATTTGTAAGGCCTCCCCAGACAGCCATTTTGCTTTTTTGCATTTCTTTTCCATGGGGATGGTCTTGATCCCTGTCTCCTGTACAATGTCACGAACCTCATTCCATAGTTCATCAGGCACTCTATCTATCAGATCTAGGCCCTTAAATCTATTTCTCACTTCCACTGTATACTCATAAGGGATTTGATTTAGGTCATACCTGAATGGTCTAGTAGTTTTCTCTACCTTCTTCAATTTCAGTCTGAATTTGGCAATAAGGAGTTGATGGTCCGAGCCACAGTCAGCTCCTGGTCTTGTTTTTGCTGATTGTATAGAGCTTCTCCATCTTTGGCTGCAAAGAATATAATCGATCTGATTTCGGTGTTGACCATCTGGTGATGTCCATGTATAGAGTCTTCTCTTGTGTTGTTGGAAGAGGGTATTTGCTATGACCAGTGCATTTTCTTGGCAAAACTCTATTAGTCTTTGCCCTGCTTCATTCCATATTCCAAGGCCAAATTTGCCTGTTCCTCCAGGTGTTTCTTGACTTCCTACTTTTGCATTCCAGTCCCCTATAATGAAAAGGACATCTTTTTTGGGTGTTAGTTCTAAAAGGTCTTGTAGGTCTTCATAGAACTGTTCAACTTCAGCTTCTTCGGCATTACTGGTTGGGGCATAGACTTGGATTACTGTGACATTGAATGGTTTGCCTTGGAAACGAACAGAGATCATTCTATCGTTTTTGAGATTGCATCCAAGTACTGCATTTCGGACTCTTTTGTTGACCATGATGGCCACTCCATTTCTTCTGAGGGATTCCTGCCCACAGTAGTAGATATAATGGTCATCCGAGTTAAATTCACCCATTCCAGTCCATTTTAGTTCGCTAATTCCTAGAATGTCAACATTCACTCTTGCCATCTCTTGTTTGACCAGTTCCAATTTGCCTTGATTCATGGACCTGACATTCCAGGTTCCTATGCAATATTGCTCTTTACAGCATCGGACTTTGCTTCTATCACCAGACACATCCACAGCTGGGTATTCTTTTTGTTTTGGCTCCATCTTTTCATTCTTTCTGGAGTTATTTCTCCACTGATCTCCAGTAGCATATTGGGCCCCTACTGACCTGGGGAGTTTCTCTTTCAGTATCCTATCATTTTGTCTTTTCATACTGTTCATGGGGTTCTCAAGGCAAGAATACTGAAGTGGTTTGCCATTCCCTTCTCCAGCGGACCACACCCTGTCATATCTCTCCACCATGACCCGCCTATCCCAGGTTGCCCCTCGGGCATGGCTGAATCTCATTGAGTTAGACAAGGGTGTGGTCCTTGTGTGGTTAGATTGACTAGTTATCTGTGAGAATGGTTTTAGTGTATTTGCCCTCTGATGCCCTCTTTCAAGACCTACTGTCTTACTTGGGTTTCTCTTACCTTGGGCGTGGGGTATCTCATCCCGGCTGCTCCCGGCTGTTCCCAGCCAGCGAAGCACAGCCATCGCACCTTACCTTGGACGAGGGGTCTCTCCTCACCGCCGCCCTTCCTGACCTCGGTCGTGGGGTAGCTCCTCTCGGCCGCGCTCTTAGTGCGCGACGCAGCCGGCGGGGCGCTCTTAAATGGCGCGCCGGTCGCGGGCAGGCGAGGTCGCTATTATATTGTATAACTATTATTATATTGTACAGCTAATACTTATCTAGTCTTACCCACATTGTCACATTTTGTCACTGTTATATCTTATCTACATCTATTTTTATTTCTTATCTACATCTTATCTACCTACTTCCAACAGGTTTATGTTACTGAACCTATGATAATCACTATGTAGCATATTCTTCTCAGCATTTCTGCTGTGATGAATTCTCCATTTTCTGTTTGTCTGAATGGATATTTATTTCACCTTTATACTTAAAAGATGTTTTACAGTAAAGAACCAATAAATTAGTTAAAGGAAGGAAGGGGCTGTAATTACAAGTTAGATATCTTTGCAGGAATATATTTAAAGATGTATGTCTTTGTATGTATATATTGCATACTACTATTGCTCAGTCACTTCAGTACTGTCCAGCTCTTTACAACCACGTGGAGTGTACGTAGCCCAACAAGCTCCTCTGTCCATGGGATTTTCCTGGAAAGAATAATTAAGTGGTCTGCCATATTCTCTTCCAGGGGATCTTCCAAACCCAAGGTTAAAACCCATGTATCTTATATTTGCAGGTGAATCATTTACCTCTTAGCCACTGGGGCAGCCTATATATATATATATATATCCTCTGAGGTATAGCATGCTGGAATAAGTCCTCTTGGAAGAGGTTGCCATTAGCCCTAAAATAGAGCCTATAAAGACTGCAGACTCCAGGACTGAGTTGCTGCAGGCCAAACTACAGAGAGGGAACAGCACAGCCCCACCCATCCTCAGAAAATGGGATTAATGATTTACTGAGCATGGCTCTTCCCACAAGAGCAAGACCCAATTGACCCCACAGACAGTCCCTCCTGGAAGGAATCTTGCACAATCCTCTTATCCTCATGCATAAAAGGGCAAATAGAAGAAGAAATAACTGAAACCCCATGCCCTCCAGGATAAAAACCACAGTCACAGAAAACTAACAAACATGAGCACATGGACCACAGCTTTGTATAACTTAATGAAACTGTGAGTCATCCTGTGCAGGACCACCCAAAGTGGACAAGCCATGGTTGAGATTTCTGACAAAATGTGGTTGATTGGAGAAGGAAATGACAAACCACTTCTTTATTCTTGCCTTGAGAACTCCATTAACAGAATGAAAAGGCAAAAAAATATGAAACTGGAAGATGAGATGCCAGGTCAGTAGGTATCCAATAAGCTACTGAGGAAGAGCAGAGAAATATCTCTACAAAGAATGAAGAGATGGATCAGATCAGATCAGATCAGTTGCTCAGTCCTGTCCGACTCTTTGCGACCCCATGAACTGCAGCACGCCAGGCCTCCCTGTCCATCACCAACTCCTGGAGGTCACTCAGACTCACATCCATCGAGTCAGTGATGCCATCCAGCCATCTCATCCTCTGTCGTCCCCTTCTCCTCCTCCCCCCCTCAATCCCTCCCAGCATCAGAGTCTTCTCCAATGAGTCAACTCTTCGCATGAGGTGGCCAGAGTACTGGAGTTTCAGCTTTAGCATAATTCCCTCCAAAGAAATCCCAGGGCTGATCTCCTTCAGAATGGACTGGTTGGATCTCCTTGCAGTCCAAGGGAGTCTCAAGAGTCTTCTCCAACACCACAGTTCAAAAGCATCAATTCTTCGGCGCTCAGCCTTCTTCATAGTCCAGCTCTCACATCCATACATGACCATAGGAAAGACCATAGCCTTGACTAGATGAACCTTTGTTGGCAAAGTGATGTCTCTGCTTTTGAATATGCTATCTAGGTTGGTAATAACTTTCCTTCCAAGGAGCAAGCGTCTTTTAATTTCATGGTCAGTCACCATCTGCAGTGATTTTGGAGCCCAGAAAAACAAAGTCTGACACTGTTTCCACTGTTTCTCCATCTATTTCCCATGCAGTGATGGGACCAGATGCCATGATCTTCGTTTTCTGAATGTTGAGCTTTAAGCCAACCTTTTCACTCTCCACTTTCACTTTCATCAAGAGGCTTTTTAGCCCCTCTTCACTTTCTGCCATAAGAGTGGTGTCATCTGCATATCTGAGGTTATTGATATTTCTCCCAGCAATCTTGATTCCAACTTGTGTTTCTTCCAGTCCAGCATTTCTCATGATGTACTCTGCATAGAAGTTAAATAAACATGGTGACAATATACAGCCTTGACGTACTCCTTTTCCTATTTGGAACCAGTCTGTTGTTCCATGACCAGTTCTAACTGTTGCTTCCTGACCTGCATACAGATTTCTTAATGAGGCAGATCAGGTGGTCTGGTATTCCCATCTCTTTCAGAATTTTCCACAGTTTATTGTGATCCACAGAGTCAAAGGCTTTGGCATAGTCAATAAAGCAGAAATAGATGTTTTTCTGGAACTCTCTTGCTTTTTCCATGATCCAGCGGATGTTGGCAATTTGATCTCTGGTTCCTCTGCCTTTTCTAAATCCAGCTTGAATATCAGGAAGTTCACAGTTCACATATTGCTGAAGCCTGGCTTGGAGAATTTTGAGCAGTACTTTACTAGCGTGTGAGATGAATGCAATTGTGTGGTAGTTTGAACATTCTTTGGCATTGCCTTTCTTTGGGATTGGGATGAAAACTGACCTTTTCCAATCCTGTGGCCACTGCTGAGTTTTCCAGATTTGCTGGCATATTGAGTGCAGCACTTTCACAGCATCATCTTTCAGGATTTGGAATAGCTCCACTGGAATTCCATCACCTCCACTAGCTTTGTTCGTAGTGATGCTTTGTAAGGCCCACTTGACTTCACATTCCAAGATGTCTGGCTCTAGGTCAGTGATCACACCATCATGATTATCTGGGTTGTGAAGCTCTCTTTTGTACAGTTCTTCTGTGTATTCTTGCCACCTCTTCTTAATATCTTCTGCTTCTGTTAGGTCTATTCCATTTCTGTCCTTTATTGAGACCATCTTTGCATGAAATGTTCCTTTGGTATCTCTGATTTTCTTGAAGAGATCCCTAGTCTTTCCCATTCTGTTGTTTTCCTCTATTTCTTTGCATTGATCGCTGAAGAAGGCTTTCTTATCTCTTCTTGCTATTCTTTGGAACTCTGCATTCAGATGTTTATATCTTTCTTTTTCTCCTTTGCTTTTCGCTTCTCTTCTTTTCACAGCTACTTTTAAGGCCTCCCCAGACAGCCATTTTGCTTTTTTGCATTTCTTTTCCATGGGGATGATCTTGATCCCTGTCTCCTGTACAATGTCACGAACCTCATTCCATAGTTCATCAGGCATTCTATCTATCAGATCTAGGCCCTTAAATGTATTTCTCACTTCCACTGTATAATCATAAGGGATTTGATTTAGGTCATACCTGAATGGCCTAGTGGTTTTCCCTACTTTCTTCAACAATTAGCGAACTAAAATGGACTGGAATGGGTGAATTTAACTCAGATGACCATTATATCTACTACTGTGGGCAGGAATCCCTCAGAAGAAATGGAGTGGCCATCATGGTCAACAAAAGAATCCAAAGTGCAGTACTTGGATGCAATCTCAAAAATGACAGAATGACCTCTGTTCACTTCCAAGGCAAACCGTTCAATGTCACAGTAATCCAAGTCTATGCCCCAACCAGTAACGCTGAAGAAGCTGAAGTTGAACGGTTCTATGAAGACCTACAAGACCTTTTAGAACTAACACCCAAAAAAGATATCCTTTTCATTATAGGGGACTGGAATGCAAAAGTAAGAAGTCAAGAAACACCTGGAGTAACAGGCAAATTTGGCCTTGGAATATGGAATCAAGCAGGGCAAAGACTAATAGTGTTTTGCCAAGAGAATGCACTGGTCATAGCAAATACTCTCTTCCAACAACACAAGAGAAGACTCTATACATGGACATCACCAGATGGTCAACATTGAAATCAGATCGATTATATTCTTTGCAGCCAAAGATGGAGAAGCTCTATACAATCAGCAAAAACAAGACCAGGAGCTGACTGTGGCTCAGACCATGAACTTCTTATTGCCAAATTCAGACTGAAATTGAAGAAAGTAGGGAAAAACCACTAGACCATTCAGGTATGACCTAAATCAAATCCCTTATGATTATACACTGGAAGTGAGAAGAGATGGAGCCAAAGTGAAAACAACACCAGTTGTGGATGTGTCCAACTGTAAAGAACAATATTGCATAGGAACCTAGAATGTCAGGTCTTTGAATAAAGGTAAATTGGAAGTGGTCAAACAGAAGATGGCAAGAGTGAACATCAACATCTTAGGAATAAGTGAACTAAAATGCAAAGGAATGGGAAAATTTAATTCAGATGACCGTCATATCTACTACTGCAGGCAAAATCCATTATAAGGAATGGATGACCCTCAGAGTGAACAAAAGTGTCTGAAGGGCAGTACTTTGGTGTAACCTTAAAGATAACAGGATGATATTGGTTTGTTTTGAAGGCAAATCGTTTAACATTACAGTAATCAAAGTCTATGTTCCAACCAATAATGCTGAAGAAGCTGAAGTCAAATGGTTCTGTGAAGACCTATAAGACCTTCTAGAACTAATAAAAGAAAAAGATATCCTTTTCTTCATAGCATATTGTAATGAAGAAGTAGGAAGTGAAGAGATACCTGGAATAGCAGGCAAGTTTGACATTGAAATACAAAATGAAGCAAGGGAAGGCTGAGTTTTACCAATAAAACATACTGGTCATATTAAACACCTTCTTCCAACAATACAAGAGACGACTCTACACAAGGCCATTACCAGATGGCCAAAATCAAAATCAGATTGAATATATATCATTTGCACCATAATATGGAGAAGCCCTTTATAGTCAGCAAAAACAAGACCGGAGATTGACTGCGGCTCAGATCATGAGTGCCTTACTGCACTATTCAGACTTAAATAAAGAAGGTAAGGAAAAATACTAAGCTATTAATGTATGCCCTAAATGAAATCTCTTATGATTTCACAGAGGAACTGACAAATAGATACAAGGTATAGATCTGACAGAGTGCCTGAAGAAATGTGGTACTGGAGGTATATAACATTGTACATGATGTGATGACTGAATTCATTCCCAAGAAAAATACATGCAAGAAGGCAAAATCGTTGCCTAAGGAGAACTTACAAGTAGCAGAGAAAAGAAGAGAAGTAAAATCAAAGGAAAAGGGGGAAGATACCAAATGAATGCAGAGTCCCCTCCCACACCCCCTCCCCCCAAAAAAAATAGCAAAGAGGGATAAGAAAGACTTCCTATGTGAAAAGTGCAAAGAAATAGAGGAAAACAATAAAATGAGAAAGACAAGATATCTCTTCAATAAAATTACAGATATCAAGAGAATTTTCATGAAAAGATGGACACAATAAAGGACAGAATTAGTATGGACCTAACAGAAGCAGAATATATTAAGAAGAGTTGGCAAGAATACAGAGAAAAACTGTACCAAAAAATGACCTTCATGATCCAGATAATCATGATGGTGTGATCAGTCACCTAGAGCCAGACATCCTGGAATGTGAAGTCAAGTGGGCCTTAGGAAGCATCATTACAGAGAAAGCTAGTGGAGGTGATGGAATTCCAGTTGAGCTATTTCAGATCCTAAAAAATCATGTTGTGAAAGTGCTGCAATCAATATGCCAGCAAATTTGGAAAACTTAGCAGTGGCCATAGGACTGGAAAGGGTCAGTTTTCATTTCAATTCCTAAGAAAGGCAATGCCAAAGAATGTTCAAACTACTGCACCATTGCACTCATCTCACACACTAGCAAAATAATGCTCAAAATTCTTCAAGCCAGGCTTCAACAGTACATGAAGTGTGAATTTCCAGATATTCAAGCTGGATTTAGAAAAGGCAGAGGAACCAGAGATCAAATTGCCAACATCAACTGGATCGTCAAAAAAGCAAGAGAGTTCCAGAAAAACATCTACTTCTGCTTTATTGACTACGCTAAATCCTTTGACTCTGGATTACAACAGACTGTGCAAAATACTTCAAGGAATGGGAATACCAGAACAACTGCCTCCTGAGAAATCTTCAGGTCAAGAACCAACAGTTAGAACTGGACATGGAACAAAAACTGGTTTCAAGTTGGAAAAGGTGTGTGTCAAGGCTGTATACTCTCACCCTGCTTATTTAATTTATATGCAGAGTACATGATGAGAAGTGTTGGCCTGGATGAAGCACAAGCTTGAATGAAGATCGCTGGGAGAAATATCAATAACCTAAGATATGAAGATGATACCACCCTAAAGGCAGAAAGCAAAGAAGGACTAAAGAGCCTATTGATGAAAATGAAAGAGGAGAAGAAAAAAATTGGCTTATAGCTCAACATTCAGAAATCTAAGATCGTGACCACTGGTCCCACCACTTCATGGCAAATAGATGGAGAAACAGTGGAAACAGTGACTGACTTAATTTGGAGGGGGGCCTCCAAAATCACTGCAGATGGTGAGAGCAGCCATGAAATGAAAAGATACTTGCTCCTTAGAATAAAGGTTATAACTAACCTAGACAGCATATTAAAAAATAAAGACATTACTTTAGCAACCAAAGTTCATCTAGTCAAACCTATGGTTTTTTCAATAGTCATGTATGGATGTGAGAGTTGGACTGTAAAGAAAGCTGAGTGCCAAAGAATTTATGCTTTTGAATTTTGGTGTTGGAGAATCTTGAGAGTCCCTTGGACAGCAAGGAGATCATACCAGTTCATCCTATAGGAAATCAGTCCTGAGTATTCATTGGAAGGACTGATGCTAAATTTGAAACTCTAATACTCTGGCCACTTGATGTGAATAACTGACTCAATGTAAAAGACCCTAATACTGTGAAAGACCCTGATACTGGGAAAGATTGAAGGTGGAAGGAGAAGGGGATGATATTGTTAGATGGCATCACTGAATCAAGGGACATGAGTTTGTGTAAACTCCTGTTGACAGGGAGGCCTGGTGTGCTGTAGTACATGGGGTCGCAAAGAGTTGGACAGAACTGAGCAACTGAACTGAACTGAACTGAGGGAACATACAAAGATGGGTACAGTAAAGGAAAGAAACAATGAGGACCTAAAAGAATCATAAGGGTTTAAGAAGAGTTGAGAAGAACATAGAGAAGAGTTATCCAGAAAAACATCTTAATGACCTGGATAACCATGATGGTTTGGTCAATCACCTACAGCCAGTCAACCTGGAGTGTAAAGTCAGATGGGTTCTACAAGCATTACTATGAACGAAGCTAGTGAAAGTGATGGAATTAGAGCTGAGCTAATTCCAATTCTATGCATTGATCCTGTGAAAGAGCTGCACTCAATGTGCCAGCTAATTTGGAAAACTAAGCAGTGGCCACAGGACTGGAAAAGGTCATTTTTTCATTTAAATTTTAAAGAAAGGGAGTGTCAAAGAGTATTCAAACTACTGTACAATTGTGCTCATTTCACATGTTAGCAAGGTAATGCTCAAAATCATTCAAACTAGGTTTTAATTTTACATAAATTGAGAAATGACAGATGTGCAGATGAATTTAGCAAATGGAGAGAAACCAGAGATCAAATTGCAACATCCATCAGATCATAGAAAAAGCAAGAGAATTTCAGAAAAAAAAAAAAAATTCTATTTCTACTTCATTGTCTAAGTTAAAGCCTTTCACTTTGTGGATCACAACAAGCTGTGGAAAGTTCTTAAAGTAATGAGAATACCAGATTGCCTTACCTGCCTCCTGAGAAATCTGTATATAAGTCAAAAATCAGCAATTAAAACTGGACATGAACAATGGACTGATTCAAAATAGAGAAAGGAGTATATCAATACTGTATAGTCATCTTGCTTATCTAACATATATGCAAAGTACATCATGGAAAATGTCAGGCTGGATGAATCACAAGCTGGAATGAAAATTACTGGGAGAAATATTGACCACCTCAGATATGCGGATGACACCACCGTAAAGACAGAAAGAGAAGAGGAAATAAATATCCTCTTGATGAGGGTGAAAGAGGAGTGAAGAAGCTGACCTTAAAATCTGCATTCAAAAAAAAAAAAAAAAAACAAAACAAAAAAAACATTGCATCCAGTCTCATCACTTCGAGGAGAAAATGAAAATGAAAGTATTCAGTTGTGTCTGACTCTTTGCAACTTCAGGGACTGTAAATAGCCTGTCAGGCTCCTCTTTCCATGGAATTTGACAGGCCAGAATACTAGAGTTGTGTTGCCATGCCCTCCTCCAGGGGATTATTCCAGCCTAGGGATTGAACCCAGGTCTCCCACATAGCAGACAGATTCTTTACTGAGTCACCAGGAAAGCCCTAGAAAATATATGGGTTAAAAAGAAACAGTGAGAGATTTTATTTTGGGGGGTTCCAAAGTCGCTGGGATGGTGACTGCAGCCATGAAATAAAAACATGCTTGTTTCTTGGAAGAAAACTAATGTCAAATCTTCAGAGCATATTAAAAAGCAGAGATATCACTTTGCTGCTAAAGGTCCATATAGCCAAAGCTATGGTTTTTCCAGTAGTCATGTATGGATGTGAGAATTGAACCATAAAGAAGGCTGAGAGCTGGAGAATTGATGCTTTCAAAGTGTGGTGCTGGAGAAGACTGCTGAGAGTCCCTCATCCTGCAAGGAGATCCAACCAGTCAGTCCTAAAGAAATCAACCCTGAATATTAATTGCAAACACTGATGCTGAAGCTGAAACTTCAATAATCCAATACTTTGGCCATTTGATGCAAAGAGCTGAGTCATTAGGAAAGATCTTGATGCTGGGAAAGATTGAAGGAAGGAGGACAACAGAGGATAAGATTGTTGGATGGCATTGCTGACACAATGGACAGGAGTTTGAGGAAGCCCTGGGAGATGGCGAAGGATGGGGAAGCCTGGGGTGCTGTAGTCCATGATGTCACAAAAAGTCAGATGTGACTTAATAACTGAACAACATATACGTGTGTATGTATGTATCTATAGGTCTATTTGTGTGTGTGTGTGTATGTATATGTATATATATATATATATATATATATCCATTCCACAATATGACTAGCCCTAAAATATCTTTAACTCATGTTTATCAGTTTATATATATACATATATACATATTTATAAAGACTATAATGGCACATATGATTTAGCAATAAGCTCAAATTGAGATGTCAAATATTTCAGTTTATGCCAGAACTAAGCCATTCATTCCAGGTCTCTACCAATTCCATCATAGGTAAATTTGAGTCTTCTCTATACTGATTACAACCTGAAAATCAAAAATAAAATAAAATAATGATGGGGTCAAAATATTTAACAGATCAAAAGCTTCAGATGTTTTAAGGTAATTATTCTTACATTACAATTTCATTTCATTTAACAGTTACTGCTTATTTAGTGCTGTTTATAACAGACTATTCAGTATCTCGCGGAAACATAAAGAATGATGGTGGGAATGATCCTTGGACATTTGCTTACTGAACCTTATATAACCATACATGAACAATAGAAACATATTTGAGAGTTCTTCCCTGGTAGCTCAACTGGTAAAGGATCTGCCTGCAATGCAACAGATCCTGGTTCAATTTCTGAATTGGGAAGATCCTTTGGAGAAGGGATAGGCTATCCACCTCAGTATGCTGGGGCTTCCTGGTGGCTCAGATGGTAAAGAATCCACCTGCAATCCACCTAGCTTCAATCCCTGGATTGGGTAGATCTCCTGGAGAAGTGAACAGCTACTGACTCCAGTATTTTGACCTGGAGAATTGCAAGGACAGAGGAACCTGGAAAGCTACAGTTTATGAGGTCACAGAGTCAGATACGATTGAGTGACTTTCACACACACACGCACGAAAAAGGCTCTTGGAAAGAGGACAGATCTCCTTCACTTTGGAAGATTCTTATCAGTAATTTGTGAGTTTATATTTAAACTTCTTCCATAATGACAAAAAAAAAAAAAATTAAACAGAATATATGTGACTTTTAAGACAACAAGGGAATTGCAGCTTCCCTGAAAGTAGCCTATGTTGTTTTTAGATGGCAGCTCTTTAGCTCCAGTACAATATGTTTTCTTTCAAATTCTGATTTCATTTTAAGTTGTAGTTCCTCTAACTTATTAGAATGCAAAATCTATACAAAGCAAAGTTTGCATAATTATAAAATCATTTACAAAATGTTTCCTTTCAGGAAGAAAAAAGCTTATGTGCCGGAATTTAATTAGTCATCTGGCAACACAAAATATTCAACATTGGTTCTAATTATATGCATATCTGGGATTTCTTCCAAAAGAACTAGATTCTTAAGGTCAAACATTTATTTCAAAGTCTTATATAATAACCATCTTGTAATAAAAGAAAGAACAGCTTTTCATCAGTATAATGCAAATTAACTTGCCAAGAGAAGTAATCCAAAATATTCATCATATACATTATTTATTTGTATTGATACATATATATATATATATATATATATATATATATATATACACGCACACAATTTATGTCCAGCTCATCTGTACAGAGTGGAATATTCCAAAGAAAACAGCAGTAAAAAAGATAACCATAGACATCATCCACTGTGGGCCAAAGTAGCTAAAGGAGAAATGGTTTTTGATCAGAGACAGAAATCTCTATAAAGCACCATACTTATTTTTCAATTTTCCATTGTATAGTTTGGTATTCTATTTCCCCTTTGTCTACTTGCCTACATTACTGTTATGAGATAGTGAAGCAATCTTGAGCTTGCTGAGAGAAATCCAGCACATTAAGTGAGTGTGATAATATTACTAGAACATAAGACTCTTTTAGCTATTACAGACTTTACTTCATTTCACTTTCTTGCATTTTCCCTGTGAATTTAAAAGCTAGCAACACACAAGGTTAAAAATAAATAGCAGCCATTCAAACAAACAAAAATAAGATAAAATTTCAAAACCTTACATAAATATCAAAACACACACACACAAGATCATAAAGAATTTACAACTATGGTTCCCAATTTCAGTGTGAAAATACCCAACATATATAGGTAACATTGCTGATAGCTTATTTTTCTATTATTTCATTTAAAGCATTTAAAGTTATTTCAAAGAAAACAAATATTACTACTCTGTTAGTAATATTTGGTAGATTTGGTAGATTTTTGGTAGATTTTTTTGTTGGTTTTCACTTCAGTGAATCTTAAGTACATCAGTAATATAGTTTTATCAGTATTAAAGACTTCATATGGCAGAAAGTGAAGAACTAAAGAGACTATTGATAAAAGTGAAAGAGGAGAGTGAAAATTTTGGCTTAAAGCTCAACATTCAGAAAACTAAAATCATAGCATCTGGTCCCATCCCTTCATGGCAAATAGATGGGGAAACAGTGGCTAACTTTATTTTTCTGGGCTGCAAAATCACTGCAGATGGTGATTGCAGCCATGAAGTTAAAAGATGCTTACTCCTTGGAAGGAAAGTTATGACAAACCTGGACAGCATATTAAAAAGCAGAGACATTACTTTGCCAACAAAGATTCATCTAGTCAAAGCTATGGTTTTTCCAGTGGTTATGTATGTGAGTGTTGGACTATAAAGAAAGCTGAGTGCCAAAGAATTGATGCTTTTGAACTGTGGTGTTGGAGAAGACTCTTGAGAGTCTCTTGGACTGCAAGGAGATCCAACCAGTCCATCTTAAAGGAGATCAGCCCTGGGTGTCCCAGGGAGGGAGCCTGGTGAGCTTCTGTCTATGGGGTCGCACAGAGTCGGACACGACTGAAGCGACTTAGCAGCAGCAGCAGCAGCCCTGGGTGTTCATTGGAAGGACTGATGTTGAAGCTGAAACTCCAATAATTTGGCCACCTGATGCGAAGAGCTGATTCATTTGAAAAGACCTGGATGCTGACAGAGATTGAGGGCAGGAGGAGAATGGGACGACAGAGGATGAAATGGTTGGATGGCATCACCGTCTCAATGTACATAGATTTGGATGGACTCCAGGAGTTGGTGATGAACAGGGAGGCCTGTCAGGCTGTGATTCATTGGGTCACAAAGACTTGGACACGATTGAGCTTCTGAACTGAACTGAACTGATATTAAGTTTTAAAAATATGTGTGTATTTCCATTGTTTTCTGGGATCTAATTTTTAATTTAAAACAAGTAGAAATTCTGTTTTGTTTTTTTTTTTAGTTCAATGAAGACATTGTCTTGGTATGGGGCACTCAATAGTTTTGCCTGTGGGATTACAGAATGTAATATTTGAACTGAGCTTTGATGGTGAAATGATTTAATGAAATCATTAAATGAAATCATTAATGAAAATGAAATGGGGTGAAACAGATTTAAAAGGCCCTGTGAAAAGCTATAAACCCATTAGTAAGAAACAAGTGATAGCAAAGAAGTCTGTAATTAGCTGAAATTGAGACAATCCACAAGGGCTTCAGTGTTAATTTCAAAGTGTGATTGTGATTCATGCATACCTTACAAAAATTTCATTTATTAATCAACTGGACAATCCCCGAGTCAGAGTAAATGGAAACAAAGATTTAAATAAACATTTTTTTAAAATACAGATTTATATATCAAAAAAGCATTGTTCCAGTTAGAACAATGATGTTTTCTGAGTTTATAACATTTTTATATTTTTTAACTTGATATTTTCTGTATTTATAATATCAACAGGTATAATTAGGAAGTGGTTAGGAAGAATATCTGAGGTGTGTCAGAAATTTCATTTCACTACCTGTTTGCCTTGCTATCCCAGGAAACATTTCTTGTTATGCAGGCAGCCTCAGGATCTCTGAGGGATAGAGAACAACATGTTTGTTAACCAAACAAGTTAGCCAATGATGACTGACGTGGTCGCCTTGCAAACTGTTGCTACAAAATGTGTAAGCTCCATTCATTCATGGGAAGTATTTGTTCCTGTTTTTTTTTTTTTTTTCCCCTGTGTATCATTACTGGTTAAATGATATAGCTCTTAAATTGCCTTCTCTTTCCATCAGGTACAGAGTCACTTCTACACTCACAATCCAACATGATTTGCTAGTAATATTCTGGTTACCTGTGTTTAGGGAATTTTCTTTTGTTTAATAATTCCCTTTGGGTAGACACCACATAATTTCTTTATGTTTTTTTTTAGTTTTCTAATTTCTCTGAAAATTGTATTCTGCTGCTACAATATAAACAACATTCCAAAGCTACTGAAGGAAAGTGCCTCTCCAAAATAATTATTTTTATAAATAGAAGATAGCAGGGCTTTTCTTATTGTCATGGCACTTCTTAAGAAATTTCTAATTTGCACAAGCTTCAAAAATACTGACTAAATCTAAAATGTATTATAAAACAGCAGCCAAAAATTTAACAGAGGAAAGCATAATTTGCCTTTGTATTTCTCAGAAAATATGATTTCTATATCTTCTGTTATTTGGATACAACTTAAAGGCAATTCTGGGCTGGTCTCATGAGTAAGAAACTGACTTTTAAAAATTTAAATTCTATTAAAAAATGGGTAACTATGGGGAACACATGTATACCTGTGGCAGATTCATTTTGATATATGGCAAAACCAATACAATATTGTAAAGTTAAATAAAATAAAATTTAAAAAATGAGTAATTATTCATAGCAAAACTAACAGCAAAATAATTGCAGTCATTATTCACAGATTCATCCAAAAAATGTATTAGAAAATGACATACATGATAACCAGTCTTCCAATTTGTCCATTTATTGCTTCAAATTTAACATATATTTTATATTTATAAAAACTATCCAGGAGTCTATAACAACTTTTCAAGCTATCATTATTTTAATGTTTATATAAGAATGTTGTTTCAAAAATTATTTTGAAATGCTTTTTCTTTTCTTTTTTTTGTAAATTAAATTTTATTTTGCTTAACTTTACAATATTGTATTCCTTTTGCCATACATCAAGATGGATCCGCCACAAGTATACATGTGTTCCCCATCCTGAACCCTCCTCCCTCCTCCCTCCCCATACCATCCCTCTGGGTCGTCCCAGTGCACCAACCCCAGGCATCCGTTATTAGTCATCGTACCTGGACTGGCGACTCATTTTAGATATGATATTATACATATTTCAATGCTATTCTCCCAAATCATCCCACCCTCTCCCGTTCCCAGAGTCCAAAGTCTGTGCTATACATCAGTGTCTTTTTTGCTGTCTCATAAACAGGGTTATTGTTACCGTCTTTCTAAATTCCATATATATGCGTAAGCATACTGTATTTGTGTTTTTCTTTCTGGCTTACTTCACTCTGTGTAATAGGCTCCAGTTTCATCCACCTCATTAGAACTGATTCAAATGTATTCTTTTTAATGGCTGAGTAATTACTCAGTAATTACTGAGTAATGTGTATTACTCATTACACAATGAGTAATACTCCATTGTGTATATGTACCACAGCTTTCTTATCCATTCATCTGTGGATGGACATCTAGGTTGTTTCCAAGTCCTGGCTATTGTAAACAGTGCTACTATGAACATTGGGGTTCACGTGTCTCTTTCAATTCTGGTTTTCTCAGTGTGTATGCCCAGCAGTGGGATTGCTGGATCATAAGGCAGAATAAGTGACTATGCTTATGTTAGTGAGATCTTTAAAGCAGAAAGACAAGGTTAACAGTAGGCATATGCATCATATTAGAAGACATGATAGAGAACAGTTATCCTAATGTATTGACTAAGACCTAAGAGAGTGAGAAAACATCAAATACCCGCACTGAGTGTGTGTGTATACATGCTAAGTTGTTTCAGTCATGTTCAATTCTTTGTGACGCTATGGACTGTAACCCACCAGGCTCCTCTGTCCATGTGGTTCTGCAGGCAAAATACTGGAGTGAGTTGTCATGCTGTCCTTCAAGGGATCTTCCAGACCCAGGGGTCGAACCTATCTCTCTTACTTCTCTTCCATTGTCAGGTAGATTCCTTACCACTAGCACCACCTGGGAAGCCAGTGAATATACACTTGTTAAAATGCTGCACAGAGAAAGGTAAATTAATAAATATGTTATAGTAAACAGAGTAATCCACATTTATTGCTTCATAAACAACCTGTCAATGTTAGGCATTTTTAAATGTGCTCTAACAAAATAATGCATTATATATCTATTCATTCATCCATCCACCTGCCAACCTATTTATGCTTTCATAAATTTATTTGTTACTGAGTGCAAGCTTGTACTGCTTGCTGAACAGACCAATTAACTGAAGGACTAGTTGTTTGAGGCAAGGAATCGGGCTTTGTTCAGAAAGCCAACAGAGCAAAAAGATAGTGAACTAGTGTCCAAAGAACCATCTTCCTTGATTTAGAATTAGGGTTCTTTTATACTGCTTCCCAAGTGGCTCTGTGGTAAAGAAAACACCTGCCAATTCAGGACTTTCAGGAAATGCAGTTTCCATCCCTGGGTTGAGAAGACCCCCTGGGGAAGGAAATGACAACTCACTCCAGTATTCTTGCCAGAATAATTCCATGGATGGAGGAGTCTGGTGGCTACAAACTTTCAGAGCCAGCATGACTAAGCAGAGGCAAGAAACACAATGGTTAGAGCTAAAGAAATAGATACAATATGGAGTCAGGTATGTTTTTCTCTTATGTATTTATTTATCTTGGCACAAGTTATCAAAATAAAGCCACATAGATTAATTACACATAGAGTCTCTTGATGAGGGTGAAAATGAAAAAGGTGGCTTAAAACTCAACATTCAAAAAACTAACAAGGCATTCAGTCACATCTCTTCATGACAAATAGATAGGGAAAAAGTGGAAACATTGGCAGATATTCTTCTCTTGAGCTCTAAAATCACTGTGGACAGTGACTCTAGCTGTGAAATTAGAAAACACTTGCTCTTTGAAAGGAAATCTATGACAAATCTAGATAGCATATTAAAAATCAGATCCATCACTTTGCTGACAGAGGTCTATATAGTGAAGCTATGTTATTTCCAGTAGTCATGTAAGGATGTGAGCCTTGGACCACAAAAAAGCTGAGCAACAAAGAAGTGATGCTTTTGAATTGTGGTGCTGGAGAAGAATCTTAGGAGTCCCTTGTATAGCAAGAAAATCAAACTTGTCAATCCTAAAGAAATCAGCCCTGAATATTCATTGGAAGGAATGATGCTGGAATTGAAGTGCCTATACTTTGGCCATCTGATGCGAACAGCCAACTCATTGGAAAAGACTGATGCTCGGAAAGTTTGTAGGCAGGAGAAAAAGGGGGTAGCAGAGGATAAAATGATTGGATGGCATCACCAACTCAATGGATGTGAATTTGAGTAAATTCATGGAGATGGTGAAGGACAGGGAAGCCTGCCATGACACAGTTCATGGGGTCGCAAAGAGTCAGACATGTCTTAGCAACTGAACAGTAACAAAGCCATGTAGTAATTACTAATAATGGATCGAGTTGTATTGGCAGAATTGAAGCTATTTATTTCTGTAAGCCTAGATATCAAAGAAGCATAGATGTGCTCTCCTATCCTTTATGATGCTAGTTATAATAGGCATTAACTTTATCAATTTTAATAGAGTTATGAGCACACATGGTAAAAATTTAATTTTCAATGTGTTTTCACCTACTGAGGTCTAATTAATATTCAGTCACAGAAGGATATTCTATATTTGATTTTCATCAATCTTAGCCCTGAGGTAAAAGAACATGAGTTCTTTAGGGAACATACAGTTGCTTTCGGGTAATAATGCTTGACCTGTGAACTTGAATCATGAAGTTCATCCTTTTCTTTCCCCACTTTGTCTAGAGACAGTTAGGAGCAATCAGTGAATCTCATTATATCCATTTGTTTGAGAAAAATGTTTGAAAATACTGTATACACAAGCCAACCCTTTCCCCATATCCTTGCTTCTTATACCTGGTGGATTAATAATATCCAGTTGTGACAGCTTGTTTATCTCCACTGCCAGATCCCATCATGGACTCTCTGTGATCTCTTTACTACTGAAATTAATGTCATTAGCATCTCTCAGTCTTAGATTAGAGAGAAAATTTCAGATAGCACAGAACAAATTTTAAAAAATAATCTTTACAATTCTGTTCCTCTAGAACCACATTCAGTACCAAAATATGCAATAGAATTCCCAGAGAAACAGAACCAATAGTAGATATATATATATATACTATTATTATATATATATAATAGTATATATATATATATATATATATATATATATATATATTGGTACTGAATGTGGTTCTAGAGGAACAGAATCGTATATATATATATTGGTACTGAATGTGGTACCACATTCAGTACCAAAATATGCAATAGGATTCTCAGAGAAACAGAACCAATAGTAGATATATATATATATATATCTACTATTAGATATATATAATAGTATTATACTATTATATATATATATATATATATGGTACTGAATGTGGTTCTAGAGGAACAGAATTGTAAAGATTATTTTTTAAAATTTGTTCTGTGCTATCTGAAATTTTCTCTCTAATCTAAGACTGAGAGATGCTAATGACATTAATTTCAGTAGTAAAGAGATCACAGAGAGTCCATGATGGGATCTGGCAGTGGAGATAAACAAGCTGTCACAACTGGATATTATTAATCCACCAGGTATAAGAAGCAAGGATATGGGGAAAGGGTTGGCTTGTGTATACAGTATTTTCAAACATTTTTCTCAAACAAATGGATATAATGAGATTCACTGATTGCTCCTGTCTCTAGACAAAGTGGGGAAAGAAAAGGATGCAAAGAAATAGAGGAAAACAACAGAATGGGAAAGACTAGGGATCTCTTCAAGAAAATCAGAGATACCAAAGGAATATTTCATGCAAAAATGGGCTCCATAAAGGACAGAAATGGTATGGACCTAACAGAAGCAGAAGATATTAAGAAGAGGTGGTAAGAATACACAGAAGAACTGTACAAAAAAGAGCTTCACGACCCAGATAATCATGATGGTGTGATCACTGACCTAGAGCCAGACATCCTGGAATGTGAAGTCAAGTGGGCCTTAGAAAACATCACTACGAACAAAGCTAGTGGAGGTGATGGAATTCCAGTGGAGCTATTCCAAATCCTGAAAGATGATGCTGTGAAAGTGCTGCACTCAATATGCCAGCAAATCTGGAAAACTCAGCAGTGGCCACAGGATTGGAAAAGGTCAGTATTCATCCCAATCCCAAAGAAAGGCAATGCCAAAGAATGCTCAAACTATTGCACAATTGCATTCATCTCACATGCTAGTAAAGTACTGCTCAAAATTCTCCAAGCCAGGCTTCAGCAATATGTGAACTGTGAACTTCCTGATGTTCAAGCTGGATTTAGAAAAGGCAGAGGAACCAGAGATCAAATTGCCAACATCTGCTGGATCATGGAAAAAGCAAGAGAGTTCCAGAAAAACATCTATTTCTGCTTTATTGACTATGCCAAAGCCTTTGACTGTGTAGATCACAATAAACTGTGGAAAATTCTGAAAGAGATGGGAATACCAGACCACCTGATCTGCCTCTTAAGAAATCTGTATGCAGGTCAGGATGCAACAGTTAGAACTGGTCATGGAACAACAGACTGGTTCCAAATAGGAAAAGGAGTACGTCAAGGCTGTATACTGTCACCATGTTTATTTAACTTATATGCAGAGTACAACATTAGAAATGCTGGACTGGAGGAAACACAAGCTGGAATCAAGATTGCTGAGAGAAATATCGATAACCTCAGATATGCAGATGACACCACCCTTATGGCAGAAAGTGAAGAGGGGCTAAAAGCCTCTTGATGAAAGTGAAAGTGGAGAGTGAAAAGGTTGGCTTAAAGCTCAACATTCAGAAAACGAAGATCATGGCATCTGGTCCCATCACTACATGGGAAATGGATGGAGAAACAGTGGAAACAGTTACAGACTTTATTTTTCTGGGCTCCAAAATCACTGCAGATGGTGACTGCAGCCATGAAATTCAAAGACACTTACTCCTTGGAAGAAAAGTTATGACCAACCTAGATAGCATATTCAAAAGCAGAGACATCACTTTGCCAACAAAGGTTCGCCTAGTCAAGGCTATGGTCTTTCCTGTGGTCATGTATGGATGTGAGAGCTGGACTGAAAAGAAGGCTGAGCGCCGAAGAATTGTTGCTTTTGAACTGTGGTGTTGGAGAAGACTCTTGAGAGTCCCTTGGACTGCAAGGAAATCCAACCAGTCCATTCTGAAGGAGATCAGCCCTGGGATTTCTTTGGAAGGAATGATGCTAAAGCTGAAACTCCAGTAATTTGGCACCTCATGCGAAGAGTTAACTCATTGGAGAAGACTCTGATGCTGGGAGGGATTGGGGGCAGGAGGAGAAGGGGACGACAGAGGATGAGATGGCTGGATGGCATCACTGACTCGATGGATTTGAGTCTGAGTGACCTCTGGGAGTTGGTGATGGGCAGGGAGGCCTGGCATGCTGCAGTTCATGGGGTTGCAAAGAGTCGGACACGACTGTGCGACTGATCTGATCTGATCTGATATATATATATATGTAGATAGATAGATAGATATATAGACATACAGATAGAGATGATACAGATATAGATAGCTATACCATTTGAGCCATCAGGAAAGCACAAATATAGATATAAATAGATAAAAATATTAATTGTAAAGATTATGGAGGCTGACAAGTCTGGAGAGCTGAAGTTGGTAAGAACCTGTATGAAGGATACATTAATACAGCGTGTTCTCATTTCATACTGAGCAAACCTAAAAATGACCTTCATTCATTAAAAAAAGAATAGTCATATCCAAAATACATTGAGATGAAAAAAATATGCTTTACACGAAGAACTAATTTTCTGAATGAATGTAATATATTGATGTGAGCTGCCAAAATCTCTAGCATACATATTTAATTGAGGTTTATGCAGCCCATCATAAACATATTCACATAAGCCTGGGGGATTTAGCTTTCAAAGCATCTTGATGGAGATGGTAATAATTGTATTGTAGTTTGATAGGACTATGTGCCTATCAGGAAGGAACCTTACAAGCTGGAAAAGAGTTTTTATTAAACAGTAATAAGGCACAGCACACAGTCTCATGAAGGCCAGAGGTCCTCTGGCTGATTTAGGATAAACTCAGAAAGCATCAAACCTGTAGTAAATAATCAGGCCCATATGCCTTAAGTTCTGTCGGTGCTTTTGACAAGTGACACAAACACACATGTCTGCCTAGTGCTTTTCTGGAGATCATGTACCCTAATTCAGTTGGCTTCTCAGGTTACTGTCTTTTCAATCACATCTCATTTGGGACACCTGCCTTGTAGAGCCTGTGTTATGTGCCTATAGTTAAAACCTTTTTGAGAAGTGGGACACATGTTATGGGAGACTGTAGCAAGTGTGTTCAAAGACACGAAGGACAAAAGTTGACCAGAGACTGTATATGTATTAATGAGTAGAATCTGGTTGCCTTATTTCAGAGCTGGAGCTGACACACAGCTTATAGAGAGGGGAGGATGAGCAGGGTGATGAAAGGTTGAATAACAACTTATAGGCTTAGTTGGAAATGCTATTTGCCTTCACATTTTTTAATCATTAAACTTCTTAAATTTATAAAATATTAACATGATGAAAAATAAGGTAACTATAAATTCTGAAGCTGGAACTATGATAAAGTTATCAGTTTGATTCACTTTTCTACAGTTCTATAAAAAATAAATCTGACCATTAATATAATAAGCATTAAGTTAAAGTTTTAAAGAGAGATTTAACATATTTTTAAAAACTGATGTTGAAAATTCTATATACTATACTGTAGAACATCCTAGCAACTTCTCTCTCTCTCTCCAGATAAAATGAAGCTCTACCCCTTTCTAAGTAATAAGATTGATAAGTGAAGTGAAATGAAAGTCACTCAGTCATGTCCAACTCTTTGCGACCCTGTGGAGTTGTCCATGGAATTCTCCAGGCCAGAATACTGGAGTGGGTAACATTTCCCTTTTCCTGGAGATCTTCCCAACCCAGGGTTCGAACCCAGGCCTCCCACATTGCAGGCGGATTCTTTAACAGCTGAGACACAAGATTAATAAAACACTCACAGAATTTCAGTGTGGTTGAATTCCAGGAAGTTGAGTGTGAGATGTTTCGTTTGCAGTGTCAATAACTGTCCTAGCTTAGGTTCTTTCCTTCCATATCCTTTTCACACTGCACCTTGTCTTTAGGTCTTTGTTTTTGTGATTATTCCCTATCTTTACCTTTGATTCTTTTGCATTAATTTTTTATTATAATCTTTCTCAAATAAATATTAGACAAGTAGGAGAAATCAGAGGATATACATAAATAGCATAATGAATGTTAAATATTTTCCTACCCTGCTGCTACTGCTGCTGCTGCTAAGTCACTTCAGTTGTGTCCGGCTCTGTGTGACCCCATAGACGGCAGCCCACAAGACTCCCCTGTCCCTGGGATTCTCCAGGCAAGAACACTGGAGTGGGTTGCCATTTCCTTCTCCAATGTATGAAAGTGAAAAATGAAAGGCACGTTGCTCAATCGTGTCCGACCCTCAGCGACCCCATGGACTGCAGCCTTCCAGGTTCCTCCGTCCGTGGGATTTTCCAGGCAAGAGTACTGGAGTGGGGTGCCATTGCCTTCTCCGTTTCCTACCCTAAGGATATTTAAATATATAATATTCACAATCTTTTGCCAAATCTGTGAATAATTCATTATTTTTATAATGCAATCTAATCTCAAACCATGATCTACCAGTAAAAGTTATCTATTTGATAATTTGGTACATAACAGACACAAATATGTTAAAAAATAAACTTTAATTACATATTGTCAATATATTTCACACATATGTTTGCAAAAATTCTTTTGTGATTATTCCTACACCAGTAGGTATATTCATAAGCATTTATTTAGAAAACTAATTTATTAAATATTCCTTAAACTTATAAAAATGTGAAAAGTATCATTCCTGAATGTAAGATCTTGTCATATTAGCTGATATCCTGTGCATAATAAGCATAACAATGTAATGTGTGTGTGTATGTGTGTTGAGGAATGCTATTTATACTAGGTTAATTTTAATATCATGACCTTTTGAAGGGTTAAGGATTTGACAGAAAAGTCATCCCTTTTTTCTTAAAGAATTTGGATTATACAATTAAAAAGATTCCATAATTTGTAGGAAGTGTATTTTTGTTTGATTGTTTTGATATCATCATTTGGGTATGTAGATTCTCAAATACATATTCTGGATTAGAATATTCAGCTGGCTACCTGATAGGTAGAAAAGGGGATTGTTAGAAATTTTTGTTCCTGTGCTGTATCCAGATAATTTATGATTTATTCTGTCTGAGATGAAGCCTTATTGGTAAATACTGTCTGGATGACTAATTACCTCTCCTATAGATATTGTACTATGGCTATGACTAATAAATTATTTTGCCAAGTTTGGGCCTCTTGGCCTAAGGCAGACTCTGGTTGGTACCATTGGCAAGGATGCTCTCATATCATTCTTTCACTTTTGTCTAATTTGGGATTTTTCCCATCTAAAGATTATTATATTTCATAGGAAATTTATTATAAAGTAGAAAAGTTGGAAAGAATATAAGACTGAGTATTATGATAAATATTTATTTGTGTGTGTGCTAAGTCACTTCAGTTGTGTCACATACTTTGTGACTCTAGTCATAATTAAAATTTGGAGCTTTTAATAGTCTCACATTAAACACAAGTTCCAAATCTGCACAGCAATATCACAAGTGCTCCTAAAACGTCAAAGTTACACTGATGCCTGCTGATGCATGTGCAGAAAGTTTCTGGAAGTCATAAGGCTTATTGAAAAAAAAAAAAAAAGAAAAACACTTATTTCTACATTATTACATGTACATGGACTGTGCTATGCTATGCTTACTCTCTCAGTCATGCTCAACTTTTTGTAATCTTTTGGACTACTGTAGCCTGCCAGGTTCCTCTGTCCTTGGCATTTTTCTGGCAACAATACGGGAGGGGGTTGCCATTTCCTCCTCCAGGGGATTTTCCTATTCCAGGAATCGAACCTGCATCTACTGTGTCTCCTGCGTTGCAGGCTGATTCCTTACTCACTGAGAAATTGAGGAAGCCCCATTACACAGATGGAGAAGGCAATGGCAACCCACTCTGGTACTCTTGCCTGGAAAATCCCAAGGATGGAGGAGTCTGGTAGGCTGCAGTCCATGGGATTGCACAGAGTCAGAAACGACTGAAGTGACTTAGCAGCAGCAGCAGCATTGCACGGATATACTTGTTCAAAATTAAATATAGCAAGTTTTTTCATGTGTTCACTTCTTTATTTAAAAGCCTGATATTACTAAATAGATTTAAATAGTTTTTGCAATCTGTTAGTATAAGTAAAGAAAAGCTTTTCCTTTTATTTTATTTCTGTAGATTTAAAATATTAATGAAGCAGGCTATTAAAAGCTAATTGTTCAATCATTTATTAATCCTTAGGGTGTAATCTGTATTACTTTGCATATTAAGGGAGTGATATAGTGTTGCCTATTATTTATAGCAATAAGATAAATTATTTTTGAAATAAAATACGCTCAGATGGATTTCAAAATTCTCCAAGCCACGTTTCAACAGTACATGAATCATGAACTTCCAGCTGTTCAAGCTAGACTTATAAATGGCAAAGGAACCAGAGATCAAATTGCCAACATTCACTGGACCATTGAAAAAGCAAGAGAGTTCCAGAAAAGCATCTACTTCTCCTTTATTGACTATGCCAAAAACTTTTTGTGGATCACAACAAACTGGAAAATTCTGAAAGAGATGGGAACACCAGACCACCTGACCTACCTCCTGAGAAATCTGTATGGAGGTCAGGAAGCAACAGTTAGAACTGGACATGGAACAACAGACTGGTTCCAAATAGGTAAAGGAGTATGTCAAGGGTATATATTGTCACCCTGCTTACTTAACTTATATACAGAATGCATCATGGGAAATGGTGGACTGAAAGAAGCACAAGCTGGAATCAAGATTGCTTGGAGAAATATCAATAATCTCAGGTATGCAGATGACACCACACTTATGGTAAAAAGAAAAAAAGAACTAAAGAGCCTCTTAATGAAAGTGAAATAGGAGAATGAAGAGTTTGGTTAAAAGTCAACACTCAGAAAAGTAACATCATGAAATTTGATCCCATCACTTCATGGCAATAGATGGGGAAACAGTGAGAGACTTTTTCTTTGGGCTCCAAAATCACTGCAGATGGTGACTGCAACCATGAAATTAAAAGACACTTGATCCTTGCAAGAAAAGTTATAAGCAATCAGAATAGCTTACTTAAAATCAGAGACATGACTTTGCCAACAAAGGTCTGTCTAATCAAAGCTATGGTTTTTCCAGTAGTCATGTATGGATGTGACAGTTGGACTATAAAGAAAGCTGAAGAATTGGTGCTTTTGAACTGTGGTGTTGGAGAAGACTCTTGAGAGTCCCTTGGACTGCAAGGGGATCCAACCAATCCACCCTAAAGGAAACCAGTCCTGAATATTCATTGGAAGAACTGATGCTGAAATTGAAACTCCAGTACTTTGGCAACCCGATGCGAAGAACTGACTCACTGGAAAAGACACTGACGCTGGGAAAGACTGAAGGTGGGAGAAGAAGCGGACGACAGAGGATGAGATGGTTGGATAGCATCACTGACTCAATGGACATGAGCCTGAGTAAACTCTGGGAGGTGGTGATGGACAGGGAGGCCTAGCCTGCTGCAGTCCATGGGGGTCACAAAAAGTCAGAAATGACTGAGTGACTGAACTTAACTGAACTGATATGGATATCTGGGCTAATGTAGTAATGTTTTAAATTCTGAAGTCTGTTATTTTAGAATGTTAATGTAGAGTATTATAAATTCTGTCTACATTAAGAGTAATGAGCGGTGGGCAGGAATCCCTTAGAAGAAATGGAGTGGCCATCATGGTCAACAAAAGAGTCCGAAATGCAGTACTTGGATGCAATCTCAAAAACGACAGAATGATCTCTGTTCGTTTCCAAGGCAAACCATTCAATGTCACAGTAATCCAAGTCTATGCCCCAACCAGTAACACTAAAGAAGCTGAAGTGGAACGGTTCTATGAAGACCTACAAGACCTTTTAGAACTAACACCCAAAATATGTCCTTTTCATTATAGTGAACTGGAATGCAAAAGTAGGAAGTCAAGAAACACCTGGAGTAACAGGCAAATTTGGCCTTGCAATACAGAATGAAGCAGGGCAAAGACTAATAGAGTTTTGCCAAGAAAATGCACTGGTCATAGCAAATAACCTCTTCCAATAACAAAAGAGAAGACTTTATACATGGACATCACCAGCTGGTCAACACCGAAATCAGATCGATTATATTCTTTGCATCCAAAGATGGAGAAGCTCTGTAGAGTCAGCAAAAACAAGACCAGGAGCGGACTGTGGCTCGGACCAAAACTCCTTATTGCCTAATTCAGACTGAAATTGAAGAAAGTAGGGAAACCACTAGACCATTCAGGTATGACCTAAAACAAATCCCTTATGATTATACAGTGGAAGTGAGAAATAGACTTAAGGGCCTAGATCTGATAGATAGAGAGCTTGATGAACTATGGAATGAGGTTTGTGACATTGTACAGGAGACAGGTATCAAGACCATCCCCATGGAAAAGAAATGCAAAAAAGCAAAATGGCTGTCTGGGGAGGCCTTGCAAATAGCTATGAAAAGAAGAGAAGTGAAAAGCAAAGGAGAAAGGAAAGATATAACATCTGAATGCAGAGTTCCAAAGAATAGCAAGGAGAGATAAGAAAGCCTTCTTCAGCAATCAATGCAAAGAAATAGAGGAAAACAACAGAATGGGAAGACTAGGGATCTTTTCAAGAAAATCAGAGATCCCAAAGGAACATTTCATGCAAAAATGGGCTCGATAAAGGACAGAAATAGTATGGACCTAACAGAAGCAGAAGATATTAAGAAGAGGTGGCAAGAATACACAGAAGAACTGTACAAAAAAGATCTTCATGACCCAGATAATCATGATGGTGTGATCACTGACCTAGAGCCAGACATCCTGGAATGAGAAATCAAGTGGGTCTTAGAAAGCATCACTACGAACAAAGCTAGTGGAAGCGATGGAATTCCAGTGGAGCTATTCCAAATCCTGAAAGATGATGCTGTGAAAGTGCTGCACTCAACATGCCAGCAAATTTGGAAAACTCAGCAGTGGCCACAAGATTGGAAAAGGTCAGTTTTCAATCCAATCTCAAAGAAAGGCAATGCCAAAGAGTGCTCAAACTACTGCACAATTGCACTCATCTCACACGCTAGTAAAGTAATGCTCAAAATTCTCCAAGCCAGGCTTCAGCAATATGTGAACTGTGAACTTCTTGATGTTAAAGCTGGTTTTAGAAAAAGCAGAGGAACCAGAGATCAAATTGCTAACATCCGCTGGATCATCGAAAAAGCAAGAGAATTCCAGAAAAACATCTATTTCTGCTTTATTGACTATGCCAAAGCCTTTGACTGTGTAGATCACAATAAACTGTGGAAAATTCTGAAAGAGATGAGAATACCAGACCACCTGATCTGCCTCTTGAGAAATCTGTATGCAGGTCAAGAAGCAACAGTTAGAACTGGATATGGAACAACAGACTGTTTCCAAATAGGAAAAGGAGTACGTCAAGGCTGTATATTGTCACCCTGTTTATTTAACTTATATGCAGAGTACATCATGAGAAACGCTGGACTAGAAGAAACACAAGTTCGCATCAAGATTGCCAGGAGAAATATCAATAACCTCAGATATGCAGATGATACCACCCTTATGGCAGAAAGTGAAGAGGAACTAAAAAGCCTCTTGATGAAAGTGAAAGTGGAGAGTGAAAAGGTTGGCTTAAAGCTCAACATTCAGAAAACGAAGATCATGGCATCTGGTCCCATCACTTCATGGGAAATAGATGGGGAAACAGTGGAAACAGTGTTAGACTTTATTTTTCTGGGCTCCAAAATCTCTGCAAATGGTGACTGCAGCCATGAAATTAAAAGACGCTTACTCCTTGGAAGGAAAGTTATGACCAACCTAGATAGCATATTCAAAAGCAGAGACATTACTTTGCCAACAAAGATTCTCCTAGTCAAGGCTATGGTCTTTCCTGTGGTCGTGTATGGATGTGAGAGCTGGACTGTGAAGAAGGCTGAGCGCCGAAGAATTGTTGCTTTTGAACTGCGGTGTTGGAGAAGACTCTTGAGAGTCCCTTGGACTGCAAGGAGATCCAACCAGTCCATTCTGAAGGAGATCAGCCCTGGGATTTCTTTGGAAGGAATGATGCTAAAGCTGAAAGTCCAGTAATTGGGCCACCTCATGCGAAGAGTTGACTCATTGGAGAAGACTCTGATGCTGGGAGGGATTGGCGGCAGGAGGAGAAGGGGACGACAGAGGATGAGATGGCTAGATGGCATCACTGACTTGATGGATGTGAGTCTGAGTGACCTCTGCGAGCTGGTGATGGACAGGGAGGCCTGGCGTGCTGCGATTCATGGGGGCGCAAAGAATCAGACACGACTGAACAACTGATCTGATCTGAACTGAATAACAAAAGTCTATTAGCTTCAGAATGATACCTTCCAATACAATTAAAGACACATTATGTGTAAATGAAAAATAAACAAGTTATTGGCATAAATAAAGGAAATCTATAAAATTTATAAAGTACATAGATAGCATTTGGAATAAACATAGTTTAAGAACTAATTTCAATGGCAGAAAAATGAAGAGAAACTAAAGGGACTCTTGATGTGAGTGAAGGAGGAGAGTGAAAGAGCTGGCTTAAGATTAAATATTAAACAAACAAACAAAAAGTAAGATCACGGAATCTGGCCCCATTACATCATAGAAAATAGAAGGGGAAAAAACTTAGTGACAAATTTCCTCTTCTTGAGTTCTAATATCACTGTGGATGGTGACTGCACACAGTAAACCAGAAGACAATTGTTTCTCAGCAGGAAAGCTATAACAAACCTTGTCAGTGTGTTGACAAGTAGAGACATTTCTTTGCCAACAAAGATCTCTATCGTCAAGGCTATGGTTTTCCCACTGGTCAAGTACAGTTGTGAGATATGGATAGTAAAGAAGGCAGAGTACCAAAGAGTAGATGCCTTCAAACAGTCGTGCTAGAGAAGATGCCTGAAAGTCCCTTGGACTGCAAGGAGATCAAATCATTTTATCTCAAGGGAAATCAATACTGAATACTCATTGGAAGGACTGATGCTGAAGTTGAAGCTCTAATACTTTGGTCATCTGATGCAAACAGCTCACTCATTGGAAAAGTCCCTATTTCTGGGAAAGATCAAAGGCAGAAGGAGAGTGGGTATCAGATGAAATGGCTGGATAGCATTACCAATGCAATGGACATGAACTTGGGCAAACTCTGGGAGATGGTGAGATACAGAGAAGCCTGGTGTGCTGCAGTCCATGGCATTGCAAGGGGTCAGGCATGACGTGCCAACTGAACAACAACAAAAAAAAAAGTGCCACTAAAACACATAATGTACAATGTTAAACAGATTTGGAGTGTGGTATTTTGTCTCACTCTGAAAAAGTGACACATAAAGGTATTTCTATGCAGTTTAGAGTTATAGAATTAAAAAAGCAATTGCCATTATGAAATGATAGTTACATCTTGTGCATTTGATCTCACAATATTAAGTAACAAGATGTCATTTTCTAAGTGACTGATTTAATTTGTTTTTGGTTTGAGATGGATGTTATATATGAATGTTATATATGAACCCTCTTTTAAAGCAGAGAGTATATTATATTCAATGATACATTCATTATTCAATAATTCAGTTATTCATTTGTTTTCTAACAATTACATTTGATTTGCTAAATATACGTTTGACATTGATATATAATGTGTTTGACAATGTGTTTAACAATGATATATAATTTACTGGCAATGAATATTATGATGATGACCATACTAGAACTCTTCAGTTTCAAGTAGTACAAATACCCCTGGAGAATTTAAATCCAGATAAGTTGCTGGAAAGTATAATGAACTATCAGAATTTACTGAAAGACTTGGGAAACACCTTGGCACTATTTAGTACAAAGTCAGCTGTGGAGATCCAAGGATTGAACACAAGACAGGTTTCCTCCATAATTGAAAGAGACACATGTACTCCAATGTTCATCACAGCACTGTTTGTAATAGCCAGTACATGGAAACAACCTAGATGTCAATCAGCAGATGAATGGATAACAAAGCTGTGGAACATATGCATAATGAAATATTATTCAGCCATTAAAAAGAATGCACTTGAATCCGTTCTAATGAGGTGGATGAAATGAACCTATTGTACAGAGTGAAGCAAGCCAGAAAGAAAAACACCAATAGAGTATACTAATGCATATATATGGAATTTAGAAACATGGTAATGATAACCTATATGTGAGACAGCAAAAGAGACACAGATGTATACAACAGTCTTTTGGACTCTGTGGGAGAGGGAGAGGCTGAAATGATTTGGGGGGATGGCAATGAAACATGTATATCATCATATGTGAAAAGGATCACCAGTCCAGGATCGATGGATGAGACAGGGTGCTTGGGGCTGGTGCACTGGGATGACCCAGAGGGATGGGATGGGGAGGGAGGTGGGAGGGGGGATTAGGATGCAGAGCACATGTACACCTGTGGCAGATTTATGTCGATAAATGGCAAAACCACTACAATATTGTAAAGTAATTAGCCTCCAATTAAAATAAAAGAGTCGGACACGACTGAGCGACTGATCTGATCTGATATATAAAAAAAAATAAGATGGGTTTTATGACAGGCACATTCTACTCTTGTTTGCATTTCACCAGAATTACAGTCTTGCGAGGGAATCTCTGACTGAATAGCTTAATCCACTGGCCATGGGAGGACATGTCTTTGATATGGTCTCAACAGATCATGTTCAATTGGAAGCTATCATTGCTTAACATAATTTTGGAGTGTTGGACTATGGATGGCTGTAGAAAGGACTATGGATGACTTCACAGTCAGAAAGCAGTGAAGTTTTTCATCTAGAAAACAAATCTACCTAATTACTATGTCAGATTAACTATTTAACAGAGCTAAAAATATGAATGCATTAAAACTTTGCAAATGGAAAACTTGATGTTACACTTATTGGAGAAAGAATACAATATATATATATATAGATAGATAGATAGATAGATTAGAATTAAAAATCTTAGACCCAAATCATTACTTTAAATCTTATATCAGCTTGATTTGGGGCAAATAATTTAAATTTCTCTCCATATTTCTTTACAGATAAATATTTTAGATATGTGATATGTGTTTTATCTATCTCATTATTACATGAATATTAAATATAACAGTATGTGAGGAAAAAAATTAACTACTGTGAAAATCAAGATTGAGTTGATAGTATTTGAAAGTCAAAATTCATTCTTTAATTATACATGAAATATATATGGCAAAACCAATACAATATTGTAAAGTTAAATAAAATAAAATTAAATTAAAAAAAACAAAGTGTTCTAGATATTTGTTACCTAAGCATTCAAGTACAGAGGAATGCGGAACACAGGCACAAGTATGGATATAGTCTGTGTTTTGTTGTTATTTTTCTGTTCACCTAGTAAATGTTTTGAATATATGTAAAAACTATATTTATATATGTCTCCTTTTCAAAATATAGAAACTTTGAAACTAAGAAATATATATGTCTTATTGATATATAGAAACTAAAAGTGAGCATTAAATGAACTTAATTTTTTTGATTCTACAGTAGAACAATAGGCAATGTACAATAAAATCAAGCAGAACCTGAATGAGGTAGATAAGATTTTCTGCTCTCAAAATTATCATAATGCATTTTGAAATGTTATTGTTCTCCATTCTTTAAGGATCAGTGATGTGTAAATTTCTCCAAGTAAAGTAACTCTAAAGAATGATTGATTACTCAGTAACTCTAAGACCTAGATTAGGTAAAAGTTATCTGATTTTAGATAAGAGAAAGCAAATAGAAATGCAATATTTGAGAAACTGAATTAATAAAGCAAAAGAAAAAATGATGGAATACAGGTAATGGTCCCTTTATAATAGTACTTATAGGAAAATAATTCCGTAGATGTCTTACTTCAACTTTTCCTTTCCTTATATTTGTCCTTAAGTCCTTTTGGGCATTTTTTGCTCATTATTCTTAAAAGTATGCTTAGAGCATAAATAACATTAAAGACATTATAGTAAGGTTTTCTGTGGCAGAATGCTTGCAAGCACATATTGTACATTTTAGAGAAACTAAATGCAGTTTAGAAAAATAGGTAAAATATGAAAATAGATAATGAGCAAATTAAAATGATAATAATGGTCTTTCCTGTGGTCATGTATGGATGTGAGAGCTGGACTGTGAAGAAGGCTGAGGGTCAAAGAATTGATGCTTTTGAACTATGGTGTTGGAGAAGACTCCTGAGAGTCCCTTGGACTGCAAGGAGATCCAACCAGTCCATTCTGAAGGAGATCAGCCCTGGGATTTCTTTGGAAGGAATGACGCTAAAGCTGAAACTCCAGTATTTTGGCCACCTCATGCGAAGAGTTGACTCATTGGAGAAGACTCTGATGCTGGGAAGGATTGGGGGCAGGAGGAGAAGGGGACGACAGAGGATGAGATGGCTGGATGGCATCACTGACTCGATGGATGTGAGTCTGAGTGACCTCCGGGAGTTGGTGATGGACAGGGAGGCCTGGTGTGCTGCAGTTCATGGGGTCGCAGAGTCGGACGCAACTGAGCGACTGACCTGATCTGATCTGATCTGATAATGTGTTAGTCACTGAATTGTGTCTCTTTGAAACTCCATGGACAGAGGAGCTGGGGATTCTTCAGGGAAGAATACTAGAGTGGGTTGCCATTCCCTTCTCCAGGGGATCTTTCCAACCCAGTTATTGAACATGAGTCTCCTGCACTACAGACCGATTCTTTACCAACTGAGCCACCACGGAAGCATGAGAGGCTGTTTAATAGATGTAGAAGAGATGTGGTTTAACAGAGACAATTTTTAATGAGAAAAGAATGAAGCATTGTGGAGAAAGTGACATTTTGTTGAGGACCTGAAATGTTGATAAGCCCTAGAAGCAATGAAGTAGGAAGAAGAGATAGATCAGGAAGATGAAACAACAGACACATGCAACCACATGCACACACAAAACGGGCCTCTATGTGGTAAGTAGAGCAAGTATTCAGGGATCTTCAGATAGATTTTCTTTGGAATTGAGTAATTGGTAGAAATCTGCTATCTATTCCCTCAACTATATCTATGATCAGTTGCAGTAAGATCCTGTGAGCTGTCCAAAGTCACTGTTTACTTTAGGTGAGGCACAGCTGAAGTGACACTCGCATATCCCAGTTCTAAACCATTCATTTTTCTGCACTTTTCATCAAAGTGCTTAAAGATTAGTTGGAGAGCATTCCCACTAATAGTAGTAAAAATGGAAAGATATATTTCATTGAGTCTTAATTCCCTGCAAATATTGGTCATTTTTACCAATCTTTCATATGGAGTCAAAGGAGATTTTGAATAACTGACAATTTTGAATTTCTGTGTGTGTTTGGAGCTGGCTTTGTTTTGTTTCCCTTGTCTGACTTTAAAAATGAAATATTCATTTTCCTAATTAGTATTTGATGTTTTAATTCCTACATGGGTATTTTCCTCTTTAAATTTACATTCAAGTAGAAAAACACATCAAACTTAGGTGACATTAGCACATAAGAAAATAATTTTGCCATTCTGCAAGTCAGGTCACCTGGGTCCTGATTCTGGGTTCACCATCCTGAAAGTCTTAGCGTGTCCAACATATGCAATTTCTCCTTGCCTGTGCCTTTACTTTTAACTTTTTTTTTTTTTTTAACCCTCCCAGCACTTCAACATATACCTTTTAATTTTTGTCCAGTTAGGGGCTTTCCAGTAGCCAGCCTAGCCATGACTTCCACCTCATGGACCAATGGTAATCAGCACAACAGAACGTAAAAAGCTGAAGCCAAAGTACCTGTGAAGCAGGGGAAAGGGTAAAATTAATAGAAGCAAGATGATTTACATCAAAGAACTTCAGAAAGACGGCCGAGGCACCTGAAGAAGGAAGGGATAGAGTTAAATATACAAATATTAGTAAAAAATGTGTACAAGGTGCAGTTAGACACCTAGATCCTTTCCAATGTGGCTGTAGATGGAAGATTAACTGGGGAAACAGAGGCAGAGATGTTTTGGACTTAGAGTGAGGCAAAGACAAAGCTTCCTGTGAGGTGTTGTCTGAAAACAGAGATATTTTATGCTGTGGTGCACAAAGACAAAATCTCAGAAGATTAACACCACAGACACTTGGTTCTTGCTGTAAATCAGTGGGAAGCTCTGAGGCAGATTTCTCCTACTTAGTGGCTTGATATCACCAGCTGCCCCATTTGTTACCTGCAAGGAAGAAGACAGGGACTGGACAGCAGTTCTTAAATGTTTCTATCCTGAAATGAGGCATATTACTTGCCCTCACTTTTCACTGATGTAAGAAAAGTCTCAAATTACCTCAGCTTCCTTCAAGGGGTCATATGCCTCAAAGGAAAGGATACAGGTAAGATGGTTATGATGTCTACCACCTATGAGCTGTTTCTAATTTTTATTTATAAGCCTATTTAAATTATTCTAATCATTCTTCATCAAATTACACAGATGTGTGATAGCAGTTATCAGGTACCCAGGACATCATAAAAGTTAATTTCTATCTTTCTTCCCAGTTTGCAATTTTTACATGCAGAATTTTCCCACTTCTATTAAGTTCTGTTTTTTTTTGTTTGTTTGTTTGTTTTTTAAGATTTATTTACAAGAGATTTTTATAATTATTTCATTTCATAAATAACTTACCAATTTTAGTGAATTTAAAATTGTAAAAAGACATGTAAATAAATTGTTCATAAACTTTTGGCCGTAATTATATGATAGATCCATGTTTTGAGAAACTTATTATACATTATATCTCCTACAAGGGCATGCTTACATTAATATTCATTTATCATTGTCTGAAAACGTTTCTCCATAAGTACCAGGAGAACCGAACCATGTTGCTTTAATATCCGTTTGGAATTTTATTAGTTTTTGATCTATGCAAAAAAGAGTTTTCATAATCCTTAAAATTACTTACTATTCAGAATACATATTTCCCTCCCCACCACCAAATCCTGAGTCATATACTGCACCAATATTTACATGGCAACATTTTTTTCATTGTTGAGATTAAAATAAAGCTAACACACACACACACTAGATAATACATATGTTCACTGTGCCAGAAATCAAAATTCATAAGAACCACAGTTCCATAAAAACGTATGCAAATATTTAGAAGGGGATCACCTACAACCTAGGAAAACTTAAAATTGGGGAAACTATGGACTAAATGACTTTGAAAGTGCTGTTTTTTCTTCCATTGTATCAGCACTTCTTCCTTTCTTTCAATCCATACTAAAGTATTTTTTCACTGTTAAATTATAACCATATTTTTTCTATAGCTCATTTCAAAATGAAATCCATGTAAATAATAGCACCAATTTTTAATTTAGTTATTTTTCCAAAGTAATTTAAGTAATATATTTCTTCACTAATGTTTGAATATTATGGGCACAGGTTACTTAAAATGTGTAAATTAATATGGTTTTCTTTTCAAAAGTGAAATTGAAATGAAACTCATATTAATATCTTTACCAAGATATTACTTTATACTATAGAAATCTGTGAATTGTTTTTTCAACCATTTCAAATGACCAGTGTCTTTGCTTTGGAAGGAAAGCAATATTAAAAGAAATAAACAGTGTATTTTGTATGACACTAAATATTCACTTAGACAAATAGCTCTTTCAACTATTTTAAGCAGAAATAAATTGGAAGGGCCTTAGTAAAATATTAATATTTTGTTCTAAATTCAACCTTTTACTATAGTCTTGCTTCCAAGGATGTTATAGATTTAACAATTCTTTCTACAATCTAGAAATCAAACACTATATTTCCACTTCTATCAATTTCTCTTTGTACCAAACTTTAAAAAACAAAACAAAACAACAACAACAAAAAAAACAAATCTAAGAGGGGTGGTCCTAGGATGGCAGAGAAACAGGATGGGGAGACCACTTTCTCCCCCACAAATTCATTGAAAGAACATTTGAACGCTGAGAAAATTCCACAAAACAACTTTTTAATGCTGGCAGAGGAAATCAGGCACCCAGAAAGGCAGCCCATTGCTTTCAAAAGGAGGTAGGACAAAATATAAAGGATAAAAAGAAAGACAAAAGAGGTAGGGATGGAGATCCATCCCAGGAAGGGAGTCTTTAAAAAGAGAGACGTTTCCAAACACTGGGAAACATTCTCACTAGAGAGTCTTTAGGGAGCCTTGGAACCTCAGAGGGCAACATAACCGGGAGGAAAAGTAATAAACAATTAAAACCCACAGATTACATGCCTAACAGCAACTCCCAGTGGAGAAGCAGCACAGACTCTCACATCCACCACTAGCAAGTGGGGACTGGACAGGGAGACGTGGGCTGCATTGCTTTGAGTAAGAACCAGGTCTGAATACCTCGAGGGCAAACTGAGGGACCTAACTAGAGATCGCAACCCAGACTGTTGGATAGCTATCCCGCAAAAAGACCTAACCTAAGACACCTCCAGGCCTGCTCACAGAACAAAGGACCAAGCAGAGCTAGCAGGCTGCAGACAGACCCATTCCCCACCAGAGACAGGCAGGCAGGGCAGCCAGAGCCAGAAAGGGGGCAACTGAGGCACCAGAGAGGAATCATCTATCAAACTGTAAGCAGGCTTCGTTGCTAACCAAGGCTTCTTGGGATTCTGAACAGTAGACATCCGCTGAGAGGGAGGGTTGCAGCCAGAGATCAGCTCCCTAGAAGAGATACACAGCACATCTGAGAAGGCACGCCGGTTGCACACCCAGAAAAACAAGCTGAGGGGACGGAGGAGGTGATAAGACGCAGGTCCCAATTGGGGGTGACTGTACTCGCCAAGTACCTCATCACCTGAGCTGCTTGGACCTGGGAAGGGCACAGAACATAGGCCCAACCAAGTCTGTGCCTCTGTGGAGTACCCGAGAACCTGAACCTGAACGGCTTAGGCCTCGGAAGTGCATGCAACCCAGGGCCCACCTGAAGCAGTTCCTGGCAGAGAAACCTAGAGTCTGAACAGTATAGACTGGGAAAGCACACACACCATGAGTGGGGACAAACCCAGTATGTCCGAGACTCTGTGAGCACGCCCCACACACTCCAGTGATATATGTTTGCAGTTTTCCTCCCTCTCCAAAGCACGACTAAACAAGTAAGCCTAAAAAAAGTGACCCCACCGCCCCTTTGTGTTAGGGCAGAAATTAGACACTGAAGAGGCCAGTAAACAGAAGAAGCTAAAATAAACAGAGGGAAGCACTTTGGAAGTGACAGGTGTAATATATTAAAACCCTGCAGTTAGCACTGGCTACATAGGAAGGGGCCTATAGATGTTGAGAAGTGTAAGCCAGATCAGGGAGCTATCTAAAATGAACTGACCCCACACAGTCCACAACAACACCAGAGAAAGTCCTAGATATACTTTTACTCATCATTTTTTTAATTTTTATTTTTTTTTTTAATTTTAAGTCCTCTAGCACTCCTTTAATTTTCATTTTTATAATCTACTATTACTTTGCCAAAAAAAGACCCTATTTTTAAAGCAAACTTCATATATATATAATAATTTTTGTGACTTTGTTTTTTTCTTTAATAATATAGTTTTGAGATTCTAATCACTATTCTAGATTTTTAATCTTTGCTTTTTGGTATTTGTAATCAATTTTGTACCTTTAAGAACCCAATCTTCAGTACCCATTTTTACTTGAGAGTGAGATTACTGGCTGGATTGCTCTCTCCTCCTTTGGACTCTCCTTCTTTTCCACCAGGTCACCTCTATCTCCTCCCTCCCCCTTCTCTACTCTACCCAACTCCGTGAATCTCTTTGTGTGTTTCAGACGGTGGAGAACACTTAAGGAACTGATTACTGGCTAGATAAGTCTCTCTCATTTTTATTTCCCCTATTGTCCTCCTGGTCACCTCTATCTCCCTCCTCCCTCTTCTCTTTTCTGTGTAACTCCGTGAACATCTCTGAGGGATCCAGACTGTGGAGAGTACATAGGGAAGTGATTACTGGCTAGCTCGCTCTCTCCCCATTTGATTCCTCCTCTTCTCCTCCTTTTCACCTCTATCTCCCTCCTCACTCTTCTCTTCTCCATGTAACTCTGTGTACCTCTCCGTGTGTCCCTCACTGTGGAGAAACTTTTCATCGTTAATCTAGATGTTTGATCATCAGCGATGTATAGATGGAGAAGTCTTGAGGCTATTGTAAGAATAAGACTGAAAACCAGAAGCAGGAGGTTTAAGTACAAATCCTGAGGATACCAGAGAACTCCTGACTCCAGGGAACATTAATCAATAGGAGCTCATCAAATGCCTCCATATCTACACTGAAACCAAGTACCAGCCAAGAGCCAACAAGTTCCAGAGCAAGGCATACCACAAAAATTCTCCAGAAACACAGGAACATAGCCTTGAGCTTCAATATACAGGCTGGCCAAAGTCACACCAAACCCACTGACGTCTCAAAACTCATTACTGGACACTTAATTGGACTCCAGAGAGAAGAAATCCAGCTCCACCCATCAGAACAGAGACACAAGCTTCCTTAACCAGGAAACCTTGACAAGCCACCCGTCCAACGCCACCCACAGCAAGGAACCTCCACAATAAGGAGGAACCACAAACTGACAGAATCGAGAAAGGCCACGCCAAACACAGCAATATAAACAAAATGAAAAGGCAGATAAATACCTAGTAGATAAAGAAATAGGATAAATGCCCACCAAACCAAACAAAAAAGGAAGAGAAGGGAATCTACCTGATAAAGAATTTCAAATAATGATAGTGAAAATGATCTCAAATCTTGAAAACAAAATGGATTTACAGATAAATAGCCTGGAGAAAGGAGAAAGGATCGAGAAGATGCAAGAAAGGTTTAACAAGGACCTAGAAGAAATAGAAAAGAGTTAATATACAATCAATAATGCAATACATGAGATCAAAAACACTCTGGAGGGAACCAATAGTAGAATAACGGAGGCAGAAGATAAGATACATGAAGTAGAAGATAGAACGATAGAAATAAATGGAACACAGAGGAAAAAAAAAAAAAAAGAATTAAAAGAAAAGAGGGCAACCTCAGAGACCTCTGGGACAATGTTAAATGCTCCAACAGTCAAATCAGAGTAGTCCCAGAAGAAAAAGACAAAAAGAAAGACCATGAGAAAATACTTGAGGAGATAATAGTTGAAAACATCCCATGGGGAAGGGAACAATCCCCCAAGTCCAAGAAACCCAGAGAGTTCCAAACAGGATAAACCCAAGGTGAAACACCACAGGACATATATTAATCAAATTAACAAAGATCAAACACAAAGAACAAATATTAAAGACAGCTAGGGAAAGCAACAAATAACACACAGGGGATTCCCATAAGGATAACAACTGATCGTTCAATAGAAACTCTTCAGGCCAAGAGGGAATGGCAAGACATACTTAAAGTGATGAAAGAAAATAACCTACAGCCCAGATTATTGTACCCAGCAAGAATCTCTTTCAAATATGAAGGAGAAATCAAAAGCTTTATAGACAAGCAAAAGCTGAGAGAATTCAGCACCACCAAACCAACTCTCCAACAATTACTAAAGGATCCTCTCTAGACAGGAAACAGAGAAAGGCTGTATAAACTCAAACCCAAAACAATAAAGTAAATGGCAATGCGATCATACTTATCAATAATTACCTTAAATGTAAATAGGTTGAATGCCCCAACCAAAAGACAAAGACTGGCTGAATGGATACAAAAACAAGACCCCTATATACGTTGTCTACCAGAGACCCACCTCAAAACAAAGGACACATACAGACTGAAAGTGAAGGGCTGGAAAAAAATATTCCATGCAAATAGAGACTAAAAGAAGGCAGGAGTAGCAATACTCATATCAGATAAAATAGACTATAAAACAAAGTCTGTGAAAAGAGGTTAAGAAGAACAGTATATAGATATATATATATATATATATATATATATATATATATATATAAACACAGATGAAAGAAATCAAAGAGGATACAAATAGATGGAGAAATATACCAGGTTCATGGATTGGAATAATCAATATAGTGAAAATGAATATACTACCCAAAGCACTCTATAGATTCAACGCAATCCCTATTAACAACCAACAGTGTTTTTCACAGAACTAGAGCAAATAATTTCACAATTTGTATGGAAATACAAAAAAACCTTGAATAGCCAAAGCAATCTTGAGAAAGAAGAATGGAACTGGAGGAATCAACCTGCCTGACTTCAGGCTCTACTACAAAGCCACAGTCATCAAGACAGTATGGTACTGACACAAAGAAACATAAATCAATGGAACAAAATAAAAAGCCCAGAGATAAATCCACGCACCTATGGACACCTTATATTTGACAAAGGTGGCAAGAATACACAATGGATTAAAGACAATCTCTTTAACAAGTGGTGCTGGGAAAACTGGTCAACCATTTGCAAAAGAATGAAATTAGAACACTTTGCAACACCATACACAAAAATAAACTCAAAATGGATTAAAGATCTAAACGTAAGACCAAAAACTATAAAACTCTTAGAGGAGAACATAGGCAAAACACTCTCCGACATAAATCACAGCAGGATCCTCTATGACCCACCTCCCAGAATATTGGAAATAAAAGCAAAAATAAACAAATGGCACCTAATTAAAATAAAAGCTTCTGCACAACAAAGGAAACTATAAGCAAGGTGAAAAGACAGCCTTCAGAATGGGAGAAAATAATAGCAAACGAAGCAACTGACAAAGAATATATATAAGCAACTCCTGGAGCGCAATTCCAGAAAACTAAGTGACCTAATCAAAAAATGGGCCAAAGATATAAACAGAAATTTCACCAAGGAAGACAAACAGATGGGGCTAACAAACACATGAAAAGATGCTCAACATCGCCCATTATCAGAGAAATGCAAATCAAAACCACAGTGAGGTACCACTTCACATCAGTCACAATGGCTGTGGTCCAAAAGTCTACAAGCAATAAATGTTGGAGAGGATGTGGAGAAAAGGGAACCTACTTACTCTGTTGATGGGAATGCAAACTAGTACAGCCACTATGGAGAACAGTGTTGAGATTCCTAAAAAAAACTGGAAATAGAACTGCCATATGACCCAGCAATCCCACTGCTGGGCATACATACCGAGGAAACCAGAATTGAAAGAGATAAGTGTACCCCAATGTGCATTGCAGCACTGTTTATAGTAGACAGGACCTGGAAGCAACATAGATGTCCATCAGCAGACGAATGGATAAGAAAGCTATGGTACATATACACAATGGAATATTACTTAGCCATTAAAAATAATACATTTGCATCATTTCTAATGAGGTGGATGAAACTGGAGCCTATTATACAGAGTGAAGTAAGGCAGAAAGGAAAACACCAATACAGTATACTAACGTGTATATATGGAATTTAGAAAGATGGTAATGATAACCGTGTATGCAAGACAGCAAAAGTGACATAGATGTATAGAACAATCTTTTGGACTCTGTGGGAGAGGGAGAGGGTGGGATGATTTGGTAGAATGGCATTGAATCATATATATTATCATATGTGAGATGAATAACCAGTCCCATGAGACAGGGTGCTCGGGGGCTGGTGCACTGGGATGACCCAGAGGGATGGGATGGAGATGAAGGTGGGAGGGGGGTTCAGGATGTGGAACACAGGTACACTCATGGCAGATTCATGTCAATGTATGGCAAAACCAATACAAAAAAAGAAAAAGAAAAAAAGAAAACTACCAAAAAAAATGTATCTATCAGATTATTCAAAAGGTAGGGATTTTTTATTATTCTTATAATTAACATCCCATCCTGTTCAACCAGCAACATTTCTACAGACCACACATCAGATATTATCTGAACTGTTTCCACATCATCCTGCATAAACTGAATTCTTTGCTTTTTCTTATATCTTAATGTTGGGCCTCTTTATTTTATTCCAGAAGATAAACAGGTCGAATTTTTCTATTCTGATTAAAGATATTTAATCACAACTGTTTTATCTGCCTGAATACTTCATCATTAAATCAACCGACATTCTAGATGTGTGTGGGGGGGGCAGGAGAGAGGGTGATGGGAGTGGGGATTAAATAGGAAGAGTAATTCTCAACTGCCCCCAAAATTTGAAAAAGGTTCTAAGAGATCAAAGTAAATCTGTCTATCACAAGAAATGCTAGCTTTGTATGTTTTAAAGGATGATTTTTAGCAATAAAACCAGCAATGTTTCTTGGAACTTTGATATTCTCATGTGACTTTACATGAGCTTTAAGCTCCCTACTTCAAGATTTCTTTTAAATTCTCCTAAAATTTTCAGTGATATTAAGTTTTATCAAGAATAGAGTCTGAGAGAGACACATTTATTTTTTGGTGCAGGAGATACTTGAAAAAATTGAGAAAAATAATAGGATGTTAGAAATGTCAATAAAAAATAACAAATTAAAAACAATACTGTTTACAACTTTATAGCCATGCATACATATTTGTTTGAAGTAGCATTGTACTAACCTGAAATGTCTATTGCCTATACTTTCATGAATCTCCTTCAGAAACATAATTGTGGCCCCAAATTATTTATCTTCTGAAGACTCTCCTAAATTGCAGCAAATAGTATATTGGTTTAGAGTAATTTTACTGATGTATCATTCACAGAAAAGAATATATTATAAACAGTAATTTACCTTTACATGTCATATTAGAATATTATATTAAAAAAACCTAAAATACATAGAAAATTATTATATATTAGCATTTTGCACTAGGTCATTAAATTCATAAAGGAAAATAACCTTAAATCACTAATGCAAATGTGACTTTAGTGGCATTTTATGTTTATTTTTTCAATTTATTTTAGTGTATCAAAAGGCAGAAATTGCAATACTATATTCTTTTTAGAACCAAGATATAGATACAGTGTATATAATCAGAAAATAAGAGAGGATAAGAAAATTTGTTCCAAGCCCAGTGCCATATCAGAAAAATTTATAGGTTTATTATATTAAATTCAACAACAAGAGATTCAGCATAAATATAGCCAACCTATTTTCATCTTTGTCTTGTTCCTATGGTTTCTTTTTTATATGCCTGACATGGTTATTTTGGGAGTTTTGCTTTGACTAATTTTTTTTTATTATTTGGAGTTCCCTGCATTTCTTGAACTTTTAGGTTTACTTGTTTCAGTCTACAAAAGTACAGGGGATTTTTCAGTCATTTGTTTTCTATTGTGTCTTTTCCTTTTTTCTTCTAACACTGTATTCTTTGTCTTTTTTTTTTTTTTTTTAGACTCTGAGGTCTCTGATGGTCTATTAATCTTTTATTTTTCCCCACTATTTTTTCTCTTTATTCAGATATTCAAAATCTATGTTCAAAGTTTACTGACATCTTACTTTTTCATCCTCATTCTGAATTGAGCCCACTCAATGAAATTTATTTATATCATTTTTCATTTGTGAAAAATTTCTATTTAATTTGTGAAATCAATAGAAATATTTGTGAATGTTTCTATTTGATTCATCTTTAATAACTTTTATTTATTTGCTGAGATTTTTCCACTAGTTTCAGTAGTGTTCATTACTACTTGAACATTTTTAATAGCTGCTATAAATTATCTGTTAAATAAATCCAGCTTCTCAACATTGGTATCTATTGAATAGATTTTCTCATACGTGTTGAGATTTTTCTTATTCCACCTATATGAATTGTATATTGCAATCTGGCCTTTTAAAATACTATGTGTGAGATGATGTTCTTATTTAAATCCTGTTGAGAATATTGGTATTTCATTTATTTTAGCAAGTAGTTGATCTGGTCAATTCTCTCAGTTCCAACCTGCCTTCTTTGGGTTAGGTTTTCAATGTTTCTTCAGTTTTCTAAGGTTTTTGTTGTACTAGTCACATCTGTATGTGTTCTGCCTATGGCCAACCTGGGAGATGAGTGGTGCTCTATGTTATTTCAATTCCTTCTGTCTTTGGTATGCTGAATAGGACCCGATCACACCTTGTGCAGCCCAGGGGTGAGTTCAGAAACTGGTTAAAGGTCAATTTTCTGATCTCCTTCTTTTTTTCCATCTCCCCTGTACATTCTAATTCCCTAAGCTCCCTTTTAATCCCTCTTGCCAAGAATCTGGGGGCAGTTACTCTGTTTTGCAGTTGGCAATTGCACTCACACCTGGGGTTAAGCAGCAAAGAGACAAAATGGAAAAATAGCCAGAGGATTTGGCCAAACTTTCTTGGAATAATAGTTCTTGCAAAAGGAAAATTCCCTTCCTTCAGAGTTATTGCCAGCTACCCTTACCATCAGCTGCCTCTACCACAATGGAATTGTTTAGGAGCTAGGGTGCACACGAAGAAATAAGCCAAAAACAAACAAACTGGGAACAAGGGTCACTCTAAGCATTAGGAATCTCCTTCTCCACTCTGAGTTGGACTAGAATATTTCCTATGTGACCTCCTCAGTGCTCAGTTCTCACACATTATGCTCAGACTGTGGACACCAGAGGGAAAATAATGCCACCAGAGGGGGAAATACTCACTGTTATTTTGGTGTAGAGGTGTGGACTTCTACTCATTCTATGAGCTGTCAGAAAGCTGCATACTTTCTTGTGGAGGTTTTGTAGCTGTTATTGTTCAGTCACTGAGTCATGTCCGACCATTTTTGACCCCATGGACTGCAGCACACCAGGCTTCCCTGCCTTTCACTATCTCCTGAAGCTTTCCCAAACTCATGTCCATTGAGTCAGTGATGTCATGAAACCATCCTCTGTAGCCCCCTGCTACTCCTGTCCTCAATTTTTCCCACTATCAGGGCCTTCTCCAATGAGCCAGCTCTCCACATCAGGTGGCCCGTATTAGAACTTCAGCTTCAGCATCAGTCTTTCCAATGAATATTCAACGTTGACTTGTTTTTTTTTTTTTTGATCAAGAATCTCTTTTTATTGATTATCAGAAACATTACAAACATCTAGTATGAACAAATTGTAACATGATAGTGTTTAGTTTGAACAATTAATACATTTCAGATATAATATTATACATATTTCAATGCTATTCTCCCCAATCATCTCACCCTCTCCTGGTCCCAGAGTCCAAAAGTCTGGTCTATACATCAGTGTCTCTTTTGTTGTCTCGTAAATAGGGTTATTTTTTACCATCTTTCTAAATTCCATATATATGCATTAGTATACTGTATTTGTGTTTTTGTTTCTGGCTTACTTCACTCTGTATAATAGGCTCCAGTTCCATCCACCTCCTTAGAACTGATTCAAATGTATTCTTTTTAATGGCTGAGTAATATTCCATTGTGTATATGTACCACAGCTTGCTTATCCATTCATCTGTGGATGGACATCTAGGTTGCTTCCACGTTCTGGCTATTGCAAACAGTGCTGCTATGAACATTGGGGTACAGGTGTCTCTTTCAATTCTGGTTTTCTCAGTGTATATGCCCAGCAGTGGGATTGCTGGATCATAAGGCAGTTCTATTCGCAGTTTTTTGAGGAATCTCCATACTGTTCTCCAAAATGGCTGTACTAGTTTGCATTCCCACCAACAGTGCAAGAGGGTTCCCTTCTCTCCACACCCTCTCCAGCATTTATTGCATGTGGACTTTTGGATAGCAGCCATTCTGATTGGCGTGAAATGGTATCTCATAGTGGTTTTGATTTGCATTTCTCTGATAATGAGTGATGTTGAGCATCTTTTCATGTGTTTGTTAGCCATCTGTATGTCTTCTTTGGAGAAATGTCTATTGAGTTCTTTGGCCCATTTTTTGATTGGGTCATTTATTTTTCTGGAATTGAGCTGTAGAAGTTGCTTGTATATTTTTGAGATTAGTTGTTTGTCAGTTGCTTCATTTGCTATTATTTTCTCCCATTCTGAAGGCTGTCTTTTCACCTTGCTTATAGTTTCCTTTGTTGTGCAAAAGCTTTTTAAGTTTGATTAGGTCCCATTTGTTCATTTTTGATTTTATTTCCAATATTCTGGGAGGTGGGTCATAAAGGATCCTGCTGTGATGTAAGTCAGAGAGTGTTTTGCCTATGTTTTCCTCTAGGAGTTTTATGGTTTCTGGTCTTACATTTAGCTCTTTAATCCATTTTGAGTTTATTTTTGTGTATGATGTTAGAAAGTGTTCTAGTTTCATTCATATGGAGGGGTCTTGTTTTTGTATCCATTCAGCCAGTCTCTGTCTTTTGGTTGGGGCATTCAACCCATTTACATTTAAGGTAATTAATGATAAATATGATCCCGTTGCCATTTACTTTGTTGTTTTGGGTTTGAATTTATATATCCTTTTTGTGTTTCCTGTCTAGAGAATGTCCTTTAGTATTTGTTGGAGAGCTGGTTTGGTGGTGCTGAATTCTCTCAGCTTTTGCTTGTCTGTAAAGGTTTTGATTTCTCCTTCATATTTGAATGAGATCCTTGCTGGGTACAATAATCTGGGCTGTAGGTTCTTTTCTTTCATCACTTTAAGTATGTCTTGCCATTCCCTCCTGGCTTGGAGAGTTTCTATTGAAAGATCAGCTGTTATCCTTATGGGAATTCCCTTGTGTGTTATTTGTTGTTTTTCCCTTGCTGCTTTTAATATTTGTTCTTTGTGTTTGATCTTTGTTAATTTGATTAATATGTGTCTTGGGGTGTTTCGTCTTGGGTTTATCCTATTTGGGACTCTCTGGGTTTCTTGGACTTGAGTGATTATTTCCTTCCCCATTTTAGGGAAGTTTTCAACTATTATCTCCTCTAGTATCTTCTCATGGTCTTTCTTTTTGTCTTCTTCTTCTGGGACTCCTATGATTCGAATATTGTAACGTTTAATATTGTCCTGGAGGTCTCTGAGATTGTCCTCATTTCTTTTAATTCGTTTTTCTTTTTTCTCCTCTGATTCCTTTAATTCTGCCATTCTATCTTCTAATTCGCTAATTCTATCTTCTCCTCTGCTATTCTACTATTTGTTGCCTCCAGAGTGTTTTGGATCTCATTTATTGCATTATTCATTATATGTTGACTCTTTTTTATTTCTTCTAGGTCCTTGTTAAATCTTTCTTGCATCTTCTCAATGCTTTTCTCCAGACTATTTATCCATGATTCCATTTTGCTTTCCAATTTTGGATTAATTTCACTATCATTATTCGAATTCTTTATCAGGTAGGTTCGCTATTTCTTCCTTTTTGTTTGGTTTGGTGGGCTTTTATCCTGTTCCTTTACCTCTGGGTTCTTCTGTCTTTTCATCTTGTTTAAATTGCTAAGTTTGGGGCGTCTTACTGTATTCTGGTAGTCTGTGGGTTCTCTTTATTGTGGCTTCTGCACTATATGTGGGTTTGTACCGGTGGCTTGTCGAGGTTTCTTGTTTATGGAGCTTTATCGGTGTTCTGGTGGGTGGAGCTGGATTTCTTTTCTCTGGGGTGCGTGGAGTGTCTAGTAGTGAGTTATGAGATGTCTATGCTTTTGGGGTCGCTTTGTGTAGCCTGTGTATTGGAGCTCAGGCTGTGTTCTTGTTTTTCTGGAGAATTTGCTTGGTATGTCTTGTTGTGGAACTTGCTGGTCTTTGTGTGATGCTTGGTTTCAGAGTAGGTATGGAGGCTTTTAATGAGCTCCTGTCAATTAGTGTTTCGTGGAATCAGGGTATGGACTTAAGCCTCCTGGTTCCAGTTATTGGTCTTATTTTTACAGTAGTCTCAAAAACTTCTTCTTCTATAATGCATTCCACAACTGGACTGCTCAGAGATGTTCACGGAATTATACATAGAAGGAAAAAGGGAGGAAGGAGACAGAGGTGGTCAGGAGGATAAAAGGAGGGAGTGTGAAGGAGAGAGACAGATCTAGTCAGTAATCAGTAAAGAAAAGAAAAAAGGAAAGGAAAAAAGCAAAGGACAAAAAGGAAAAAAGAAAAAAAAAAAAAAAAAAACAAAACAGGGTCGCAAAAGTTATATCTAAATGTGGAGATTAAAGAAGTACTAGAGGATAAAAAAAAAATAATAATAAAAAAATAAAAGAAAAAAAAAAAAAAAAAAATTAAAAGGGAAAAAAAAATTTTGTTTTCCTTTTTCCAATTAAAAAATAATAAAAATTTAAAAAATATATATATATTAAAAAAAGAAAAGAAAAAAAAGGAAATAATGATGGTAAAAATAGTAACAATATATATGAGTTTCTCTATTATTGTTGTGGGTTCAGTTCATTTTTAGCTAGTTCCTTGTTCCGGCTTAAATTTCTCAAGATCTATAGGCCCCTTTCTCTGTGGTTGGTCTGTATAGTTCTTTGTTCTGTGCACGGTTCGGCGGTGTTCTGGGCCAAGGCCCGCCACTCGTGTGGTCGGCGCTGCACAATCTGGATTGCCGGCCCAAACTAGTTTAATCTCTTTGCTATCCAAGGGACTCCCAAGAGTCTTCTCTAGCACCAGACTTTGAAAGCATCACTCTGTGCTCAATCTTCTTTATGGTCCAACTCTCACATCCATATATGACTACTGGAAAAACCATAGGTTTGATAGAGGGACCTTTGTCAGTAACGTTATATCTCTACTTTTTAATACACTCTCTAGGTTTGTTATAGCTTTTCTTCCCAGGAACAAGCCTCTTTTAATTTCATGGCTGCAGTTACCATCCACAGTGATTTTGGAACCCAAGAAAATGAAGTTTATCACTGTTTACATTTTTTTTTCCAAAGTCTATTTGCCCTAAAGTGGTGGAATCAGATGCCATGATCCTAGTTTTTTTAAATGTTGAGTTTTAAATCAGTTTCTTAACTTTCCTCTTTCACCTTCATTGAGAAGCTGTTTAGTTCATCTTTGCTTTCTGCCATGAGGGCAGTGTCATCTGCATGCTTGTGTGCATGCTCACTTGCTTCAGTCATATCTGAATCTTTGTGACCCCCATGGAATTAGCCTACAAGGCTCCTCTGTCCATGGGATTCTTCAAGCAAGAGTACTGGAGTGGGTTGGCATGACCTCCTCCAGGGAGGAGCGACCCTGGAGCGACCCTCAGCAACCCCATGGACTGCAGCCTTCCAGGCTCCTCCACCCATGGGATTTTCCAGGCAGAAGTACTGGAGTGGGGTGCCATTGCCTTCTCCATCCCATTACTCTAAGGGTGGGTCAAAGAGGATCTTACTGCAATTTATGTCAAAGAGTGTTCTGTCTATGTTTTCCTTTAGAAATTTGACAAATTCTGGCCTTACATTTAGGTCCTTAATCCACCTTGAGTTTATTTTGTGTGTGTGTTGTTAGGAAGTTTTCTAATTTTATCCTTTCTCATATAGCTTTCCAGTTTTTCCTGCACTATTTTTTGAAGAGACTTATCTTTTCTCCTTTGCATATTCCTGCCTCCTTCATCAAAGTTTAGTTTCCAATAGGTCCATGGGTTAAACTCTGGGTTTCTCTCTTGTTCCATTGACCTATATTGATGGACTTGTGCCAGTACCACACTACCTTGAGGACTGTAGCTTTGAAGTTTAAACTAAAGTCAGGAAGGTTGATTCCTCCGGCTTTGTTATACCATCTCAGGTTTGCTTTGGCTATTCAGGGCCTTTTGTGTTTCCATACAAATTGTAAAATTTTTGTTCTAGTCCTGTGAAAACTTTGATTAGTAATTTGATAGAAGTGGCATTGAGTCTCTAAATTGCTTTGGGTAGTACAGTCATTTTGACAGTGTTGATTCTTCCAGTCCAAGAACATGATATATGTCTCAGCTTGTTTGTTTCCACTTTGATTTCTTTCATCAGTGTCTTATTTACTACACACACATCTTTTGACTCCTTAGGTAGATTCATTCCTAGCTATTTTATTCTTTTTGTTGCAATGATGAATGGGATTGTTTCCTTAAATTCTATTTCTGATTTTTCATTGTTAGTGTATAGGAATGCTAGGGACTTCTGGATATTGATTCTGTATTCTATGACTTAACTAAATTCATTGATAAGCTTTAATATTTTTCTCATGGTGTTTGAGGTGTTTCTATGTATGACATCATGTCATCATCAAACAGTCAATTTTACTTCTTTTTCAAACTGGATTATTTTTATTTCTTTTTGCTTCTCTGATTGTTATGGCTGAGACTTCCAAAACTATGCTGAATAATAATGGTAAGAGTGAGCACTGTTGTCTTATTTCTGATTTTAGACAAAATGCTTTCAATCTTTCACCATTGAAAATAATGTTTGCTGTAGGTTTGTAGATTTGAACATATTTGGCCTTTATTTTGTTGAGATAGATCCATTCTATGTCAATTTTATGAATAGTTGTTTTTAAATCATAAATGGGTGTTGAATTTTGTTGAACATTTTTATGCATCTATTATCATATTGGTTTTATTTTTAAATTTGCTAATATGGTGTATCCCGTTGATTGATTTGTGTACACTGAAGATTTCTTGCATTCCTGGGATAAACCCTACTTGATCATGGTGTATGTTCTTTTTAATGTGTTGTTGGACTCTGTTTGCTAGTATTGTGTTAAGAATTTTCACATCTGTGTTCCTCAGTGATAATAATCTGTAATTTTCTTTTTTTGTGATGTCTTTTTCTGGTTTTGATATCAGGGTTTTGACGGCATCATAGAATGAGTTTGAAAGTGTTGCTCCCTCTACAATTTTCTTTTAGAACTGTTTGAGAAGGATAGGCATTAGCTCTTCTCTAAGAAGAGATTTAGAGCTAATATTTGATAAAAATTTGCCTATGAAACCATCTGTCCCTAAGCTTTTTTTGGGGGAAGACATTTTTGATCACAGTTTTGATTTCAGCACCTGTTCATAATTTCTATTTCTTCCTGGTTCAGGCTTGGAAGATTTTATTTTTCTAAGAATGTATCCATTTCTTCCAGGTTCTCCATTTAATTGGCAAATTATTTTTTAAAGTATTCTTTTATGATTCTTTATATTTCTGAGTTTTCTGCTGTAACCTCTTCTTTTAGATTTCTAATTTTACTGATTTAAGCCTTCTCCTTTTTTATTCTTCATAAGTCTGGCTAAAGTTTGTCAATTTTATCTTCTCAAAGAACCAGCTTTTAGTTTCATTGATCTTTGCTGTTGTTTCCTTTATTTCTTTTTCAGTTATTTCTGCTCTGAATTTTATGATTTATTTTCCTATACTAACTTTGTATTGTTTGTTCTTCTTTTTCTAGTTGGTTTAGTTATAAGGTAAGTTTATTTATTTTTAATATAAATTTATTTTAATTGGAGGTTAATTACTTTACGATATTGTATTGGTTTTGCCATACAAGAACATGAATCCGCCACAGGTATACACGTGTTCCCCATCCTGAACCCACCTCCCTCGTCCCTCCCTGATTAAATATTCCATGTTTTTCTTGTTTCTTGAGGTAGTATTTTATTACTATCAACTTCTCGTTTACAACTGCTTTTGCTTCATCCCATAGATCTTGCATCATTATGTTTTCATTGTCATTTGTTTCTAAGTATTTTTTTTTTTAATTTCCTCTTTGATTTCTTCAGTAATCTCTTGGCTACACAGAAGCTTATCTTTTAATATCAGTGCGTTTGTGTTATTTACATTTTCCCCTGTAATTGGTATCTAGTCTCATGATGTTACAATCAGAAAAGATGCTTGATACAATTGCAATTATCTCTATTGAAGAATAGAAATGTATTCTGCATTTGGCTGAAATGTTCTGAAGAGATCACTTAGGTTCATCAGATCTAATGTGTTATTTAAAGCTTGTATTTCCTAATTATTATTATTACTATTTTTTTCTGTATGTTCTGTCAACTGGAGTAAGTGGGGTGAGATTCTTATGCCATGTTGGAAATATGGTAGAAAATAAGTTGGGATAAAAATAAATGGTATATTTTCAGTCTTGGACTCATGATCACTCTTGAGTCAGTGTTCTCGTTGTTTTGTAGTCACCAAGTTGTTTTTTTTTTTTTTTGCACCCCATGGACTGTAACATACCCATGTCCTCCATCCTTGTGATTACACATGCAAGAATACTGGAGGGGATTGCCATTTCCTTCTCCAATTAAAATACTATAACATATATTCCAAAAGATTTTAGTTAAGATTCATGCTGCTCACTAATGACTCCAAGGAGATCCATAAAGGATTGATGTTTTGGATTACAAGAAGTGCTTCACAAATGTGGGAGCAATACAAATTGATGGCATTTCTTACCCCTAGATGATAAGGTGATAGACTGGATGGATTTGTTCAAGGCTCATTTCAAATTTCTTAGGAAAAAAAAAATAATTACAGGTACTTAGAGGGAGAAATTTCTATTATGCTGGATTTTATGGAACATTCTTAAATATCCACCATGATGCTGATGATAAAGCCAGTTTTCACAGGCTTATCCCCTTTAAGCTTTGGTGCCTTCATCATCTACTGAGTTGTTCAGGACAAAATTTCACTATGTGCTGTCCTTAATTACAATATTTACCACACAATCCACAGGCATGTCTTTGAGCAAAGCATCTCTAACATTTTTGGAAGCTGACATCTTTCATTGCCTCCTTTATTCTTTGGCCCAATGTTGTGACTTCTATTTGGATTCTTGCACGATTATCCTAAAGTTTCTCTCCACCAACAATGGTATGTCATCCGTGATGCCATTCAGTTTATCAGCAACTTTGCTGCAGTAGCCTGCAAAGCTTGCTCACTATTAATTTAATAAATGCCTTTAACTGACAGGCTATCTCAAGGACCTTACCATTCCAGTCAAAGCAAGCACTATGACTGGCCAGCTTTTTCTATACAGAAGTCATTATTCATTCTTGTCCAGTGCATCTTTCATTCAGTAGTTTTCTATATATTATGACAGAAGCAGAACATATTACAAGCAGTTGTACTTCATATATATATATATATATATATATATATATATATATATATATATATAATTCTCATGTAAGAAAACATTTCCTAATGCTTGTTTTGAATTTTTTTTTTTTGTTTTACTGTTTCTCTTCTTTGTCAGTTTTTACAGACCACAAGCTTTTATTTATTGCCCTCTTGTTTTTATAACACAATTCAAACCATTTTTACCACAACTAGATAAATAGATATTTATTTAATTGTTTGTGGATTTGGGTCTTTTGTTATTAAATGGGAAATTTCAAAATAGAATTCTAAATATATATATATATGTATAATTGTATAAAATAATTAATTAAAAATTGCACATTTTATTTTCATTTTTTTAAGTTAAAGGAAAATTGCTTTGCAGAATTTTATGTTTTTCTGTCATACATCAACAAGAATCAGCCATAGGTTTACCCACATGCCCTCACTCCCAGACCTCCCTCCCATCTCCCTCCTCACCCCACCCTTCAGTCTGTCACAGAGTCCCTGTTTGTGTTCCCTGAGTCATACAGCAAATTCCCATTGCCTATCTATTTTACACATGGTATTGTAAATTTCTATGTTACTCTGTCCATACATCTCCCTTCCTCCCTCCTCTCCTTCCACTTTGTCCATAGGTCTGTTCTCTATGTCTGTTTCTCCACTGCTGCCCTGGAAATAAATTCATCAATGCCATCTCTTCAGATTCCATATATATGTGTCAGTATATGATATTTATATTTATCTTTCTGACTTACTTCACTCTGAATAATTGGCTCTAGTTTCATCCATCTCATTAGAACAGATTCAAATGTGTTCCTTTTTATGGCCTACTAGTATACCATTGTATATATGTTCCAGAACTTCTTTATTCATTCATCTGTCAGTGGACATGTTCTAGCTATTAGAGCAGCTATCGAGCTGCAGTGAACATTGGGGTACATGTGTATTTTTCAGTTTTGATTTGCTCAGGGTATATGCCTAGGAGTGGAATTGCTGGGTCATAAGGTGGTTTTATTTCTAGCTTTCTAAGGAATCTCCATGCCACCTTCCATAGTGGCTCTATTGGTGCATTCCCACCAGCAGTGCAGGAGTATTTCCTTTTCTCCACACCCTTTTCAGCATTTATTGTTTCTAAGCATTTTGATGATGGCCATTCTGACTGGTGTGAGGTGGTATCTCATTGTAGATTTGACTTGCATTTCTCTGATAATGAACGACGTTGAACATCGTTTCATGTGCTTGTTAGCCATCTGTATGTCTTCTTTGGAAAAATGTCTCTTCAGGTCCCTTTCCCATTTTTTTCACTGGGTGGTTTGCTTTTTTGATGCTAAATTGTAAAACTGCTTGTATATTTTGAAAATTAATCCTGTATTGGTTGTTTCTCTTGCTAATATTTTCTCCCATTTTGAGGGTTGTCTTTTCAACTTGTTTGTAATCTGCTTTGCTGTACAAAAGCTTTTAAGTTTAACTAGGTCCCAATTGTTTATTTTTGTTTTTATTTCCAAGACTCTAGGAGATCTGCCATAGAGGATCTTGCTTTGATTTATGTCATTGAGTATTCTCCTTTGTTCTCCTTTAAGAATTTAATAGGTTATGATCTTACATTTAGGTATTTAATCCATTTTTAGTTTATCCCTTTGTATAGTGTTATGTAGAAGAAGGTGATGGCACCCCACTCCAGTACTCTTGCCTGGAAAACCCCATGGACAGAGGAGCCTGGTAGGCTGCAGTCAATGGGATTGCAAAGAGTCGGACACGACTGAGCGACTTCACTTTCACTTTTCACTTTCATGCATTAGAGAAGGAAATGGCAACCCACTCCAGTGTTTTTGTCTGGAGAATTCCAGGGAAGAGGGAGCTTGGTGGGCTGTCGTCTATGGGGTCACACAGAGTCAGACACAACTGAAGTGACTTAGCGGTAGCAGTATAGTGTTTTGTAGTGATGAAATTTCATTCTTTTGAATGTAGCTGTCCAATTTCCCCATCACCACTTATTGAAGAGGCTGTCATTGATCCATTGAATAGTCTTATCTCCTCTTTCAAAAATAAGGAACACATAGGTACTTAGGCTTATATCTTGGTTTTCTACCTTGACCCATTGGTCTATATTTCTGTTTTTGTCCCAGTACTATACTGTCTTGATGACTGTAGCTTTATAGTATAGTCTGAGGTCATGAAGATTGATTCCTCCAGCTCTATTCTTCTTTCTTAAGACTGCTGGAGAGGGTGTGGAGAAAAGGAAACCGTCTTACACTGTTAGTGGGAATGCAAACTAGTACAGCCACTATTGGAAACAGTGTGGAGATCCCTTAAAAAACTAGAAATAGAACTGCCTTACGACTCAGCAATCCCACTGCTGGGCATATACACTGAGGAAACCAGAATTGAAAGAGACATGTGTACCCCAATGTTCATCACTGTACTGTTTATAATAGACAGGACATGGAAGCAACCTAGATGTCCATCAGCAGATGAATGGATAAGAAAGTTGTGGTACATACACACAATGGAGTATTACTCAGCCATTAAAAAGAATACATTTGAATCAGTTCTAATGAGGTGGATGAAACTGGAACCTATTATGCAGAGTGAAGTAAGCCAGCAAGAAAAAACACCAATACAGCATACTAACACATATATATGAAATTTAGAAAGATGGTAATGTAACCCTGTAAACAAGACAGCAAAAGAGACACAGATGTATAGAACAGTCTTTTGGACTCTGTGAGAGAGGGAGAGGGTGGGATAATTAGGAAGAATGGCAATGAAATATGTATAATATCATATATGAAATGAATCACCGGTCCAGTTTCGATGTATGATACTGGATGCTTGGGGCTGGTGCACTGGGACAACCCAGAGGGATGGTATGGGGAGAGAAGGAGGGGGGATTCAGTATGGGGAACAGGTGTACACCTTTGGCGAATTCATTTGATGTATGGCAAAACCAGTACAATATTTTAAAGTAATTAACCTCCAATTAAAATAAATAAAATTATATTAAAAATTTAAAAATAAAGAAAAAAATAAAGACTGCTTTGGCTATTTGGGGTCTTTTTTGTTTTCATACGAATTTTGAATTTTTTTCTTCTAGTTCTGTGACAAAAGCCATTGGTAATTTGATAGGGATTGTGTTGAATCTATAGATTGCATTTGGTAATATAGTAATTTTCACAATATTTATTCTTCTCACCCAAGAACATGGAATAACTCTCTTCTGTTTATGTCATCTTTGATTTCTTTCATCAGTGTCTTAGTTTTCTGTATACAGGTCCTTTGTTACCTTCAGTTCAGTTCATTTCAGTCGCTCTGTGGTGTCCGACTTTTGTGACCCCATGAATTGCAGCATGCCAGGCCTCCCTGTCCATCACCAACTCCCAGAGTTCACCCAAACACAAGTCCATCGAGTCAGTGATGCCATACAGCCATTCATCCTCTGTCGTCCACTTCTGCTCCTGCCCCTAATCCCTCCCAGCACCAGAATCTTTCCCAACGAGTCAACTCTTTGCATGAGGTGGCCAAAGTACTGGAGTTTCAGCTTTAGCATCATTCCTTCCAAAGAACACCCAGAACTGATCTCCTTTACAATGGACTGGTTGGATCTTCTTGCAGTCCAAGGGACTCTCAAGAGTCTTCTCCAACACCACAGTTCAAAAGCATCCATTCTTTGGTGCTCAGCTTTCTTCACAGTCCAACTCTTATATCCATACATGATTACTGGGAAAACCATAGCCTTGACTAGATGGACCTTTGTTGGCAAAGTAATGTCTCTGCTTTTGAATATGCTATCTAGGTTGGTCATAACTTTCCTTCCAAGGAGTAAGCGTCTTTTAATTTCATGGCTGCAGTCACCATCTGCAGTGATTTTAGAGCCCCCAAAATAAAGTCTGACACTGTTTCCACTGTTTACCCATCTATTTCCCATGAAGTGATGGGACCAGATGCCATGATCTTCATTTTCTTAATGTTGAGCTTTAAGTCAACTTTTTCACTCTTCACTTTCACTTTCATCAGGAGGCTTTTTAGTTCCTCTTCACTTTCTGCCATAAGGGTGGAGTCATCTGCATATCTGAGGTTATTGATATTTCTCCCATCAATCTTGATTTCAGTTTGTGTTTTTTCCAACCCAGTGTTTCTCATGATCTACTCTGCACAGAAGTTAAATAAGCAGGGTGATAATATACAGCCTTGATGTACTCCTTTTCCTCTTTGGAATCAGTCTCCTGTTACTTAGGTAGGTTTATTCTTAGATATTTTATTCTTTTTGTTGTAATGATACATGGTATTGTTTTCTTAATTTCTTTTTCTGATTTTTCATTGTTAGTATATAGGAGTGCAAGTGATTTCTGTGTATTGATCTATTTCTCGTGACTTTTCTGAATTCGCTGATTAGCTTTAGTAATTTTCTGATAATTTATTTTGGATTTTCTACATATAGTAACATGTCATCTGCAAACAGTGAGAGTTTTACTTCTTCTGATCTGGATTCCTTTTATTTCTTTTTCTTCTCTAGTTCCTGTAGCTAGGACTTCCAAAACCATGTTGAATAATAGTGGTGAGTGTGGACACCCTTGTCTTATTCCTGATATTAAAGGGAAATATTTTTAGCTTTTCACCACTAAGAATATTTTTTGCTGTGGTCCCTTACTTTATGGAGGTAATTTCCTTCTATGTCCATTTTTTGAAGCATTTTTTTTTAATCATAAATAGGTGCTTGATTTTGTCTAAGGTTTTTTTCTGCATCTATTGAGATGATCATACATTTTTTTTTATCTTTCAATTTGTTACTATGATGTATCACATTGATTGATTTGCATATATTGAAGAATCCTTGCATCATGTTGTGTTGGATTCTGTTTGCTAGAATTTTGTGTGGGTTTCTTTGATCTATGTTAATTAGTGATATTGGCCTGCAATTTTCTTTTGGTGTGTTGTCTTTTCCTCGTTTTGGTATTAGGGTGATCATGGTCTCCAAGAAAGTGTTTGGAAGTGTTCCTTTCTCTGAAATTTTTTTTGGAAGAGTTTCAGAAAAAGAGACATTAGCTCTTCTCTGAATGTTTGATAGAATTCACCTGTGAAATCATCTGGCACTGGGCTTTTGTTTTGGGGAGATTTTTAATCACTGCTTCAATTTCAGTTTTTATAATTGAGTTGTTCATGATTTCTATTTCTACCTGGTTCCGTCTTAGGGGGTTGATCTTTTCTAAGTATCTGTCCATTTCCTCTAGGTTTTCCATTGTATTAACCTATAGTTGCTCATAATATTCTCTTATGATCCTTTGTATTTCTGTGTTGTCTGTTGTAATCTTTCATTTTTCATGTCTAATTTTATTGATTTGATTTTTCTCCCTCTTTTCTTGGTGAGTTTGGCTAGTGGTTTGTCAGTGTTGCTAATCTTCTCAAATAACCAGCTTTTAGTTGTATTAATCTTTCCTACTGTTTGCTTCATTTCTTTTTCATTTATTTCTGTTCTGATTTTTATGATTTCCTTCCTTCTTCTGACTTTGGGGCATTTTTCTCCTTTTTTTCAGCTGCTTTAGATGTAGAGTTAGGCTGTCTATTCAATGCTTTTCTTGCTGCTTGACGTATGATTCTGTCACTACATATTGTTCCCTCTTAGAACTGCTTTTGCCACATCCCATAGGTTTTGGGTCTTCATGTTTTCATTGTCATTTGTTTCTAGGAATCATTTGATTTCTTTTTTATTTATTTCTTCAGAATCTCTTTGTTATTTAGCACTGTATTGTTGAATCTCCATGAGTTTGTGTCTTTTGCTATTTTTTACCTGTAGTTGATATCTAGTCTCACAGTATTGTGGTCAGAGAAGATATTTGATACCATTTCAATTTTCTTTAATTTACTGAAGCTTGATTTGTGACCCAAGATGTGGTCTATACTGCAGAATGTTTCATGTGCACTTGAAAAGAAAGTGTATTTTTTTGCATCTGGATGGAAGTTTGAAAATATCAATTATGTCCATTTGGTCTAATGTTTCATTTAAGGTTTGTGTTTTCTAATTGATTCTCTGTTTTGATGATCTGTTCATTGATGAAAGTGGGGTGTTAATGTTCCCTACTATTATTGTTTGCTGTTGATTTCTCCTCTTTTGCCTGTTAGTGTTTGCCTTATGTATTGAGGTGCTCCTAGGTTGAGTGCACCAACATTTACCATTGTTATGTCTTCTTCTTCTTGGATTGATCCCTTGATCATTATGTAGTGTTATTCTATGCCTCTTATGATATTCTTTATTTTAAAGTCTGTAAAGTTAAATAAAATAAAATTAAAAATAAATAAAAAAATAAAGTCTACTTTGTCTGAAATAAGGATTGTCACTTCAGCTTTCTTTTGGTTTCCATTAGCATGGAATATCTTTTTCCATCTTTTTACTTTCAGTCTGTATGTGTCTCTATGTCTGAAATGGTTCTTCTGTAAGCAGCATATATATGAGTCTTATTTTTGTATCCAGTCAGTCTGTATCTTTTTGTTGGTACATTTAATCCTTTTACAGTTAAGGTAATTATTGATAAATATGTTCCTAATGACATTTTCTTTATTGTTTTGGGTTTGTTTTTGTAGGTCTTTCCTTTCTCTTGTGTTTACTGGCTATGTACATCCCTTTAGTATTTGTTGCAAGGCTGGTTTGGTGGTGCTGAATTCTATTAATTTCCGCTTCTCTGTAAAATATTTATTTCCCCATAATCTTTGAATAATATTTTTTCTAGTATAATAATCATGGTTGTAGTTTGTTTTGGTTTTTGTTTTTGTTTTTCCCCTTCTCTTTCAGTTCTTTAAATATATTTAAATCTGCCATTTCCTTCTGGCCTTTAGAGTTTCTGATGAAAGATCTGCTGTTAATTATATGGGCTTTCCCTTGTATGCTATTGTTCCTTTTCCCTTGCTGTTTTTAATATTCTTTCTTTGTGCTTAATCTCTGTTAGCTTGATTAATATCTGTCTGTATATGTTTCTCCTTGGGTTTAACCTGTAGGGGACTCTTTGCACTTCTTGGAATTGATTGACTATTTCCTTTCCCATGTTTGGGAAATTTTCAATTATAATTTCTTCAAAAATTTTCTCAGTGCCTTTCTTTTCTTCTTCTTCATCTGGGATCGCTATAACTCTAATGTTGGTGCATTTAATATTGTCCCAAAGGTCTCTGAGACTTTCCTCAATTTTTTTTTTCATTCATTTGCCTTTATTCATTTTTTCAGCAGTTATTTCTACCGTTTTATCCTACAGCTCATTTATTCATTCATCTGCCTCAATTATTCTGCTATTGTTTCCTTCTAGTGTATTTTAAATTTCAGTAATTGTTCTATTCATTTCTGTTTGCTTATTCTCTATTTCTTCTATGTCCTTGGTGATTGTATTAACTGTGTTAAATGCTTCTTGCATTTTCTCCATTCTAATTTCAAGTCTTCAGAGCATCTTTGCTATCACTATTCTGAATTCTCTTTCAGGAGGATTATTTACTCATTTATTTGCTCTTATGAGTTTCTACCTTGCTCTTTCACTTGTGTTGAATTTCTCCATCTTTTTTTGTTTTTTCCTAACTTGCTCCACTTGAGGTCTCCATTTTCCCAGGCTTTAGGGTTTCATTACTTATTTCTTTTGATTTTTGCCCTTGGAGGGAAATGTTGGCTGTATGGTTTGTGTTGATTTCTTGTTGGGGATGACTTGTGCTTGTGTTCTAGTAGGAGGACATCAAGTAAGTAATTACAGAAATACTGGGACATGTACATACACACACTTCCACACGTGCAATTATAACCAAAGTGTTCTAAAGAAAAGAATACAGCGATTGACTTGGTGTGCAAGGGAAACCAGAGGTGATATCAACCAATTGAAAGCTGAGTCAGCTAATGGTCAATCTGGAAATCTGAACATGAACAAAAGACCAACTGGGAAATATAGCATAGAGAGCTCAAAAATTAACTTACTGGGTGAAAGAAGAAAGAGTGAAGGAAAAAAAGGAGAAGAAGAAAAAATGAGAGAGGGAAAAAGAAACAGGACAAGGGAGGGAAAAGAGAAAAGGAAGGGAATGGAGAAGAGGAATAAAAAAGAGAGAAAAGAATAAATAGAAATTCAAAGATGAATAGAGGTGTGTGGAAAAGATTTATTTATATTCAGGTATAGCTACAGCAGGTAAAGATCAGTAGAAAAAGCAGTTATATACATATATATGTATATATATATATATGTATATGTATGTACATATATGTATATGTATATATATAAATTCAAAAACTCATCAAGAAAAAAGAAAAGTAAGAAAGAGAAAAAAAAAAAACTAAAATGATTTTTTTTTTTTCTTGCTGTTTTTTTGACAAGAATCACAAAAAGGAAACCTCCATTGACCACAAAAGGCTAATGTGGAGGTGGAAATATGTAGGAGGGATAAACCATGTGATTTATAAGAAAAAAATAAGAAGTCTTAAAATGAATTTCTTTTTTTAACAGGGAAAACAAGAAAACGCCAAACCACCACAAGAAGCTACTGTGATGGTGGAAATATGTTGGGGAATAAGCAGTGTGATATATTAGAAGAATCTTATTTATTTATTTATTTTTAATAATAAGTAAAACAAAGAGGAAAACTCCACAGCACCACAAAATCTAATGTGATGGTGTAAATATGTTGGAAAATAAACAGTGTGCCTTATAAGAGAGAAAGAAAAAAGAAAAAAAAATAAAGTTCTCAAGGTCGTAGTTCTTGATTGTGGAGTCTGCCCCTGTGGATGGGATTGGGTTAGTGTCCTGTGATGTTTGCCTGGTTGGCAGAGCTTGTGCTTGTGTTCTGGTTGATGGAGCTGGACCTCCTCTCTCTGAAGGGCAGTGCAGTGTTCAGTAGTCGGTTTTGGATTGTCATTAGGTTCAGTATGCCTTTGGGCAGTCCTTATAGCTTTTGCAGTGTTAGATGCATCTATTTCTGCAGTTGCTTAAAAGTGGCTCTCTCAGCATAAGTCCAGTGCTGCCAGTTTGCTACTTGTCCCTGGGATCATTGTTGGTGCTTCTGTTCTCCTGTCTCGTCTTGATCTGCTGGCCCAAAGTTGCTAGGTGGGTGCTTGTGTGGATCTGCAACTTGTGTGGGGTTCCCTCAGCCCTCTAAGCTCACCGTCTGTATCACAAGGCTGTGTGCACTTGACTCAGTTTCTGAGGTCTGCCCTCTGTGTCGTGGGGCTTGTGTGTACTTGACTCTCAGTTCCCCATGTTCATCCTCTGTGTGCACTTGTGTGGGGTTTGTGTGCACTTGTCTCGGCTTCCTGGCCTGGCCTTGGCGTCGCAGCCTAGTGTGAACTTGTTTCTCCTCTGCCTGCATTCTTTGTCACGGGACTTATTTATTTATTTTCAGCTGTGCCAGGATGGTTGTGTGCACTGCCTAAGTTTGTATGCTGCTAAGTCGCTTCAGTCGTGTCCGACTCTGTGCGACCCCATAGACAGAAGTTCACCAGGCTCCCCCGTCCCTGGGATTCTCCAGGCAAGAACACTGGAGTGGGTTGCCATTTCCTTCTCCAATGAATGAAAGTGAAAAGTGAAAGTGAAGCCGCTCAGTCGTGTCCGACTCTTAGCGACCCCATGGACTGGAGCCTACCAGGATCCTCCGTCCATGGGATTTTCCAGGCAAAAGTACTGGGGTGGGGGTGCCATTGCCTTCCCCGGCCTAAGTTTGTATGCCTCCCCTCTAACGGAACCCCAGTCCCGACTTTGCACCCGCTGGGTTTGTCTGCCGGCTACCTGGGCTACCTGGGCCCACCCTCTGTGCTGCAAGGGTTGTGAACACTGGCTGGGTTTGTCTGTCCCATCATACCTGGGTACCTGGGCCTGCCCTCTGTGCTGCAAGGGCTGTAATGCACTGGCTAGGTTCCTATACTGTGCCCCTATGCTGTGCCACTCTCGGTTCCCCTAGCCCGCTGTCTGTTTGGGGCCAAAGTCCACAAGCTGTTAATGGGCTGAGACTTGCAGCTTTCTCTGTTTACTGCTCTCCAAGTCCCTGTTTTGTCTGGTTTTCTAACATTTTGCAGCTCCTCTTTGGCCCCGACTGTGAGGGAGTTTCTCTGTGAACAGGAATTCCTTTTTTAGGGCTCCCTTCCTTGGGGCATAACCTCCTGCCCAGAAATTCTCTGTCTTTTCCCCTTTTATGTCTTCCTCTTCTCTCCTACCTTATTTCAGGGAGCTTAGCCTGTCCCCCTGGAGGCCTAGGGTCTTCCACTGTCACGTAGAGGTAGCTTTGTAGGAGTTGTTCCAAATCTTGATGCATTTTTGATGCATTTGGGGAGAGGCTGGTGATCTCTCCATCTTAGTTCTCCACCATCTTCTCTCTAAAAGTTGCACAATTTTGAATATTATTGAAGATGTTCTAATTTTTTCTTCATATTAAGATGCATAGTTTTTGTATTACTATGACTTAGTGATTTTAGTCCATGCTGTCACTTCAATCATGTCTGACTCTTTGTGACCCATTATCTGTAGCTGCCAGGCTCCTCTGTCCATGGAATTCTCTAGGCAGGAATATTGGAGTGGGTGGCCATTCCCTTCTCCAGGAAATCTTCCTGACCCAGCTATTGAACCCAAGGTCTCCTGCATTGCAGAAAAATTCTTTACCATCTGAGTAATTTTTGTGGTTTTATACAATCATTAGTCAAGTAGCCATATTTTTAATTATTGTGATTTTGAGTTTTGGGGGTGTAGCATTTTTACCAAACTAGACTATTATTCTTATGTCATAATGTGACTGGCATAATCATACTTTGAGAAATATCAGTAGTGCCATTTTCTTTTTCACTTGTGTTCTCATTACTACTAATTTCATTCTACCATTGTTGATGTTTTCTTATTTTGTTTTGTGTTTTATTATGATTTTGCTTGTCAGTTTTAAAAAGAGAATAAAATCAATTAAGGGAAATGTTATTAAATCCATAAAATATCCTTAGATAAACTTATTTGGACACACTCAACAATGGAAAAGATCACAATATACTGAAATGCGACAAGCAGTATGAGTGCCAAAATGGTATCAGGAGACACTGTGTATACCCTTCCTTTCCCAAGGTATCTAGGGCATAGAATGCATCATATTTATTCCCTGTAGGGTACCTAAGCACACCTACATTGATTTAAATATTTTAGGGCATGATTCTACTTTCTTTTTATTAAGATAAATACACTTTCAGGGGAGGTTCTGATACTGCTTTCTGCATATTGAAATTATTTTCCTGCCCCATTCCAGAATGTTTGAAGATTTACATTTGTTATTATTGTATTCAGCATGCCTCAATAAGCAAGTCAAAGAAAAGGATATAGATTAATTCACTGAAAGATACATAGGAACATTCTCTACTATAGTATTCAAATGTTATTGCAATGATTATGGCAATCACAGCATAAAATAGAATATATCTGTCTTAATAATAGCAGGCCATTAAATCAGCTAAATGTTTCTTAGCTCTCTTATGAGTGGTAAAATCAAAATGCCAAACCAGTTGGGGTGAAGAAACTATGAGATATCTTTCTCTTTTCAAGAGTAAATCACATGGAGAAAATGTAAGCAAACTAGAAACACAATATATGATTTTTAATATTTTATAAAAACTTTTTAATACATGTAACCTTCTTTTTTTTCAAAATAAATATGATTAAGAAGATTTATCTGACAAAAATAGCCATGACATAAAAATTATTTTGTTGAATTTTTATTCTGATTTACTTTAAGATATTTTCTTTCTACTAAGTAGCAAAATATTAATGATTGCATAGCTAATTACAAAAAACAATATATGGGCTCTGGAAAAAATCAAAAGGGATTTGATTTAGCTCATATTTGAATGGTCTAGTGCTTTTACCTACTTTATTTAAGTTTGAATTTTGCAATGAGGACTTCATGATCTAAGCCACAGTCACTTCCTGGTCTTGTTTTTGCTGGCTGTATAGACATTTTTTATACAGGCAAAGGAGAAAAGGAAAGATATATTCATCTGAATCCAGAGTTCCAAAGAATAGCAAGGAGATATAAGAAAGCCTTCTGAAGTGATCAATGCAAAGAAATAGAGGAAAATAATAGAATGGAAAATACTAGAGATCTCTTCAAGAAAATTAGAGATATCAAGGGAACATTTTATACAAAGATGGGCACAATAAAGGACATAAATAATGTGGACCTAAAAGAAGAAGATATTAAGAGGTGGCAAGAATAAACGGAAGAACTGTACAAAAAAAATATCTTAATGACCAGGAAAATCATGATGATATGATAACTAACTAATGATGATGTAATCACCAGAGCCAGACGTCCTGAAGTGCGGTCAAGTGGACCATAGGAAGCATCACTATGAACAAAGCTAGTGGAGGTGATGGAATTCCAGCTTAGCTGTTTCAAATCCTAAAAAAAAAATGATTCTTTGAAATTGCTGCACTAAATATGCCAGCAAATTTGAAAAACTTAGAAGTGGCCACAGGACTAAAAATGGTCAGTTTTCATTCCAGTCCCTAAGAACGATCAAGATACTGCACAGTTGCACTCATCTCACATGCTAGCAAAGTAATGTTCAAAATGCTCTAAGCCAGACCTCAACAATACATGAACCTGGAACTTGCATTCAAGACGGATTTTAGAAAAGACAGAACCACAGATCTAACTGCCAACATCTAATGGATCATAAAAAAGGCAAGAGAATTCCAAAAATAAAAAAAAATCCTTCATTGACTACACTAAAAGCTTTGACTGTGTGAGTCACAACAAACTGTGGAAAATTTTTTCAAGAGGTGAGGATACCAGACTGTCTCCCCTGCCTCCTGAGAAATCTTTATGCAAGTCAAGAAACAACCGTTAGAACCAGACATGGAACAACAAAAGACTGGTTCTAAATTGCGAAAGGAGTATGTCAAGGTTGTATATTGTCACCCTGTTTATTTAACTTTTATGTAGAGTGTATCATACAAAAATACCTCACAAGATGGAATCAAGATTGCTGGGAAAACAGTAATAACCTGAAGTATACAGATGACACCACCCTAAAGGTAGAAAATGAAGACAAATGAAAGAGCCTCTCGATGAAAGTGAAAGAGGAGAGTGAAAAAGCTGGCTTAAAATCAACATTAAAAAAAAACAATATCATGCCATCCAGTCCCATTACTTCATGGCAAATAGATGAGAAACAATGAAAACTTTGAAAGACTTTTTTTTAAAAATTGGGCTCTAAAATTGCTTCAGATGACTATAGCCATGAAATTAAAATACGTTTGCTTCTTGGATGCAAAACTATGACTAATCTGGACAACATATTAAAAAATAGAGACATTACTTTGTTGACAAATGTCCATCTAGTCAAAGCTATGTTTTTTCTACTAGTCTTGTATGGATGTGAGAGTTGGATCATAAAGAAAGCTGAGTGATGAAGAATTGATGTTTTTGAACTTTGGTTTGGAGAAGATTCTTGAGAGTCCATTGGACAGCAATGAGATCAAACCAGTTAACCCTAAAGGGAATCAGTCCTGAATATTCACTGGAAGGATTGATGCTGAAACTGAAACGCCAATACTTTGGCCACATGATGCAAATAACTGACTAATTGGAGAAGACTCTGGGAAGGATTGAGGGCAGGAGGAGATGACAGAGGATTAGATATTTGAATGGTATCAGCAACTCGATGGACATGAGTTTGAGCCAGCTCTGGGAGTTTGTGATGGACAGGGAGGCCTGGCATGCTGCAGTCCATGGGATCACAAATAGTCACACACAACGGAGTCACTTAGTGACAGAACTGAATTGATGGACAAACTAACTATAGTTTTCAACTTGCTACAATGTATTATCTGTAATATCCAGTTAGCAACAACAACCAAAATAGTATGTTCAAGGAAACAGAAAAAACAGGGAAAAACAGTCAACAGAAACTGACTCTGAGGAGGCCTGGAAACTTGGAAAAGTTTCTGCTGATACCCACAAAACCCATATATTGTTAGGTTTCATATCTAACATACACAGAAGATCCCAAAATCTGCGATGACAGAAAACTAGTCACAGTGCCTAGATCTGAAGTGGGAACCTGGGGATGAATGCTAGTAGGTTCTGTTGTGATAGCAAACTGTTCTAAAATTAGATTTGTAATGACTGTTGCACAAATCTCTAAATATACAAAAAACACCTAATTAGATATTTTTAAAATTATACATTAGTGTTATATGAATTATATAGCTCAATAAGAATTTAAAAATATGCATAGTGACTTTAAATATAAGGTTATTTTTGATATTAGAATGGGGCCATTGTACAAAAAATTTTACTTAACATTTATTTTGGTATTATCTATAGGAAATTTTAAACTAATACATAGTTTTCTTTAATCCACTTTATATCTTATCCCATATCTTTGTTATTTCAACTGCTTCTTTTTGGAGGGCTTCCAGGTGGTAGTAGTGGTAAAGACCTGCCTGCCAATGCAGGAAATGTTCAGTTCCTGGGTTGGGAAGATGCCCTGACGGAAGGTAAGGCAACCAACTGCAGTATTGTTGTCTGGAGAATATCATGGACAGAAGGGCCTGGCAGGCTATGGTCCAAAGAATCTGATAGGACTGAAGCAACTTTGCATGCACACATACACATGCTTCTTTTTAACAAAGGGTATTAGAGAGCCAGCAGTCAATATTCCCGAGAAGTAATCCCTAAAATACAAGATGACACCTAAGTTACTCTTCCTGATCCAAGCACACAAAGACAAAACTTTAAGGAATATCTTCCATGTCAAAAGAAAAAATTAAGTATAGAACCATAAATAAGAAACAACAGAATAAAAGGGTGATTCTAGGATTCCTTTAGTTGATCAGTAGAAATACAATATAATACAGAGAGAAACTACTGAATAACAGGATTATGTTAAAAACTAGACCAAAGGAACACAGAAAATTAAGTGATTTTTAGTTAAAAAACAGTGAGATCTATATTAAAGTATGAGTTTTAAAAGACATTGAATTTTTGAAATATTTATCAGTTCAGTTCAGTCCCTCAGTTGTATCTGACTCTTTGCAACACCATGGACTGCAGCATGCCAGCCTTTGCTGTCCATCACAAACTCCCAGAGCTTGCTTAAACTAATGTCCATTGAGTTGTGATGCTATACAACCATTTCATCTTCTATTGTCCCCTTCTCCTCCTGCCTTCAATCTTTCCCAGCATCAGGGTCTTTTCTAATGTTTATAAGTTCCATTTGCTATGGCCCTTTTTTGGACTGTAGCCATCTAGACTCCTCTGTCCATGGAATTCTTCAGGCAAGAATATTGGAGTGATTTGCCATGCCCTCCTCCGGGGATCTTCTTGACCCAGGGATAGAATCCACATCTTTTATTTCTCCTGCATTAGCAGGTGGGTTCTTTACCACCAGCGCCACTTGGGAAGTCTTTAACACACATGAACCTTCTCATTCCCTGGAGAAGGAAATGGCAACCCACTGCAGGACTCTTGCCTGAAAAATCCCATGAACGGAGGAGCCTGGTAGGCTACAGTCCATAGGGTCGCAAAGAGTCAGACATAACTGAGTGACTTCACTTTCACTTACCTCTCATCCAGACTAAGACTAGAGCATAGCATTTACTCAGCACCAGGTGTTTATGTGTGTGTGTGTGTGTGTGTGTGTGTGTGTGTGTGTGTGTGTGTGTGTGTGTGCGCGCGCGCGCATTTGTTTTAGTTGGTCAGTCATGTCCAACTCTTTGTGGCCCCGTGGACTGTAGCTCATCAGTCTTCTCTATCCATGGAATTTTCCAGTCAAGAATATGGGAAAGGATTGCCACTCCCTTCTCCAGACTATCTTCCCAACCGACGTCTTCTATATGGCAGGCAAATTCTTTACCATCTGAGACACCAGGGAAGCCAAGGGCATGATGGGAAATAAAGCTTACAATGTAAAACAATAATAACTCAGTCATACATGTAACCTGCATGAAGGAAGAAGACTGGTAAGTAATCTTTCCCCAGAGGAAACAGTCACATTAATTCAAATAACTACATGAAGATATGTATTTCATAATTTTGATTTCAATAACTTCCCTTTACAATGCCATTACATAACACAGAGTCCATCATTAAGGAATAGCTAATGTGTAGATAAGAAATCACAAAGTTTTTATGTAAGACTAAATTTCAAAATTCTTAAATACAATTAAAAACAATCATTTTCTATAAGTTAATATGAAATCTAGTAAATAATTGTCCTCATAATGTAAAAGCCAATAATTATGTATTTGAGGAAAATATATCTTTATATACGTATTTAGTTTTAAATGTTGTAGGAAACTACTATTGGGAATACAAATAGATGTTCCAGTTGGAAAGACTGTTAGAAAAGCTTTAGGAAAATGCAATTATAATAACGTTTATGTTATCCTTGTTTTTTCTTTTTCAACCCATTATAATGTTGAGTTAAATGAAACAAATGGACTGCCTGTTATTTTTCCAACAACAACAACAAAAAATAGGTTTATTTATGATCAGCAAAGAATCACAATTCAGGGTCTTCAAGCATGGTGAGACCCATATAGGTCGCCAGCAGAAATGAAGAAAAGTCTTTAATAGAGAGGAAAGGGAGATTGGGAGAGCCAAACCAAGAGTCCAAGGCTTTTCATTGGCTTAGATGTGACGATTTATTACTAGATGAGTTCTTGTCAGGAAACAAGAAGGAGTCTCTCCTTCCTGTCGGGCTCTGCTATCTTAGTCAGTCATGATAGCTCCTTTTTCTGTCTCCTTACATTATTTTAAGTGAGGTTTCTGCTTATTAAATCTGTTCAATAGCAGCGGTTTGCTATTCTATATATCTTCCATGAATTTTTATCAAGAATACTCACATGATTACTTTACTTTTATTTTCATTATGTCTTGTAAGTAACCTCAGAGTGCCCTGATAGCTCAGCTGGTAATGAATCCACCTGCAATGCAGGAGACCCAGGTTCAATTCCTGTGTCTGAAAGACACACTGGAGAAGGGATAGGCTACCCACTCCAGTATTCTTGCACTTCTCTGGTGGCTCAGCTGGTAAAGACTCTGCCTGCAGTGGTGAGAGACCTGGATTCGAACCCTGAGTTTGGAAGATCTCCTGGAGAATGGAATGGCTACCCACTCCAGTATTCTGGCCTGGAGAATTTCATGACTGTAGAGTCCATGAGGTCACAAAGAGTTGGACACAACTGAACCACTTTCACTTTCAAGGTACTTACATTACTGCACACCTGTTCTTCTCAATTATTCTGCCATAAATTAAACATTTCCTATTCATGTGTGTTGGTAATTAATTTGAATGAAATTGTATAAAAATAAATTTTTTAATCAATATGTGGTTGTTCACCTTATAAAAAAGAATGAAATTGAGTTAGTTGAAGTGATGTAGATGGACCCTGATTCTGTCATACAAAAAGAAATGCCAGAAAGAAAAATAAATTTTGAAATATATATATATATATATGAGAGAGAGTACTAACAAACCAGTATTCAGGGAAGGATAGAGGCACAGATGTAAATAATGGATTTTTGGACATAGCAGTGGAGAGAAGGGGTATGAATTGAGACAATAACTGATATATATACACTGTCAAGTGTAAAATAGATTGCTAGTGGGAAGATGCTGTATAGCATAGGGAGCTCAGCTCAATGCTCTGTGATAACCTGGAGGGATAGGATTGGAGAGGGGGAGAGAGGCTCAAGGAAGAGGGAATAAAGGCAATGCCAAAGAATGCTCAAACTACCGAACAATTGCACTCATCTCACACGCTAGTAAAGTAATGCTCAAAATTCTCCAAGACAGGCTTCAGCAATATGTGAACCGTGAACTTCCTGATGTTCAAGCTGGTTTTAGAAAAGGCAGAGGAACCAGAAATCAAATTGCCAACATCCGCTGGATCATGGAAAAAGCAAGAGAGTTCCAGAAAAACATCTATTTCTGCTTTATTGACTATGCCAAAGCCTTTGACTGTGTAGATCACAATAAACTATGGAAAATTCTGAAAGAGATGGGAATACCAGACCACCTGATCTGCCTCTTAAGAAATCTGTATGCAGGTCAGGAAGCAACAGTTAGAACTGGTCATGGAACAACAGACTGATCCAAATAGGAAAAGGAGTATGTCAAGGCTGCATATTGTCACCATGTTTATTTAACTTATATGCAGAGTACATCATGAGAAATGCTGGACTGGAGGAAACACAAGCTGGAATGAAGATTGCTGGGAGAAATATCAATAACCTCAGATATGCAGATGACACCACTCTTATGGCAGAAAGTGAAGAGGGGCTAAAAAGCCTCTTGATGAAAGTGAAAGTGGAGAGTGAAAAGGTTGGCTTAAAGCTCAACATTCAGAAAACGAAGATCATGGCATCTGGTCCCATTACTACATGGAAAATAGATGGGGAAACAGTGGAAACAGTGTCAGACTTTGTTTTTCTGGGCTCCAAAATCACTGCAAATGGTGACTATAGCCATGAAATTAAAAGAGGCTTGCTCCTTGGAAGGAAAGTTATGACCAACCTAGATAGCATATTCAAAAGCAGAGACATTACTTTACCAACAAAGGTTCGCCTAGTCAAGGCTATGGTCTTTCCTGTGGTCATGTATGGATGTGAGAGCTGGACTGTGAAGAGGGCTGAGCGCTGAAGAATTGATGCTTTTGAACTGTGGTGTTGGAGAAGACACTTGAGAGTCCCTTGGACTGCAAGAAGATCCAACCAGTCCATTCTGAAGGAGATCAATCCTGGAATTTCTTTAGAAGGAATGATGCTAAAGCTGAAACTCCAGTATTTGGCCACCTCATGCGAAGAGTTGACTCATTGGAGAAGACTCTGATGCTGGGAGGGATTGAGGGCAGGAGGAGAAGGGGATGACAGAGGATGAGATGGCTGGATGGCATCTCTGACTTGATGGGTGTGAGTCTGGGTGACCTCCGGGAGTTGGTGATGGACAGGGAGGCCTGACGTGCTGCGGCTCATGGGGTCGCAAAGAGTCGGACACGACTGAGCGAGTGATCTTATTTTATCTGTATCTATATATATATATATATATATATATACACACACACATACACACAGCTGATCCACAGTGTTTTATAGCAAAAAATAATGCAACATTGTAAAGCAATTATATTCTAATAAAAAATAAGTGGTTATCTTTACCTGTTGCCCATATGCTATGTTATGCTATGCTATGCTATGCCAAGTTACATCAGTAGTGTCCGACTCTGTGTGACCCCATAGACGGTAGCCTACCAAGCTCCCCCGACCCTGGGATTCTCTAGGCAAGAACACTGGAGTGGGTTGCCATTTCCTTCTCCAATGCATTAAAGTGAAAAGTGAAAGTGAAGTCGCCTAGTCATGTCCGACTCTTAGTGACCTCATGGACTGTAGCCTACCAGGCTCCTCCATCCATGGGATTTTTCAGGCAAGAGTACTGGAGTGGACTGCCATTGCCTTCTCCGTATGTCACCCTTAAAGCTGAAAACACATTGGGAGGTTTTGATTACATTACTTTTGAGGCAGATTTCAAAAGTATTAAAATTAGTATTCATTATTATACTACTAATAATGACAAAGCATGATTAATTATTATTTTAAATAAATTTATGCACATTATTTTTATTCCTTCTCTCTCTCACATACACGTGCACATATGCACATATACAAAGAGGAATTGACCTCTATTTTACAAATGGAAAATCATGAAAAAAGAGGTCTAATAATTTGAGCAAAATCAAACCAAATCCAAAAATTAAGATATTAATTTTGATGCATTTTCAGAAAAATTATGGTGATGCTTTGAATTATTCCTTCTGGCAAGGGATATAGCAAAATGTTAATGTAAAATGAATAAAAATTAATTCCATTGTTATTGATTAGTGCATAGGCTGTGCCTATTCCAAAAACTATTAATATAATACAATACAGTAACATTATTGCATACAATAATATTAAATTATGATGTATTTTAAAGGTTTATACTGAAGAAAGTAGGGAAAACCACTAGACCATTCAGGTATGACCTAAATCAAATCACTTATGATTATACAGTGGAAGTAACAAGTAGATTTAAGGGCCTAGATCTGATAGATAGAGTGTCTGATGAACTATGGAATGAGGTTCGTGACATTGTACAGGAGACAGGGACCAAGATCATCCCCATGGAAAAGAAATACAAAAAAGCAAATTGGCTGTCTGGGGAGGCTTTACAAATAGCTGTGAAAAGAAGAGAAGCAAAAAGCAAAGGAGACAAGGAAAGATATAAACATCTGAATGCAGAATTCCAAAGAATAGCAAGAAGAGATAAGAAAGCCTTCTTCAGTGATCAATGTAAAGAAATAGAGGAAAACAACAGAATGGGAAAGACTAGGAATCTCTTCAAGAAAATCAGAGATATTAAAGGAACATTTAATGCAAAGATGGGCTCGATAAAGGACAGAAATGTTATGGAACTAACAGAAGCAGAAGATATTAAGAAGAGGTGGCAAGAATACACAGAAGAACTGTACAAAACAGATCTTCACAACCCAGATAATCAAGATGGTGTGATCACTGACCTAGAGCCAGACATCCTGGAATGTGAAGTCAAATGGGCCTTACAAAGCATCACTACGAACAAAGCTAGTGGAATTCCAATTGAGCTATTCCAAATCCTGAAAGATGATGCTGTGAAAGTGCTGCACTCAATATGCCAGCAAATCTGGAAAACTCAGCAGTGGCCACAAGATTGGAAAAGGTCAGTTTCATCCCAATCCCAAAGAAAGGCAATGCCAAAGAATGCTCAAACTACTGCACAATTGCTCTCATCTCACACGCTAGTAAAGGAATGCTCAAAATTCTCCAAGCCAGGCTTCAGCAACATGTGAACCGTGAACTTCCTGATGTTCAAGCTGGATTTAGAAAAGGCAGAGGAACCAGAGATCAAATTGCCAACATCCGCTGGATCATGGAAAAAGCAAGAGAGTTCCAGAAAAACATCTATTTCTTCTTTATTGTCTATGCCAAAGCCTTTGAGTGTGTGGATCGCAATAAACTGTGGAAAATTCTTAAAGAGATGGGAATACCAGACCACGTGATCTGCCTTTTGAGAAATTTGTATGCAGGTCAGGAAGCAACAGTTAGAACTGGAACAACAGACTAGTTCCAAATAGGAAAAGGAGTACGTCAAGGTTGTATGTTGTCACCCTGTTTATATATCTTATCTAAAGAGTACATCTTGAGAAACACTGGACAGGAGGAAACACAAGCTGGAATCAAGATTGCTGGGAGAAATATCAATAACCTCAGATATGCAGATGACACCACCCTTATGGCAGAAAGTGAAGAGGAACTAAAAAGCCTCTTGATGAAACTGAAAGTGGAGTGAAAAAGTTGGCTTAAAGCTCAACATTCAGAAAACGAAGATCATGGCATCTGGTCCCATCACTTCATGGGAAATAGATGGAGAAACAGTGGAAACAGTGTCAAACTTTACTTTTCTGGGCTCCAAAATCACTACAGACGGTGACTGCAGCCATGAAATTAAAAGAAGCTTGCTCCTTGGAAGATGGTTTTGATCAACCTAGATAGCATATTCCAAAGCAGAGACATTACTTTGCCAACAAAAGTTCATCTAGTCAAGGCTATGGTTTTTCCTGTGGTCATGTATGGATGTGAGAGCTGGACTGTGAAGAAGGCTGAGCACCGAAGAATTGATGCTTTTGAACTGTGGTGTTGGAAAAGTCTCTTGAGAGTCCCTTGGACTGCAAGGAGATCCAACCAGTCCATTCTGAAGGAGATCAGCCCTGGGATTTCTTTAGAAGGAATGATGCTAAAGCTGAAACTCCAGTACTTTGGTCACCTCATGTGAAGAGCTGACTCATTGGAGAAGACTCTGATGCTGGGAGGGATTGAGGGCAAGAGGAAAAGGGGATGACAGAGGATGAGATGGCTGGATGGCATCACTGACTCGATGGATGTGAGTCTCAGTGAGCTACGGGAATTTGTGATGGACAGGGAGGCCTGGCGTGCTGTGATTCATGGGGTCACAAAGAGTCAGACACGACTGAGTGACTGATCTGATCTGACTGTTTTCCTGGTAATAATATTTATATAATTCTGAGTATATAAAATGTTACAGAAATTAATTAAAAATTAAAAATAGCAAAAATGTTTTTTTGTAATTTTTTTTTAAAATATAGTCACACTCTCAGTCTTAAAAGTTATGGGAATTTCAGCTATTAACAACATACATAAAATAAATGTTGATATAAAATAATACGTTTATTTTCTTCATGTTTCTAAATATGTAGAAAAATAAACTCTACATTAAACTATACCATGAACTAATTTTGAAAATTCATGAAGAGCTGAATTCCCCTGGTGTCACATGAGTCTTTTTATGATCATTGTATATTTCAGTGCTTTTTACCATCTTAATCTGCTATGTTGTGACTCTTGCCAAAATGTATCTTAACTTGCTGTAACTAGTTACACACAGTGGTTTATCTTTTCATCAAATATTATATATTATGCCCACTTCCCCAAAATTATATATCATTCCATGTATAATTACTAGTTAAGAAAATGAATAATTTGTATGACACTACTCCAGTATTAACAATGGGTCTTTAACAGAAGACTTTGTTCATTGTTTATGAACATCTTATAAATCTTGGCTCATTTAAACTCCATAATCTTAGATGAACATGCTATTATCATGATCATACAGATGAGAGTGTTTCAAAAAGCAGAGCACAAATCTTTGTTCAGTATCATACAATTACACAAATGTGGTATACAGTGCTACCATATTACTCCTTTAAAAAATTTTTCCTGCTAAAGTTTCTCAACATCACTCATTATCAGAGAAATGCAAATCAAATCCATTATGAGGTATCATTTCACGCCAGTCAAAATGGCTGCGATGCAAACGTCTACAAGAAACAAATGCTTGAGAAGGTGTGGAGAAAAGGGAACCATCTTACACTGTTGATTGGAATGAAAACTAGTACAGCCACTAAGGAGAACAGTGTGGAGATTCCTTAAAAAACTGGAAATAGAACTGCCTTATGACCCAACAATCCCACTGCTGGACATACACACTGAGGAAACCAGAATTGAAAGAGACGCGTGTACCCCAGTGTTCATCGCAGCACTGTTTATAATAGCCAGGACATGGAAGCAACCTAGATGTCCCTCAGTAGATGAATGGATAAGAAAGCTGTAGTACATATACACATGGAGTATTACTCAGCCATTAAAAAGAATATATTTGAATCAGTTCTAATGAGGTGGATGAAACTGGAACCTATTATATAGAGTGAAGTAAGCCAGAAAGAAAAACACCAATACAGTATCAGATCAGATCAGATCAGTCGCTCAGTCGTGTCTGACTCTTTGCGATCCCATGAATCGCAACACACCAGGCCTCCCTGTCCAACACAAATTCCCGTAGCTCACTGAGACTCACGTCCATCGAGTCAGTGATGCTATCCAACCATCTCATCCTCTGTCGTCCCCTTCTCCTCTTGCCCCCAAACCCTCCCAGCATCAGAGTCTTTTCCAATGAGTCAACTCTTCACATGAGGTGGCCAAAGTACTAGTTTCAGCTTTAGCATCATTCCTCCCAAAGAAATCCCAGGGCTGATCTCCTTCAGAATGGACTGGTTGGACCTCCTTGCAGTCCAAGGGACTCTCCAGAGTCTTCTCCAACACCACAGTTCAAAAGCATCAATTCTTTGGGGCTCAGCCTTCTTCACAGTCCAACTCTCACATCCATACATGACCACAGGAAAAACTATAACCTTGACTAGACGAACCTTTGTTGGCAAAGGAATGTCTCTGCTTTGGAATATGCTATCTAGGTTGGTCATAACTTTACTTCCAACGACTAAGCGTGTTTTAATTTCATGGCTGCAGTCACCATCTGCAGTGATTTAGGAGCCCCCAAAATAAAGTCTCACACTGTTTACAATGTTTCCCTATCTATTTCCCATGAAGTGATGGGACTGGATGCCATCATCTTTGTTTTCTGAATGTTGAGCCTTAAGCCAACTTTTTCACTCTCCACTTTCACTTTCATCAAGAGGCTTTTTAGTTCCTCTTCACTTTCTGCCATAAGGGTGGTGTCATCTGCATATCTGAGGTTATTGATACTTCTCCCGGCAATCTTGATTCCAGCTTGTGTTTCTTCCAGCCCAGCGTTTATCATGATGTACTCTTTATAGAAGTTAAATAAACAGGGTGACGATATACAGCTTCGACGAACTGAACTCCTTTTCCTGTTTGGAACTAGTCTGTTGTTCCATGTCCAGTTCTAACTGTTGCTTCCTGACCTGCATACAAATTTCTCAAGAGGCAGAACACATGGTCTGGTATTCCCATCTCTTTCAGAATTTTCCACAGTTTATTGCAATCCACACACTCAAAGGCTTTGGCAATGTCAATAAAGCAGAAATAGATGTTTTTCTGGAACTCTCTTGCTTTTTCCATGATCCAGCAGATGTTGGCAACTTGATCTCTGGTTCCTCTGTCTTTTCTAAAACAAGCTTGAACATCAGGAAGTTCACAGTTCACATATTGCTGAAGCCTGGCTTGGAGAATTTTGAGTATTCCTTTACTAGCATATGAGATGAGTGCAATTGTGTGGTAGTTTGAACATTCTTTGGCATTGCCTTTCTTTGGGATTGGAATGAAAATTGACCTTTGCCAGTCCTGTGGCCCTGCTGAGTTTTCCAAATTTGCTGGCATAATGAGTGCAGCACTTTCACATCATCATCTTTCAGGATTTGGAATAGCTCAACTGGAATTCTATCACCTCCACTAGCTTTGTTCATAGTGATACTTTCTAAGGCCCACTTGACTTCACATTCCAGGATGTCTGGCCCTAGGTCAGTGATCACACCATCGTGATTATCTGGGTTGTGAAGATCTTTTTTTGTATAGTTTTTCTGTGTATTCTTGCCATCCCTTAATATCTTCCACTTCTGTTAGTTCCATACCATATCTGTCCTTCATCGAGCCCATCTTTGCATGAAATGTGCCTTTGGTATCTCTGATTTTCTTGAAGAGATCCCTAGTCTTTCCCATTCTGTTGTTTTCCTCTATTTCTTTGCATTGATCACTGAAGAAGGTTTTCTTATCTCTTCTTGCTATTCTTTGGAACTCTGCATTCAGATGTTTATATCTTTCCTTTTCTCCTTTGCTTTTTGCTTCTCTTCTTTTCACAGCTATTTGTAAGGCCTCCCCAGACATCTAATTTGCCTTTTTGTATTTCTTTTCCATGGGGATGGTCTTGATCCCTGTCTCCTGTACAATGTCACGAACCTCATTCCATAGTTTATCAGGCACTCTATCTGTCAGATCTAGGCTCTTAAATCTATTTCTCACTTCCACTGTATCATCATAAGGGATTTGATATAGGTCATACCTGAATGGTCTCGTGGTTACCCCTACTTTCTTTAATTTCAGTCTGAATTTGGCAATAAGGTGTTCATGGTCTGAGCCACAGTCAACTCCTGGTCTTGTTTTTGCTAACTGTATAGAGCTTCTCCATATTTGGCTGCAAAGAATATAACTGATCTGGTTTTGGTGTTGACCATCTGGTGATGTCCATGTGTAGAGTCTTCTCTTGTGTTGTTGGAAGAGGGTGTTTGTTATGACCAGTACATTTTCTTGGCCAAACTCTATTAGTCTTTGCCCTGCTTCATTCCGTATTCCAAGGCCAAATTTGCCTGTTACTCCAGGTGTTTCTTGACTTCCTACTTTTGCATTTCAGTCCCCTATAATGAAAAGGACATCTTTTTTGCGTGTTAGTTCTAAGAAATCTTGTAGGTCTTCATAGAACCATTCAACTTCAGCTTCTTCAGCATTACTGGTTAGGGCATAGACTTGAATTACTGTGATATTGAATGGTTTGCCTTGGAAACAGAGATCATTCTGTCATTTTTGAGATTGCTTCCAAATACTGAATTTCGGACTCCTTTCTTGACCATGATGGCTACTCCGTTTCTTCTGAGGTTTCCTGCCTGCAGTAGTAGATATAATGGTCATCTGAATTAAATTCACCTTTTCCAATCCATTCAGTTCACTTAGTCCTAGAATGTCGACTTTCACTCTTGCCATCTGTTGTTTGACCACTTCCAAGTTGCCTTGATTCATGGACCTGACATTCCAGGTTCCTATGCAAACGTGCCATTTACAGCATCAGACATTGCTTCTATCACCAGTCACATCCACAGCTGGGTATTCTTTTTGCTTTGGCCCCATCCCTTAATTCTTTCTGGAGTTATTTCTCCACTGATCTCCAGTAACATATTGGGCACCTACTGACCTGGGGAGTTTCTCTTTCAGTATCCTATCGTTTTGCCTTTTCATACTGTTCATGGGGTTCTCAAAGCAAGAATATTGAAGTGGTTTGCCATCCCCTCTCCAGTGGACCATATTCTGTCAGATATCTCCACCATGACCTGCCCATCTTGGGTTGCCCCATGGGCATGACTTAGTTTCATTGAGTTAGACAAGGCTGTGGTCCTAGTGTGATTAGATTGACTAGTTTTCTGTGAGTATGGTTTTAGTGTGTCTGGCCTCTGTTGCAACACCTATTGTCTTACTTGGGTTTCTCTTACCTTGGGCCTGGGGTATCTCTTCACGGCTGCTCCAGCAGAGCACGGCCATTGCTCCTTACCTTGGCTGAGGGGTATCTCCTCACTGCCGTCCTTCCTGACCTTCATCGTGGGATAGCTCCTCTAGGCCCTCCTGCGCCTGCACAGCCATGGCTCCTTGGTCCTCCCCTGGCCTCGGGCATTGGGGCGTGGAGTAGCTCCTCCAGCACGTCGCCTCTAGCCTTGGGCTTAGGGGCGTGGAGTAACTCCTATCTTTGCACCCCTTGACTTCCGAGGCGGGATAGCTCCTCTCAGCCATTCCTGCGCCCTCGCAGTCTGGCACTCTCAGCTGCTGCCCTTGACCTCGAACATGGGATACCTCCTCTTGACCGTGCTTAGTGCACCAGTCGCAGCCACCTGTGCTGGTAACGCATATATATGGGATTTAGAATAATGGTAACAATAAACCTGTACACGAGACAGCAGTAGAGACACTGATGTATAGAACAGTCTTTTGGACTCTGTGGGAGAGAAAGAGGGTGGGATGATTTGGGAGAATGTCATTGAAACATGTATAATATCATATATGAAACAAGTCACCAGTCCAGGTTCGATGCACGATACTGGATACTTGGGGCTGGTGCACTGGGATGACCCAGAGGGATGGTATGCAGTGGGAGGAGGGTTCAGGATGGGGAACATGTGTATACTTGTGGCGGATTCATGTTGATATATGGCAACACCAATACAATATCGTAAAGCTAAAAAATAAAAGAAAAAAGAAAAAAAGTAAAGTTCTTCAATTCTCCTCTTTGCCAAGTAGCACAAATGCCACTCCTTTTAGGTACTTGCTGCTGCTGCTGCTGCTAAGTCACTTCAGTCATGTCCGACCCTGTGCAGCCCCACAGATGGCGACCCACCAGGCTCCCCCGTCCCTGGGATTCTCCAGGCAAGAATACTGGAGTGGGTTGCCATTTCCTCCTCCAATGCGTGAAAGTGAAGAGTCAAAGTGAAATCACTCAGTCGTTTCTGACTCTTAGCGACCTCATGGACTGCAGCCTACCAGGCTCCTCTGTCCATGGGATTTTCCAGGCAAGAGTATTGGAGTGGGGCACCATTGCCTTCTCCATTTAGGTACTAAAACTAATATAAAGAATCTGATAAGAAACTGCATTCAATTATAATTATATTAGACTATAGTATTCTAGCTTCTATGGGACATCCCAAAATGTAGTGGTACTTTTCACACTTATATTTTGAAATTTCAAATAGTTCCATAAGTGTCCATGACAAGAGACTTTCACAGAATTTTTTGTGCATTAGTTGTATCTGGTTAGCTGTCAATAGTAATGTAGCAAACAAAGTGTAAAACTAGTTATCACAAAGTCCAGTTTTTATTTTTTTCTCAGAGAGGAATCTTCAGATTCTATGGAAACTATAACCATATAGTCCAAGCTTAAATAGTTCTATTATGTCTTTTATATTTAAGGGTTTTATTTTATATCTAGTATAAATAATGAAAATGTGTTTGAGTGTACTTGAGAGAGATTGAGATTGAAAAAGAATAAACATAAATAAATCTTCACTGTGCTTACCTTATACCAAGTTTACTCAGTTTTAATATATTCATTTGGATTATTATAGAAAATGTATATAGAATTTTTAATATATTCATTTGAATTTGTGTTTGTGACTACTCACTTTAGCAGAAAACCAACTATATTAATTTTATCATCTATAAGAAATGCAAGCCTACAATATGCATGCCAAGTTTTATGTTTGTACATTTTAAATAACATCATAGAAACTTTTGTAAAATTATGAAAATTTAAAGCAACAGTTGGAGTCTTTAAGAATTTTCCTTTTAAGCCATGTTTAATCTATTAAAGAAATAATGACATAGCCTAAACTAACAAATTTAAATAATATTTATTATAAAATACTACATGGGAAATAGATGGAGAAACAGTGGAAATAGTGTCAGACTTTATTTTTCTGGGCTCCAAAATCACTGCAGATGGTGACTGCAGCCATGAAATTAAAAGATGCTTACTTCTTGGAAGGAAAGTTATGACCAACCTAGATAACATATTCAAAAGCAGAGACATTATTTTGTCAACAGGTTCGCCTAGTCAAGGCTATGGTGTTTCCTGTGGTCATGTATGGATGTGAGAGCTGGGCTGTGAAGAAGGCTGAGCGCTGAAGAATTGATGCTTTTGAACTGTGGTGTTGGAGAAGACTCTGGAGAGTCCCTTGGACTGCAAGGAGATCCAACCAGTCCATTCTGAAGGAGATCAATCCTGGGATTTCTTTAGAAGGAATGATGCTAAAGCTGAAACTCCAGTATTTTGGCAACCTCATGTGAAGAATTGACTCATTGGAGAAGACTCTGATACTGGGAGGGATTGAGGTCAGGAGGAGAAGGGGACGACAGAGGATGAGATGGTTGGATGGCATCACTGACTCGATGGATGTGAGTCTGAGTGACCTCCAGGAGTTGGTGATGGACAGGGAGGCCTGGCGTGCTGCAGTTCATGGGGTCGCAAAGAGTCAGACACGACTGAGTGACTGATCTGATCTGATCTGATGATATATTCTTGCTTCATTTACTAAGATGATGTACACGCATTTCAAATAAAAACAAGTAAACTTTTACTAAATTATCTATAATATAAATTATTCAGAATCACACAATATCTCTATCTTAAAATATTATCATTATTTTTACTTTACATTATTGTATTGGTTTTGCCAAACATCAACATGAATCCGCCACGGGTGTACATGTGTTCCCAATTCTGAATCCCCCTCCCTCCTTCCTTCCCATACCATCCCTCTGGGTCATCCCAGTGCACCAACCCCAAGCTTCCTGTATCCTGCATCGAATCTGGACTGGCGATTCCTTTCTTATATGATATTATACATGTTTCAATGCCATTTTCCCAAATCATCCCTCCCTCTCCCACAGAGTCCAAAAGACTGTTCTATACATCTGTGTCTCTTCTTTTGCTGTCTCGCATACAGTGTTATTGTTACCATCTTTCTAAATTCCATATATACGTGTTACTATACTATATTGGTGTTTTTTTTTTTTTTTTTTTTGCCTACTTCACTCTGTATAATTGGCTCCAGTTTCATCCACCTCATTAGAACTGATTCAAATGCATTCTTTATAATGGTTGAGCATACACACCGAGAAAACCAGAATTGTAAAGTATTAAATTTTAAACTCAGAAACTTTTCTGAAACAACAAAATTGTTATAAAAAGCTGAATTGAAACCAAAATATTCTAATTCACAATTCAATATCTGACTATTCGGGGAAGGCAATGGCACCCCTCCCCAGAACTTTTGCCTGGAGAATCCCATGGACAGGGGAGCCTGGTGGACTCCAGTCCGTGGGGTCGCTAGGAGTCGGACACGACTGAGCGACTTCACTTTCACTTTTCACTTTCATGCATTGGAGAAGGAAATGGCAACCCACTCCAGTGTTCTTGCCTGGAGAATCCCAGGGACGGGGGAGCCTGGTGAGCTTCCATCTATGGGGTCGCACAGAGTCAGACACGACTGAAGCGACTTAGCAGCAGCAGCAGCATCTGACTATTACTGTCAACTTGTACTTCTTAGCATTATTAATTACATAAAAATAGTGTATGAAATAACTATAGTAGAAAAAATGCCAAAACTTCATGATAAATACTTTTCTTATAGCTTCTTCCCTTATAGTGTCTTATGCAGTTAAACAACATATTTATGCATTCCACTCTTCAGAGTGCCATTTATATTCCATTTATTTCAATTTGCTTCCTGCAGATTAAATGTGGGTCAGTCATAGGATGACTGTGGATGACAACCTTGCTCCATATTTCAGAGAAAGTTGAACAATGTAAATCAGTTACACTGGTTTCCATGTTAAAGAATGAAACCTTGTCATCCTCTGTGATAACCATGACAAATTTCCTCACCAGTATTTTAAAGCAGAACTAGTTCAAATGCATATGCAAAATGTTTTTTGCAAATGCCAACAGAATATTTTTTTGCAATGCCAACTTAGTTTCTATGACACTTTGAGTTCTATAAGGATGGGATTTTAAGCACTTTAAAATATTTTCCCCACCCTTAACATTTGTTGTAGGCATACTGAACTATTTTTATTTTAAAATTTTTATTGAGTATAGTTGATTTGCAAAGCCATTTTAGTGTCAGGTGTACTATACAGTAATTCAGTTATACATATATGTGAGTATGTCCTTAGTCCCTCAGTCATGTCCAACTATTTGTGATTCCATGGACTGTAGCCTGCCAGGCTCCTCTGTCCATGAGATTCCCCAGGCAATAAAACTGCAATGGGTTGCCATTACCTTCTCCAGATATAAGAGTATATATATATATATATATATATGTGTGTGTGTGTGTGTGTGTGTGTGTGTGTATGCTAATCCCAGTTGAACTAATTTCAGTTACTTTAATATGTCATGCCCCCAATCCCTCTATATTTTGTTCATTTGATATGTTAATGGCATGAATTTTTACTCATTCCACTTTTTATTTCTGGATAAACATTTGGATAAATTGTTAAAATATCAAAAGTCAGCAGGTATACTATGATTTTAGTTTATGGAAGTCCAAAGTATGGGCTTGCTCTTCTTTGATGTCAAAATTTTCATGCAGTAATCACCATATTACACCAACATTTGTACATATTTATCAGTACTAACAAAACAGTACTTCATGACCCAGATAATCATGATGGTGTGATCACTGACCTAGAGCCAGACATCCTAGAATGTGAAGTCAAGTGGGCCTTAGAAAGCATCACTACGAGCAAAGCTAGTGGAGGTGATGGAATTCCACTTGAGCTATTTCAAATCCTGAAAGATGATGCTGTGAAAGTGCTGCACTCAATACGCAAGCAAATTTGGAAAACTCAGCAGTGGCCACAGGACTGGAAAAGGTCAGTTTTCATTCCAATCCCAAAGAAAGGCAATGCCAAAGAATGTTCAAAGTACTGCACAGTTGCACTCATCTCACATGCAAGTAAAGGAATGCTCAAAATTCTCCAAACCAGGCTTCAACAACATGTGAACTGTGAACTTCCTGATGTTCAAGCTGGTTTTAGAAAAGGCAGAGGAACCAGAGATCAAATTGCCAACATCTGCTGGATCATGGAAAAAGCAAGAGAGTTCCAGAAAACCATCTATTTCTGCTTTATTGACTATGGAAAAGCCTTTGACTGTGTGGGTTACAGTAAACTGTGGAAAATTCTGAAAAAAGATGGGAATACCAAACCATGTGATCTGCCTTTTGAGAAATTTTTTTTTTTAAATTTTTGAACTGAACTCAATATTTATTAATAGAAGAAACATGTTTTAGAATTACTGAGAATGCCAAAACCACAAATAATATATAATTAGAAAATGTTTTAGAAAACATAGTACCAAAGTGATTATGTATGTAGAGCATATATGTTTATTTTATTAAATTAGTTTATATAACTTTTATCTGAATGCAGGTCAGGAAGCAACAGTTAGAACTGGACATGGAACAACAGACTGGTTCCAAATAGGAAAAGGAGTACATCAAGGCTGTATATTGTCACCCTGTTTATTTAACTTCTATGCAGAGTACATCATGAGAAACGCTGGGCTGGAAGAAACACAAGCTGGAATCAAGATTTCTGGGAGAAATATCAATAATCTCAGATATGCAGATGACACCACCCTTATGGCAGAAAGTGAAGAGGAACTAAAAAACCTCTTGATGAAAGTGAAAGTGAAGAGTGAAAAGTTGGCTTAAAGCTCAACATTCATAAAATGAAGATCATGGCATCTGGTCCCATCACTTCATGGGAAATAGATAGGGAAACATTGTAAACAGTGTCAGACTTTATTTTTTTGGCCTCCAAAATCACTGCAGATGGTGACTCTAGCCAAGAAATTAAAAGACGCTTTATCCTTGGAAGAAAAGTTATGACCAACCTAGATGGCATATTCAAAAGTAGAGACATTACTTTGCCAACAAAGGTTCGTCTAGTCAAGGTTATGGTCTTTCCTGTGGTCATGTATGAATGTGAGAGTTGGACTGTGAAGAAGGCTGAGCACCACAGAATTGATGCTTTTGAACTGTGGTGTTGGAGAAAACTCTTGAGAGTCCCTTGGACTGCAAGGAGATCCAACCAGTCCATTCTGAAGAAGATCAGCCCTGGGATTTCTTTGGAAGGAATGATGCTAAAGCTGAAACTCTAGTACTTTGGCCACCTCATGTGAAGAGTTGACTCATTGGAAAAGACTCTGATTCTGCGAGGGATTGGGAGCAAGAGGAGAAGGGGTCAAGAGGATGAGATGGCTGGATGGCATCACTGACTCGATGGATGTGAGTCTGTGTGAACTCCAGGAGTTGATGATGGACAGGGAAACCTGGTGTGCTGCGATTCATGGGGTCGCAAAGAGTCGGACATGCCTGAGGGACTGATCTGATCTGATCTGATCAGTACTAACTGACCAAATAAATCAGGTAATTAATCTGTTTTTATTTCCATATGCTACATTAAAACAGGAAACTTTTGGAGTCAAATCTTGTGTACTATTCATTTTAGAATTTCAGTGAAAGAAAAAGTTAAATTAAATTTTTATAAATTAATTAATATAACTGAAATTGGGAACTTTGCTTTAGTGCTGCAAAAATGATAGTAATTTGAACCTGTATCTCCAAGTGTAGGTTCACTGTAGCTATACCTGACCTATATTTGAACCTATAGTTCAACTTCTCATATGTAGAAGCTAAAAATATCTAAACCAATGTCTTAATTATAAGTTCGTATAAATTTTATATTAAATAATTTAATTCATATAAAATAATATAAAAATGTAATTCAATTTTCTGTTGATGGGCAGGGCTGTGCCCCCTCCTTTTTGTTTGACCTAAGACCAAACTATGTTGGAGATAAGGAAGATAACAGAGATGTCCTTCAAAAGGTCCCATGCACGTACTGCCACACAGTGCTCCCAACCCTGCAGCACACCATTGTTGACCCACACCTCTGCTGGAGACTCCTGGACACTCATTCAAAGCTATGGACTTTCCAGTAGTCATGTACAGATGTGAGAGTTAGACTATAAAATAAGCTGAGTGCTGAAGAATTAATGCTTTTAAACTGCTGTGTTGGAGAAGACTCTTGAGAGTCTCTTGGACTGCACAGAAATACAACTTATTATTTGTTGTATAAATACAACAAGTTAATCCTAAAGGAAACCAGTTCTGAATATTCATTGAAACGACTGATGCTGAAGCTGAAACTCCAATATTTTGGCCACCTGATGCGAGGAACTGACTCATTGGAAAAGACTCTGATGCTGGGAAAGATTGAAGGCGGGAGGAGAAGGGGACAAGAGAGGTTAAGATGGTTCGATGGCATCACTGACTTGATGGACATGAGTCTGAGTAAGGTCTGGGAGTTGGTGATGGACAGGGAGGCCTGGCATGCTACAGTCCATGGGGTTGCCAAGAGTGAGACACGACTGAGCAACTGAACTGAATATAAAATTTATGTAAAATAAACAAACTATTCTTACTTGTTATTTCTTAGTTTCTTGAAATTTTCTTTTTAGTAAATTTAAAGTTACAATGGAAGGAGCAATATTTAGATACAGTAGGTAAGGTGAAATTCTTAATTATATACAAAAAGCTTGCTAGTAACTGACAATATCCTAAGACTTGCTGCTGCTGCTGCTAATTCACTTCAATTGTGTTTGACTCTGTAAGACCCCATAGACGGAAGCCCACTAGACTCCTCCGTCCCTGGGATTTTCCAGGCAAGAGTACTGGAGTGAGGGGCCATTGCCTTCTCTGAAGACTTGAAGAGATACCCAAAATAATTTAATAAATATATTAATACCTAATATACTGCAGTAAGTTGCATCAGTTTTCATTCTAATACAGAGGAAAGGCAATGCCAGAGTGTTCAACTATCGCATAATTGCACTCATTTTACATGCTAGCAAAGTAATGCTCAAAATCCTCTAAGCTAGGCTTCAAAAGTACATGAACCAAGAACTTCCAGTTGTACAAACAAGATTTAGAAAAGACAGAGGAACCAGAGATCAAATTGTCAACATCCATTGGATCATAGGAAAAGCAAAGGGATTCCCAACACATCTACTTCTGCTTCACTGACTATGCTAAAGCTTTTGACTGTGTGGATCACAACACACTGGGATGAGCCAGAGGGATGGTATGGAGAGGGAGGTGGAAGGGGGGTTCAGGATTTGGAACACACTGTGGAAAATTCTTAAAGAGTTAGAAATACCAGACCACCTTAGCTGCCTCCTGTATGCAAGTCAAGAAGCAACAGATAGAACCAGATATGGAACAATGGACTGATTCTAAATTGCGAAAAGAGTACATCAAGATTGCGTATTGCTACCCTGGCTTATTTAACTTATATGCAGAGTACATCATGCAAAATGCTGGGCTGGATGGGTGAGAGTTTGAATCAAGATTGGCAGGAGAAATATCAATAACTTCAGATATGCGGATGACACCACCTTAATGACAGAAAGTAAAGAGGAACTCAAGAGCCTCTTGATGAAGGTGAAAGAGAAGAGTGAAAATGTGACTTAAAATCAACATTCAAAAAACCAAGGTCATGGCATCTAGTCTCATCACTTCATGGCAAATAGATGGGAAAACAATGGAAACAGTGAGAAACGTTATTTTCTTAGGCTCCCAAATCATTGTGGTTGGTGACTGCAGACATGAAATTAAAGTATGTTTATCCTTGGAAGAAAAGCTATGGCAAACGTAGTCAGTTCAGTCACTCAGTTATGTCCAACTCTTTTTGACCCCATGGACTGCAGCACGCCAGTTTTCCCTTATCATCACCAAATCCTTGAGCATGCTGAATCTCATGTCCATAGAGTCAGTGATGCCATCCAAACATTTCATCCTGTTGTCCACTTCTCCTCTTGCTTTGAATCTTTCCCAGCATCAGGGTCTTTTCCAGTGAGTCAGTTCTTCACATCAGGAGGCCAAAGTATTGGATCTTCCACTTCAGCATAAGTACTTCCAATGAATATTCAAGACTGATTTATTTTCTGATTGACGGTTTGATCTTCTTGGAGTCCAAGGGACTCTTAACAGTTTTCTTCAACACCATGGTTGAAAAGCATGAATTCTTTGATGCTCAGCTTTCTTTATAGTCCAACTCTGACATCTATAAACAACTACTGGAAAAACCATAGATTTGACCATACAGATCTTTGCTGGCAAAGTAATGTCTCTGCTCTTTCATATGCTGTCTAGGTTGACCATAGGTTTTCTTCCAAGAAGCAAGTACCTTTTAATTTGATGCCTGCAGTCACCATCTGCAGTGATTTTGGAGCCCAAGAAAATAAAGTAAGTCTGTCAGTATTTCTATCATTTCTTATACAATGGCAAACCTAGACACTGTATTAAAAAGCAGAGACATCTCTTTGTCAACAATGAACCGTGTAGTTAAAGCTGTAGTTTTTCCAGTAGTCATGTATGGATGTGAGACTTGGTCCATAAAGAAGACTGTGCACTGCACAATTGGTGCTTTCAAACTGTGATGTTTGAGAAGACACTTTAGAGCCCCTTGGATTGCAAGGAGATCAAACCAGTCAATCCTAAAGTAAATCAACACTAAATATTCATTGAATGGACTGATGCTGATGGAAGACAGAAGGCAGGAGGAGCAGGGGATGACAGAGGATGAGATGGTTGGCATCACCAACTCAGTGGACATGCATCTGAACAAGCTCCATGAGATGGTGAACAACAGGAAAGCCTGGTACACTGCAGCACATTGGATTGCAAAGGGTCAGACACTACTGAGCAACTGAAAGCAACAAGTTGGATTCAAAATATAATTCTTTAAAATGCAGGACCTCTAATCTTAGTTCAACAGGCAAACCTGAAGTGAACCTGTGCCACAAATTAGTGAGATACGGAGGGTTCACGACCATCAAGCGGTTCATCAAGCTTTATTCCCAGTAGGGATAATACTTGTTCCTAGGTTTTTTGCAGCTTTCAGGTCAGTAGTAATAATCCCAATAATCTTCTGGGGCACATGCTCAGTATCTCAGTTGTGTCTGACTCTCTGGAATCCCTTGGACTTCAGTCTATCAGGCTCCTCTGTCCATGGTATTTTCCAAGCAAGAATACTGAAATGGGGTTCCATTTCCTTCTCCAGGGCATCTTCCTGACCCAGGGATCAAAGGCACATCTTCTGTGTCTCCTATATTGGCAGGTGAATTCTTTACCACTGAGCCACCTGGAAAGTCCTATATATGGACAAGTATAGCTGACTCTGGTTAATTTTAGGGTGGTTAAACTGAGTAAATTCAAATGGAAATACACTTTCTACCTCCATTCTCAAGGAAGGATTCTGATATTTGTCTACATGGACAGACTTATGATAAGATTTTTCAGCTCAGCCCTTCTAAGAGCAAGAGCTGAATCAAGACTGGGAGAAAATTGTGGATCTACTTATAAAAGATTTTTGTGTAATGTTGGGTCACATTAGCTCAACTAGCTACTACCATTGCATTTATTATGTACCTGCTATGTTTTTGGCAATTAGTAAAACTAGTACTGTGGGAATGCAGCAAGAAATAAGAAAAAAAAAAAAAAAAAAAAGAAACAAAACAAACAAACAAAAAAAAACAAGATTGTTATGTTAAAAATGCTATCAATCTTCCCAGAAGATGAAAGTAAATATAATAACAGAAATAATGAATTAAGACTGACATTCAAATTTGCAAATGTGAAGTGTTTTCTATGGGAGCAGTGATTGGCCTAGCCCAGGTCAGAGAAAGTTGTATAAGTTGTTCTCAGAAGGCAGAGTAGAAGTTAATCTGGTGAAGCACAGAGCATGAACAAAGATAATAAAACAAAAGATATATATAATGTTTGGGACTTTTGCAATGAAGAGTATTCTCAGTGGAACTCAGTAGACCCTCCCCCACAACAATTAGAATGGTTAAAATTATTTTAAAAAATCATATACAGCTATGAAAATTGTCCTACAAAGTTACAACAAGAAGATCAGAAAATAAATGATCTACTAAACTTTGAGGGAAGCAGCAAGAATTTGTGGAAATTTAGCCATAACTTGTCAGACCCATCACCACCATCAACACTCAATTCTATATAACAGAAGCCCAAGCCTAAGTACTCTATTCCAGGTAGGTGTAACCAAGAAGACTTTGATTTACTCTTTGTCTACTTCCCTTTGAAGGACTGTGGTTTTACCTCTGGATAGGCTGCCCTTTTTTCTCATCACACCATCCATCCCTGATACCAAAGCTCCATTCCAGGCAAGTGAGACAGAGGAAAAGATCTTCCTTCCTCTACGTGGTCCCCAATAGTAAGAAGGAAATTATTCCTTCAGGATCTTCCTGACAGATGTCAGAAATCTGGGGACTTGATTGCCCATGCCCTAACTTAGGGATAGGTGGAAGTTTGCTGCCAGAAGGGCCAATGCAAAAAGACCAAGGACTGTGTCCCAACAACCATGCACGTCCTTAGGACAGGAGTATTGCTTCCCGGTGGAACAGTGGTAAAGAACCTGCCTACCAATGCAGAAGATGTAAGAGACATGGGTTGGATCCCTGAGTCAGGAAGATTCCCTGGAGAATGTCATGGCAACTCACTCTAGTATTAATGCCTGGAGAATCCCATGGACAGAGGAGCCTGGAGGGCTAGAGTCCATAGGGTCACAAAGAATCAGAAAACTGGAATGACTTAGCATGCATGCACACATCATTGATAAAATAGGATCCTTACCTCCAGTGCTGTGTGGTAAAAAGGGGTTCTAGTTGTGGGAAAGGTAGCTTTGCCTGAGGGAACTGACTTTTTTTTTTTTTTTTTTTAACAGAGAATGAACAGTTTCATGCTTAATGATATTGTCAAAAATAATGGAGATCTTGGTGAACAGCAATTACAAAGAAAATATTAGGTTCATAATACAAGCAAATAACAGAGGAGCAAGAAGTTTAATAGAAGAGAATCTAGATGAACTCTCCTGGAAAGTGAAAGTGAAAGTTGCTCATTCATGTCCAACTTTTTATACAGTTTCATTCAAATTAATTACCAACACACATGAATAGGAAATGTTTAAGTTATGGGAGAATAATTGAGAGGAACAGGTGTACAGAAATGTAGGTACTCTGAAAGTGAAAGTCACTCAGTTGTGTCCAACTCTGTGACCTCATGGACTATACAGTCATGAAATTCTCCAGGCCAGAATACTGGAGTGGGTAGCCTTTCTTTCTCCAGGGGATTTTCCCAACACAGGGGTTGAACTCAGGCCTCCCGCACTGCAGGTGGATTATTCACCAGCTGAGCCACGAGGGAAGCTGAAAAATCACAGTCAATTCTGGGGCCTGGAAAGACTGTGTGCAAGTGTTAGGTGAATTTAGACTCAGAGTGCTTAGAGCAGGACCTGGAGTGAAATTGTAGACTTTCTCTAACCCACAAGCAGACCCGTCAACCAGGACAGACACCTCACTGACATAAGGGCCTTAAACACAACTTCTAAAGAAACGCTGATTGAACAGTTAGCTACTTTAACTCAGAAGTGGCCCTTAAAGGAGCCAAACTTAAGAATAAAATAACACTTATCCCCAACAAACTGGAAGACTGGGCATAAGGCCCAAGGTGGCACCCTCCAAGGAGCCCTCAGAGAGGGAATCTCTGAGCTAATGGTCTCTGACTGAATGTGAGCCAAAAGTACTTAACTTCCCTGAGTTTCCAAACCACAAACACACTCAACAGTAAAAGGGTAAAAATCTAACTGGCTAAGAGGACTTAAGCACATTTTTTTTTTTCCCTCCAAAACTGCACATACCTTACCCTTACATCCCAGAGACAATCTCTAGGTAGCTCAGCTAAAAGATAAAACAAGCAGAAAACAACATGAGCAGGTACATCACTGCAGAGAAAATATATTTCACATAATTAATTTAAGCAAATCACCAAACAATTGCATTGCCAGGCAGACAGCAATAATAGAGGTGGGGTCTATATTGAGGAGCTGCTGCTACTGCTACTGCTAAGTCGCTTCTGTCGTGTCCGACTCTGTGCGACCCCATAGACGGAAGCTCACCAGGCTCCCCTGCCCCTGGGATTCTCCAGGCAAGAACACTGGAGTGGGTTGCCATTTCCTTCTCCAATGCATGAAAGTGAAAAGTGAAAGTGAAGTCGCTCAGTCGTGTCCGACTCTTAGCGACCCCGCGGACTGGAGCTTACCAGGCTCCTCCGTCCATGAGATTTTCCAGGCAAAAGTACTGGGGTGGGGTGCCATTGCCTTCCCCGATTGAGGAGCTACAACATATTATCTAAGACATCCAATTTACAGCCACAAATATAAGAGATGTAAAGACAATAAAAAAAGTTACCCATATACAGGGGGAAAAAAAAAAAGCAATGGAAGCAGATGGTGGGTTAAGCCCACAAAGACTTCAAAACAGCTATCATAAATCTGTTCAAAGACTAAAGAAACCAACATTAAATAACTCAAGAAAGATATGATGAAAAATTTTCACCAAACATAGAATATCAATGGGAGATAAATACTATAAAAAAGACTCAATGGGAATTCTGTAGCTGTGAAGCTTAATGATTAAAATGAAAAATTTGCTAAAGAAGTTGAACAGTACTGACACAGAATGCAATAAGGTTCAGTCCTGAAAACATGAAGCTACATGTGAGAGAAAAGTCACAACACCACATAGTGTGATTTCATTTATCTGAACTATCCAGATCAAGCAGATGCATAGAGGCAGAGAGTAGATTAGTGGTTGCCTAGGACTTTGACGTGTATAATTGAATTTTTCCTTCCCAAACTTCAAATTTCACTTCTAAATCCTAACCCTTGGTATTTCAGAATGTGCCCTTGTTTGGAAACAGGGTAGAGTAGCACTCTCGGTGGGATACTAGGAAGGACACTAGGTAAAAACTAAGTAAAACTGAAAAAGATATGGATTTTAACAATAATGTATTCATATTATTTCACTGGCTGAGATATAAGGAAACTGGCTGTGGGTGTACATATGAACTCTTAACTATTTTTACAACTTTTCAGTAATTCTAAAAATATTCTGAAATTAAATTTTATTTTAAAAATGGGTCTAGGGATTGAATTGGTGGTAGATAAACCTGAACATTTGTGGGGTATGTTAAGGAATTTAGGAGCTTCTGGGTGATGCTAGTGATAAAGAACTCTCCTGCCAATGCAGAAGACATAAGAGACACAGGTTCGATCCCTGGGTGGGTAAGATCCCATTGAGTAGGTACTCTTGCCTGGAGAAGCCCATGGACAGAGGAGCCTAGAGGGCTACAGTCCATAGGTTGCAACAATTCAGCATGACTGAAGTGATTTAGGATACATGTTCATACCAGGAATTTAAACTTTAAGAAATTTGGAAAAGAAAAAGATTTAAATTATAATAAAGCCACATAATCAGTTTTTAGCTCACTCATCGAGAAAGGGAATATCCATGGTATATAGGGACATAAATAAATAAAATTTCTCCAGAAACTATTTTAAAAATGAGAGGGTGATATGTACGGAAAGAGTAGCAAAGAAACTTAGAGTGCCATATGTAAAATAGATAGCCAATGGGAATGTGCTGTATGGCTCAGAAACTCAAACAGAGGCTCTGTATCAACCTAGAGGCGAGGGGTGGGGAAGGAGATGGGGGGAAGTTCAAAAAGGAGGTTATATTTGTATACCTGTGGCCGATTCATATTGAAATTTGACAGAAAGCAGCAAAATTCTGTAAAGCAATTATCCTTCAATAAAAAATAAATTTAAAAAATATCATAACTGCTAACTTTAAGGAAAATAAAATTATTTGATCCATCATCAACTCCTGGAGTTCACACAGACCCACGTCCATAGAGTCAGAGATGCCATTCAGCAATCTCACCCTCTGTCGTCCCCTTCTCCTGCTGCCCCCAATCCCTCCCAGCATCAGAGTCTTCTCCAATGAGTCACTTCTTCACATGAGGTGGCCAAAGTAGTGGAGTTTCAGCTTTAGCATCATTCCTTCCAAAGAAATCCCAGGGCTGATCTCCTTCAGAATGGACAGGTTGGATCTTCTTGAAATCCAAGGAACACTCAAGAGTCTTCTCCAACACCACAGTTCAAAAGCATCAATTCTTCAGCACTAAGCCTTCTTCACAGTCCAAATCTCACATCCATACATGACCACAGGAAAAACCATAGCCTTTACTAGATGAAACTTTGTTGGCAAAGTAATGTCTCTGCTTTTGAATATGCTATCTAGGTTGGTCATAACTTTCCTTCCAAGGAGTAAGCATCTTTTAATTTCATGGCTGCAGTTCACCATCTGCAGTGATTTTGGAGCACCAAAAAAATAAAGTCTGACACTGTTTCCTCTGTTTACCCATCTATTTCCCACGAAGTGATGGGACCACATGCCATGATCTTCGTTTTCTGGATGTTAAGCTTTAAGCCAACTTTTTCACTTTCCTCTTTCACCTTCATCAAGAGGCTTTTCAGTTCCTCTTCACTTTCTGCCATAAGGGTGGTGTCATATGCATATCTGAGGTTATTGATATACCTCCCAGCAATCTTGATTCCAGCTTGTGTTTCTTCCAGCCCAGCGTTTCTCATGATGTACTCTGCATAAAAGATAAATAAGCAGGGTGACAATATACAGCCTTGACGAACTCCTTTTCCTATTTGGAACCAGTCTGTTGTTCCATGTCCAGTTCTAACTGTTGCTTCCTGACCTGCATACAGATTTCTCAAGAGGCAGGTCAGGTGATCTTTATTCCCATCTCTTTCAGAATTTTCCACAGTTTATTGTGATCTACACAGTCAAAGGATTTGGCATAGTCAATAAAGCAGAAATAGATGTTTTTCTGGAAGTCTCTTGCTTTTTCCATGATCCAGCAGATGTTGGCAATTTGATTTCTGGTTCCTCTGCCTTTTCTAAAACCAGCTTGAACATCAGGAAGTTCATGGTTCACATATTGCTGAAGCCTGGTTTGCAGAATTTTGAGCATTCCTTTACTAGCCTGTGAGAGGAGTGCAATTGTGCGGTAGTTTGAGCATTCTTTGGCCTTGCCTTCTTTGGGATTGGAATGAAAACTGACCTTTTCCAGTCCTGTGGCCACTGCTGAGTTTTCCAAATTTGCTTGCATATTGAGTTCAGCCCTTTCACAGCATCATCTTTCAGGATTTGGAATAGCTCAACTGGAATTTTATCACGTCCACTAGCTTTGCTCGTAGTGATGCTTTCTAAGGCCCACTTGACTTCACATTCCAGGATGTCTGGCCCTAGGTCAGTGATCACACCATTGTGATTATCTGGGTCGTGAAGCTCTTTTTTGTACAGTTCTTCTGTGTTTTCTTGCCACCTCTTCTTAATATCTTCTGCTTCTTTTAGGTCCGTACCAGTTCTGTCCTTTATCGAGCCCATCTTTGCATGAAATGTTCTTTTGGTATCTCTTATTTTCTTGAAGAGATAACTAATTTTTCCCATTCTGTTTTTTTCCTCTATTTATTTGCATTGATCGCTGAAGAAGCCTTTCTTATCTCTTCTTGGTATTCTTTGGAACTCTGCATTCAGATACTTATATCTTTCCTTTGCTCGTTTGCTTTTTGCTTCTCTTCTTTTCACAGCTATTTTTAAGGCCTCCTCAGACAGCCGTTTTGCTTTTTTGCATTTCTTTTCCACGGGGATGATCTTGATCCCTGTCTCCTGTACAATGTCATGAACCTCATTCCATAGTTCAGGCACTCTATCTATCAGATTTAGGCCCTTAAACCTATTTCACACTTCCACTATATAATCGTAAGGGATTCGATTTAGGTCATACCCGTATGGTCTAGTGGTTTTCCCTACTTTCTTCAATTTAAGTCTGAATTTGGCAATAAGGAGTTCATGATCTGAGCCACTGTCAACTCCTGGTCTTGTTTTTGCTGACTGTATAGAGTTTCTCCATATTTGGCTGCAAATAATATAATTGATCTGCTCTGGTGTTGACCATCTGGTGATGCCCATGTGTAGAGTCTTCTCTTGTGTTGTTGGAAGAGGGTGTTTGTTATGACCAGTGTATTTTCTTGGCCAAACTCTATTAGTCTTTGCTCTGCTTCATTCCGTATTCCAAGGCCAAATTTTTCTGTTACTCCAGGTGTTTCTTGACTTCCCACTTTTGTATTCCAGTCCCCTATATTGAAAAGGACATCTTTTTTGGGTGTTAGTTCTAAAACGTCTTGTAGGTCTTCATAGAACCATTCAACTTCAGCTTCTTCAGCATTACTGCTTGGGGCATAGACTTGGATTACTCTGATATCGAATGGTTTGCCTTGGAAACGAACAGAGATCATTCTGTCGTTTTTGAGATTGCATCCAAATACTACATTTCGGACTCTTTTGTTGACCATGATGGCTACTCCTTTTCTTCTGAGGGATTCCTGCCCGCAGTAGTAAATATAATGGTCATCTGAGTTAAACTCACCCATTCCAGTCCATTTTAGTTTGCTGATTCCTAGAATGTCGACATTCACTCTTGCCATTCTCTTGTTTGACCACTTCCAATTTGCCTTGATTCATGGTCCTGGCATTCCAGGTTCCTATGCAATATTGCTATGTACAACATTGGACCTTGCTTCTATCACCAGTCATATCCACAGCTGGGTATTCTTTTTGCTTTGGCTCCATCCCTTCATTCTTTCTGGAGTTATTTCTCCACTGATCTCCAGTAGCATTTTGGGCACCTACTGACCTGGGGCGTTCCTCTTTCAGTATCCTATCATTTTGCCTTTTCAAACTGTTCATGGGGTTCTCAAGGCAAGAAAACTGAAGTGGTTTTCCATTCTCTCCTGGACTAAAATCAAATTGCCCTATTCACTGGAAGTGTCCATTAAAACTTCACCTGTCAGCAGTATTAAAACAATAAACGTGTTATCCTTATAATCTCTAACTAGATTAAATCCCTTGTGGATATATCAGTTATCCTTTTCTTGCAGAAACTGCTTAGGGTTTCACATCTTTATTCAAACAAGAGAAACAAATTTGGACTATTTCAGTAAAAATATGGGCTTCCCTGGTCTACAGTCCAGACAGTGGCAAAGGGTTGGCCTTGACTGAGTGACTAACACACACAGTGATACTATATCTCTTCTTCATGAATCTTCTACACATCTATATAAAAATGGTAGTTTCAAGACACAATTTTTATTGTTTTTTTTTTTTTTTTTCAGTTTTTCCTTCTAGTCTGTGATGTAGACATTTATTTACATTTTGAATTTAGCTCAGGTACTCACTTACCTCTTAAGCCTTTATTCATTAATTGTCCTATTAATAAATGTAATTTATTACATTTAACTGATTTATGTTTTTAAAGAATTGGATAAGAGCAAAAACAAATCAGGCACATTTTGAAATATTCATATGTAACAATTTTAACAGTTTCTATAGGAAGTGCAAAATATTCCAATGAGTATTAAATTACTCAGGCTACCATAACAAAATACTTCAGGTTGGTGCCTTGAACAAAAGAAACTCACATCTTTGAAGTTCTGGGAGGTGGAAATCTGAGATCAAAGAACCAACACAGCTTGATTGTGGTGAGAGCTCTCTTCCTGGCCTATATCCCCTTCCTTCCTGTGTGTCCTTACCTGGGCTTTCATGAGAGAGAGAGCTCTTCTTTTTCCTCTTTTTGTAAGGCCAAAAATCCTATTGGAGTAATATCCCACCTTTATGTCTATTTTTATCTTAAGTAATTCCTAAAAAGCCCTACCTCCAAATACTGTCTTATTGGGGTGAGTTAGGGCTTCAACATATTAACTTGAGGAGGGACATTTCAGTCTATAACACATTTTACATATTAGATTTTGTGTTCTTCTGCATCTTCCTTGTGTTTTTGCCTTTTCCTCACACTGCAAAGCATACAGGATCTTAGTTCACTAACCTGAGGGTAGAAACTGGTGCCCCTTGCAGTAAAAGCATAGATTCTTAACCACTGGGCCACCAAGTCCTCCCTTCCTTTTTCTAAATTGATAGCATGCTATGATTGATTTTATACCTGGACTAAACACTTCTCCATCTGATCACTACTTGCTTTACCTATCTTGTTACTCAAGTTGGTGAACTTATAACACATGATTTCTTCTGCCTAGGCTTCCTCAGAAGCCAGGTTACACTTTGATTTAGCTTCTCCTACTCACTTGATCTGTAATGTAGTCCTCTGTCAGACACTTCTAATTTGCCTACTCGAAGTTCTGCAGAAGGGTCACCTTGTCCCAGAATGAAAGAACTTTTGACAAGTCTTCTGGTTCTGTCAAAGACAACTCTGCTCACTGTACTGAAAAGAACCACCCCCATTTCTGTTTTATTGTTCTGAGGCATTCTATCAATATATATTGGTCTGCTTAAAACCTCACAGTTAATTTCTCCAATAGTGTGATCACTGCTTTGTTTTTATTTATTCAAGGTTTATGACCATCCTTCTATGCTTTTGGCTGAAATATGCAATGTTGGAGACACAGAATATAGATAGAGTTTTGGGGGAGGGTTTTTATTTTTTAATATTATGAAACCTCTTCTATTTTGTTATTAATATTTCAATGAATTTTACACTTCATATAATAAAAGATACTTAGTCATTTTTATGTTTGGTGTTTGTTACTCACAAGCTATCAGGTGGCAAAATGGTAAAGAATTCACCTGTCAATGCAGAAGGTAAGAGATGAGGATTCAACCCCCTGGGCTGAAATGGCAACTCATTCTAACATTCCTTCCTGGAGAACATCATGGACAGAGAGCCCAGGGGGCTCCAGTCCATGGGGTGGCAAAGAGTTGGACATGACTGAGAGACTGAGAAAACACACAAAATATCACTTTATTTTAAGCTATAATCTATTATCTTGTAGAAGTATTTTTTAAATCAAGAATTCATCCTGGATTTATTATACTAGAAACCATCTTTTCTTATCTAATGACTTTGGTACCATTTTTTTAATCAAAAATATCATAATAAAGATTTATATTTTCATTTGGAGTAAATTTATAATTTACTTTTAGTTCTAGATTCATATTTTATTTCATATTTGTTATGATGAGCAATTTTACATGTCAAATTAGCTGGGCCATAATGAACAGATTTAGTCAGATATTATTTCTTTCTTTCTTGATGTTTTTAGATGAGTAGATTTTTTAAAATTTAAATTTACTTATTTTAATTAGAGGCTAATTACTTTACAATATTGTATTGGTTCTGCCACACATCAACATGAATCCACGACAATCGTGAACGTGTTTCCCATCCTGAACCCCCTCCTACCTCCCTCCCCTTACCATCCCTCCAGGTCATTCCAGTGCACCAGCCCCAAGGATCCTGTATTGAACCTGAACTGGTGATTCGTTTCTTATATTATACTATACATGTTTCCATTCCATTCCCCCAAATCATCCCACCCTCTCCCTCTCCCACAGAGTCCAAAAGACTGTTCTATACATCTGTATCTCTTTTGCTGTCTTACATACAGGGTTATCATTAACATTTCAGTTGCTCAGTCGTGCCCGACTCTTTGCCACCCCATGAACTGCAGCACGCCAGGCTTCCCTGTCCATCACAAACTCCTGGAGTTCACTCAAACTCACCTCCATCGAGTTGGTGACGCCATCCAGCCATCTCATCCTCTGTCGTTGCCTTTCCCTCCTGCCCCCAATCCCTCCCAGCATCAGTCTTTCCCAATGAGTCAATTCTTCCCATGAGGTGGCCAAAGTACTGGAGTTTCAGCTTTAGCATCATTCCTTCCAAAGAATACCCAGGACTGATTTCCTTTAGAATGGACTGGTTGGATCTCCTTGCAGTCCAAGGGACTCTCAAGAGTCTTCTCCAACACCACAGTTCAAAAGCATCAATTCTTTGGCCCTCAGCCTTCTTCACAGTCCAACTCTCACATCCATACATGACCACAGGAAAAACGATAGCCTGGAATAGATGAAATTTGTTGGCAAAGTAATGTCTCTGCTTTTCAATATGTTATCTAGGTTGGTCATAACTTTCCTTCCAAGGAGTAAGCGTCTTTTAATTTCATGGCTGCAGTCACCATAAATGTGTTAGTATACTGTATTGGTGTTTTCCTTTCTGGCTTACTTCACTCTGTATGATAGGCTCCAGTTTCATCCACCTCATTAGAAATGATTCAAATGTATTATTTCTAATGGCGGAGTAATACTCCATTGTGTATATGTTCCACAGCTTTCTTATCCATTCATCTGCTGATGGACATCTAGGTTGGTTCCATATCCTTACTATTATAAACAGTACAGTGATGAACATTGGGGTACCATTCTGGTTTCCTTGATATGTATGTCCAGCAGTGGGATTGGTGGGTCATAAGGCAGTTCTATTTCCAGTTTTTTTAAGGAATCTCCACACTGTTCTCCATAGTGGCTATACTGGTTTTCATTCCCACCAACAATGTCAGAGGGTTCCCTTTTCTCCACACTCTCTCCAGCATTTATTGCTTGTAGACTTTTGGATAGCAGCCATTTTGACTGGTGTGGGATGGTACCTCATTATGGTTTGATTTGCATTCCTCTGATAATGAGTGATGTTGAACGTCTTTTCATGTGTTTGTTAGCCATCTGTATGTCTTCTTTGGAGAAATGTCTGTTTAGCTCTTTGACCTATTTTTTTATTGGGTCATTAATTTTTCTGGAATTGAGCTGCAGGAGTTGCTTGTATATTTTTGAGATTAGTTCTTCGTCAGTTGCTTCATTCGCTATTATTTTCTCCCATTCTGAAGGCTGTCTTTTCACCTTGCTTAGAGTTTCCTTTGTGGTGCAGAAGCTTTTATTTTAATTAGGTGCCATTTGTTTATTTTTTATTTTATTTCCAATATCCTGGGAGGTGGGTCATAGAGGATCCTGCTGTGATTTATGTCGGAGAGTGTTTTGCTTATGTTCTCCTCTAAGAGTTTTATAGTTTCTGGTCTTACATTTAGATCTTTAATCCATTTTGAGTTTATTTTTGTGTATGGTGTTACAAAGTGTTCTACTTTCATTCTTTTACAAGTGGTTAACCAGTTTTCCCAGCACCACTTATTAAAGAGATTGTCTCTTCTCCATTGTATATTGTTGCCTCCTTTGTCAAAGATAAGGTGTAATAGGTGCATGGATTTATGTCTAGGCTTTCTATTTTGTTCCATTGATCTATATTTCTGTCTTTGTGCAAGTACCATACTGTCTTGATGACTGTGGCTTTGTAGTAGAGCCTGAAGTCAGGCAGGTTGATTCTGCCAGTTCCATTCTTCTTTCTCAAGATTGCTTTGGCTATTTGAGGTTTCTTGTATTTTCATACAAATTGTGAAATTATTTGTTCTAGCTCTGTGAAAAATACCATTGCTACTTTAATCAGGATTTCATTGAACTGGAGATTGCTTTAAGTAGTATACTCATTTTCAATATATTGATTCTTCCAATCCATGAACATGGTATATTTCTCCATCTATTAGTGTCCTTTTTGATTTCTTTCAGCAGTTGTTTATAGTTTTCTATATATAGGTATTTAGTTTCTTTAAGTAGATATATTCCTAAATATTTTTTTTTCCATTGCAATGGTGAATGGAATTGTTTCCTTAATTTCTCTATTTTCTCGTTATTATTGTATAGGAATGCAAGGGTTTGCTGTGTGTTGATTTTATATCCTAGAACTTTACTACGTTCATTGATTAGTTCTAGTAATTTTCTGGTGGAGTCTTTAGGGTTTTCTATGCAGAGGATCATGTCATCTGCAAACAGCGAGTTTTACTTCTTCTTTTCCCATTTGGATTCCTTTTATTTCTTTTTCTTCTCTGATTGCTGTGGCCATAAACTTCCAAAACTATGTTGAATAGTAGTGGCTAAAGTGGTAACCCTTGTCTTGTTCCTGACTTTAGGGGAAATGCTTTCAATTTTTCACCACTGAGGATAATGTATGTTGTGGGTTTGTTCTATATAGCTTTTATTATGTTGAGGTATGTTCCTTCTATTCCTGCTTGCTGGAGAGTTTTTTTTTTTTTTATCATAAATGAATGTTGAATTTTGTCAAAGGCTGTCTCTGCATCTATTGAGCCAATCATATGGCTTTTATTTGTCAATTTGTTAATGTGGATGTATTATATTGATTTTTGGATATTGAGGAATACTTGCATCCCTGTGATAAAGCTCACTTGGTCATGCTGTATGATCTTTTAAATGTGTTGTTGGATTCTGATTGCTAGAATTTTGTTAAGGATTTTTGCATCTATGTTCATCAGTGATATTGGCCTGTAGTTTTCTTTTTTGTGTGTGGCATATTTGTCTAGTTTTGGTATTAGAGTGATGGCGGTCTCATAGAATGAGTTTGGAAGTTTACCTTTCTCTGCAATTTTCTGGAAGAGTTTGAGTAGGATAGGTGTTAGCTCTTCCCTAAATTTTTGGTAGAATTCAGCTGCCAAGAAGTCTGGACATGGGCTTTTGTTTGCTGGAAGATTTTTGATTGCACTTTCAATTTCCATGCTTGTGATGGGTCTATTAAGATTTTGTATTTCCTCCTGGTTCAGTTTTGGAAAGTTGTACTTTTCTAAGAATTTGTCCATTTCTTCCAAGTTGTCCATTTTATTGGTATATAATTGCTGATAGTAGTCTCTTAAGATCCTTTGTATTTCTGTGTTGTCTGTTGTGATCACTCCATTTTCACTTCTAATTTTATTGATTTGATTTTTCTCCCTTTGTTTTTGATGAGTCTGGCTAATGGTTTGTCAATTTTATTTACCGTCTCAAAGAAGCAGCTTCTGGCTTTGTTGATTTTTGCTATGGTCTCTTTTGCTTCTTTTGCATTTATTTTTTATTTTTTTTTAGGTATCAAGAATCTCTTTTATTGATTATCAGAAACATTACAAACATCTAATATGAACAAATTGTAACATGACAGTGATTAGTTTGAACAATTAATACATTTCAGATATAATATTATACATTCTGCCTTAATTTTTAAGATTTCTTTCCTTCTACTAATCCTGGGTTTTTTCATTTCTTCCTTTTCTAGTTGCTTTAGGTGTATTAGGTTATTTATTTGACTTTTTTCTTGTTTGTTGAGGTATGTCTGTATTGCTATGAACTTTCCCCTTAGCACTGCTTTAATAGTATCCCAGAGGTTTTAGTTTGTTGTGTTTTTATTTTATTTTGTTTGTGTGCATATTTTTATTTCTTCCGTGATTTGTTGGTTATTCAGCAGCGTGTTGTTCAGCCTCCATATGTTGGAATTTTTAATAGTTTTTTTTTTTTTTTTTTCCTGTAATTGAGATCTAATCTTATTGCACTGTCGTCAGAAAAGATGCTTGGAATGATTTCTTTCTTTTTTTTTTTTCAATTTACCAGGTCTACTTTTATGGCCCAGGATGTGATCGATCCTGGAGAAGGTTCAGTGTGTGTTTGAGGAAAAGGTGAAATTCATTGTTTTGGGATGAAATGTCATATAGATATCAGTTAGGTCTAGCTGGTCTATTGTATCATTTAAAGTTTGTATTTCCTTGTTAATTTTCTGTTTAGTTGATTCATCCATAGGTGTAAGTGGGGTATTAAAGTCTCCCACTATTATTGTGTTATTGTTAATTTCCGCTTTCACACTTGTTAGCATTTGTCTTACATATTGCAGTGCTCCTATGTTGGGTGCATATATATTTATAATTGTTATATCTTCTTCTTGGATTGATCCTTTGATCATGATGTAGTGTCCTTCTTTGTCTCTTTTCACAGCCTATACTTTAAAGTCTATTTTATCTGATATGGATATTGCTACTCCTGCTTTCTTTTGGTCTCTATTTGCATGGACAATTTTTTTTCCAGCCCTTCACTTTCAGTCTGTATACGTCCCCCGTTTTGAGATGGGTCTCTTATAGACAACATATATAGGGGTCTTGTTTTTTTATCCATTCAGCCAGTCTTTGTCTTTTGCTTGGGGCATTCAACCCATTTATGTTTAAGTTAATTATTGATATATATGATCCAGTTGCCACTTATTTTATTGTTTTGGTTTCAAGTTTATACACCCTTTCTGTGTTTCCTGTCTAGAGAAAATCCTTTAGCATTTGTTGGAGAATTCTCTGAGCTTGTGTTTGTCTGTAAAGCTTTTTATTTCTCCTTCATATTTGAATGAGATCCTTGCTGGGTACAGTAATCTGGGCTGTAGGTTATTTTCTTTCATCATTTTATGTCCTGCCATTCCCTCCTGGCCTGAAGAGTTTCTGTTGAAAGATCAGCTTATCCTTATAGGAATCCCCTTGTGTGTTATTTGTTGTTTTTTTATTGCTGCTTTTAATATTTGTTCTTTGTGTTTGACCCTTGTTAATTTGATTAATATGTGTCTTGGGGTGTTTCGCCTTGGGTTTATCCTTTTGAGACTTTCTGGGTTTCTTGGACTTGGGTGATTATTTCTTTCCCCATTTTAGGGAAGTTTTCAACTATTATCTCCTCAAATATTTTCTCATGGTCTTTCTTTTTGTCTTCTTCTTCTGGAACTCATGATTTGAATGTTGGGGCATTCAAATTAAAAGAAATTAAAAGATGCTTGCTCCTTGGAATAAAATTCATGACAAACCTAGACAGCATATTAAAGAGCAGAAGCATCACATTGCTGACAAAATTCTATATAGTCAAGGCTATGGTTTTTCCAGTAGTTATGTCCAAATGCGGGAGTTGGACCATAAAGAAGCCTGGGCTTCAAAGAATTGATGCTTTTGAACTGTGGTGTTGGAGAAGACTCTTGAGAGTCCCTTGGACAGCAAGGAGATAAAAGCAGTCATTCCTAAGGAAAACTGATGCTGAAACTGAAACTCCAATACTTTGGCTACCTGATGCAAAGAACTGACTCACTGGAAAAGATCCTAACTGCTGGTAAAGATTGAAGGCAGGAGGAGCAAGGAGCAACAGAAGATGAAATGGTTGGACTGCATCACCGATTCAATGGACATGAGTTTGAGCAAACTCTGGAAGATAGTGAAGGACAAGGAAGCCTGGTATACTGCAGTCCATGGACTTGAAAAGAGTCGGACATGACCGAATGACACAACAACAACAACAACAGGGACTACCATATGAGAAAGTTCATAAGATATAAAACAGTAGGATGAAAATGTTTCACGTTTTTTTAGCTGTAATTAAAATGCTGCATTGAGTTGTATAGATTTCAAATGCTCTCTATTTTCTTCTTAAACAAAAGTGTCTTTTGATTACTTCTTCCCTTTCAATTCTTCTTACTTCTTCCTTTAAATAACCTATAACTCATCTTGACCTCAATTTTTTTTTTCTTTTCAAAATATCATCTTATCATACATCACTTATGCTGAGTTTTTGGATACAATTCAAATTTTCCACATAACCAATAAAATGTCCTATCTACAGTTTAACAGCATCATACTGCAATATCATCCCCATTTTTTCCTACTATATCTTTCTGTTTCATTGCAAATATTTGTTGATATTTTTATTCTTCATCTGTCATAGAAATATTTTCCTCCATGAGTCTTCATGACTGGGTTACCCTCTTCCTTGATTTTTAATAAACCCAGTGGTTGATTTACTACTCATTTGTCCATAAACAAGGCACCAGTATCCACCATGACTTGACTGTAGCCAAAGACTGCTCATGCGAATGATATTTAAGCCTATTCTAAGTTTCCACTGAGTGATAATTGAGGCTATTATCAGGTAGACTGCTGCTGCTGCTGCTAAGTCTCTTCAGTCGTGTCCGACTCTGTATGACCCCATAGATGACAGCCCACCAGGCTCCCCCCATCCCTGGGATTCTCCAGGCAAAAACACTGGAGTGGATTGCCATTTCCTTCTCCAAAGCATGAAAGTGAAAAGTGAAAGTTCACTCAGTCGTGTCCGACTCTCTGCGACGCTGTGGACTGCAGCCTACCAAGCTTCCCATCCCCCCCTGGGATTTTCCAGACAAGAGTTCTGGAGTGGGGTGCAATTTTAGGAAGTAGATTAAAATTCACTGCTCCTAGCCCAGTTTTTTGGCAAACTAAGCATTCATCTAAATGTGGTTCTCCTATATTGGCAGGACCTAACTCCTTCCAAAATCTATGCTTTAGTGCTCTGGGATACACACATAAAAACAACAATACACCTTTCTTCTTAAACATCCATGTCTGTCTGTGTTTAGATCAATGAGCCGCTAAGTGGTGCGCCCTCTTGGGACCGGAAAACGGAGCACGCCAGGCCCCCCTATCCATCACCAGCTCTCGGAACAGAAGAGATCCCATCCAGCCATCTCAATCCTCTGTCTTCCTCTCCTCCTGCCTCCAATCCCCCCCCCCCATCAAAGTCTTCTCCAATGAGTCAACTCTTCGCATGAGGTGGCCAAAATACTGGAGTTTCAGCTTTAGCATCATTCCTTCCAAAGAAATCCCAGGGCTGATCTCCTTCAGAATGAACTTGTTGGATCTCCTTGCATTCCAAGGGACTCTCAAGAGTCTTCTCCAACACCACAGTTCAAAAGCATCAATTCTTCAGCGCTCAGCCTTCTTCACAGTCCAGCTCTCACATCCATACATGACCACAGGAAAGACCATAGCCTTGACTAGGTGAATCTTTGTTGGCAAAGTGATGTCTCTGCTTTTGAATATGCTATCTAGGTTGGTCATAACTTTCCTTCCAAGGAGTAAGCATCTTTTAATTTCATGGCTGCAGTCACCATCTGCAGTGATTTTGGAGCCCAGAAAAAGAAAGTCTGACACTGTTTCCACTGTTTCTCCATCTATTTCCCATGTAGTGATGGGACCAGATGCCATGATCTTGGTTTTCTGAATGTTGAGCTTTAAGCCAACCTTTTCACTCTCCACTTTCACTTTCATCAAGAGGCTTTTTAGTTCCTCTTCACTATCTGCCATAAGGGTGGAGTCATCTGCATATCTGAGGTTATTGATATTTCTCCAGGCAATCTTGATTCCAGCTTGTGTTTCTTCCAGTCCAGCATTTCTCATGATGTACTCTGCATATAAGTTAAATAAACATGGTGACAATATACAGCCTTGACGTACTCCTTTTCCTATTTCGAACCAGTCTGTTGCTGTCTGTGTTTACCAGTACACAATTCTTAACAGAAAGCTATACTCCACTTTTAGTCTCTCTGAAATCTGTGTAACTGATTCCCAAATTAAAATTCACTTGGGATGACCTAGTGTAGTGTCTGTATTTCCAATTAGTCATTGATTGATATAGTTACCTCTCAGATTTCAGGGATCCTCTGTGCTTTGAGGTGTATGTGTGTGTACTTGAGTTTCCTACAGGACTACAGGAAAGACTAAGTGGAGGGTTTGTTAGGCAGATGCCATTGTAATCAAGAAATACAAACTGTTTTAAAATGCATTATTAAAAGGTTGATTTGGGAGAATGGCATTGAAACATGTATAATATCATATGTGAAACAAATCACCAGTCCAGGTTCACTGCATGGTACAGGGGCTGGTGAACTGGGATGACCCAGAGGGATCGTATGGGGAGGGAGGTAGGAGGGGGGTTCAGGATGGGGAACAGGTGTACACCTATGGCAGGTTCATATTGATCTATGGCAAAACTAATACAATATTGTAAAATAATTAGCCTCCAATTAAAATAAATAAATTTATATTTAAAAAAAAAGACATGATTAAAGCGTTGCCTTTTGCACCACTGGGAAAGAAAAAAAAATCTTTTGATAAATACAAACTCTCATTGAAATATGTAAGAAAAATTTAAGCAAAATTTATGCTGTTCATGCTACAAATAATTTTCAATTTCACAACCATCAGTTACATTTAAATTTGTATCCATTGTTATCTTTTTACTCATGCTTCCTCTCACATGTTTTTTCTTCTGCCAAACACTGTTATGTATTGCCTCTGCTTCCATATATTTACAAACCTGCTTACTTCTTTATGTTTCCTACATCTGAGATCATGCCAGTTGATTTTATGAAAGCATTCTCCAGTGAACTCATAACTGCAGTTTCTCTTTATATTAAAAAAAAAAAAAATCCGGAGGAGGAGCTAAGATGGCGGAGGAATAGGACAGGAAGAACAATTTCTCCCCTACAAATTCATCAAAAGCATTTAAACGCTGAGTAAATTCCACAAAACAACTTCTGAATGCTGGCAGAGGACATCAGTCACTCAGAAAAGCAACCCATTGTCTTCAAAAGGAGATTTTTAATTTTTGCTTTTACGTATGTCTTACCAGTTTTGTACCTTTAAGAACCCAATCTTCAGTACCCATTTTTTACTAGGGAATGAGATTACTGGCTTGACTGCTTTCTCCCCCTTTCAGATTCTCCTTTTTCTCCACCAGGTCGACTGTGTCTCCTCCATAACCCCTATCTACTCTACCCAAGTCTGTGAAATTCTGAGTGTTCCAGACGGTGGAGAACACTTAGGGAAATGATTACTGGCTGGACCTGTCTCTCCCCTTTTCATGCCCCCCTTTTATCCTCCTGGCCACCTCTGTCTCTTCCTCCCTGTTCTCTTCTCTGTATAACTCCATGAACATCTCTGAGTGGTCCATTTGTGGAGTGCACATAAGGAAGTGATTACTGGCTAGCCCACTATCTCCTCTATTGATTCCACCTCATCTCATTCGAGTCACCTCTAACTCCCTCCTCCCTCTTCTCTTCTCCATGTAACACTGTGAACCTCTCTGGGTGATCCTCATGGTGGAGAAGCTTTTCATCTTTAACCTAGATGTTTTATCAGTGGTGCTCTATAGATGGAGAAGTCTTGAGACTACAGTAAAAATAAGACCGATAACTGGAAGCAGGAGGCTTAAGTCCAAACCCTGACTCCAGGGAACTCCTGACTCCAGGGAACATTCATTGACAGGAGCTCATCAAACGCCTTCATACCTACACTGACCAAGCACCACACAAGGGCCAACAAGTTCCAGAGCAAGACATACCAAGAAAATTCTCCAGCAACACAGGAACACAGCCCTGAACTCCAATATACGGGCTGCCCAAAGTCAGTCCAAAACCATAGACATCTCATAGCTCATTACCGGACGCTTCATTGTACTCCAGAGAGAAGAAATCCAACTCCACCCACCAGAACACCAACACAAGCTTCCCTAACCAAGAAACCTTGACAAGCCACCTGTACAAAACCCACACACAGCGAGGAAACACCATAATAAAGAGAACTCCACAAACTGCCAGAATACAGAAAGAACATCCCAAACTCAGCAATTTAAACAAGATGAAGAGACAGAGGAATACGCAGCAGGTAAAGGAACAGGATAAATGCCCACCAAACCAAACAAAAGAGGAAGAGATAGGGAATCTACCTGATAAAGAATTCAGAATAATGACAGTGAAATTGATCCAAAATCTTGAAATCAAAATGGAATCACAGATAAATAGTCTGGAGACAAGGATTGAGAAGATGCAAGAAAGGTTTAACGAGGACCTAGAAGAAATAAACAAGAGTCAATATATAATGAATAATGCAATAAATGAGATCAAAAACACTCTGGAGGCAACAAATAGTAGAATAACAGAGGCAGAAGATAGGATTAGTGAATTAGAGGATAGAATGGTAGAAATAAATGAATCAGAGAGGGAAAAAGAAAAACGAATTAAAAGAAATGAGTACAATCTCAGAGACCTCCAGGACAATATTAAACGCTACAACATTCCAATCATAGGGGTCCCAGAAGAAGAAGACACAAAGAAGGACCATGGGGAAATACTTGAGGAGATAATAGTTTAAAACTTCCCTAAAATGGGGAAGGAAATAATCACTCAAGTCCAAGAAACCCAGAGAGCGCCAAACAGGATAAACCCAAGGTGAAACACCCCAAGACACATATTAATCAAATTAAAAAATATCAAACACAAAGAACAAATATTAAAAGCAGCAAGAGAAAAACAACAAATAACACACAAGGGAAATCCCATAAGGATAACAGCTGATCTTTCAATAGAGACTCTCCAAGCCAGGACGGAATGGCAAGACATACTTAAAGTGATGAAAGAAAATAACCTACAGCCCAGATTATTGTACCCAGCAAGGATCTCATTCAAATATGAAGGAGAAATAAAAAGCTTTACAGACAAGCAAAAGCTGAGAGAATTCAGCACCACCAAACCAGCTCTCCAACAAATACTAAAGGATATTCTCTAGACAGGAAACACAAAAAAGGGTATATAAATTCAAACCCAAAACAATAAAATAAATGGCAACACGATCATATTTATCAATAATTACCTTAAATGTAAATGAGTTGAATGCCCCAACCAAAAGACAAAGACTGGCTGAATGGATACAAAAACAAGACCCCTATATATGTTGTCTATAAGAGACCCACCTCAAAACAGGGGACACATACAGACTGAAAGTGAAGGGCTGGAAGAAGATTTTCCATGCAAATAGGGACCAAAAGAAAGCAGGAGTAGCAATACTCATATCAGATGAAATAGACTTTAAAACAAAGACTGTGGAAAGAGACAAAGAAGGTCACTACATAATGATCAAAGGATCAATCCAAGAAGAAGATATAACGATTATAAATATACATGCACCCAACATAGGAGCACTGCAATATGTAAGACAAACACTAACAAGTATGCAAGGAGAAATTAACAATAACACAATAATACTGGGAGACTTTAATATCCCACTCACTCCTATGGATAGATCAACTAAACCGAAAATTAACAAGAAAATACAAACTTTAAATGATACAATAGACCAGTTAGACCTAATTGATATCTATAGGACATTTCATCCCAAAACAATGAATTTCACCTTTTTCTCAAGTGCACACGGAACCTTCTCCAGGATAGATCACATCCTGAGCCATAAATCTAGCCTTGGTAAATTCAGAAAAATTGAAATCATCCCAAGCATCTTTTCGGACCACAATGTGGTAAGATTAGATCTCAATTACCGGAAAAAAAAAACTATTAAAAATCCCAACATATGGAGGCTGAACAACACGCTGCTGAATAACCAACAAATCTCAGGAAAAATCAAAAAAAGAAATCAAAATTTGCATAGAAACGAATGAAAATGAAAACACAACAACCCAAAACCTGTGGGACACTATAAAAGCAGTCCTAAGGGGAAAGTTCTTAGCAATTACAGGCATACCTCAAGAAACAAGAAAAAAGTCAAATAAATAACCTAATTTTACACCTAAAGCAACTAGAAAAGGAAGAAATGAAGAACCCCAGGGTTAGAAGAAGGAAAGCAATCTTAAAAATTAGGGCAGAAATAAATTCAAAAGAAACAAAAGAGATCATAGCAAAAATCAACAAAGTCAAAAGCTGCTTTTTTGAAAGAATAAATAAAATTGACAAGCTATTAGCCAAACTCATCAAGAAACAAAGGGAGAAAAATCAATAAAATTAGAAATGAAAATGGAGAGATCACAACAGACAACACAGAAATACAAAGGATCATAGGAGACTACTATCAGTAATTATCTGCCAATAAAATGGACACGTGGAGGAAATGTACAAATTCTTAGAAAAGTACAACTTTCCAAAACTGAACCAGGAAGAAATAGAAAATCTTAACAGACCCATCACAAGCATGGAAATTGAAACTGTAATCAGAAATCTTCCAGTAAACAAAAGCCCAGGTCCAGACGGCTTCACAGCTGAATTCTACCAAAAATTTAGAGAATAACTAACACCTATCCTACTCAAACTCTTCCAGAAAATTGCAGAGGAAGGTAAACTTCCAAACTCAATCTATGAGGCTACCATCACCCTTATACCAAAACCTGACAAAGATGCCACAAAAAAAGAAAACTACAGGCCAATATCACTGATGAACATAGATGCAAAAATCCTTAACAAAATTCTAGCAATCAGAATCCCACAACACATTAAAAAGATCATACACCATGACGAAGTGGGCTTTATCCCAGGGATGCGAGGATTCTTCAATATTTGCAAATCAATCAATGTAATACACCATATTAACAAATTGAAAAATAAAAACCATATGTTTATCTCAATAGATGCAGAGAAAGCCTTTGACAAAATTCAACATCCATGATAAAAACTCTCCAGAAAGCAGGAATAGAAGGAACATACCTCAACATAATAAAAGCTATATATGACAAACCTACAGCAAACATTATCCTCAATGGTGAAAAATTGAGAGCATTTCCTCTAAAGTCAGGAACAAGACAAAGGTGCCCACTTTCACCATTACTATTCAACATGGTTTTGGAAGTTTTGGCTACAGCAATCAGAGCAGAAAAAGAAATAAAAGGAATCCAGATTGGAAAAGAAATAAAACTCTCACTGTTTGCAGATGCCATGATCCTCTACATAGAGAACCCTAAAGACTCCACCAGAAAATTACTAGAGCTAATCAATGAATACAGTAAACTTGTAGGATATAAAATCAACACACAGAAATCCTTTGCATTCCTATACACTAATAATTAGAAAAAAGAAGAGAATTTAAGGAAACAATTCCACTCACCATTGCAACGAAAAGAATAGAATAGCATACTAAGGAATATATCTACCTAAAGAAACAAAAGACCTATATAGCGAAAACTATAAACCACTGGTGAAAGAAATTAAAGAGGACACTAATAGATGGAGAAATGTACCATGTTCATGGATGGAAAGAATCAACATATTGAAAATGAGTGCACTACCCAAAGTAATATATAGATTCAAGGCAATCTCTATTAAACTACCAACAGTATTTTTAACAGAGCCAGAACAAATAATTTCACAATTTGCATGGAAATACAAAAAACTTCAAATAGCCAAACCAATCTTGAGAAAGAAGAATGGAACCGGAGGAATCAACCTGCCTGACTTCAGGCTCTACTACAAAGCCACAGTCATAAAGACAGTATGGTACTGGCACAAAGACAGAAATATAGATCAATGGAACAAAATCGAAAGCCCAGAGATAAATCCACGCACATATGGACACCTTATCTTTGACAAAGGAGGCAAGAATATACAATGGATTAAAGACAATCTCTTTAACAAGTGGTGCTGGGACAACTGGCCATCCACTTGTAAAAGAATGAAACTAGAACACTTTCTAACACCATACACAAAAACAAACTCAAAATGGATGAAAGATCTAAACGTATTCCAGAAACTATAAAACTCTTAGAGGAGAACCTAGGCAAAATACTCTCCCACATACATCACAGCAGGATTCTCTATGACCCACCTCCCAGAATATTGGAAATAAAAGCAAAAATAAACATTGGGTCCTAATTAAACTTAAAAGCTTCTGCACAACAAAGGATAATTATAAGCTAGGTGAAAAGACAGCTTTCAGAATGGGAAAAAGTAATAGCAAATGAAGCAACTGACAAAGAACTTATCTCAAAAATATACAAGCAATTCCTACAGCTCAATTCCAGAAAAATAAATGACCCAATCAAAAAATGGGCCAAAGAACTAAATAGACATTTCTCCAAAGAATACAAACAGATGGCTAACAAACACATGAAAAGATGCTCAACATCAGTCATTATCAGAGAAATGCAAATCAAAACCACTATGAGATACCATTTCACGCCAGTCAGAATGGCTGCAATTCAAAAGCCTACAGGCAATAATTGCTGGAGAGGGTGTGGAGAAAAGGGAACCCTCTTACACTGTTGGTGGGAATGCAAACTAGTATAGCCACTGTGGAGAACAAGGTGGAGATTCCTTAAAAAACTGGAAATAGAATTGCCTTATGACCCAGCAATCCCACTGCTGTGCATACACACTGAGGAAACCAGAATTGAAAGAGACACATGTACCCCAATGTTCATCGCAGCACTGTTTATAATAGCCAGGACATGGAAACAATCTAGATGTCCATTAGCAGATGAATGGATAAGAAAGCAGTGGTACATATACTCAATGGAGTATTACTCAGCCACTTTTAATGTGAAGAATACATTTGAATCAGTTCTAATGAGGTGGATGAAACTGGAGCCTCTTATACCGAGAGAAGTAAGCCGGAAAGAAAAACACCAATACAGTATACTAATGCATATATATGGAATTTAGCAAGATGGTAACAATAACTCTGTATATGAGACAGCAAAAGAGACACTGATGTATAGAACAGTCTTTTGGACTCTGTGGGAGAGGGAGAGGGTGGGATGATTTGGGAAAATGGCATTGAAACATGTATAATATCATATATGAAACGTGTCACCAGTCCAGGTTTGATGCATGATACTGGATGCTTGGGGATGGTGCACTGGGATGACCCAGAGGGATGGTATGGGGAGGGAGCAGGGAGGAGGGTTCAGGGTGGGGAACACATGTATACCTGTGGCGGATTCATTTTGATATATGACAAAACCAATACAATATTGTAAAATTACAAAATAAAATAAAATTTAAAATATTTTTTTTCCAGGTAAAATATTTAAATAGCCAACAGTCACATGAAAATACATTCAGGTGCTCATGTATCATTAGGAAAAAGAAAAAAAAAAGAAAAAAAATCCTCTAGGTCTTAAGTGAAATTATTAAATGTGATCATTAAATACAATTAATTACACCAGATATTAGATCTATGTACATAAATAGGAAGATAATTTAGCTACTATGCCACATTTCCTGTATTCTCTTATTATTTAAAAACCTTTAAAGGAGAACAGACAAGTAGGATTCCAATGGGAAAGTTCACATACAATCACTTTAAATAAACATTTTGCTCTGCAAGGACCTGGAATAGTATGCCAATGAAACTTTCATGAGAGTAGGTGAGAGATTATACATATAAATATTATTATGACATCATTTGTCAATTCTAAAGCACTTACAAAATTTAAGAACTCAATCCTGTGCCTGTGTTTATATCCTTATGTTTGAAATATTTATTATTTGGTAGCATATCTTACTCTGCTGTCTTTTCAGTTGTCATTAGCCTTATTCCTCCTTTTTTTAATTTAGGACTTGGTCTCTCAAATCCAAAGTCCATACTAAGGTTTATAATGGCCCATGTGCTTGGAGCACTTCCTTTCTGCTCTTCATGTTTGCTCATTGTGTTCAAATCTTACAGGCTTTCTCACTTTCCCTACATCTTCATGTGACTGCTTCCTTTAACTTTATTGCATTCTCTGCTCAATTATTAGCCCTCCAGAAATCTGACACCTGACCACAGTGTATATGATTCTCTAGTCACTTTCTTGAACGTATCTCTACCAGAAGGTAGAATATGTTATATTTTTTGGATTCTGTAATCATCCACACTAGCATATATACTCCATCAGGCAGGTTCAAAACTTTTTCTATCCAGTTACCACTGTATGCCCCATACCTGACATGCAATGGAAGTTAAGTAAATCAATATTAATGGGTTAATAACTACATAGCATTTAATAAGGTCAGCAATCAAGCTTAGGACTCAGGAAAATAAAAGTAAATGGGACTTTTCCTGTCCTCTCCCATACCTCTCTTCTGTATTAGAGAAGCAGTATCATTGGCAAGGGTGGTATGGTGGGTGGTGGTGGCTGTTATGAGGAAGGGGAGAAGGATGATATGAACAAAACCTAAATTATTAGAGCAAGCATCAATGTCTGTTTCATTTTCACAATCCCTGTTACCTAAGTCTGGTGAAATTTGTGGATTTTTTCAGTATTATTCTTGGCTTAATTTACTGAGAATCAAGTAATAAATGGAGCTAAGGAAGTAAAAATTAAGAAAAAATCTCTACACATTGAGTTTTGCTGCTTATGACAATTTTCTTATTACTCACTGATTAATTTCACATAAGCTTCTACTGAAAACAAAACAAAATTATTATTAATTATTTACAGATTAAAAATCAAATCTTACATTGGATAAGGTTCCAACGGAAATGAAAGTAAGGCCTCATTTCAGAAGCCCTCATGCCATTTAGTAAGACATTGACCCACAACTTAATTGTGGGTCATTACTGCAAGGAGATCCAACCAGTCCATTCTGAAGGAGATCAACCCTGGGATTTCTTTGGAAGGAATGATGCTAAAGCTGAAACTCCAGTATTTTGGCCACCTCATGCGAAGAGTTGACTCATTGGAGAAGACTCTGATGCTGGGAGGGATTGGGGGCAGGAGGAGAAGGGGACGAGAGAGGATGAGATGGCTGGATGGCATCACTGACTCGATGAATGTGAGTCTGGGTGACCTCCGGGAGTTGGTGATGGACAGGGAGGCCTGGCGTGCTGCGGTTCATGGGGTCGCAAAGAGTCGGATACGACTGAGCGACTGATCTGATCTGATCTGATCTTATTTGTAAATATTTCCAGCCTGTTGGTGCTCATGTTTTACTTTTAAGTCCTACCTTTCTGGGGTATTATGAATAATTTATCTGACACCAGGAATAAGCTAACTACTGAAAACAGAACAAATTATTTCAAGTTAGCAGTTATGAGCCAACACAAAGCACAGACAGGTGACTTAGCTCAAGAGTCAGAGCCTTTCTTTATCACACTGTATCCCTGGACACATGCGTTTCTTATTGAAGCTGAAGTTAGCAAATCAGTCTACACTGTCATTTGCCTACAGACAGCTCTTTGTCATTCAGGGCACCAGCCCATCAGCCAGAGCTATATTCAAGCTGATTCTCTTTTGGCAAGTCACACTTTTATCTCTCTCCCAATGCTGTGATGTGTGTGTAATTTTTATTGTGGTTTAGTTGATTGCCTTGAAATTATTTTTCATCTCAAGTAAATTTCCAAATGTCTTTGTGTGATTGGTGTTCACAGTTGAAAGAACATAAAATGTTCCCATTTCAGAAGGTGATATGTGAACATATTTCCCTGAGTTCCTTGAAAGAAAGGCAGTTTTTGGGAAATCAAGTAATTGTTATTTATGTTTCTAGAAGTAGGTGTTACTGCAGTCTAAAATACCCACCTCATTTTGTGTATACTTGCCGTAACAAAACCTGTCTTCATTAGGTCAAATTATGTTTAACCTATTTGATATTCTTATCACATTTTATTATTTTCCTAGGAGGTAAGTGTTAGTTTGGCAAACTTAAGCATATACATTTAACATAAATTCAGATGGTCAGTTTAATTTAGAAAAAGTGAGGCAGGAATTGTAAGAAACCAAAATTATGGATCATTTAAAATAAACATATTTTAGTCTAGAGAAAAATGCTTAGCTTACTGCATTGTTTCAGCATGAAGTCTAATTTTTCAGGATTTTCTAGTTTAACTAACTTATCTATGTGATGGCACAGTGATGGAGAATTTTACTAAGTTCAATGTTCCCAAGTCATTTCTATCAGTGCAACTGTGTAGAGCACATATAAGCTGTCATTTTCCATTATCAGGTCTTCGTTTATATCTTACAAGGTGATGTAGCAGTTTTGGAATTTTTCTATGAGTGATGTTCCTGCACAAGTCTTATTGTGCATGCTTTGGGTTGACTAATAGTGTCATTTCCATTGTTCACTTATCTTGTTGAGAAATGATACATGCAAATTGTAGAATATTTTCATAAAACACTCGTTATTTTCAATATAATTTTAGACACTGTAAATAAAATACGAAAATAGACTTCATAGCATTCATCGTTATCTTAGTGCTTATACTCATATACATAAGTAATTTATTCTGAGCCCCTTCATACTATGAATTTTAATTCATTAGTTTTCTTGCCTGGAGAATCCAATGCACAGAGGAACCTGGTGAGCTACAGCTCATAGGGATGCACAGAGTCAGAAACAACTGCAATGTCTCAGCACAGCACTTTAATAGTTATGAATACCAGGGATAATTTTTCCACCAGATATAGTAAGCATAATTGCTTAAAGCTCACCCATGGTAATTTTATGAGCTTGTGAAAGTGTTTTAATTTTAAACTATTTTTAGAAAACAAAGTAAAATATACATGATAATAATGAATAATAGTATTACAAATGTGTATAGCCTGGATTATATTATATAATGTACATTATCTATGAGTTGTTATCTATATGTATATTTATCTATCCAGCTATCTAGTGAGAGAGAAACAGAGAGACCCAAAAAGGCAAAGGTATCTGGATCAACAACAGACCTAATATGACAAAAAGCCACTATTTTTGGAACATTATTACTTACTTCATTTATTTTCATCCCCATCTTTGGTGTTGCTTTGGATATTGTGGCCCTTCATTTATATTATGTACACATGATTTTATTGTAGTCATCTGCCCTTTTCCCTTAAACTGGAACTTTAGTAAAAGATCATGCAACACACTAAGGAATATCATCCTGAAAAGGCTGGCAATAATAGTGCAATCCATCTGCATATGGGCATCTTCCACATGACTCTTGTTACCATTGACAGAAACACATTCACCATCTCATTCAAATTTGCTAAGATGCTCTCAAGTAAATGTATCACCAAAAGCAGAAATAGTTCTCACCACTTCTATACAAAAATATATTGAGCTGTCTTTATAAGGAACCCCATATGCCCAAAGCTGTCTCATGAACCATATTCACCTCTGACTGCAGGAGCTGTGGCCTCTGATGGCAGCTGTTCCAGTGTGTCTGGGCCTTGTGTTTCAGAATAACAGGAGCTACTGTGTCTGGCCTGAATGAAAGTAGCACAGGGATTTTTGGAGGGGATTCTTTGTTTGTTTTGATTTCTTTTTAAACTCATCTGCAAATACTTTCAACTTGTCCTTTTTATGATTTGGTTGCCTGTTTTACTTACTTTCTTTTTTTAATTTAAATTTATTTATTTTAATTGGAGGCTAATTACTTTACAATATTGTATTGGTTTTGCCATACATTACATGAATCTGCCATGTGTTCCCCATCCTGAACCCCGCTTCCATCTCCCTCCCCGTACCATCCCTCTGGGTCATCCCAGTGCACCAGCCCCAAACATCCTGTATCCTGCATCAAACCTGGACTGGCGATTAGTTTCTTATATGATATTATACATGTTTCAATGCCATTCTCCCAAATCATCCCACCCTCTTCCTCTCCAACAGAGTCCAAAAGACAATTCTATACATCTGTGTCTCTTTTGCTTTTATGGTAAACATTCACTTTCCTTCAAAGAGTCATGAAAAATAATATGTTTTTAATCATTATATGTATTCATCCAAATTCTTTGGCTCCTAGTTCTCTTTTTTCATGATTCAAGCCAAAAATGGTGAGTTTATACATTTCATCACTCTGACCTCCTCTTAGGTCTCCTTCCACTTTTGGGAGTGAGTGTACTGAATCTCTAGATAATCCAGGATAGTACACTTCATTCAAGATCATTTGGTTAGACCTTTAATTTTATCTAAAATCCTCTTTGTCCTTTATATTCATGTATATTTAATTTACATGCTCTGGATGTTAGTATGTAAACATTTATGTTTGAAGGCCACTATTCTGACTATGATAGAGATGCATTGTAAAGTGTTCCTTGGATTAACTAAGGCTACTGAGTATTTCAATTAAACATGTATTTTGGATAACAACCTTTATTTTGTTTACAGTACAAAACTTTTTTTATGGAAATAGAAGAGAGATGAATAAAGTGACTTTTAACTTTTAAAAACTAGTATCATAGATACTATAATACATGAAGATTTTATGAATCAAAATTATACTTCAATTGCATTACATTAGATAGTTTATATCATGATGGTCAGATTACTAACATTTTTCCCAATGAAGATTGCTATCTTCCAATACAATTGAGACCGGAGGTGGAGGGTGGGGGGGGTGGGGAATCCTAGAACTAAGTTCATGTGAATTGAGAAACCTGTGATATATTTGATAGGCCTTCTATAGTGTTTCAAATAAGATTGATATACATCTACTTAAATTGAATATTTACTAGGATTAATTTTCAGAATTGTGAAAGCACTTATTTTAAGAGTACAAAGTAGAGGTAGTAGGAAAGATGGGACTTCTTGAAGAAAAGTTCTAGAAGAAAACACGGACACTGCATTCTATGACAGTCTCAGCAACAGATTTTCAGAACTGTCTCTGTAGGCAAAGGCAACAGAAACAAAAATAAACAAATAAGACTGTATTAGACTAAAAGGCTTTTTAACAGTGAAGGAAACTATCAACAAAAGAAAACACAGCCTGCTGGTTGTGAAAACATTTGCAAGCATTACAGGAATTAACATTGTTACAATAGTAGATTTTAATGTTCAAAATATACAAAGTACTCAGACAATTCAATATCAAAAGAATAAATAACCCAGTGAAAAAGTGGACAAAAGGAGATGTCCCAGGTGATTCATTGGTAAACCCTCCACATTTCCTAGGCAGGGGATGTGGGTTCAATATCTGGTCAAAGAAATAAGATCCCACATTTCATGGGGTGCAGCAAAAATAAAAGTTGGCAAAGGATCTGAATATTTTACCAAAGATGACATACAGATGGCCAGCAGGTACATGAAAAGATGCTAAACATCACTGATCATCAGGGAGTGTTAATCAAGGTCAGAATATAATATCACCCGACACCTGACACAGTGACTGTTATCAAAAAGACCACAAATAACAAAAGTTAGAAAGGATATAGACAAAATGGAGCACTTAAATATTGTTGAAATTTAAATTGCTGCTGCAACTATGGAGTACAGTATGGAGGTACCTCAAAAAGTTAAAAATAGAATTGATGTACGATTCAGCAATTCCACTCTTGGGTATTTATCTGAAGAAAATAAAAACACTAATTTGAAAATATGTATGCAACCCACTGTTTGTGACACCACTATTTACAAGAGTCATGATATAGAAGCTATTAGACAAATGGATAAAGATGGTGATAAATGATGATGATGATGTGTGTGTGTCCACACAGACAAAAGAATATTACTTAGCTGTAAAGGGAATGAAAATTTTCTATTTGCAACAACATGAGTGAATATAGAGGATATTGTATTAAGTAAAATAAGTCAAACAGAGGTAGACAGATACTGTATGGCTTGCATATATGTGGCTCTAAAAAACCAAACAAATGAGTGGTAATAACAGAACAGAAATAGAGTCATGGGTGATACAGGGAATAAATAGGTGGTTGTCAGAGAGAAGACTGATGGACAGATGAGAGAAACTGGTGAAGGAGATTGAGGAACAAACTTTTAGTACTAAAATAGATGAATCATAGGTATGAAAGCTGCAATATGGGAAATATAGTCAATAACAATGTAATTTATTTGTATGGTAACATATAGTAACTAGAATTATTGTGGTGATAATTATGAAATGTATAGAAGTATTGAATCACTATTCCATGTAATAGGAACTAACAGTGTTGTAGATAAGTCGCATTTCAAAAAGAAACAAATAATGAAATTCACAGAAAAATATTCAGATTTGTGGCCAGCAGAGGTGGGAGTTTGGGGAAAGTGAATTTTATGTAGGCAATCAAAAGATAAAAACTTGCAGTTATAAGATAAATGAGTAATAGGGATGTAATGGAAAACATTGTAAATATAATTAAAAGTATTGTATGTTACATATAAAAAATGTTGAGAGTAAATCCTAAGCTTTCTTTAAAAAACGAAAAAGAAAAAAATATTTTTAAACTCTGAAAAACTAGAGTATGACATTAAATTTGATTATGATTTTACATGAAGATGTTTCAAATAAAAAAGATAGATTTCAGTTGAGAAGAAAAATATTCTAATTTCTTAAGATTAAATATGTGCAGGATAAAATTCAAGTTAACCCTGAAAGTAAATATAAAAGTTATTTGTTACACATAAGAATAGTAAATCAGAAGATAGAACATGTGGTTTTATTTGCTTTCAAGTGTTTTTAAATAAATGTCAAAGCCAAAAATTAATTTGTGAAAAATAAAATTTGCAATATCTTTACAAGAATGGATTAATTTCCAACAGATTTTCAAAATAAATGGTAGTCATCATTATCAAATTGATTTTTAAGTTTGAAAAAGCTCTTCCTCATTGGACATATCTTTTGACTATGGAGTCTTTTTTTCTTTCAAACTGATGTTGTCTTATTCTTTTTACCCAGGCTTCAAAGTACAGGAAGTTGCATTTATTTAACCTACTTAACTGACAATATTGCATAAAATACATAGCAAGCACAAAACAGCAACTGAATAAGACATTATTACCCAACAGAATTGAAAACTGCTTAAAAGAGTTGGAATTATTCATATTTTCACAAGGAATGTCTGTCATTCTGCCTATACTATTATTTTCTTTCCTATTCTATGCCTTTCAAATGACATGTTGACATGAGTTATTTTTACCAGTAACAACTGAAGCTAGAATGTATTGGAATACATTTTGTGTGTTATTTTAATACTTGACATAAAAACTGTAAGTTGAAATCTTGAAATTGTTGTATTATTTCTACAAATAATCTTTTGATCCTACCCTCCCTCCATTTGGGATTACTTTTTCCTTGTTTGGTGCCGCTATCATTCATTCTATTTGTAAATTGAATATTGTATGGATTTTTTTATTGCTCAGAATAAATGCAATGCAATTCTAATGTATAAAAAAATATATTTAAATGACACTTTAAAAGAAACAAATGTGTAACGTTTGATCTTTTGATCCTACCCTCCCATCCATTTGGGATTACTTTATTCCTTGTTTGAAGGTGCCAAGCTATCACCCTCCCATCCATTTGGGATTACTTTATTCCTTGTTTGAAGGTGCCAAGCTATCATATGCATTCTATTTGTAAATTGAATATTGTATGGATTATTTTATTGCTCAGAATAAATGCAATGCAATTCTAATGTATAAAAAAATATATTTAAATGACACTTTAAAAGAAACCAAATGTGTAACGTGGCCGTACTGCTGACTTTTAAACATTAGTACACAATCTCAAATAGTGTCCCCATTTAGAGCCTGTTTGAATCTGTTCAACCCTGAAGGTGATGTGCTCTTACTGTAAAAATGAAGGCAGCTTTTTAGATATGAAAATTAAAAAAAGAAAAAAAAAGGAGGGCTACCTGCCTCAGCATACTTTCAATATAACTAAAACTTTGGTTTGGGGAGAAAAATGTGACTGATTGATCTTATATCATTAATAAGTGTAAGACTATGTCAAAATTTAAAGTTTCATGAGACAAACTAACACTCTCAGTCCCACTTTTTTGCCCATTTGGTAAAAAATGCCATCAGGAACCCTGATGTTACACTATAATCTCACAGTTGTCACCCTATCCTGAATTGTCTTAACAACAGTCTCTTAGAGGAGGTAAATGATTTCCATGAGACTCCATGTTTTTAAGTAGATAGTTGTGAATCCCTCTGTCCATGGGATTTCCTGGCAAGAATACTGGAGTGTATTGCTATTTCCTTTTCCAGGGGATATTCCCAACCCAAAGATCAAACCACTGCCTCCTGAATTGGCAGGTGGATTCTTTACCACTAAGATTCCTGAAAAGCCCTATGAATTTTACTGATCTTTAATTTTTAATGAATTCTGTCACCTTACTTCCAAAGTATCTTTGTCAGCACAATTTCATCTATGTCATCATTTTATTTGGAATTATCTCTCCCCTGTATTGTATCGTGTGCAAAGCTCATTCCCCAATGTAATGAACTGGACTAAGTAACCTTAGTTACAACTATGAAGTCAAAAGCAAGCAAAGTACAGAGTAAAATCAGACAGTCTCCTAAGCCATAAGACAACCTCCCAGGTATTATACTAACATATTGATACCTTGTTCTGATTTCTGCATATGTGAAGAGCATTTTGTTTTTCTCTAGAAATTGTGCAAAAAAGGAATGTAGTGAATCCCCATGTGAATTGTGCTTCTTCTCATATTTTACTTTCAAAAATTGCCAGGAACCGAGCACACATCTTTAAAGCTCATCACAAATTTTCCTATGGTATTTATTGAAATAAATTTCTCTAAAAAGAAGAATTTCAAGATGGAAGTTGATAGATATTAAGTTACTTAATGAATTTCTAATAATTAACAAACATTAAGCATCAAGGTAAAAATGCAATTAATTAACTGTCATACCAGAAGGCAAGTTAGTTCCTTGGAGGTTTACTTGCATAGATATTTCTGCTATAGGAATTGTAGAGCACTGACACAGGAGGGGAAATAATGTGTGAGGGGTGTGTGTGTGCTTAGTCACTCATAAAATACTATATTTCTTTCAAATTACTTTGAAATAGTAAGAAGTTTGAAAAATTTGAAATATACTTTCAAACATTTGTATGAATATGCTGAAGTTACAAATAAAATTCTAAGAAAATATATTGGGAATTGAAGAACTTCAAATCAAATTATAAAATAAATAGTTTAAAAGTTTTGGAGATAAAAGGATAATATATCCCACAAATCATATAATACTAAAAGAGAATTTTTTAAATATACATGCATTTACTTTAATTGTAGGATAATTACTTTACAATATTGTATTGGTTTTGCCATACGTCAACATGAATCTGCCATGAGTGTACCCGAGTTCCCCATTCTGAACCCCCTTTCCACCTCCCTCCCTATCACATCCCTCTGGGTCATCCCAGTGCACCAGCCCTGATGTATTATGCATCGAACCTGGACTGGCGATTCATTTCACATATGATATTATACATGTTTTCAATTCCATTCACCCAAATCATACCACCCTCGCCCTCTCCCACAGAGTCCAAAAGACTGTTCTATATATATATATATATATATAAAAAAAAAAAAAACTGTGTCTCTTTTGCTGTCTAACATACAGAGTTATTGTTACCATCCTTCTACATTCCATATATATGCGTTCAGTTCAGTTCAGTCACTCAGTCATGTCCGATTCTTTGAGACCCCGTGAATTGCAGAAGGCCAGGCCTCCCTGTCCATTACCAACACCTGGAGTTCACTCAGACCCACGTCCATCGAGTTGGTGATGCCATCCAGCCATCTCATCCTCTGTAGTCCTCTTCTCCTCCTCTCCCCAATCCCTTCTTGCATCAGAGTCTTTTCCAAAGAGTCAACCTTTCACATGAGGTGGCCAAAGTACTGGAGTTTCAGCTTTAGCATGATTCCTTCGAAAGAAATCCCAGGACTGATCTCCTTCAGAATGGACTGGGTGGATCTCCTTGCAGTCCAACGGACTCTCAAGAGTCTTCTCCAACACCACAATTCAAAAGCATCAATTCTTCGGTAGTCAGCTTTCTTCACAGTCCAACTCTTAAATCCATACACGACCACCGGAAAAACCATAGCCTTGACTACACGGACCCTTATTGGCAAAGTAATGTCTCTGCTTTTCAATATGTTATCTAGGTTGGTCATAACTTTCCTTCTAAGAAGTAAGTGTGTTTTAATTTCATGGGTACAATCACCATCTTCAGTGATTTTTAAGCCCAAAAAATAAAATCTGATACTGTTTCCATTGTTTCCCCATCTATTTGCCATGAAGTGATGGGACCAGATGCCATGATCTTAGTTTTCTGAATATTGAGCTTTAAGCCAACTTTTTCACTCTCCTCTTTCACTTTCATCTAGAAGCTCTTTAGTTCCTCTTCACGTTCTGCCATAAGGGTGGTGTCCTCTGCCTATCTGAGGTTATTGATATTTCTCCAGGCAAACTTGTTTCCAGCTTGTGCTTATTCCAGCCCAGTGTTTCTCATGATGTCCTCTACATATAAGTTAAATTAAGCTGTGTGACAATATACAGATGGTCAAAACTGAAATCAGATTGATTATATTCTTTGCACACAAAGATGGAGAAGCTCTATACAGTCAGTAAAAACAATACTGGGAGCTGACAATAAACTCCTTACTGCCAAATTCAGACTTAAATTGAAGAAAGGAGGGAAACCATTAAACCATTCAGGTATGACCTAAATCAAATCCCTTATGATTATACAGTGGGAGTGAGAAATATATTTAAGGGACTAGATCTTAAAGATAGAGTGCCTGGTGAAGTATGGATGGACGTTCGTGACGTTGTACAGGAGACAGGGATCAATACCATCCCCGTAGAAAAGAAATACAAAAAACAAAATGGCTGTCTGGGGAGGACTTACAAATAGCTGTGAAATGAAGAGAAGTGAAAAGCAAAGGAGAAAGGTATAGGTATAATCATCTGAATGCAGAGTTCCGAAGAATAGCAAGAAGAGATAAGAAAGCCTTCCTCAGCAATCAATGCAAAGAAATAGAGGAAAACAACAGAATGGGAAAGACTAGAGACTAAAGCGACTTAGCAGCAACAGCAGCAGCAGAGATCTCTTCAACAAAATTAGAGATATCAAGGGAACATTTCATGCAAAGATGGGCTTGATAAAGACAGAAATGTTACAGACGTAATAAAAGCAGAAGATTTTTAAGAGGTGGCAAAAATACACAGAAGAACTGCACAAAAAATACCTACACAACCAAGATAATCATGATGGTATGATCACACACCTAGAGCCAGACATCCTGGAATGTGAAGTCAAGTGGGCCTTAGAAAGCATCACTACGAACAAAGCTAGTAGAGGTGATGGAATTCCAGTTCAGCTCTTTCACATCCTGAAAGATGATGCTGTGAAAGTGCTGCACTGAATATGCCAACAAATTTGGAAAACTCAGCAGTGGCCACAAGACTGGAAAAGGTCAGTTTTCATTTCAATCTCAAAGAAAGGCAGTGCCAAAGAATGTTCAAATTACCACACAATTGCACTCATCTCACAAGCTAGTAAAGTCATGCTCAAAATTCTCCAAGCCAGGCTTCAGCAATACGTGAACTGTGAACTTTCAGATATTCAAACTGGTTTTAGAAAAGGCAGGGGAACCAGAGATCAAATTGCCAGCGTCTGCTGGATTATACAAAAAGCAAGAGAGTTACAGGAAAACATCTATTTCGTCTTTATTGACTATGCCAAAACTTTTGACCATGTAGATCATAATTAACTGTGGAAAATTCTTCAAGTGATGGGAATAGCAGACCACCTGACCTGCCTGTTGAGAAATTTGTATGCAGGTCAGGAAGCAACAGTTAGAACTGGACATGGAACAACAGACTTGTTCTAAATAGGAAAAGGAGTATGTCAAGGCTGTATATATATTCATTAGTATACTGTATTTTTTTTTTCTTTCTGGCTTACTTTACTCTGTATAATAGGCTCCACTTTCATCTACCTTAATGAGAATTTTTAAACATAATAAATTCTCAATACTATCAAGATATAAAAATATTATAAGAAATTTGATAGCTCAGAAACATGCTCAAAATAAGAAAATATGGTATTACAATAAGGTGATAAGACATAACTATTCAATACATTTTCATGGAATAACTGAGTATATAGAATAATATTATGCTTTCTCTCTCAACATTTGGAAATAAAATTGTTAAATGATTCAATTTTTAAATGTAAATGAAACAGAATAAAGAACGTAAATTATTGAATAGTGGTCGAGATTTATCAAGGAAAATTGCTTACAAACCATAAAAGCCAGAGAAGCTAGAAAAGAGAGTGATAACTGACTACACAAAATTACAATATATATCTATCACATAAAAAGAACCACAAACAAAACTGAGACTAATAGATACTTAAGATGACATCTAAAATACAAATGAGTGTATGTTTTCATAATGTACAAGGAAACTATTCTAAACATACTGTAAAATACAAAATCAGTGAAGGCAACTACCCCAAAATACAAAACATCTGTATGGAAATACATTAAAGTTCAATAGTATATATTTATTAATAGACAAATTAAAGCCAATAAACAACATCACTTGGATGAAGTTTCAACTTTTACAAAATAATTTCTTAATCATTTATTCACTTAACTCTCAAAATCTTTGCAATAGTAATTACTAGTCCCCAATCTGTAGATGAAACACTGAGGACCACGTTGCTGAAGTAACTTCTTTAATTTTCACAAAGTAGGCAAGAGGTAAAGAAACTTACTCCAGGATTTTATCTGGACAGAAACTGGAAGCTGACATAGACAAAGCTCTTCTTTTAGGTGATAAATATGGGTTATTATTTCAATATATTGTTTAAAAATCTTAAATAAAATATTACATAAAAGAAAAAAAAATTTGAATCTTGGCACTTTTCACTAAACCATTTTTCCATTTCTGTTACAATCTGTTATTTTCACCTGGGTAGTCAAAATATAGTTACTCAACATACAGGAGCTTTCCTGGTGGCTCAGAGGGTAAAGAATCTACCCACAGTGCAGAAGTCCTGGCTTTGATCCCTGCGTCAGAAAGATCCCCTAGAGAAGGGAATGGACAGAGGAGCCTGGCAGGCTGCAATCAAAGGGATCAAAAGGATTCAGGTATGTCTGAGTGACAAAAACACACAGTCAACATAAATTGCCTATTCCATTTAATAAAGTTTTCAGAAAAACTGTTCCAGGGAGCAGAGTCCCTCATCCAATCATACAAGACTCTACAGCCTTCAGGTTTAGAGATGAGGCATACTATAACAAGGACAACTGGCCTAACACTCTTTAGTAACCAGCACAAGTAGCACACTGTGCACATGTTCTGTGTGTAAGTTCATAAATTCTGTAAAGGTTACAGTATGTGCCTGTTGACTCAACTAAGTTTGTCCATTTTAATAAATAAGGGGGCTCTCTCACACAAAATTTTCCCTTCCAAGACATTCTTCATCGTTGAAGTTGTTTCATCACACATAGATTATATTCAAGTTTACTGATCATAATTTTCAGCTTCATATATAATTTTAAATTCAAGTATCTGACACCTGATCAACCATATCTGCTTCTTATTTGCAATTACAATGAGAAATCCTTTACTGATTCACCTTCTACCCATTCACACGTATAAAGTTCTCATTCTTTATTCTTCATTTTTTTCTTTTTATTCTTTTTGAAATGACCATTGATTGCAGTGTTTTCCAACCATTCTCTTGTTCCTCATACCACTTAAATATAAGTTCTGCTCAAATGTCCTTCCTTACCCATTTTCTATTTCTCCACTTTTGTCTGGGATACCTTACTTATTTTGCAAATCTAACTATGATCTTTACAATGTGTACATTTTAGAAATGCAAAACCAATACAGTATTGTAAAGTAATTAGCCTCCAATTAAAATAAATAAATGTAAATTATAAAAAGGAAAAAATAAAGTTTTAAAATGACAAAAAAAACAGAAATGCAAAATACTATTGCATTTCTAAATGATAGATAGCCACAGGTAACTGAATGTTCTAGCAATGCTGCACATCTAGAATATGAAAATTCAATCAATGCCTTATATTATCTTACCTTAAAGCAGTTCTCTTTTTTTTTTGCTTTAACATTTAGTTTGGAGTAAGACCATTCTTCTCATTTTAATGTATTTCAATGTACTTTTATGAAAAAAATAAAAACAGCTTCTTTCCTTCAGTCAGTTCAGTTCAGTTACTAAGTCGTGTCTGACTCTTTGCAACCCCATGGACGACCCCAGGACTCCCTGTCCATCACCAACTCCCAGAGTTTACTCAAACTCATATCCATTGAGTCGGTGATGCCATCTAACTACCTCATGCTCTGTCATCCACTTCTCCTCCCGCCTTCAATCTTTCCCAGCCTCAGGGTCTTTTCCAATGAGTCAATCTTTGCATCAGGTGGCCAAAGTATTGGAGTTTCAGCTTCAACATCAATCTTTTCAATGAACATTCAGGACTGGTTTCCTTTAGGATGGACTGGTTGGATCTCCTTGGAGTCCAAGGGACTCTCAAGAGTCTTCTCCAACACAACAGTTCAAAAGCATCAATTCTTTGGTGCTCAGCCTTCTTCACATTTCAACTCTCACATCCATACATGACCACAAGAAAAAGCATAGCCTTGACTAGACAAAATTTGGTTGGCATAATAATGTCTCTTGCTATCTAGTTTGGTCATAACTTTCCTTCCAAGGAGTAACTGTCTTTTAATTTCATGGCTGCAGTCACCATCTGTAGTAATTTTGGAGCCCAGAAAAATAAAGCTTGACACTGTTTCCACTGTTTCCCCATCTATTCCTCATGAAGTGATGGGACCAGATGCCATGATCTTCATTTTCTGAATGTTGAGCTTTAAGCCAACTTTTTCAATCTCCTCTTTCACTTTCATCAAGAGGCTTTTCAGTTTCTCTTCACTTTTGCCATAAGGGTGGTGTCAAATGAATATCTGAGGTTATTGATATTTCTCCCTGCAATCTTGATTCCAACTTGTGTTTCTTCCAGCCCAGCATTTCTCATAATTTACTCTGCATATAAGTTAAATAAACACTGTGACAATATACAGCCTTGACTAACCCCTTTTCCTATTTGGAACCAGTCTGTTGTTCCATGTCCAGTTCTGTTGCTTCCTGACCCGCATACAAATCTCTCAAGAGGCAGATCAGTGGTCTGGTATTCCCATCTCTTTCAGAATTTTCCACAGTTTTTTGTGATCCACACAGTCAAAGGCTTTGGCATAGTCAATAAAGAAGAAATAGATATTTTTCTGGAACTCTCTTGCTTTTTCCATGATCCAGCAGATGTTGACAATTTGATTTCTGGTTCCTCTGCCTTTTCTAAAACCAGCTTGAACATCAGGAAGTTCAGGGTTCACATATTGCTGAAGCCTGACTTGGAGAATTTTGAGCATTACTTTAATTGCATGTGAAATCAGTGCAATTGTGCGGTCGTTTGAGTATTCTTTGGCATTGCCTTTCTTTGGGATTGGAATGAAAATTGACCTTTTCAAGTCCTGTGGCCACTGCCGAGTTTTCCAAATTTGCTGGCATATTGAGTGCAGCACTTTCACAGCATCATCTTTCAGGATCTGGAATAGCTCAACTGGAATTCTGTCACCTCCACTAGCTTAGTTTGTAGTGATCCTTTCTAAGGCCCACTTGATTTCACATTCCAGGATGTCTGGCTCTAGGTCAGTCATCACACCATCGTGATTATCTGGGTCGTGAAGATCTTTGTTGTATAGTTCTTCTGTGTATTCTTGCCATCTCTTCTTAATATCTTCTGCTTCTGTTAGGTCCATAGCATTTCTGTCCTTTATCGAGCCCATCTTTGCATGAAATGTTCCTTTGGTATCTCTGATTTTATTTTATTTTATTTTATTTTATTTAACTTTACAATATTATATTGGTTTTGCCATACATCAAAATGAATCTGCCACAGGTATACATGTGTTCCCCATTCTGAACCCTCCTCCCTCCTTCCTCCCCATACCATCCCTCTGGGTCGTCCCAGTGCACCAGTCCCAGGCATCTGGTATCAGGCATCAAACCTGGACTGGCGACTCATTTCACATATGACATTATACATATTTCAATGCCATTCTCCCAAATCATCCCACCCTCTCCCTCTCCCAGAGTCCAAAAGACTGTTCTATACATCAGTGTCTCTTTTGCTGTCTCGTATACAGGGTTATTGTTATCATCTTTCTAAATTCCACATATATGCGTTAGTATACTGTATTTTTGTTTTTCTTTCTGGCTTACTTCACTCTGTATCATAGGCTCCAGTTTCATCCACCTCATTAGAACTGATTCAAATGTATTCTTTTAGTGGCTGAGTAATACTCCATTGTGTATATGATTTTCTTGAAGAGATCCCTAGTCTTTCCCATTTTGTTGTTTTCCTCTATTTCTTTGCATTGATCGCTGAGGAAGGCTTTCTTATCTATTTTTGCTATTCTTTTAAACCCTGCATTCAGATGCTTGTATCTCCTTTTCTCTTTTGCTTTTCTCTTCTCTTCTTTTCACAGCTATTTGTAAGTCCTCCCCAGACAGCCATTTTGCTTTTTTGCAATTCTTTTCCAGGGATGATCTTGATCCCTGTCTCCTGTACAATGTCATGAACCTGATTCCATAGTTCATCAGGCACTCTATCTATCAGATATAGGCCCTTAAATCTGTTTCTCACTTCCACTGTATAATCATAAGGGATTTGATTTAGGTCATACCTGAATGGTCTTGTGGTTTTCCCTAATTTCTTCAATTTAAGTCTGAATTTGGCAATAAGGAGCTCATGGTCTGAGCCACAGTCAGCTCCTGATCTTGTTTTTGCTGACTGTATAGAGCTTCTTCATCTTTGACTGCAACGAATATAATCAATCTGATTTTGGTGTTGACCATCTGGTGATGTCCATGTATAGAGTCTTCTCTTGTGTTGTTGGAAGAGGGTGTTTGCTAGGACCAGTGCATTTTCTTGGCAAAACTCTATTAGTCTTTGTCTTGCTTCATTCCATATTCCAAGGCCAAATTTGCCTGTTACTGCAGGTGTTTCTTGATTTCCTCTTTTGCATTCCAGTCCCCTATAATGAAAAGGACATCTTTTTTGGGTGTTAGTTCTAAAAGGTCTTGAAGGTCTTCATAGGACCGTTCAACTTCAGCTTCTTCAGCATTACTGGTTGGAGCATTGACCTGGATTACTGTGATATTAAATGGTTTGCCTTGGAAACAAACAGAGATCATTCTGTCGTTTTTGAGACTGCTTCCAAGTACTGCATTTTGGACTCTTTTGTTGACCATGATGGCCACTCCATTTCTTCTGAGGGATTCCGGCCTGCAGTAGTAGATATAATGGTCATCTGAGTTAAATTCACCCATTCATTCCATTTCAGTTCGTTGATTCCTAGAATGTTAACATTCACTCTTGCCATCTCTTGTTTGATCACTTCCAATTTGCCTTTATTCATGGACCTGACAATCCAGGTTCCTATGCCATATGGCTCTTTACAGCATCGGACCTCAGCCTTGTGTTTTGTATTAGGGAACAAAAAAATAAATCAGTTACAGAAACTGAGGCACAATGCAAATTCTCTTACGTATAGTCACATAAATCTAACATGAGGATGCATTATGTCCTCTTTCTATACAGAAACTACCTGGATTTACCATCTGTCTGTTTGAGGCAGTTTTCAGCATTTAAAATTCACCTAAACTTTGTTCCCATAATAGCGGTTCTGTTTTGCAGCTTTTATTGTTTTGTACTCTGTGTGGGTATGTCCTCTTTCCCATATTATTATCCAATCTCTGTGAAGTGAGGATTCATGTGTTATCCTTAAAAAGTGTGTTTTGTATTCATTGTAACAGCTCAAGGATATAGTTAAGATATGGATGAAATTTTAGTTATATTTTTATCTGTCAACCTTATTACAGCGCATTGTTTCAAACTTTGGACTTGTGGAACTGAATCCTAACTATTACTTTGATTACAAGTTAATTAATTCAAGATTGGAACACAAAAGTTTTCTTCATGCAAATTTATTTATATGATTTTGTCACTAGAAAGTTAAGGTTTATTTCATGTCTGCCAGTGTTAAATCTACAGGCAACATTCAGTAATGTCTTTAACATAATTTAAAAATGCTAACCAGAATTGTTTATTTTTTGATACAAAAAATGAAAAAGATAATTGCATGACTTATTATAGTATTTTATAATAATTACTTGACATAGATTTTTTTGTGTGTGCGTGTATAGAATCTGGACTGGCGACTCGTTTAATATATGATATCATACATATTTCAATGCCATTCTCCCAAATCATCCCACCCTCTCCCTCTCCCACAGAGTCCAAAAGACTGTTATAGACATCAGTGTCTCTTTTGCTGTCTGGTATACAGGATTATTGTTATCATCTTTCTAAATTCCGTTTATATGTGTTAGAATACTGTGTTGGTGTTTTTCTTTCTGGCTTACTTAACTCTGTATAATAGGCTCCAGTTTCATCCACCTCATTAGAACTGATTCAAATGTATTCTTTATAATGGCTGAGTAATACTCCATTGTGTATATGTACCACAGCTTTCTTATCCATTCATCTGCTGATGAACATCTAGGTTGCTTCCATGTCCTGGCTATTGTAAACAGTGCTGTGATGAGCATTGATTTAATATAAAATATATCTGAGCATATAATATTTTAACAAATATAATACCAGTATTATAAGTCACAGAAGAATTACTGATGTTCAATAGTACATGATATTTTTGTAACATTTGATTTGATGTATCTCCTGCTCAATCTTGGTGTATATTCTATTCCTCTGATTTATATTTTGTACTGGGTAGTAGATTTACAGGGAAGGAACAAGAAGTTCTCCCTGTCTCATTCAATACTTTTAAATATTTTACAGTTCTACAAAACATGATCTATAAACCATCACCTTTTTCAGGAAGCATGTTCCAAAAGAACCAAAGACATGAAAAAATCATTGAAGTTTAACATTTTCTATAACATAACAAGCAGTATGTCTCACAGCATCAACATTTTAAAATAGGATGAAATTATCTACTCTAGCCTATAAACCATCATGATAAAATCTACAAGAACATTGGCAAGTGAATTTCTCTATTCTCCTTTATTATTCCCATCATAAAGCTGTAAATTTCTCTGGGGCAAATTTCAATTAAAATTAATTTCCCTTATATAAAGCTATGGCTCAGATGGTAAAGGATCTTCCTGAAATGTGGGAGACACAGATTCAACCCTAGGGTCAGGAAAATCCCCTGGAGAAGGGGATGATGACCCACTCCAGTATTCTTACCTGGAGAATTCAATGGACAGAGGAGCCTGGTGGGCTACACTCTATGGGTTCTCAAAGAGTGAGATATGAGTGAGTGACTAACACAATTTCACCCATACAAAATTATAAAATTTGTGTGTGTGTTCGTGTGTGTGTTTTGGCTTTGTCGCTGTGCATTGCTCAGTCGTATCTGATTCTTTGCAATTCCATGGACTGTAGTCTACCAGGATCCTCTGTCCATGGAATTCTTGGGGCAAGGATATTGGAGTTGGTTTTCATTCCCTTCTCCCGGGATTCCTGACCCAGGAATCAAGCCGAGATCCCACACATTGCAGGCAGATTATTTACTGAGTGAGCCAAATTTAATTATTTGACCTCATTGCATTAATATTTTTTTCTTATGTTCTCATGGCATATATAATACATTCTATGTCTTCTAAGTCATGGCAATATTAAAAACTTTATACACTTTTTATGTAAGTTCATACATTTATGTATTTTTTTCTTTTATAGCCACATCACAAGACTTGCAGGATCTTAGTTCCCTGACCAGAGATAAAATCCAGGATTGGCAGTGAAAGCCTGAAATCCTAACCACTGGATGGCCAGGGGAATCCTATTTAGCATACTTTTAATTTTTTTTCTGATGGTCACTATTACCTACTTTAACCATATGTTTTTTAAATTTCTCCTAAATAAATTCTTAAAGACCAAAAAAGGAAGCTGTTTTCAATGTAGTGTGATTTACATAGTTGGAAACAGAAAATTAGTCTTCTCTATAATAATTAGGTTCAGTTCACTTCAGTTCAGTTCAGTCGCTCAATCATGTCCAACTCTTTGCGACCCCATGAATTGCAGCATGCCAGCCTCCATGTCCATCACCAACTACATAGTTCACTCTAACTCATGTCCATAGAGTTGGTGATGCCATCCAGTCATCTCATCCTCTGTCGTTCCATTCTCCTCCTGCCCCCAATTCTTCCAAGCATCAGAGTGTTTTCCAATTAGGCAGCTCATCACATGAGGTAGCCAAAACACTGGGATTTCAGTTTTAGCATCATTCCTTCCAAAGAACACCCAGGACTGATCTCCTTCAGAATGGACTGGTTGGATCTTCTTGAAGTCCATGAACTCTCAAGAGTTTTCTCCAACACCATAGTTCAAAAGCATGAATTCTTTGGCGCTCAACTTTCTTCACAGTCCAACTCTCACATCCTTACATGACCATGGAAAAACCATAGCCTAGATGACACCACCCTTATGGCAGAAAGTGAAGAGGAACTAAAAAGCCTCTTGATGAAAGTGAAAGTGGAGAGTGAAAAGGTTGGCTTAAAGCTCAACATTCAGAAAACGAAGATCATGGCATCTGGTCCCATCACTACATGGGAAACAGATGGGGAAAAGGTGGAAACAGTGTCAGACTTTCTTTTTCTGGGCTCCAAAATCACTGTAGATGGTGACTGTAGCCATGCAATTAAAACACGCTTACTCCTTGGAAGGAAAGTTATGACCGTCCTAGATAGCATATTCAAAAGCAGAGACATTACTTTGCCAACAAAGGTTCGCCTAGTCAAGGCTATGGTCTTTCCTGTGGTCATGTATGGATGTGAGAGCTGGACTGGGAAGAAGGCTGAGCGCCGAAGAATTGATGCTTTTGAACTGTGGTGTTGGAGAAGACTCTTGAGAGTCCCTTGGACTGCAAGGAGATCCAACCAGTCCATTCTGAAGGAGATCAGCCCTGGGATTTCTTTGGAAGGAATGATGCTAAAGCTGAAACTCCAGTATTTTGGCCACCTCATGCGAAGAATTGACTCATTGGAGAAGACTCTGATGCTGGGAGGGATTGGGAGCAGGAGGAGAAGGGGACGACAGAGGATGAGATGGCTGGATGGCATCACTGACTCGATGGATGTGAGTCTGAGTGATCTCTGGGAGTTGGTGATGGACAGGGAGGCCTGGCGTGTTGCAGTTCATGGGGTCACAAAGAGTCGGACACGACTGAGCGACTGATATGATCTGATCTGATCTGATCTGACTCCACGGACGCTTGATGGCAAAGTAATGTCTCTGCTTTTCAATATGCTATCTAGGTTGGTCATAATAACTTTCCTTCGAAGAAGTAAGTGTCTTTTAATTTCATGGCTGCAAAAACCATTTGCAGTGATTTGGGGGCCCAAAAAGTAAAATCTGACACTGTTTCCATTATTTTCACATTTATTTCCCATGAAGTGATGGGACCAGATGCCATGATCTTCGTTTTCTGAATATTGAGCTTTAAACCAACTTTTTTCACTCTCCTCTTTCACTTTCATCAAGAGGCTTTTTAGTTCCTCTTCACTTTCTAATGTAATAGTGGTGTCATGGGCATATCTGAGGTTATTGATATTTCTACAAGCAATCTTGATTGTAGCTTTTGTTTCTTCCAGTCCAGCATTTCTCATGATGTACTCTGCATATAAGTTAAATAAACATGGTGACAATATACAGCCTTGATGAACTCCTTTTCCTATTTGGAACCAGTCTGTTATTCCATGTCCAGCTCTAACTGTTGCTTCCTGATCTGCATACAAATTTCTCAAGAGGCAGGTCAGGTGGCCTGGTATTCCCATCTCTTTCAGAATTTTCCAGTTTATTGTGATCCACACAAAAAGACTTTGGAATAGTCAATAAAGCAGAAATAGATGTTTTTCTGGAACTCTGTTGCTTTTTCCATCATCCAGCGGATGTTGGCAATTTGATCTCTGGTTCCTCTGCCTTTTCTAAAACTAGCTTGAACATCAGGAAGTTCATGGTTCACATATTGCTGAAGCCTGGCTTGGAGAATTTTGAGCATTACTTTACTATTTTGTGAGATGATTGCAATTGTGCAGTAGTTTGAGCATTTTTTGTCATAGCCTTTCTTTGGGATTGGAATGAAAACTGACATTTTCCAGTCCTGTGGACACTGCTAAGTTTTCCAAATTTGGTGACATATTGAGTGCAGCACTTTTAAAGCATCATCTTTCAGGATTTAAATGATGTCAACTGGAATTCCATCACCTCCCCTAGCTTTGTTCGTAGTGATGCTTCCTAAGGCCCACTTGACTTCACATTCCAGGATGTCTGGCTCTAGGTCAGTGATCACACCATCATGATTATCTGGGTCGTGATGATCTTTTTTTGTGTGGTTCTTCTGTGTATTCTCACCACCTCTTCTTTATATCTTCTGCTTCTGTTAGGTCCATACCATTTCTGTCCTTTATCGAGCCCATCTTTGCATGAAGTGTTCCTTTGGTATCTCGATTTTCTTGAAGAGATCTCTAGTCTTTCCCATTCTTTTGTTTTCCTCTATTTCTTTGCACTGCTTGCTGAAGAAGGCTTTCTTATCTCTTCTTGCTATTCTTTGGAACTCTGCATTCAGATGTTTATATCTTTCCATTTCTCCATTGCTTTCCCCTCTCTTCTTTTCACTGCTATTTGCAAGGCCTCCCCAGACAGCCATTTTGCTTTTTTGCATTTCTTTTGCATGGGGATGGTCTTGGTCCCTGTCTCCTGTACAATGTCACGAGTCTCATTCCATAGTTCATCAGGCACTCTATCTATCAGATCTAGGCCCTTAAATCTATTTCTCACTTCCACTGTATAATAATAAGGGATTTGATTTAGGTCATACCTGAATGGCCTAGTGGTTTTCCCTACTTTCTTAAATTTAAGTCTGAATTTGGCAATAAGGAGTTCATTATCTGAGCCACAGTCAGTTCCTGGTCTTGTTTTTGCTGATTGTATAGAGCTTCTCCATCTTTGGCTTCAATGAATATAATCAATCTGATTTCATTGTTGAGCATCTGGTGATGTCCATGTATAGAGTCTTCTCTTGTGTTGGAAGAGGGTGTTTGCTATGACCAGTGTATTTTCTTGGCCAAACTCTATTAGTCTTTGCCCTGCTTCATTCCATATTCCAAGGCCAAATTTTCCTGTTACTCAAGGTGTTTCTTGACCCCCTACTTTTGCATTCCAGTCCCCTAGATTTAAAAGGACATCTTTTTTTGGGTGTTAGTTCTAAAAGGTCTTGTAGGTCTTCACAAAACCATTCAACTTCAGCTTCTTCAGCATTTCTGGTTGGGGCATAGACTTGGATTACTGTGACACTGAATGATTTGCCTTGGAAACGAACAGAGATCATTCTGTCATTTTTTTTTTTTTTTTAATATTTTTTTTTTTTTTTTTTAGAAACATTAAAAATATTTAGTATGAAAAAATTTAAAAAATAAAATTTTTAATTTAAAAAATAAAAAAAATTAAAAAAAAAAAATAAAAAAAATTAAAATTTAATTTCCCCAATTTTGAGATTGCATCCAAGTACTGCATTGCGGACTCTTTTGTTGACCATGATGGCCACTCCATTTCTTCTGAGGGATTCCTGCCCATAGTAGTAGATGTAATGGTCATCTGAGTTAAATTCACCCATTCCAGTTCATTTCAGTTCGCTGATTCCTAGAATGTTGATATTCATTCTTGCCATCTCTAGTTTGACCACTTCCATTTTGCCTTGATTCATGGACCTGACATTTCGGGTTCCTATGCAATAGTGTTCTTTGCAGCATCAGACCTTTTTTCTATCACCAGTCACATCCACAGCTGGGTATTCTTTTGCTTTGGCCCCATCCCTTCATTCTTTCTGGAGTTATTTCTCCACTGATCTCCAGTAGTATATTGGGCCCCTACTGACCTGGGGAGTTTCTCTTTCAGTATCCTTTCATTTTGCCCTTTCATACTCTTCATGGGGTTCTCAAGGCAAGAATACTGAAGTGGTTTGCCATCCCCTTCTCCAGTGGACCACATTCTGTCAGACCTCTCCACCATGACCCGCCCATCTTGGGTGGCCCCACGGTCGTGGCTTAGTTTCATTTAGTTAGACAAAGCTGTGGTCCTAGTGTGATTAGATTGACTAGTTTTCTGTGAGTATGGATTCAGTGTGTCTGCCCTCTGATGTCCTCTTGCAACACCTACCGTCTTACTTGGGTTTCTCTTACCTTGGGTACGGGGTATCTCTTCATGGCTGTTCCAGCAACGTGCAGCCATTGCTCCTTACCTTGGATGAGGGGTATCTCCTCACCACCACCCTTCCTGACCTTCAATGTGAGATAGCTACTCTAGGTCCCCCTGCGCCCATGTAGCCATGGATCCTTGGATGTAGGGTGGGTCCTCCCGGCCACCGCCCCTGGCCTTAGGCTTAAGTGTGTGAGGTAGTTCCTCCCGACCGCCCCCCCCGACCTCGGATGTGGGGTAACTCCTCTCAGCCGTTCCCATTGCCATTGCAGTCTGGTACTCTCGGCCACTGCCCCTCACCTTGGACCTGGGGTAACTCCTCTTGGTTGCCACTCTTCAGGCATGAGGTCCTCCTGGCTTCTGCCCCTGACCCCGGACGTGGTGTGGCTCGTCTCAACTGCACTTAGTGTGCCGGTCGCAGCCACCTATGGTTAGGGCGCTGGTCTCAGAATGAGAGATATCTCAAGAATATGCTTGAGAAATATTTACTCTGGATTGCTAATTCTATGCATACTTTCCTGAAGCTATCTAGAATTGTTTTAGACCACAAGTTAAAGTAACAAATAGTGACATTGCCATGCAATTTTCACACATTGTGGGGTTCCTACTCAGCATTTAATTAGAATCATGATTAAATTATTCATTGTCTTTAGACATTTACCTGAGGAGAGAACATACTTGAACGTTTCACAAGATAAGAGAGATTTGTTATTTAAACTATTGAAATCATTGAAACAATTATGGTAGGACCTTTTATCATTTGCTGAAAGTCCTTGTGTCTTAAATTTCATTATTCAATTTTGTCACATTTAGTAGCTACAAAAAAAGTTAAAAAACTTTAATGATAAATTCTAATAGAAAATCTATGAATACTTTTGTTTCTTGTGATGGATACATTACAGTTTCCTATAGACTTGCTGCTGCTGCTGCTGCTAAGTTGCTTCAGTCGTGTCCGACTCTGTGCGACCCCACAGACGGAAGATCACCAGGCTCCCCTGTCTCTGGGATTCTCCAGGCAAGAACACTGGAGTGGGTTGCCATTTCCTTCTCCAATGCATGAAAGTGAAAAGTGAAAGTGACTTGCTAGTTTGTGGTAATTATTCTGTTGCCTTTGTTGGTCTCCTGTATTAAAAGTAACTCTGCACTTTGGATTGCCAATATTTTTATAGTGTTTAATGGAGAGGAAATGGACCATTGGCTATTTTTAGCATTTGAGCTTGAAACAATTAATATTTTTGGCTTATAAATTTTGGTAACATTATAGCAATAGGGCTTCTCTTTTCTTCTTCTTCTTTTTTTTTTTTTAACTTCTCATTGTCACACACAGAATCTTATTTCCCGGACCAGGGATGGAACCCTCATCCTTTCAGAGGAAGTTCTAATCACTGGACCACCAGGAAATCCCTATTTTCTAAATTTTTAATTGGTTAATTTCAGTTTATTAAATTGATCTATTTACATAAATTGCAGCAAAATCTTAGAATTTTCACTATCTAAAATTATAAAATGCAACATCAGGCAATTGTTTTACTATAATGTCCACCTTAATGATAAGACACACTTTGGCCTTAGGAAATTATTTACATAACATATCTTCCATGTTATGTCAGTTTATTATTTTTAAAAAATGGCTTCCTTTATTCTGTATGATAATAAGCCCCAGGTACCTTACATTATGGGATTACAGATTCTATTATACAACTGATTCTGTGAGTGTGTGCGTGTATAATTTTATTCTAAAACTTATAAAAACTTAACCCTTTCACTCTGGGATTCTTTGGTAATTGATTCATTTTGCTGTTCTGCAAACTGAGTCACTCACATTAGGAAAATATTCCAGTAATTATTTTATAGCACCATCTTTTTCTTGTTATGAAAAAGTTACTGCAGTATAGATTTCCCATTTTTAAAAGATTGCACTTAGAAAGTTGTTTGTTTTATCTCTTCCATTTTACTGCATAAAATACAAGACAATACACATTATATCTGTAGTTTTTTTTTTTTTTTTGAACTATGCCTTAGTATGTTTCATTTAATCTCTTTTTATTATGAATAATACTGAAGTAAGTGGTTCTGACTATTCAGTGAGGTGATTTAATCATGATATCATGAAAGTGTACAGGAATCAGGAAGACAGGAACAAATTTACTTGAAATTTGAGAAATTTTATAGAGTGTGAAATACTCTGGCATAACTTTGCATATCATAATTAGGTGAAACTCAGTACATATGATTTGTTGCCTTTATTTTTTTATATAAATTTATTTATTTTAATTGGAAGCTGATTACTTTACAATATTGTATTGATTTTGCCATACATTGAAATGAATACACCACGGGTGCACATGAGTTCCCCATCCTGAACCCCCCTCTCACCTCCCTCCCCATCCCATCCCTCTGGGTCATCCCACTGCACCAGCCCCAAGCATCTTCTGTCATGCATCAAACCTGGACTGGCAATTCATTTTACATATGACAATATACATGTTTCAATGCCATTCTCCCAAATCATCCCACCCTCGCCCTCTCCCACAGAGTCCAAAAGATTGTTATATACATCTGTGACTCTTTTGCTGTCTCACATAAATGGCTATCGTTACCATTTCTCTAAATTCCATATATGTACATTAGTATACTGTATTGGGGTTTTTCTTTCTGGCTTACTTCACTTTGTATAATAGGCTCCAGTTTCATCCACCTCATTAGAACTGATTCAAATGTATTATTTTAATGACTGAGTAATACTACATTGTATATATGTACCAAAGCTTTCTTATCCATTCATCTGCTGATGGACATCTAGGTTGCTTCCATGTCTTGGTTGTTTTAAACAGTGCTGTGATGAACATTGGGTACACGTGTCTCTTTCAATTCTGGTTTCCTTGGTGTGTATGCCTAGCAGTGGGATTGCTGGGTCATAAGGCAGTTCTATTTCCAGTTTTTTAAGGAATCTCCACACTTTTCTCCATAGTGGCTGTACTAGTTTGCATTCCCCCCAACAGTGTAAGAGAGTTCATTTTTGCACACCCTCTCCAGCATTTGTTGCTTCTAGACATTTGGATAGCAGCCATTCTGACTGGTATGAAATGGTACCTCATTGTGGTTTTGATTTACATTTCGCTGATAATGAGTGATGTTGAACATCTTTTCATGTGTTTGTTAGCCATCTGTATATCTGTTTTGGAGAAACCTCTATTTAGTTCTTTGGCCCATTTTTTGATTGGGTCGTTTATTTTTCTGGAATTGAGCTACAGGAGTTGCTTAAATATTTTTGAGATTAATTTTTTGTCAGTTGCTTCATTTGCTATTATTTTCTCCTATTCTGAAGCCTGTCTTTTCACCTTGCTTATAGTTTCCTTTGTTGTGCAGAAGCTTTTAATTTTAATTAGCTCCAATTTATTTATTTTTGCTTTTATTTCCAATATTCTGGGAGGTGGGTCATAGAGGATCCTGCTGTGATTTATGTCAGAGAGCGTTTTGCCTATGTTCTCCTCTAGGAGTTTTACAGTTCCTGGTCTTATGTTTAGATCTTTAATCCATTTTGAGTTTTGTTTGTGTGTGTGTGTGGTGTTAGAAAGTGTTCTAGTTTCATTCTTTACAAGTCTTTGGCCAGATTTCCAAGCACTACTTTTTAAAAAGATTGTCTTTTCTCCATTGTATATTCTTGCCTATTTTTTCAAAGATAAGCTGCCATAGGTGTGTGTATTTGTCTCTGGGCTTTCTATTTTGTTCCACTGATCTATATTTCTGTATTTGTGCCAGTAAAATACTGTCTTGATGACTGTGGCATTGTAGTAGATTTTGAAGTTAAGCAGGTTGATTTCTCCAGTTCCATTCTTATTTCTAAAGATTGCTTTGGTTATTCAAGGGTTTTTTTTTTTTTTTTTTTTTTGTATTTTATACACATTGTGAAATTATTTGTTCTAGCTCTGTGAAAAATACCATTGGTAGGTTGATAGGGATTGCATTGAATCTATAAATTGCTTTGGGTAGTATACTCATTTTCACTGTATTGATTTTTCCAATCCATGAACACTGTATATTGATCCAACTATTAGTGTAGTCTTTGATTTCTTTCACCAGTGTTTTATAGTTTTCCATATATAGGTCTTTAGTTTCTTTAGATACATATATTCCTAATTATTTTTTTTTTTTTTTCATTGCAATGGTCAATGAAATTGTTTCCTTACTTTCTCTTTCTATTTTCTCATTATTAGTATATAGGAATGCAAGGTATTTCTGTGTGTTGATTTTATATCCTGCAACTTTACAATATTCATTGATTAGCTCTAGTAGTTTTCTAGTGGCATAAGAGACTACTATCAGCAACTATATGCCAATACAATGGACATCTTGGAAGAAATAGACAAATTCTTAGAAAAGTACAACTTTCCAAAACTGAATCAGGAAGAAATAGAAGATCTTAACAGACCCATCACAAGTATGGAAATTGAAACTGTAATCAGAAATCTTCCAGTAAACAAAAGCCCAGGACCAGACAGCTTCACACCTGAATTCTACCAAAAATTTAGGGAAAAACTAACACCTATCCTCCTCAAACTCATCCAGAAAATTGCAGAGGAAGATGAACTTCCAAACTCATTCTATGAGGCCACCATTACCCTAATACCAAAACCTCACAAAGATGCCACAAAAAAAGAAAACTACAGGCCGATGTCACTGATGAACATAGATGCAAAAACCCTTAATAAAATTCTAACAAACAGAATCCAACAACACATTAAAAAGATTATACATCATGACCACGTGGGCTTTATCCCAGGGATGCAAGGATTCTTTAATATCCACAAATCAATCAATGTAATACACACATTAACAAATTGAAAGATAAAAACCATATGATTATCTCAATAGGTGCAGAGAAAGCCTTTGACAAAATTCAACATGCATTTATGATAAAAACTCTCCAGAAAGCAGCAATAGAAGGATCATACTTCAACATAATAAAATGTATATATGACAAACCTACATAAAACATTATCCTCAATGGTGAAAAATTGAAATCATTTTTCCTAAAGTTAGGTGCAAGAAAAGGGTGCCCACTCTCACCAGTACAATTCAACATAGTTTTAGAAGTTTTGGCCACAGCAATCAGAACAGAAAAAGAAATAAAAGGAATCCAGATTTGAAAAGAAGAAGTAAAACTCTCACTGTTTGCAGATGACATGATCCTCTATATAGAAAACCCTACAGACTCCAGCAGAAAATTACTAGAGCTAATCAATGAATACAGTAAACTTTTAGGATATAAAATCAATACACAGAAATCCTTTACATTCCTATACACTAATAATGATAAAATATAAATATAAATTAAGGGAATCATTGCATTCAGCATTCTGCATTTCTAAAGTCACAATTTATCTTTTAAGATTCCATTAATTTTTAAGATTTTTTTTGTACCATTAGCTCAATAAGTTCTTTTAATGCTGGTAAGAAGTAGTTATACTTGGAAGACACATCATATAATGAATAATTTATTCTGGGAATGGAAATACTGCAATAAAATTAAATAAATTTTCTGTTTTTTTTGTTTGTTTTTCTCATACATTCTATTAAAATTTACACATTTGAAATAGTCTGCAATAAATACATACATTTATATTTGTATCTGCAAACATTTTAGGAATAATAGTTAAGCATCCACATATACTATTAATCTCTACCCAAAACACCAATACAGTATACTAACGCATATATGTGGAATTCAGAAAGATTGTAACGATAACCCTGTTAGCGAGACAGCAAAACAGACACAGATGTATAGAACAGTCTTTTGGACTCTGTGGGAGAGGGAGAGGGAGGAATGATTTGGCAAAATGGCACTGAAACATGTATAATATCATATATGAAACGAATCACCAGTCCAGGTTTGATGCATGATACTGGATGCTTGGGGCTGGTGTACTGGGATGACCCAGAGAGATGGTACAGGGAGGAAGGTGGGAAGAAGGTTCAGGATGGAGAACACGTGTATACCTGTGGTGGATTCATGTTGATGTATGGCAAAACCAATACAATATTGCAAAGTAATTAACCTCCAATTAAAATAAATAAATTTTATTAAATGAATAAATTTATATTAAAAATAAAAATTAAAAGATGATGCTGTTAAGTTGCTGCACTAAGTTAGTCAGTCAGTTCAGTCTCTAAGTTGTGTCCAACCCTTTGCGATCCCATGAACCACAGCACGCCAGGCCTCCCTGTGCATCACCAACTCCCGGAGTTTACTCAAACTCACATCCATCAGGTCGGTGATGCCATCCAGCCATCTCATCCTCTGTCGTCCTCTTCTCCTCCTGCCCCCAATCCCTCCCAGCATCAGAGTCTTTTGCAATGAGTCAATTCTTTGCATGAAATGGCCAAAGTACTGGAGTTTCAGCTTTAGCATCATTCCTTCCAAAGAACACCCAGGACTGATGTCCTTAGAATGGACTGATTGGATCTCCTTGCAGTCCAAGGGACTCTCAAGAGTCTTCTCCACCACCACAGTTCAAAAGCATCAGTTCTTTGGTGCTCAGCTTTCTTCACAGTCCAACTCTCACATCCATGCATGACCAATGGGAAAACCATAGCCTTGACTAGACGGGCCTTTGTTGGCAAAATAATGTCTCTCTTTTGCCATATGCTATCTATGTTGCTACACTCAATATGCCAGCAAATTTGGAAAACTCAGCAGTGGACACAGGATTGGAAATTTCAGTTTTCATTCCAACACCAAAGAAAGGAAACTCTAAAGAATGCTTACATTACCACATAATTGCATTCATTTCACATGCTAGTAAAGTAGTGCTCAAAATTCTCCAAGCTAGGCTACAACTGCATGTGAAACAAGAACATCTGGATATTCAAGCTGAATTTAGAAAAGGCAAAGGAATCAGAGATGAAATTGCAAACATGTATTGGATCATAGGAAAAAAAAAAAAAAGAAGTTCTAAAAAAATCTACTTCTGCTTTATTCACTATGCCAAAACCTTTGACTGTGGATTACAACAAACTGTAAAATTCTTCAAGAGATGGGAATTTCGGAAAATTCTTCAAGAGATGGGAATTTCGGAAAATTCTTCAAGAGATGTGAATTTTTCTTGGGAAAACTGAATACAGGTCAAGAAGCATAGTTAGAAATGGACATGGAACAATAGACTGATGTACATTCCAGTCTGTTGCTGATCAGAGTGTGGCCAGGCAGCTTGGACTGATAAAGGTTTTCCTTGCCCATGAATCATGTAGAGTACACATTCAGTCTTGCCTTCTCATCACCATAGCTTCTTCTAACATCCAGGTGAAGGAACTGGGAAAACATGCCTCTGGCCAGGCTTTTGAGCTGATTCTCAGCACTCAATCAAAATAATTTCCCCCAGAATTTCTCCTTTCCCCTAATAAGGATGAGGATCTTTCTCTGGAGGAAATTCAGAAGAAATTAGAAGCTACAGAAGAAAGACACAAGTCCCACGAAACTGAGGTCTTGAAGCAGCTTGGTGAGAAATGGGAGCACAAGAAAGAAGTGCTTCAGAAAATGGTAGTGAAGAACAAAGTCAGTAAAATGGCAGAAGACAAGCTGACCAAAAAGATGGAAGACAACAAAGAGAAGTGAGAAGCACACGGCTGCCAAACGGGACCATTTACAAGAGGACAAGCACACGGAGGAAGTGCAGAACAACAAAGAGTCCAAAGTCCCTGCTGATGAGACTAAAGCCAACTAATTTGTTCTGAGAACTGACTTTCTCCCCCTTCCCTTCCTAAATATCCTAAGACTGTACTGGCTAGTGTAATTTTACTTACCTCCACACCTGAAAAATATTCTAGAAGCTGAGGTAGGACTTTATAGGTAGATTCAGACCATATGATGTTGATTTAGGGGCAAAACGGAAGAAATAAAAAGTGTATTCCTCATTTTCTAAATTGTTGAAGTATTTCTAATAGAGCTATTTTTCTTGTTGCATTTTTTTTCTACTTCAGTACACCTAGTGTGCTGGGTTAATGACTAGTACTGTATTGGTTCCATGAAAACATGCCTGTGAAAAGAGGATGTAGTGGCTTCTTTCAAATTGTTAGATGTTGAATATGTGTTGTCTTTAAATCCCAATTTTGGTACAAGTGTCTCTTTCAATTCTGGTTTCCTCAGTGTGTATGCCCAGCAGTAGGATTGCTGAGTCATAAGGCAGTTCTATTTCCAGTATTTTAAGGAATCTCCACACTATTATCCATAGAGGCTGTACTAGTTTGCATTTCCACCAACAGTGTAAGATCAGATCAGATCAGATCAGTCGCTCAGTTGTGTCCGACTCTGCGAACCCATGAATCACAGCATGCCAGCGCTCCCTGTCCATCACCAACTCCCGGAGTTCAGTGAGACTCACATCCATCGTGTCAGTGATGCCATCCAGCCATCTCATCCTCTGTTGTCCCCTTCTCCTCCTGCTCCCAATCCCTCCCAGCATCAGAGTCTTCTCCAATGAGTCAACTCTTCACATGAGGTGGCCAAAGTACTGGAGTTACAGCTTTTGCATCATTCCTTCCAAAGAAATCCCAGGGCTGATCACCTTCACAATGAACTGGTTGGATCTCCTTGCAGTTCAAGCAACTCTCGAGAGTCTTCTCCAACACCACAGTCCCAAAGCTCAATTCTTCTGCGCTCAGACTTCTTCAGAGTCCAACTCTCACATCCATACATTACCACAGGAAAACCCATAGCCTTGACTAGGCGAACCTTTGTTGGCAAAGTAATGTCTCTGCTTTTGAATATGCTATCTAGGACGGTCATAACTTTTCTTCCAAGGAGTAAGTGTCTTTAAATTTCATGGCTGCAGTCACCATCTGCAGTGATTTTGGAGGCCCCCAAAATAAAATCTGACACTGTTTCCACTGTTTCTCCATCTACTTCCCATGTAGTGATGTGACCAGATGCCATGATCTTCATTTTCTGAATGTTGAGCTTTAAGCCAACCTTTTCACTCTCCATTTTCACTTTCATCAAGAGGCTTTTTAGTTCCTCTTCACTTTCTGCCATAAGGGTGGTGTCGTCTGCATATCTGAGGTTATTGATATTTCTCCCGCCAATCTTGATTCCAGCTTGTGTTTCTTCCAGTCCAGCATTTCTCATGATGTACTCTGCATATAAGTTAAATAAACACGGTGACAATATACAGCCTTGACGTACTCCTTTTCCTATTTGGAACCAGGCTGTTCTTTCATGTCCAGTTCTAACTGTTACTTCCTGATCTGCATACAAATATCTCAAAAGGAAGATCAGCTGGCCTGGTATTCTCATATCTTTCAGAATTTTCCACAGTTTACTGTGATCCACACAGTCAAAGACTTTGGCATAGTCAATAAAGCAGAAATAGATGTTTTTCTGGAACTCTCTTGCTTTTTCCATGATCCAGTGGATGTTGACAATTTGATCTCTGGTTCCTCTGCCTTTTCTAAAACCAGCTTGAATATCAGGAAGTTCACGGTTCACATATTGCTAAAGCCAGGAGTTACCCCGCATTCGAGGTCAGGAGCGGTGACAAGAGGAGTTACCCCACTTCCGAGGTCAGGGATGTCAGCCTGGAGGAGATACCCCAGGTCCCAAGCCCGAGGCCAGGGGTGGCGGGCGGAAGGAGCTACCCCCCGCCCCCACACATGAAGCCAAGGGCTGCAGACGGGAGGAGCAACCCCACACCTGAGGTCAGGGGCGGTGGCCAGGAGGACCAACCCCACGTCCAAGGAACCATGGCTGTGAGGGCACAGGAGGGCCTAGAGGAGCTATCCCACATTGAAGGTCAGGAAGGGTGGCGGTGAGGAGATAGCCCTCATCCAAGGTAAGGAGCAGTGGCTGAGCTTTGCTGGAGCAGCCATGAAAAGATACCCACACACAAGGTAAGAGAAACCCAAGTCAGATGGTAGGTGTTGCAAGAGGGCATCAGAGGGAAACACACTGAAACCATACTCACAGAAAACTAGTCAATGTAATTACACTAGGACCACAGCCTTGTCTAACTCAGTGAAACTAAGCCATGCCCATAGGGCAACCCAAGACGGGAGGGTCATGGTGGAGAGATTTGACAGGATGTGGTCCACTGGAAAAGGGAATGGCAAACCATTTCAGTATTCTTGCCTTGAGAACCCCATGAAAAGACAAAATGAAAGGATACTGAAAGAGAAATTCCCCAGGTCAGTAGGGGCCCAATATGCTACTGGAGATCTGTGGAGAAATAACTACAGAAAGAATGAAGGGATGGGGCCAAAACAAAAAGAATACCCAGCTGTGGATGTGTCTGATGATAGAAGCAAGGTCCAATGATGTAAAGAGCAATATTGCATAGGAGCCTGGTATGTCAGGTCCATGAATCAAGGCAAATTGGAAGTGGTCAAACAAGAGATGGCCAGAGTGAATGTGGACATTCTAGGAATCAGCGAACTGAAATGGACAGGAATGGGTGAATTTAACTCAGATGACCATTATATCTACTACTGTGGGCAGGAACCCCTCAGAAGAAATGGAGTGGCCATCATGGTCAACAAAAGAGTCCACAATGCAGTACTTGGATGCAATATCAAAAATGACAGAATGATCTCTGTTCGTTTCCAAGGCAAACCATTCAATGTCACAGTAATCCAAGTCTATGCCCCAACCAGTAACGCTGAAGAAGCTGAAGTTGAACGGTTCTATGAAGATCTACAAGACCTTTAAGAATTAATACCCAAAAATGATGTCCTTTTCATCCTAGGGGACTGGAATGCAAAAGTAGGAAGCCAAGAAACACTTAGAATAACAGGCAAATTTGACTTTGGAATACAGAATGAAGCAGGGCAAAGACTACTAGAGTTTTGCCAAGAAAATGCACTAGTCATAACAAACACCTTCTTCCAACAACACCAGAGAAGACTATACATGGAAATCACCAGATGGTCAACACCGACATCAGATTGATTATATTCTTTGCAGCCAAACATGGAGAATGCACAGAAATAGAAGAAAACAACAGAATGGGAAAGACTAGGGATCTCTTCAAGAAAATCAGAGATACTAAAGGAACATTTCATGCAAAGATGGGCACGATAAAGGACAGAAATGGTATGGACCTAACAGAAGCAGAAGATATTAAGAAGAGGTGGCAAGAATACACAGAAGAACTGTAGAAAAAAGAGCTTCACAACTCAGATAATCATGATGGTGTGATCACTGACCTAGAGCCAGACATCCTGGAATGTGAAGTCAAGTGGGCCTTAGAAAGCATCACTATGAACAAAGCTAGTGGAGGTGATGGAATTCCAGTGGAGCTATTCTAAATCCTGAAAGATGATGCTGTGAAAGTGCTACACTCAATATGCCAGCAAATTTGGAAAACTCAGCAGTGGCCACAAGATTGGAAAAGGTCAGTTTTCATCCCAATCCCAAAGAAAGGAAATGCCAAAGAATGCTCAAACTACTGCACAATTGCACTCATCTCACATGCTAGTAAAGTACTGCTCAAAATTCTCCAAGCCAGGCTTCAGCAATATGTGAAACGTGAACTTCCTGATGTTCAAGCTGGTTTTAGAAAAGGCAGAGGAACCAGAGATCAAATTGCCAACATCCGCTGGATCATGGAAAAAGCAAGAGAGTTCCAGAAAAACATCTATTTCTGCTTTATTGACTATGCCAAAGCCTTTGACTGTGTAGATCACAATAAACTGTGGACAGTTCTGAAAGAGATGGGAATACCATACCACCTGATCTGCCTCTTGAGAAATCTGTATGCAGGTCAGGAAGCAACAGTAAGAACTGGTCATGGAACAACAGACTGGTTCCAAATAGGAAAAGGAGTACGTCAAGGCTGCATATTGTCACCATGTTTATTTAACTTATATGCAGAGTTCATCATGAGAAATTCTGGACTGGAAGAAACACAAGTTGGAATCAAGATTGCTGGGAGAACTATCAATAACGTCAGATATGCAGATGACACCACCCTTATGGCAGAAAGTGAAGAGGAGCTAAAAAGCCTCTTGATGAAACTGAAAGTGGAGAGTGAAAAGGTTGGCTTAAAGCTCAACATTCAGAAAAAGAAGATCATGGCATCTGGTCACACCACTACATGGGAAGTAGATGGAGAAACAGTGGAAATAGTGTCAGACTTTATTTTTCTGGGCTCCAAAATCACTGCAGATGGTGACTGCCGCCATGAAATTAAAAGACGCTTACTCCTTGGAAGAAAAGTTATGACCGTCCTAGATAGCATATTCAAAAGCAGAGACATTACTTTGCCAACAAAGCTTCACCTAGTCAAGGCTATGGTCCTTCCTGTGGTCATGTATGGATGTGAGAGCTGGACTGTGAAGAAGGCTGAGCACTGAAGAATTGATGCTTTTGAACTGTGGTGCTGGAGAAGACTCTTGAGAGTCCCTTGGACTGCAAGGAGATCCAACCAGTCCATTCTGAAGAAGATCAGCCCTGGGATTTCTTTGGAAGGAATGATGCTAAAGCTGAAACTCCAGTATTTTGGCCACCTCATGCGAAGAGTTGACTCATTGGAGAAGACTCTGATGCCGGGAGGGATTGGGGACAGGAGGTCAAGGGGACGAGAGAGGATGAGATGGCTGGATGGCATCACTGACTCGATGGATGTGAGTCTGGGTGATCTCTGGGAGTTGGTGATGGACAGGGAGGCCTGGCGTGCTGCGGTTCATGGGGTCGCAAAGAGTTGGACACGACTGAGCGACTGATCTGATCTGATCTGATCTGATACAGTCAAAAAAACAAGACCAGGAGCTGACTGTGGCTCAGACCATGAACTCCTTATTGCCAAATTCAGATTTAAATTGAAGAAAGTAGGGAAAGCCACTAGACCATTCAGGTATGACCTAAATCAAATCCTTTATGATTAATTAGTGGAAATGAGAAATAGATTTAAGGGCCAAGATCTGATAGATAGAGTGCCTGATGAACTATGGACTGAGGTTTGTGACATTGTACAGGAGACAGGGATCAAGACCATCCCCATGGAAAAGAAATGCAAAAAAGCAAAATGGCTCTCTGGGGTGGCCTTACAAATAGATATGAAAAGAAGAGAAGCAAAAAGCAAAGGAGAAAAGGAAAGATATAAACATCTGAATGCAGAGTTCCAAAGAATAGCAAGAAGAGATAAGAAAGCCTTCTTCAGCGAGCAGTGCAAAGAAATAGAGGAAAACAACAGAATGGGAAAGACTAGAGATCTCTTCAAGAAAATCACAGATACCAAAGGAACATTTCATACAAAGATGGGCTCAATAAAGGACAGAAATGTTATGGACCTAATAGAAGCCGAAGATATATACAGAAGAACTGTACAAAAAAGATCTTCATGACCCAGACAATCACGATGATGTGATCACTGACCTAGAGCCAGACATCCTGGAATTTGAAGTCAAGTGGGCCTTAGAAAGCAGCACTACGACCAAAGCTAGTGGAGGGGATGGAATTCCAGTGGAGCTATTTCAAATCCTGAAAGATGATGCTGTGAAAGTGCTGCACTCAATATGCCAGCAAATTTGAAAAACTCAGCAGTGGCCACAGTTCTGGAAAAGGTCAGTTTTCATTCCAATCCCAAAGAAAAGCAATGCCAAAGGATGCTAAAACTACCGCACAATTGCACTCATCTCACACACTAGTAAATTAATGCTCAAAATTCTCCAAGCCAGGCTTCAGCAGTATGTGAACAGTGTAAGAGGGTTCCCTTTTCTCCACACCCTCTCCAGCATTTATTGCTTGTAGACTTTTGGATCACAGCCATTCTGACTGCCGTGAAATGGTACCTCATAGTGGTTTTGATTTGCATTTCTCTGATAATGAGTGATGTTGAGCATCTTTTCATGTGTTTGTTAGCCATCTGTATGTCTTCATGTTGATATATGGCATAACCAATACAATAAAGTTAAAAAATAAAATAAAATAAAAAATCCCAATTGTTTTCTGATCTTACAGATACTATAGCACTTGATGGTTAATAAAACTGCAGAGTGCTGTTAAAAAAAAAAAAGAAAGAACAGACTGGCTCAAAATTAGCAAGAGTACTATTAGACTGTATGTTGTCACCCTGCTTACTTAACTTAAAGGCAGAATCAGATCAGATCAGATCAGTCGCTCAGTCGTGTCCGACTCTTTGCGACCCCATGAACCACAGCACGCCAGGCCTCCCTGTCCATCACCAGCTCCCGGAGGTCACTCAGACTCGCATCCATCTAGTCAGTGATGCCATCCAGCCATCTCATCCTCTGTCGTCCCCTTCTCCTCCTGCCCTCAATCCCTCCCAGCATCAGAGTCTTCTCCAATAAGTCAACTCTTCGCATGAGGTGGCCAAAATACTGGAGTTTCAGCTTTAGCATCATTCCTTCCAAAGAAATTCCAGGATTGATCTCCTTCAGAATGGACTGGTTGGATCTTCTTGCAGTCCAAGGGACTCTCAAGAGTCTTCTCCAACACCACAGTTCAAAAGCATCAATTCTTCGGCGCTCAGCCTTCTTCACAGTCCAGCTCTCACATCCATACATGACCACAGGAAAGACCATAGCCTTGACTAGGCGAATACATCATGTGAAATGCCAGACCGGATGAAGCACAATCTGGAATCAAGGTTGCTGGGAGAACTATCAACAATCTCAGATATGCAGATGATAAAAAGAGAAACTAAAAAGCCTCTTGATGAACGTGAAAGAGGAGATTGAAAAAGCTGGCTTAAAACTCAACACTCAAAAATCTAAGATTGTGGCATCCAGTCCCATCACTTCATGGCAAATAGATGGGGAAACAGTGACAGACTATTTTTCTTGGACTCATATATCACTGCAGATGGTGACTGCCACCATGCAATTAAAAGACTCTTGCTCCTTGGAAGAAAAGCTATGATAAACCTAACCAGTTCAGTCACTCAGTTGTGTCTGGCTCTTTGCGACCCAAGGAACTGCAACATGCCAGACTTCCCTGCCCAAAATCAACTCCTGGAGCTTGCTGAATCTCATGTCCATCAAGATTGTGATGGCATCCAAACATCTTATCCTCTGCAATCCCTTTCTCCTCTGGCTTTCAATATTTCCCAGCATCAGAGTCTTTTCTAATGAGTTAATTCTTCACATCAGTTGGCCATAGTACTGGAGCTTCAGGTTCAGCATCATTCCTTCCAATGTATATTCAGGGTTTGTTTCCTTTAGGATTGACTGGTTTGATCTCCTGATAAATTTAGACAACATACTAAAAAACAGAGCATTACATTGCCAAAGATCCGTATAGTCAAAGCTATGTGCTTTTTTCAACTACTCATGTATGAAGGATGTGAGGGTTGGGCCATAAAAAGGCTGAGTGCTGAAGAATTGATACTTTTGAACTGTGGTATCGGAAAAGACCTTAAGAGTTCCTTGGACTGCAAGGAGATCAGACCTTTCATAAAGGAAATTAGTTCTGAATATTCATTGGAAGGAATGATACTGAAGCTGAACCTCCAATAATTTGGACACCTGATGTGAAGAACTAAATCATTGAAAAAGACCTTAATGCTGGAAAAGACTGAAGGTAGGAACAGAAGGGGATGGCAGAGGATGAGGTGTCTTGATGGCCTTGCCAACTCAATGGACATGAGTTTGAGCAAGCTCTGAGAGATGGTGAAGGACAGGGAAGCCTGGAATGCTGATACTGACTGATACCTAATTGCTATGAAATTGAGTTTAAGAACACGATGGAGTATTACTCAGCCATTAAAAATAATACATTTGAATCAGTTCTAATGAGGTGGATGGAACTGGAGCCTATTATACAGAGTGAAGTAAGCCAGAAAGAAAAACACAAATACAGTATACTAACGCATATATATGAAATTTAGAAAGATGGTAACAATCACCCTGCTTATGAGACAGCAAAAGAGACACTGATGTATAGAACAGACTTTTGGACTCTGGGACTGGGAGAGGGTGGGACGATTGGGGAGAATAGCATTGAAATATGTATAATATCATATCTGAAATGAGTCAGTCCAGGTACGATGCCCCATAACAGATGCCTGGGACTGGAGCACTGGGATGACCTGGAGGGATGGTGTGGGAAGGGGGAGGGAGGAGGGTTCAGGATGGGGAACACGTGTATTCTGGTGGCAGATCCATCTCGATGTATAGTAAAAGTAATACAATATTGTAAAGTTAAGAAAAATTAAAATAATAATAATAATAATAATAAAATAAAAAATAAAATAAAATCCTACTGAACCAGTTCAAAAAAAAAAAAAAAAGAAGAAATAATTTTTAATTCACATACCATCCCCCAGAGTTCACTCAAACACACATCCATCGGGTCGGTGATGCCATCCAGCCATCTCATCCTCTGTCATCCCCTTCTCCTCCTGCCCCCAATCCCTCCCACCATCAGAGACTTTTCCAATGAATCAACTCTTCGCATAAGATGGCCAAAGTACTGAAGTTTCAGCTTTAGCGTCATTCCTTCCAAAGAACACTGGGGCTGATCTCTTTCAGAATGGACTGGTTGGATCTCCTTGCAGTCCAAGGGACTTTCAAGAGACTTCTCCAAGACCACAGCTCAAAAGGATCAATTCTTCCGCACTCAGCTTTCTTCACAGCCCAACTCTAGCATCCTTACATTACCACGGGGAAAACCATAGCCTTGACTAGATGGAACTTTGTTGGCAAAGTAATGTCTCTGCTTTTCAATATGCTATCTAGTTTGGTCATAACTTTCCTTCCAAGGAGTAAGCGTCTTTTAATTTCATGGCTGAAATCACCATCTGCAGTGATTTTGGAACCCCCAAAAGTAAAGTCTGACACTGTTTCCTTCTCTATTTCCCATGAAGTGATGGGACTAGATGCCCTGATCTTCGTTTTCTGAATGTTGAGCTTTAAGACAACTTTTTCACTCTCTTCTTTCACTTTCATCAAGAGGCTTTTGAATTCCTCTTCACTTTCTGCCATAAGGGTGGTGTCATCTGCATATCTGAGGTTATTGATATTTCTCCCTGTAATCTTGTTTCCAGCTTGTGCTTCTTCCAGTCCAGCGTTTCTCCTTATATACTCTGCATATAAGTTAAATAAGCAAGGTGACAATATACAGCCTTCACGTACTCCGTTTTCTATTTGGAACCAGTCTGTTGTTCCATGTCCAGTTCTAACTGTTGCTTCCTGACCTGCATATAGGTTTCTCAAGAGGCAGGTCAAGTGGTATGGTATTCCCATCACTTTAAGTTTTCCACAGTTTATTGTGATCCACACAGTCAAAGGCTTTGGCATAATAAATAAAGCAGAAATAGATGTTTTTATGAAACTCTCTTGCTTTTTCATTTTAAGCTATCTCAATTCTTGAAATAGGTTCTGGTGATACTCCATAATTAGTTTTTTGCCTGGATTTAAAGAAGCAGATGTATGATATTGGAAAAGAGATTAGTTTACTCTCATGCCTCATATGAGAGTAAGTTATTTTTCTTATTCTTGTAATTTTCTACAAGCAATTTTTGAAAATGTAATGGCAATCAATACATAAATAACCATGGACACAAGGAGAAAAGACAACTTGCTATTGAACAATAACAAAATAGAGAATGCAATGATTCCCAGGGAGTTGAAATATAGGGATTAGCCTTTAAATTAGTATGATTTCTCTGTTCACAGCAATAATGAAAAGATGAATAAGTTATTAGAACACTGAGTAAAATTTTTAAGTCTCAAAAAATTAGTAATCAAGTAAAAACTAAATATAGAAATATAACACCAAATAAACACAGATGAACACAGAGGTGTGTGTGCTCAGTCATTTCAGTTATGTCTGACCTTGTGGCCCTATGGAATGAAGCCCACCAGGCTCCTCTATCCATGAGAATCTACAGGCACATATATTGGAATGGTCTGTAATTTCCTCCTGCAGGAGAGCCAAACACAGAGATATAATGATTTGTTATATGTAATATAGAATGAAACTCAAAAGTTGAATGAGTGGGAAGTATATGAGACAGTGTGAGTGTTATAGAGGATAAAATAATGTGTAGCAAGCAGGTATTTGGAATCCCAAAAGGAGGGGTGTAAAAGCAATATTAGCAGAGATGATATACAATGATTGTGCACAAGGGATAAACAACATCAAATTAGTTTCAAAAATTTCTTAACACCAAAACAAATTTTAAAATTTTTATATTTATCTCTATTCTTCTGTCTCTTTACCATCTATTTATTTATATGTCTGTGTATCTACACCATGTATCTACTTATATTATCTATTTATAAACCACTTGACATTTCACAGCAAAACTGATGAAAACTAATAAGGAAATGCAATCGTTTTTAGAAAAAAAGTATTTTTCTTAAAATATAATTAACACACCATGATATTTATTCTTTTATACTATACAATAAAGTCATTCAAAGTAAATTCACAACGTCTCACGTTACTTATTATTAATTACAGAACAGTTTCATTACTCTCAATTTTTCTTCCCCTAAGCCTCTGGCAAGCATTGATCTATTTTCCGTCTCTAAAGAATTACTCATTCTGGATACTTCATATAAGTGAAAATCATAAAATGCACGATATTTTGTGCCTGGCAGTTTTCAGTTAGCATAATGTTCTCAAGATTCATTCATGTTGTAGAGTATATCAACAGTACAACCTTTTCTTATTCTTGAAGAATATTCCATTGCATGAATGCATAACATTTATTTATATAAATAAATTTTGGGCTATGGCAGTTAATGTGTAAATTTTCATGTACAAATATCTTTATTTTCTTTCAATATGTTCCTAGAAATAAAGTTGCAGTGTTAATGGCATTTGAGTTTTATGTAATTTTCATGTGTAAGTAGTATCTATATTTTTTGCTTCAACCATTTGAAAATGGAAAAATAATTCTTAGCCCATGGACAGTGATAAAATAAACAGCAAGCATTCTCTGGTACAAATGCCATGATGAATCAATCCTTACACAATTCCTGGAGGAGAAGAGCTACACTGTTGTCCCTCTTAGGCAGCAGACCATGTCCTCTATGTTCACTTCACACCACTGTAAACCTGCCCAGGCCTTCTTATCAAATTTTAATGTTTGCACATGGGAAACAAATCGACAACTCTATCTATTTAACTTCATCCTAGAGTCTTTAATTTTATGAAAAAAAAAAAAAAAGATATTTTTTCAACTTTGTTTTAGGGAATACAAAAGTAGGAAGTCAAGAAACTCCTATAGTAACAGGCAAATTTGGCCTTAGAATATGGAATGAAGCAGGGCAAAGGTTAATAGAGTTTTGCCAAGAGAACACACTGGGCATAGAAAAAAAAAAAAAAAAACAACTCTTCCAACAACACAAGAGAAGACTCTACACATGAACGTCACCAGATGGTCAACACTGAAATCAGATTGATTATATTTTTTGCATCCAAAGATATAAAAGCTCTATACAGTCAGCAAAAACAAGACCAGGAGCTGACTGTGGCTCAGACCATGAACTCCTTATTGCCAAATTCAGACTGAAATTGAAGAAAGTAGGGAAAGACACTAGACAATTCAGGTATGACCTAAATCAAATTTCTTATGATTATACAATGGAAGTGAGAAATAGATTTAAGGGCCTAGATCTGATAGATATAGTGCCTGATGAACTATGGATGGAGGTTCATGACATTGTACAGGAGACAGGGATCAAGACCACCCCCAAGAAAAAGAAATGCAAAAGAGCAAAATGGCTGTCTGGGGAGGCCTTACAAATAGCTGTGAAAAGAAGAGAAGTGAAAAGCAAGGGAGAAAGGGAAAGATATAAACATCTGAATGCAGAGTTCCAAAGAAGAGCAAGAAGAGATAAGAAAGCATTCCTCAGTGATCAGTGGAAAGAAATAGATGAAAACAACAGAATGGGAAACACTAGAGATCTCTTCAAGAAAATTAGAGATACCAAGGGAACATTTCATGCAAAGATGGGCTTGATAAAGGACAGAAATGATATGGACCTAACAGAAGCAGAAGATATTAAGAAGAGGTGGCAAGAATACACAGAAGAACTGCACAAAAAAGCTCTACACGACCAAGATAATCACGATGGTATGATCACTCACCTAGAGCCAGACATTCTGGAATGTGAAGTCAAGTGGGCCTTATGAAGCATCACTATGAACAAAGCTAGTGGAGGGGATGGAATTTCAGTTGAGCTCATTTAAATCCTTAAAGATGATGCTGTGAAAGTGCTGCACTCAATATGCCAGCAAATCTGGCAAACTCAGCAGGGGCCACAGGTCTGGAAAAGGTAAGTTTTCATTCCAATCCCCAAGAAATGCAATATCAAAAAATGCTCAAACTACCACACAATTGCACTCATCTCACATGCTAGTAAAGTAATGCTGAAAATTCTTCAAGTCAGGCCTCAACAATACGTTAATTGGGAACTTCCATATGTTCAATCTGGTTTTAGAAAAGGCAGAGGAACCAGAGATCAAATTGCCAACATTTGCTGGATCATGGAAAAAGCAAGAGAGTTCCAGAAAAACATCTATTTCTGCTTTATTGACTATGCCAAAGCCTTTGACTGTGTGGATCACAATAAACTATGGAAAATTCTGAAAGAGATGGGAATACCAGACCACCTGACCTGACTCTTGAGAAATCTGTGTGAAGGTCAGGAAGCGATAGTTAGAATTGGACATGGAACAACAGACTTTTTCCAAATAGGAAAAGGATTACATCAAAGCTGTATATGGTCACCCTGCTTATTTAACTTATATGCAGAGTACATCATGAGAAACACTGGGCTTGAAGAAGCACAAGCTGGAATCAAGATTGCCAGGAGAAATATCAGTAACCTCAGATATGCAGATGGCACCACCCTTATGGCAGAAATTGAAGAGGAACTAAAGAGCCTCTTGATGAAAGTGAAAGAGGAGAGTGAAAAGTTGGCTTAAAGCTCAACATTCAGAAAACAAAGATTATAGCATCTAGGCCCATCACTTCATGGGAAATAGAGGGGGAAACAGGAGAAACAGTGTCAGAGAGTATTTTTTTTTTTGGCGGGGGGGTGTCCAAATTCACTGCAGATGGTGATTGCAGCCATTAAGTTAAAAGACGTTTACTCCTTGGAAGAAAAGTTATGACTAAACTAGCCAACCAATAGATAACATATTCAAAAGCAGAGACATTACTTTGCCAACAATGGTTCGTCTTGTCAGGGCTATGGTTTTTCCAATGGCCGTTTGTGGATGTGAGAGTTGGAATGTGAAGAAGGCTAAGCACTGAAGAATTGATGCTTTTGAACTGTGGTGTTGGAGACGACTCTTGAGAGTCCCTTGGACTACAAGGAGATCCAACCATTCTATCCTAAAGGAAATCAGTCCTGGCTGTTCACTGGAAGGACTGATGTTAAAGCTGAAACTCCAATACTTTGGCAACCTCATGCGAAGAGTTCACTCATTGGAAAAGATTCTTATTCTGGGAGGAATTGGGGGCAGGAGGAGAAGGGGACGACAGAGGATGAGATGGCAGGATGACATCACCGACTCGATGGACATGATTTTGAGAGAATTCCGGGAGTCGGTGATGCAGGGAAGCCTGGCATGCTGCAATTCATGGGGTGGCAAAGAGTCAGATATGACTGAGCGACAGAACTGATATGAACTGAACTGAACAGATAAAATATATTATGTTGAATGTAGGTGCTTTAAACTCTATACAAGGTATACTCAAAAGAACAGGACTTATTATTTGTTTAAAAGTAAAATGTAAATGCGTAGAAAAAAAGAAAACCTGATAAAACAGTTAAAATTACTTAAAATTAAAATAAACAGAAAAAAATAACTCAAATAATGGATACCTCAAGAAGTGCAAAATAAAGTTTGAAAAACAGAGTTGGAAACAGCAATGAAAAATTTGGAGTCAGAAATAGCTGTGGTAATGACATAGAATCCTGAACTTTTAATTCTGTGATTCAGTTTGGAAGGGATTAGATTGCAGACAACATAATATGCATTGGAAAAAAAAAATAGAGAGCATAGAGAATGAAATAAAACATGTGTTACATTGGAAAGAACAGAATGCCAACATAGGAGTGCACTGCATTGCAGTGAAGAGAGAAGAGAGTTGAGGGTTTCAGTATAGAGATCATGGCTGATTAACAATTTCCATATGCTACCTAGCTTCAGGAAGAGGCAACTCATTTAAAATTTAAATTCTCATCTGAAAATTTAGCTCTAGGGCTCAGGACACCTCATCACCTATGTAAAAAAATCTTTAAAAAATAAATGAATAAATAAAATCATCACTCACCTCTCCTTGATAGTAGGACTATTCAAGAGGATAGAAATATAAAGAATATAAAGTATTCATATATTAGTATTAATAATCTATTAACTGAGAAAGGGAATTTTGAAGCAGTATATCCTTATTGTGTATATCTAATGTGTGTGTGTGTGTGTGTGTGTGTGTGTGTGTGTGTTTGTCAATGTGAAAGTTCAATTGAAATTTGTACAGACCTACTAACATGAGCTTGAAGCCAAATAGAGATTGTCTTTCCCATGATACCTCAGTTGGTAAAGAATCTGCTCACAATGCAGAAGACCCCATTTCGATTCCTGGGTCTGGAAGATTCACTGGAGAAGGGATAGGCTACCCTTTCCAGTATTCTTGGGCTTCCCTGGTGGTTCAGCTGGTAAAGAATCCCCCCTCAATGTGGCAGACCTGGGTTCGATCCCTGGGCTGGCAAGATCCCCTGAAGAAGGAAATAACTACCCATTCCAATATTCTTGCCTGTAAAATTACATGGACTGTATCCTTCATGGGGTCACAAAGAGTCAGACATGATTGAGCAACCTTCACATTTCCAAAGACCTTGAACTATGCCTTGTCAAAGAGTTGCTAAGGTTTCCAAGTGTATCTCACACCACAACCTTTTTCCTGCATTTCAAACTCAAGAAGATAAAACCTTAAGCTTCAACTACTGTAAGCTTCATTTATTTTAAAAGCTGTCACACAGATGATCTCATTTGTCCCATCCAATCTGGAGAAATGACAGTGTTAGGTGAGCTAATGCATGTTGTGAAAATATTCACAGAAGTACTGAGAATAAAAGACAGTTTGCATTTACTTTCCAAGGGATTAAAGGGGCTGGCACATAGAGTAGTGTTGGGCTGGAAGGGTAGGGATTTGATTCTTTGTCGAGTTTCAAAGGCCAATATTCTGGAAAGAGGGGACACCCCAGAGATACATCTGGGCTTACTGTGCTTCTATCACAAGCAATTTTTCTAACCATCTGTAACTTTTTGCCTTCAGTGATTTTCCAGAACTTAGATGTCTGAAAGAGACTTGATAGTGACACTTGACAGGCAGTATTATTTTAAATAATGTAAGATGGATTTACATATAGGACATTTATTACCATTTCTACTTATACAAGAAAAAATTTAAACACAAAATATATAATTGGAAAACAAAAGAATGGGAAAGATGAGATATCTCTTCAAGAAAATTGGAGCTATCAAGTGAATATTTGAAGTAAGGATGGACACAATAAAGAACAGAAATGGTAAAGACCTAACAGAAGTAGAAGAGATTAAGAGGTGACAATAATACAGAGAAGATCTATACAAGAAATATCTTAATGACTCAAATAAGCACAATGATGTGGTCATTCACCTACACCAGACATTCTGGGGTGTGAATTCAAGTGTGCCCTAGGAAAAATTTACTGTGAACAAAGCTAGTGGAGATGATGGAATTTCAGCTTTGCTATTTCAAATCCTAAAAGAGGATACTGTTAAAGAGCCGTACTCAATATGTCCACAAATTTGGAAAACTCAATAGTGACCACAAAACTAGAAAAGTTCAGTTTTCATTCCATTCCCAAAGAAAGATAATGGCAGATAATGTTCAAACTACCATACAGTTGTGCTCATTTCACATGTTAACAAAGCTATGCTAAAAAATCCTTCATGATAGGCTTCAGCATTATGTGAACCTAGAACTTCCAGATGTACTTGCTGGATTTTGAAGAGGTAGAGGAACCATAAAGTGCCCAAATTTTTTGGATCATGGAGAAAGCAAGGGAATTACAGAAATATATATATATATATATATATATATATATATATATATATATATATTTCTGCTTCACTGGCTATGCTAAACCCTTTGGTTTTGTGGATTGCAGCACTGGAAATTCCTTAAAGAGATGGGAGTACCAGTTTGTCTTACCTATCCCCTGAGAAATCTGCATGTAGGACAAGAAGTAACAGTTAGAACCAGATATGAAACAACTGGCTGGTTCCAAATTGGGAAAGGAGTACAATAAAGTTGTATATTGTCACCTGGCTTATTTGACTTATATGCAGAGTACATCATACTAAATTCCAGGCCTGTGAATCACAAGCTGGGAACAAGATTTCCAGGACAAATACCAACAACCTCAGATATGCAGATGACATCAGTCTAATAGAAGAAAGTGAAGAGGAACTAAAGAGCCTCTTGATGAGGGTGAAAAAGGAAAGTGAAAAAGGTGGCTTGAAAATCAACTTTAAAACCACAAAGATTATGGAGCCTAGTTCCACCACTCATGGCAAATAGAAGCCAGGACAGAGTTGTTTTTCACCCCCCACCCCTTGGGTTCCAAAATTACTGCAGATGGTGACTGCAGCCATGAAATTAAAAGACACTTGTTTTTTGGAAAGAAAGGTATGACAAACCTAGACAGTGTATTAAAAAGCAGAGACATCATTTTGCTGACAAATATTCATATAGTCAAATCTTTGTTTTTCCAGTAGTCATGTATGAATATGAAAATTTGACTATAAAGAAGGCTGAGCACTGAAAAGCAGATGCTTTTGAATTGTTTCTGGAGAAGACTCCTAAGTGCCTCTTGGACTGCAAGGACACCAAATCAGTCAACCCTAAGGGAAATCAACCCTGAATATTCAGTAAGAATACTGCTGCTGAAGCTGAAGCTCCAGTACTTCATTCACCTGGTGAGAAGAACTGACTCATTGGAAAAGACTCTGTTGCTGGAAAAGATTGAAGGCAAAAAGAAGGGGGTGGTAGAGGATGAGATGGTTAGATAGTATCATCAACTCAATGGACATGAATTTGGGCAACTTTGTCCTCCAGGAAATAGTGGAGGACAGAAGTGTCTAGTGTGCTACAGTCCAAGGAGTCACAAAGAGTTGGACACAACTTAGCAACTGAACAACAACACATAATAAATATAGAGATATTTAGATCAGACTTTCTGGAAATATCAGACAGATGGACTTTAAAAATCCATCTTTTGGGCATTTCATAGGATTCTGGGAAATAATTTTTAATTTAGAATATAGAGGCATATGAGATAGTTGAAGAAAAACAGTCAAGTTTAAGTTAAAAAAAACAGAAGTCTGAATAAAGAAACTGGATATTGACATTTAATAGTAAATGTCAAGATGTCTACAAAGAATATTTAGAAGAAATGACCATGAATAAGGTAACAGAATTCACATGATGCCAGTCAGCACTGCCAGAGAAGCAGCAAATAAAAAGAGTAGGGTTTTGACATGGAGCCTTGGCAGGTGACTGGTCTAATTATCTGCATTTGTCAAGTTTTATAGCCTTGGACATGCTCTGTGTCAGATTATTAGGTAAAAATGGGGAAAATAGTGTTGCAACATATGTTTCAAAGAAACTAATCTAAAAACAATGCAAAATATCTGGAACAGTCAAATTTAAGAAATGATAGTCAAAAATTGCTGTCCAATATGATGCCTGTACCCAAAATCTGGGACGGAGATGAAGAGAAGTAATAAACCAAGATTATATAACCCAAGAGTGGCCCAGCTCTCCAAATTTTAAATTCACTAATTCATAGCTAATTTTCTTACATGTTTTGGTAATGTAAGAAATAATTTTATTGGGGTTTTAGGAATCTATAACATAAAGAATGCATTTGTAGAAGTAGTGAAAAGGGTGAGAAAGGTTTTGGACTCCTCGTTCTTACTCATTTCCTATATCCAAATAATCATCTCGAGCTGATATACTTTGACTCTGGTTATTTTTCTCACTTGTAATTTTTCATTTCAAGAAAATGAAGTGAAGACATTTATATTCCTTTCTTCTCTGTCCCTATGTCTCTTCCAATTCCCAAAGAAATAAATCTATTTTCCTTTCTTTTCCTAAGATTAAACCTAAGGAAAATAAATATAATTCTATCTTTGGCAAAACTAGGACATTTACAATACCAAACCACAACATGAGTGAACATAGACCAGAGGGAGGGTAGTGAGAACACAAGTTGAGAAAGGGCCTACCCTTTCTCAATAGATACCACTGAGAGCAATTGGATTTGTTGGAAAAACTCATGATGGGCTTGATCATACAAAGAGCTAGAGGTACGGAAAATAAAGACTTGTTTGAAAATATGTTTATTTATTTTAGTTTCATGGGTCATCTGAGTTAATTTAGTCAGAAGGATGTCTTTTCCCCACACATAGAAGACTACAGGTACAGAAATAAAACCAAAAGATTTTTTTTAATAAGCTATTTTTTTAGCTTTATTGAAGCACAATGACACAAAAACATTTAATAAATATATTTTAATGAGTTTGCACATATGTATACAGTCATGATACCATCACCAGAACCAAGATACTACATAGCTATCATCTCCAAAAATTTCCTTTAGTCCTTTTGCATTTTTTCCCCTTTTTCAGGTAAGAATGCTTAACATAAACTGCATCCTGTTTACAAATTTTACAGTGCACAATGCTGTTAACTACAGGTACTATGGTGTACAGCAAATGTCTAGAGCTTGTTTATCTTCGATACCCGAAACCTTATATACATTCAAAAACTGTACATTCCCTCCTCCTCCCAGCCCCTGGAAAACACCCTTCCATTCTCTGCTACTAGAAGTTTAACTGTTTTAGAAGCTGATAGTAGTGATATCACATAGTGTTTGTCCTTCTGTGACTGGCTTATTTCATTTAGCATAATCTCCTGCATATACATTTTTTTTTAATCCAAAAGACAGGATTTCCTTCTTTGGTAAGGTTCATAATATTCCATTGTATGTATATGCAATATTTTCTGTATCTGTTCTTTATAGAAGCACTTTATTTATTTATTTTTTAAATTTAATTTTATTTTTTAACTTGCACTTTTGAGTTGTTTTAATATCTTGACAATGGTAAATAATGTGGAAATTAATAATGGGGTGCAGATAATTTTTGAGACACTGATTTCAATTTTTTGGCTATATGTCAAACAGTGGAATTGCTCTGGTAGTTTTATTTTTAATTTTTTAAGAACATCTATAATATTATCCATAGTGACTACAATTATGTGTATTTTGATGTATAAGGGCTTCAATTTCTCCATATGTTCACCAACATTTGTTTTTCTTTTTTTCCAAATAATAACCACCCTAACAACTGCAAGTTATAACTTAGAGTGCTTTTGATCTGCATTTCCCAGTGATGAGTGATATTAACCACCCTTTCTTATGCCTGCCGGCCACTGGCTATTTGGATAGCTTCTTTAGAGTAATGTCTGTTCAACATCCTTGCTCATTTTTGTATTGGATTTAAAAAATATTTATTGGTAGGTGATACTTACATATTTTGGATATCAACCTCTTGTCTGAAACATGGTTTACAAATATTTTCTCTCAATCTGTTGGTTGCCTTTTCACTTTGTTGATTTTTACCCTTTCAGCACAGAGCTTTCTAGTTGGATAAGGTCACATTTGTCTGGGTTTTTTTATGTTGTTACCTATGCATTGGTGTCAAATTCAAGAAATCAGTTTTAAGACCACTGTCAAGAAGTTTCCTCTGAATGCTTTCTTTGAGGATTTTTATAGTTTTAAGTATTACATTTAAGTCATTAATACACTTTTGAATTGTTTTTGTGTGTCTGTTATGTGAGAGGAATCCAATTTCATTCCTTTGCATATGGATATTCAATTTTCCCAACACTGTCTTTTGAAGACAATATCCTTTCTCCATGTCATATTCTTGGCACCTTGCCAAAAATACATTGAGTTTATAATAATAAACTTACTTCTGAGTTTTGTTCTGTTCTGTTGGTCTGTGTGTGTATCTTTATGCCAGTACTGTACCATTTTAATTACTATAATTTTGTGGTATATTTTGAAATCAAGAAATATGCTGCCTCCAGCTTTGTTCTTCTTTATCAAATTTGCTTTGGCTATTTAGTGTCTTTAATTATTTCACATGAATTTTAGAATTATTTTTCTATTTCTGTAAAAATATTGTGATCTTGAAAAGGATTGCATTGAATCTCTAGATCACATTGTGTAATATGGACATTTTAACAATATTAATTCTTCCAATATGTTAACAAAAATGTCTTCCATTTATTAATGTGTGCCTTAATTTATTTCATTAGTGTTTCATAGCTTTCATGTACAAGTCACTTAATTCCTTGCTGAAGTTTATTCTGAGAATTTTATTCTTTTTTACTGTTTTTGTAAATATAATCATTTCCTTAATTTATTTTTGTTAGTACACAGAAAGCCACTGATTTGTATATGTTTATTTTGTATTCTATTTATTAGTTCTAACAGTTCATTGTTGCTGTTATTGGCTGTGAAGTCTTTAGAGTTTTCTATATGTAAAATCATGTCATCTGCAATTTGAATGCAAACACAAGGAGCTGAAACAGGGGCAGTAACTAGTATGACAAACCTAGAGCTCTCTTCTTGCATTCATATCAGAATACCCAGCTAAGTCACTGGATATATCTTATCTAAGGAAATTGTAAAAGTTCAGAATCAAAAACCTACAGATTTTTATAGTAGAGGTCCTCATATAATAAGTCTGGCTATTTAAGCTAGCAGTAATAAAACTCAAAAATTAATGAATTTTTCCCAGTCATAGAGTTCTCTCAAAAGGCTTTTTAGTGACATACTGAAATTGAAGAGAGGGGCAGGGATCGTGTGATATGTAAAGAGGATTTTCAATCTGAAGGGGATATCCCAAAGGAGAGAACTAAAAAGAACTCAGAATTTTCCCAGGAATATTCAATGAGACTTCTTTACTCTTTAACATATCAACAAATATTAACAATTCTCCTAGGACAAACTTAAAAATTACCTAGTTGCAAGGTTTCCCTTTAGGAAACAAAATGCTCAATAGGTAAGTTCCTTCTATAATTTGTCAAAAGGTTTTATCATGAAAATTTGTTGAATTTTGTCAGATATTTTCTTAGCACTTATTGACATGATCATATGATTTTTAATCTTTAATTCTGTTATTATGATGCATCAGTTTGATGAGTGTATACTGAACCATCCTTACATGTTTTATGATTCTACTAATGTACTGTAGAATACAGTTTTATTGTGAATTTTTGCACCAATGTTCATTGTTGCTTTTCAGTCACCCAGTCGTGTCTGATTCTTCATGACCCCATGGACTGCAGCACAATAATGTAGTTTTTCTTTCCTTGTAGTGTCTTTTTCTGGCTTTGGTTTCAGGGCAATGCTGGCTTCAAAAATGAGTTTGGAAATATTTTCTTTTCTTATTTTTTGGAGGAGTTTGAGGAGGATTGGCATTAATTCTTCTTAAAATGTTTGATATAAGCGGGTCGTGAATTTGTATTTATTCTGAAATGTTAATTACTTATTCAGTCTCCGTATTCATTTTTTTATCTGTTCAGATTTTCAATTTCATAGTGATCCAGTTTTTGCAATTTGTATATTTCCGGAAATGCATATATGTCTCCTATATTATCTAACTTGTCTGATAATTATTCCTAATAATCTTCTATGATGGTTTCTAAAAGATATTTCTGTTGCATGAGTTGTCAAGAAGACACTACTAAGTGAAATAAGCCAATCTCAGAAAGACAAATATTTCATGACTCCACTTATATGAGGTATCTAAATTGTTCAAAGTCATAGAAACAAAGAGTAGAATGGCCAGGGGCTGTGGGGAGAGGGAATAGAGAAGTTGCTGTTTAACAGGTACAGAGGTCCACTAAAGTAAGATGAGCAAGTTTTAGAGATATGTACAACATTCTGCATGCAGTTAAAATTACTACATTTTGCCCTTAAACCTTTGTTAGGTGTGTAGATCTCATGCTAATTGCCATTACCACAATAAAATGTGTTTTAGAGACCTTTCATTGTTGGAATAGAATAATGACTCATTGCTTCTAGATTAGAAACAATTCCATAATGCAAATTTATAAAAGTAAAAAGAGAGCATTGTATTATGCATAGAACACATATTTTGTGTTGAAAATAAAATTAAAACTAAAAATAGGAACTTTTCTTATGATTTTTAACTGGTATAAAAAATTGAGAACTTTTTTTTTTTTTTTTATCTCAAATCACAATACACTACTCTGGAAATATCCAGGTTATGAACAATTTTTAGGAAGTTTTAAATCCCATTATGTTTATGTCTCACTAAATAGAGCATATTTGAATTGAATTAAGACAATATTATTCAACTATTTTTTAAAAACAAAGTCATCTACAAATGTTGACATTTTTTTATGAACATCAGTCTGTATATACAAAGGACAAAACATCAGTAGTAGGCCAAGACTTGGCAGCTGAGAGCCTTAGTGGCTAATACGATCTACATTTCTTTCATATTATAAAATAATATGACAAGGACAATTTTTCAATATTTGCATTTATTATTAACTAAATAATTTTTAAAATAATATTTTGGCTTCTATGTATACATTTCTTAAACATGCTGTGGATCTAAGCAGACATAGTAAAGGCAAGAGCTTCTAATTGAGTCAGAGAAGCATGAGTATGTATCCCATACAATGCTTCTTCTTTCAAAATTTTGCTTACTTTTGCTTTATGCAGGAATCAAATTAAGGGTTTACAGATTTATCAATGGGTTCTTAAAGAGTAAAAATTCAACTGAAGTAATATTCATCAATGATGATGAAGTTGAATTGGTTAACTGTGGGATGAAGTTTTAAGAGAGCAGAGTGGAAAACTTTGGGAATGAAAGTTATGGAAGGAGGTTGATACTGGAAATAGGAAATCCCAAAAAATATGGGAATAGGAGTATATTAGAGAATATGAGAAATAGGAATATATGAGAGACTTACAATTATACATTTGGGGCAGAGACCTAGTATTATGAAAATATAAGGTATAATTAAATGAGACAAAATTTGGCAACAGAGCCAGTCAGTAGTAATTTATAGAAATTCTCTCTCTGATTTTTGAGGATTTGATTATTCTGGAATACAATATTATCATAAGGTAAAATTAGGATCTGGAGTATCGTTATTCCATTGTTATTATTATTTAAATTATTATTCCATTTCTGCAATCAAGTTTAAATAAGCAGTGTGTGTGTGTGTGTGTGTGTGTGTGTGTGTTGTATGCTAGTAGATCAGTTGTGTCTGACTATTTGTGATTCCATATACCATAGCCTGCTGGGCTCCTCTGTCCATGGAATTCTCCAGGCAAGAATATATTTTAGGCAGATTCTTTACCATCTGAGCCATCAGAGAAGCCCTTAATTAGGTACTAAGTCCTGTTAATGGCATCTCTTTCATCTCTAGTCTCTCTCTTCTCCTCTCACCATTTTTCTGCCACTGGTTTAGTTTAAAAAGGTGAAGCTAAGAATAAAAATCATCATATAAATGCTAAGTTGGTTTTCCTAACATCCAAATCTTCAAAGTTATTTTCTTGCTGAATTTGTCTTCTTACTGTCAATGAAATATCTAGACATTTCATATAAGTAATGCTTATAATCTGGAAAGGTTCTAGCATCATTTCCTGTTACATTCATTAAAGCAAGGTTTTGATACTACCAAACTCTGCAATTCTTAACAATGTAATGCAGTCCTCAAACCCTAATGCATTAGAATATGCCTTTGCTCAAAGTTCTCTCTACTTCTCTCTAACTTGGAACATGCCATGTAGACTTAGGCTCACTCTTTAAAATGTAACACATTTTATTTTACATATTTGTTTACTTATCTATCTCTCCTATTCCATGAGCTCATTGACAGGTTATTGTCTTACTTAATTTTTATCTACAGTCCTGTTCCTGTTACACAGGAGATGAATAACTCTCTGTTGAGTCAATAATTGAATAAAATGATCTTTATTGAACTTTGTCATTGAAAAATCTGAGGACAATTTTTGCAAATTTTTTAAATGATCAAAGAAAATCAATTACCTTATGAAAAGTATTTGTATAGAGTTAACAACATATATTATAGACAATGTCTGCAAAGCTAGGCAATAAAATTGATCCATGAATTTTAATAAGTGCTTTTAATATCCATTTAATCTCACATTCCCCATTTGGAAAGAAAGAATTCAGGACAAAATTCTACTGATCTATTTGGCATGCTCAGTAATAGTAATCACTTCAAGATTGTAGATGGTGAAACTGCCTGTTAAATGTCAAATTTGAAAACTCTGGAGGAAATAATGATACATGTTGGGTGTGGGCAGGACAGTCATTCCTTTGTCTTTTCATCATTTCCATTAGAATCAGGCACTACATGTCAGGATAGTAGCTTTGATGAAAGAGTTATGTTAAGGCTTAATCTAGATAAAGCACAGATAATACTGAAATGTCAGTGGAAACAGAGACTGTGAACTGAAATAAAGCCATCATTCCTCCGCAATGACAGGGTAACTTTCTGCAATTTTGAAGACATGGAAAGATTTTTAATTCATCAGACCATTTGCTTGTGAAATGATAGCATATATACTTTGAAAATCGAACACACCTATGCTGTATTGTTCATGTTTCAAGAAGTAATGTGTGCAATTGTTTTGATTTATAAACTCAGGTATCAATTACTCATGGCACCTCCATTTTTCCTGTTTTGAAATAATATTGTATTTTTTTTTTGGTAACGTGACCTCTTTAATTCCTTATGAACTATTAATTTTGGTTGCATGACTTATCTCATTTAAACACAAAAGGAAATCACCCTGAAAGTGGCTATTTTACTAATCAGTAGAATTATATACTGTGATGCAAATCTCATACTCTGATGTCCATTTTTTTTTTAACATTTCCATTGGATAAAATAATCTGCTCTTGTTAACAGCCAATGGGAATGCTTAATGGGTATAATTAAATAGTACTTAGTCAAGGGATTACTCAAAAGCTGTGCTGACTATGATTTTTTTTTCTATTATCCTCACCCTTCCTTCGTTCAAATACTATTGCAATTTAGAAGAGATATGTCAATAAACAGTGAGTAACAGGGCCTAAAATATGATGTTTAAAAGTATTAAACTCATAATTATAAAAATGATCTTTATATAAAGTCAATGAAGTTATTCAAAACAAAACAAAACAAAACTTCACAGATGGCCTGCTTTAGAATTAGCTATAATAAACCAATCATTTCAATGTAGAAGATAAAGCTATTAAGGCATATTTTTTTCTTTTTATTTTTCCTTCTATTGCCACCTCTTTCTTCTTCCCTTCTATCCTTTCTTTAGTCCTCACTTCTCCTTTCCTTTGTATATTTTTCTTTTTTATTTCCCACATTTGCTTGTCATTTACAAACACTTTTTTCCCTTTTACCTCCCATTACATGGTTTTCTATTTTCTTCTTACAAATGAAAGTGCCTTAGGATTTCTGAAAATAATAGATTATTAAATATTAATTATGTAATTACACTTCCCTGGTTGCTCAGTGATGAAAAGAATGTTCCTGCAATGCAGGAGAGATGAGTTCAATCCCTGGGTCAGGAAGAGCCCCTGGAGAACGAAATGATATCCCACTCCAGTAACTTGGCTGTGAAATCCCATGGCCAAAATAGCCTGGCTGGCTACAGTCCATGGAGTCACAAAGACTTGGACACGGCTTAGAAATTAGAGAACAACAATTATTTAATCACACAAGGAAATAATTTACTTAGGTTTGTCTTTATAATTGTTGGCACTATGCAATTTGAAAGAAATATAGAACTTAAACCCTGTATTTGAATTTATATTATGAACTTATATACTAGTAAGCAATTAAAATACACAAACGAGTAGGTACAGCTTCAAGCAATCTGTGATGGACACTAGTGGCACAAAGTTTAGTTAGTATTAATGCAAGAGATCTCTTTAGGCTATCATTCTGATGGGTTAGATGCAAATTCTTTTTAATTTAATTTAATTTAATTTTTTAACTTTAAAATATTGTATTGGTTTTGCCATATATCAAAATGAATCCACCACAGGTATACATGTCTTCCCCATCCTGAACCCTCCTCCCACTTCCCTCCCCATACCATCCCTCTGGGTCGTCCCAGTGTACCAGCCTCAAGCAAAATTAATAGAAATACTCTGAACAATATCAGATGATAACATATTTTAATGATGTGAAGTTCATTTGTAGGATGAAGAAAATACCATAATAGTTTCACCTATTTAACACTCACATTTAAAAGTCAGAAAGTACAACAGTTCATGTAATTAACACTCTAAACAGACTTTAGTATGAATACACTGTGTTTAAAAAATAACCCAGAAGTATTCTTCACAATTAGTTTATTGGATTTTAAATGGACATGTCACTAATGAGCACCCTTGCCATTTTACACTGTGTTTAGCAATTGGATACAGAAAGCTGTATATTAGAAATCAAATCAATACTGTTGTTAAAAACATGGTAGCATCAAGAATAGCTTTTATAAAAAAAAGAAGTTTATCTAGATTAAAGTAAGATAAAAGAGCAGCCATCTTTCTGGCCACAAAGGCAGAGAGAGTTAAAAAGAGATACTCATCTGCACAGTTGTACAATTGTGCACTCATTGTACTCATTTCACTCGCTGTCAAAGTAACTGATGCACAATTGTGTTAGCTCACACGCTAGCAAAAATGTGCTCAAAGTTTTCTAAGCCAGGCTTCAACAGTATGTGAACCGTGAACTTCCATATGTTCAAGCTGAATTTAGAAAAGGCAGAGGAACCAAAGATCAAATTGTCAACATCTATTGGGCAAGAGGAGAAGGGGATGACAGAGGATGAGATGGCTGGATGGCATCACTGACTCGATGGATGTGAGTCTGAGTGTTGGTGATGGACAGGGAGGCCCAGCGTGCCGCGATTCATGGGGTCGCAAAGAGTCGGACACGACTGAGCGACTGATCTGATCTAGTTGGATGGTTGATGGCAAGCCACTCCAGTACTCTTGCCTAGAAAATCCCATGGATGGAGGAGCCTGGTAGGCTGCAGTCTATGAGGTCGCTACGAGTCAGACACCACTGAGTGACTTTACTTTCACTTTTCACTTTCATGCATTGGAGAAGGAAATGACAACCCACTCCAGTGTTCTTGCCTGGAGAATCCCAGGGACAGAGGAGCCTGGTGAGCTGCCGTCTATGGGGCCGCACAGAGTCAAACACAACTGAAGAGACTTAGCAACACCAGCAGCAGCATTGGATCATTGAAAAAGCAAGAGAGATCCAGAAAAACATCTACCTCTGCTCTATTGACTGTGCCAAAGCCTTTCACTGTGTGGATCACAACAAACTATAGAAAATTCTTCAAGAGATAGAAATACCAGGCCACCTTACCTGTCTCCTGAGAAATCTGTATGCAGGTCAAGAAGTAACAGAACTGGTGATGGAACAACAGACTGGTTCCAAATTTGGAAAGCAGTATGTCAAGGCTGTATATTGTCACCCTGCTTATTTAACTTATATGAAGAGTTCATCATTCAAAATGCCAGGCTGGATGAAGTACAAATTGGAATCAAGATGCCAGGTAAAATATCAATAACCTGAGACATGCAGATGACACCATCCTTATGGCAGAAAGCAAAGAAGATCTAAAGAAGCTTTTGATGAAAGTGAAAAAGGAGAGTGAAAAAGTTGGTAAAATTCAACATTCAAGAACCTAAGATCATGGCATCTGGTCCCATCACTATATGGCAAATACATGGTGAGACAATGGAAACTGACATATTTATTTGGTGGCGGGGGCGGGGGGTGGGGCTCTAAACACTGCAGATTGTGACTGCAGCCATGAAATTAAAAGGCGCTTACTCCTTGGAAGGAAAGTTATGACCAATCTAGACAGCATATTAGAAAGCAGAGACCTTATTTTGCCAACTTAGGTCCATCTAGTCAAAACTATATTTTTTTTCCAGTAGTCATGTATGGATATGAGAGTTGGAATATAATGAAAGCTGAGAGCCAAATAATTGATGCTGTGGTGTTAGAGAAGAGTCATGAGAGTCCCTTGGACTGCAAGGAGATCAAACCAGTCAATCCTAAAGCAAATCAGTCCTGAATATTCATGGGAAGGACTAGTGCTGAAGCTGAAGCTCCAATAATTTAGTCACCTGATGGGAAGGGCTGATGCATTGGAAAAGTCCAGATCGTGATGCTGTGAATCATTGGAGGCAGGAAGAGAAGGGGACAATAGAGGATGAGATGGATGGATAGGATCACCAACTCTATGGACTTGAGTTTGAAGAAGCTCCAGGAATTTGCTATGGACACAGAAGCCTGGCATGCTGCAGTCCGTGAAGTCACAAAGAGTCGAATATGACTGAGCAACTAAACTGACTGAACTGACTCAGATAAAATAGCAAACAACCTTATATAATACATGAAGATAGGCTTTGTATTTGTTATGTACTGGTACATAATGATGTTACTACATATTTAGTGATTTAAAACAACACACATTTATAACTTAACAGTTTCTGTGGGTAAAAAATTCATGTAACAGCTCAAATGAGTCCTCAGTTTAGGATCTGACTGGGTCAAGGTGTTGACTGGGCTGTGAGCTCATTTAAGTCTCGATTCTACTCCCAATCTCCCTTAGGTTGTTGGCAGCATTCAGTTCCTTCCAGGCTGCTGAACTAGGGACATTTATTATTATTTTGCTGATTCTCTCTGTACATTGGTTCACAACATGGCAGTTGCCTTCTCCAGAGCCATCAGACTAAAGTCATAACAACCTTCATGTTACAACCTTATATGACATTATATATATATATATATATATATATATATATATAAAAAAATCACATACATCTTTTCATCTTTGCTTTGTTACTGGTAAGGTCCTATCCGTACTTCTAGTGTAGAAATGTAGTTTCAATGCAGGAGATGCAGGTTACATCCCTGAGTTGGGAAGAACCCTGGAATAGGCAATGGTGACCCACTCCAGTATTCTTACCTGGAAACCCCCACAGACAGAAGATCTTGGCAGGATACAGTCCACTGAGTCACAAAGAGTTGGATACAACTGAAAAATTGAGCACACATGTACCTTTACTTACAATAAAGTTAAAAGGGACCCTGCAAGTGTGTGAATATCAGGAGACTGGGACCATAAAGCCCACCTTAAAGTTTACACCCCACAGACATAAATAACCAAAACAAGAGAAAAAACAAATTGCTTGTGTATGAATATTATTTCATTCAGTTCAATAAGAGGTCAATAATCTCTCAGAATTATTGGACATTATGGGAAGTATATGGGGAAACAGTGGAAGCAGTCAGATGTTATTTTGGGGGGCTCCAAAATCACTGCAGATGGCTACTGCAGCCATGAAATTAAAAGATGCTTGATCCTTGGTAGGCAAGTTATGACCAACCTAGACAGCATATTAAAAAGCAGAGACATTACTTTGCCAACAATGGTTCATTTAGTCAGTGCTATGTTTTTTCCAGTAGTCATTTATGGATGTGAGATTTGGACCATAAAGAAGGCTGAGCATGGAACTATTTATGCTTTTAAACTGTGGTATTGGAGAAGACTCTTAAGAGTCCCTTGGACAGCAAGGAGATCAAACCACTCAAACCTAAAGGAAATTAGTCCTAAATATTCTTTGGAAGGACTGACGCTGAAGCTAAAGCCCCAGTACTTTGGCTACCTGATGCAAATAATAGATTTACTGGCAAAGAACCTGATGCAGGGGAAGACTGAAGGCAGGAGGAAAATGGGATGACATAGGATGAGATGGTTGGATAACATCACCAACTCAATGGACATGAGTTTGAGAAGGCTCTGGGAGTTGATGATAGACATGGAAGACAGGCATTCTGTAGTTCATGGGGTTACAAAGAGTTAGACACGACTGATCGCCTGAACTGACTGCCTAAAGCAAGGTAGTATTTTAATAATTTTTAAATAAGCTAGTATACTCAAAATGTTTATAACATATGTTGTATGCCAAGTTGAAAATAGGAATTTCGTTTTCCTCCTGATTACAAGATCTATTCTTCAAACTTTCTTACAAAATATTCTACTATAAACATGATGGGAAAAAATATATAACTACGTCTAAATGTCTCTTTGAAACATGGAGTAAAATGTTTGATATGTCTACAGAATGGTAAAGAGGAGAATAATCTCATACAAGGAAGTACATCCTTCCTCATGAATGGGCATATAAAGTAGGCTGATCCATAATAATTGCCAAAGCAGCCGCAAAGTACCTGTTATGTGAAATCTTAAAGCACAGTAAGACATTTGTCACTAGTAAGCTAATAGTGTTAATAATTTCATCAATACAATTTAATACTATGTGACTGCTGCTGCTACTGCTGCTAAGTCGCTTCAGTTGTGTCCGACTCTGTGTGACCCCATAGACAGAAGCTCATCAGGCTCCCCTGTCCCTGGGATTCTCCAGGCAAGAACACTGGAGTGGGTTGCCATTTCCTTCTCCAATGCATGAAAGTGAAAATGAAGTCACTCAGTCGTGTCCAACTCTCAGCGACCCCATGGACTGGAGCCCACCAGGCTCCTCCGTCCATGGGATTCTCCAGGCAAAGTACTGGGGTGGGGTGCCATTGTGACTACTATTATCAATTTGATATCGTATTTTAGTTGAATAATTAAAGCAAATGTAAAAATATTTAAAAGAACCTAAGTATAGCAGTAAGCGTACTATACATCTACCTAGATATATTAGTTTACTCAAGCTGCCATAAAAAAATTCTGCAGATTGGGTAGATTAAGCAAATACCTATTTTAAATTTTCACAATTCTGAAAGTTGTAAATCCAAGATTAAGTTGGCAACAGAGATGGTTTCCTCTGAGGCCTCTCTCTTTAACATACATATGGCCCAGTCTCTTAAGGACTTTTCACATGGCGCTTCCCTCTGTGCATACAGGCCATCTCTGCTTTCTCTCTGTTTATGTCCTAAGAGGTTTTTCTTACAAACACTCCAGGCAAAATAGATTAGGACCTGCCCCAGGTGTTTCATTTTAATGTAGGTATATACTTATGTCATCATGGAAAATTTAACTACAATTTGATAAACACTGCTAGGTAAACTTTAGAACTAAGAGAACTCAAGGAATATCTAGGAAGCAAGAAAAGCTAGACCACCTCATACTAATGTGTATGGAAAACAGTGAAAGAGGTTCCCACATGAAATTCTGGAAACTCAGATGACGTCACCACTTTAGAACACAGAGGGAAAAAAATCTCTACACTTATTTTGAGAAATTAAAAGTCATAAAAGAGATTAATAAAAATGAAATTTACCTTAATAAATAGAACTCCTCAAATAACTAAAGGATAATGAAAAAATTGTTTTGCTTTAAAAGACCGATCAGATAGACACATTCCTTGGGAATCTAATTTAACAAAGGATAAAATGTACAAGTTGACCAGCATAAGAATAAAAAGATAGACTGGCACACAGAAATGGAAGCTAATAGGAATACTGACCACAGCAAATTTCATAATCTAACAAAATAGATGATTTTCAAGCAAAATACAAGAATTGATACACAAATAAGTAGAACAATTATAATGATTGAGGAGTTTATGCTATCAGATTATCTCCAAGAATGTATTCACTGATATATGTATCTCACACGCTAGTAAAGTAATGCCCAAAATTCTCCAAGCTAGGCTTCAGCAATATGTGAACCGTGAACTTCCTGACGTTCAAGCTGGTTTTAGAAAAGGCAGAGGAAACAGAGATCAAATTGCCAACATCTGCTGGATCATGGAAAAAGCAAGAGAGTTCCAGAAAAACATCTATTTCTGCTTTATTGACTATGCCAAAGCCTTTGACTGTGTAGATCAGAAGAAACTGTGGACAATTCTGAAAGAGATGGGAATACCAGACCACCTGATCTGCCTCTTGAGAAATCTGTATGCAGGTCAGGAAGCAACAGTTAGAACTGGTCATGGAACAACAAACTGGTTCCAAATAGGAAAAGGAGTAGGTCAAGGCTGTATATTGTCACCATGTTTATTTAACTTATATGCAGTGTACATCATGAGAAATGCTGGACTGGAAGAAACACAAGTTGGAATCAAGATTGCTGGGAGAAATATCAATAACCTCAGATATGCAGATGACTCCACCCTTATGGCAGAAAGTGAAGAGGACCTAAAAAGCCTCTTGATGAAAGTGAAAGTGGAGAGTGAAAAGGTTGGCTTAAAGCTCAACATTCAGAAAACGAAGATCATGGCATCTGGTCCCATCACTACATGGGAAATAGATGGGGAAACAGTGGAAACAGTGTCAGACTTTCTTTTTCTGGGCTCCAAAATCACTGCAGATGGTGACTGCCGCCATGAAATTAAAAGACGCTTACTCCTTGGAAGGAAAGTTATGACCAACCTAGATAGCATATTCAAAAGCAGAGACATTACTTTGCCAACAAAGGTTCACCTAGTCAAGGCTATGGTCTTTCCTGTGGTCATGTATGGATGTGAGAGCTGGACTGTAAAGAAGGCTAAGTGCCGAAGAATTAATGCTTTTGAACTGTGGTGTTGGAGAAGATTCTTGAGAGTCCCTTGGACTGCAAGGAGATCCAACCAGTCCATTCTGAAAGAGATCAGCCCTGGGATTTCTTTGGAAGGAATGATGCTAAAGCTGAAACTCCAGTATTTTGGCCACCTCATACAAAGAGTTGGCTCATTGGAGAAGACTCTGATGCTGGGAGGGATTGGGGGCAGGAGGAGAAGGGGATGACAGAGGATGAGATGGCTGGATGGCATCACTAACTCAATGGGTGTGAGTCTGAGTGACCTCCGAGAGTTGGTGATGGACAGGGGGAGGCCTGGCGTGCTGCAGTTCATGGGGTTGCAAAGAGTGGGACACGACTGAGCGACTGATCTGATCTGATATGTATATATATATGTAAATATATATTAAATATATAAGATGTGTAACATTGTGCACAGTTCATAAAAGAGAAAAGCAAAATACTCATTTGTTATCGACTATTATCTCCTGCACTGTCGCAGCCAGGCGCTCAGTCACCACCCATGACCTTGGGCGTGGGGTAGCTCCTCATGGCCCTGCTTCTGCCTAAAGACTATGCCAAAGCTTTTGACTGTGTGGATCACAATAAACTGGATAATTCTGAAAGAAATGGGAATACCAGACCACCTGACTTGCTTCTTGAGAAACCAATATGCAGGTCAGGAAGCAATAGTTAGAACTGGACATGGAACAACAGACTGGTTCCAAATAGGAAAAGGAGTATGTCAAGGCTATATATTGTCACCCTGCTTATTTAACTTATATGCAGAGTACCTCATGAGAAATTCTGGGCTGAAAGAAGCACAAGCTAGAATCAAGATTTCCAGGAGAAATATCAATAACCTCAAATATGCAGATGATACCACCCTTATGGCAGAAAGTGAAGAAGAACAAAAGAGCCCCTTGAAGAAAATGAAAAAGGAGAGCGAAAAAATTGGGTTAAAGCTCAACATTCAGAAAACTAAGATCATGGCATCTGGTCCCATCATTTAATGCGAATTAGATGGGAAAACAGTGGAAACAATGTCAGACTTTATTTTGGGGGCTCCAAAATCACTGCAGATGGTGATTGCAGCCATGAAATTAAAAGATGCTTACTCCTTGGAAGGAAAATTATGACCAACCTAGATAGCATATTAAAAAGCATAGATATTGCTTTGCCAACAAAGGTCCGTGTAGTCAAGGTTATGGTTTTTCCAGTCATCCTGTATGCATGCGAGAGTAGGACTGTGAAGCAGGCTGAGCGTCGAAGAAATGATGCTTTTGAACTGTGGTGTTGGAGAAGACTCTTGAGAGTCCCCTGGACAGTAAAGATATCCAACTAATCCATCCTAAAGGAAATCAGACCTGGGTGTTCATTGGAAGGCCTGATGCCGAAGCTGAAACTTCAATACTTTGGCCACCTCATGCGAAGAGTCGACTCATTGGAAAAGACCCTGATGCTGGGACGGATTGGGAGCAGGAGGAGAAGGGAACATCAGAGGATTAGATGGCTGGATGGCATCACTGACTCGATGAACAGGAGTTTGAGTAAACTCCGGGAATTGGTGATGGACAGGGAGGCCTGGCGTGCTGCAATTCATGAGGTTGCAAAGAGTCGGACAGGACTGAGCAACTGAACTGAACTGATTATCTTTTGTAAGTATGAGGAAAAGTGACCAGCTTTTTTCCATATTGTCTTATCACACATTTTTCATTTCCTCTCTTGTAATATTTTAAATATTACTTATTCCTAACTGCTCACGAGAAGAAATTCTCAATGTACTAAAATTATTTTTGCTATTTTTTTATGTCATTGGCTTACACTTCCAATGATGAGATGATTTTGCACTTTGAACTCAAACACTTGTTCTTCCTATTAATAATTCAAACATCAAGAGCTCTATCTTTTGAGTAAAGTTCAAAAAGTATTTATGTTTCAAGTAGTGAATTTTGTTATGTGCTAAACTCAAAAAATAGGTGCATAAGTGCTTTTAAAAGCCTTAAAATAAGGAAATGAATATAGTCAAAGTAGTCAAAATGTTTTTTCCCTGTCAGCTTGAAGGGTTAATCAGGGAGAATTCTAAATTGCATTCCAAGTCATTAAATTATTGTGATAATTCTAGGATATAAAGGGAAAGAAATATGGGGGAAAAAATCAAATGGGTAAGAGTAACCAAAAAGAAATACACATTCAAACCTAGTAGTATACTAATTCAATTTATCTTCCTTTATGAAATAGATTCATTTCAGTTACTTTGGCTATAAATTTCTAAATTTCTTCTGACATAAGTTTTGAAATCAGGGCTGCTGTCTTGCAAAGCAACTATTTTGCAAATAATATTTGTAATATTATTTGTAAATAATATACAATATGATACTGTATTATATATACAATTGTATATTGTATATACAATATTGTATATACAATAGTGTATATAATATACACTAGCAATAACTATTCACAAAACTGGGGAAATCTGGCAAGAAAGACCAAGGAATGACATATACTCAAGAGGAAGCAGTGTTGTAGAATACCAATAGTGTGAACCTTCCTGGGAGATGTCACTCACTTAATATCTAGGTTTTCATTTATACAAGTTTTAATGCTTTGCCGTGGCATGCTGATGATAAAACTTCTCTTTAGGCATCACCCAATCCCTGAACTAATTAGGTTATCTTACCAAATGCAGAAAAGCAGTATCTTCTAAAGTGAAAGTTTTTAATCTCTATTTTCTTGAGACAAAGAAATTCCATAGCAGAAGTCACAAATTGGTTTCTCTCAGATTAGAACTTGAAAAGATTGTAATATGTTTGACATAGATATTAAGACAAGATATGAAATTGGAACTGGTAGTAAGAAAGAGCTGAAGATCTTTTCTAGGTGTTGTGAAGCTTTGAATGTTCAGTTCATGTTCCTGTTGCTGTGGTTGTATGTTATAAGTTGTGTCCGGCCTTTTGCCACCCCATGGATTTAGCATGCCAGGCTCCTCTCTCATCCACTATATCCTAGAATTTGCTCAAATTCATGCCCATTGTAACAGTGATGGTATCTAAACATCTCTATTTTTGCTACCCCCTTCTCTTCTCACCTTTAATCTTTCCCAGCATCAGGGTCTTTTCTAATGAGCTGACTTTTCATATCAGGTGGCCAAAGTGTTGGAGCTTCAGCTTTAGGAACAGTCCTTCCAATGAATATTCAAAGTTGATTTCCATTCGGATTGACTGGTTTGATTTCCTTGCTGTCCAAGGGAATCTCGAGTCTGCTCCAGCACCACAATTTGAAAGGGTCAATTATTTGGAGCTTAGCTTTCTTTATGGTCCAACTCTCACATCCATACATGACTACTTGAAAAACCATAGCTTTGACCCTATGGACATTCGATAGCAATGTGATGCTTCTGCTTTTTAGCATGCTGTCTATGTTTGTAATATATTTCCTTCCAAGGAGCAAGTGTCTTTTAATTTCGTGTTTCTAGATGACAACACAGGAGGACTTGGAGGGTGGGGCACATATTGTTCCTTTTAGACAAGACACAAACTTCTCCAGTTTGATACATATTCAGAAATTTTTGGCGCCTCCCATTTCACTCATTGTTATTAACTGGACTCTATGGGACATTTGAATTGGTGATCCCTTATTTTAACCTCAATGGTGAAGAACTCACTGTTGTACAATACTTTTAAAAGGATGTAATGAATGTTCTGCTTAATCCTTGATGACTATATATTTCATTGCTGACCATTTACTGGAGCAAATGTTCCTAGAGGAGTTTGGAATGTGCTGTAATAGACATACAAAGAGGTAATACTGTGGAAGATGCACCTACTAGATGCATTTGGAACCCAGAAGAGAAATATCTATTGGAGATGGCAAAAGAGGCAATGTAGGGAGAAACTGTCTTAGAGGATAACAAAATAATAAATTAAGAAAATTAAGGAATCTTTGAAAACAAGTCAGTATCTAAGATTTTCATCATATTATCTAGTCTCAATTCCCTGGTGCTAAATTTTTTATATAGAAATTCCAATCCTGAACCCCCTCCCATTTCCCACCCCATACCATCCCTCTGTGTCATCCCAGTGCACCTGCCCCAAGCTTCCTGTATCCTGCATGGAACCTGGACTGGTGATTCGGTTCTTATATGATATTATACATGTTTCAATGCCATTTTCCTAAATCATCCCCCCTCCCTCTCCCACAGAGCCCAAAAGACTGTTCTATACATCTGTGTCTCTTTTGCTATTTCACATACAGGGGATAAGAAAGCTGTGGTACATATACACAATGGAGTATTACTCATCCATTAAAAAGAATACATTTGAATCAGTTCTAATGAGCTGGATGAAACTGGAACCTATTACACAGAAATATACTTCTGTGTAAATATTTTTACTATGCAGTAAATATTTTACTACAATAAAAACTGTTTTAATCATTGATTTAAAAATCTATTCTTTGTGTCTCTTTTATAATGTTTGATTGATTATAATTATGATACATCTTCATAGGGATTTATTTGTAATTATTCATTGTTCATTCAGCTTCCTGAATGTATTTAAATGTTTTCTCTAAATACAGAAAATGTTCTGCCATTTTTCTTCTTGAGGTTCAATGAGGTTAGACAAAATACTTTGACTAACCTCATTGTCTTTCTTCTTTCCTCTGTGATTCCAACAATGCAAAAGTTAAATATTTGGTTATAGTTCCATGGGTTCATGAATTTGTCATAGTTGGTTTTGGGGGCTTTATTTATTTATTTTTAGTTTCTATTTCAGTTTGGCCAATCTTTATTTTTCTATCTGCAAATTCACTGACCCTTCTCTCTCTCCCTTTCTAGCCTGCTGTTGAACTTATCCGTTGAGATTTTTCAAGATTTATTAACAATTTTTCATGTAGTTGTTCATATTATCCTCTTATAACTTTATATTTCTATGGTATCACTTATAATTTAATTTACAATTTTATAGGTTTGGATCCTTTCTCTTTTTAACTCAGTTGGTCTAGCTAAGGTTTATCAAGGTTGTTTCTTTTTCAAGAAACAAATTACTTGTTTGTTTGTTTGTTTTTAATGTTTCTATAGATTTCATGTTCTCTATTTCATTTATTTCTGATGTAGTGTTTAGTATTTTCTTCCTTCTGAAAACTAAGGGCCTACTTTGTTCTTGTGTTTCTAGTTGCTTAAGGAATAGAGTTAGGTTATTTATTTGAGATCTTAATATAGACCTTTATTACTATGAACATCCCTCTTTGAAATGCTTTTGCTGCATCTCTCATGTTTTGATATATCCTATTTCTATTTTTTATTGTCTCAAGATACTTTATGTTTATCCTTTAGCTTCTCTGATCTATTGGCGATACAGTAGGGTGTCATTTAAAGTCAACATATTCATGAATTTTCCAATTTTCCCCTTCCTTCTAATTTAATAGTTTTGTGGTCAAAGAAGACACTTGATATGATTTCAGTCTTCTCAACCTTTGATAGGCCATATGATGTATGCTCCATCCCTTCATTGTTTATGCACTTTACATCATCGGACCTTGCTTCTATATCTCCAATAGCATATTGGACACCTACTGAACTCAGTACAGGTGCCCAATATGCTACTGGAGATCAGTGGAGAAAGAACTCTAGAAAGAATGAAGGGATGGAGCCAAAGCAAAAAAAAAAAAAAAAAATACCCAGCTGTGGACGTGACTGGTGATAGAAGAAAGGTCCAATGCTGTAAAGAGCAATATTGCATAGGGACCTGGAATGTCAGGTCCATGAATCAAGGCAAATTGGAAATGGTTAAACAGGAGATGGCAAGATTGAATGTCGACATTCTAGGAATCAGCAAACTAAAATGGACTGGAATGGATGAATTTAACTCAGATGACCATTATACATACTACTGTAGGCAGGAATCCCTTAGACAAAATGGAGTAGCCATCATGGTCAACAAAAGAGTCTGAAATGCACTACTTGGATGCAATCTCAAAAATGACAGAATGATCTCTGTTCCTTTCCAAGGCAAACCATTCATTATCACAGTAATCCAAGTTTATACCTCAACCAGTAACACTGAAGAAGCTAAAGTTGAACTGTTTTATGAAGACCTAGAAGACCTTTTAGAACTAACACTCAAAACAGATGTCGTTTTCATTATAGGGGACTGGAATGCAAAAGTAGGAAGTCAAGAAACACCCGGAGTAACAGGCAAATTTAGCCTTGGAATACGGAATGAGGCAGGACAAAGACTAGAGTTTTGCCAAGAGAATGCACTGGTCATAGCAAACACCCTTTTCCAACAACACAAGAGAAAATTCTACACATGGACATAAGCATATTGTCAACACCGAAATCAGACCAATTGCATTCTTTGCAGCCAAAGATGGAGAAGTTCTATACAGTCAACAAAAACAAGAACAGGAGCTGACTGTGGCTCAGATCATGAACTCCATACTGCCAAATTCAGATTTAAATGGAAGAAAGGAGGGAAAACCACTAGACCATTCAGGTATGACCTAAATCAAATTTCTTATGATTATACAGTGGAAGTGAGAAATAGATGTAAGGGATTAGATCTGATAGATACAGTGCCTGGTGAACTATGGATGGAGGCCCGTGACATTGTACAGGGGACAGGGATTAAGACCATCTCCATGGAAAAGAATTGCAAAAAAGCAAAATGGATGTCTGAGTAGACCTTACAAATAGCTGTGAAAAGAAGAGTAGTGAAAAGCAAAGGAGAAAAGGAAAGATATAAGCATCTGAATGCAGAGTTCCAAAGAATAGCAAGAAGAGATAAGAAAGCCTTCTTCAGTGATCAATGCAAAGAAATAGAGGAAAATAACAGAATGGGAAAGACTAGAGATCTCTTCAAGAAAATCAGAAATACCAAAGGAACATTTCACGCAAAGATGGGCTCGATAAAGGACAGAAATGGTATGCACCTAACAGAAGCAGAAGATATTAAGAAGAGGTGGAAAGAATACACAGAACTGTACAAAAAAGATCTTCACAACCCAGACAATCATGATGGTGTGATGACTCACCTAGAGCCAGACATCCTGGAATGTGAAGTCAAGTGGGTCTTAGAAAGCATCACTATGAACAAAGCTAGTGGAGGTGATGGAATTCCAGTTGAGCTCTTTCAAATCCTGAAATATGATGCTGTGAAAGTGCTGCACTCTTGGAAAACTTAGCAGTGGCCACAGGACTGGAAAAGGTCAGTTTTCATTCCAATCCCAAAGAAAGGCAATGCCAAAGAATTCTCAAACTAGTGCACAATTCCACTCATCTCACAGGCTAGTAAAGTAATGCTCAAAATTCTCCAAACCAGGCTTCAGCAATATGTGAACCATGAACTTCCTGATGTTCAAGCTGGTTTTAGAAAAGGGAGAGGAACCAGAGATCAATTTGCCAACATCTGATGGATCATGGAAAAAGCAAGGAGTTCCAGAAAGTCATATATTTCTGCTTTAGTGTCTATATCAATGTGTTAGACTGTGTGGATCACAATAAACTGTGGAAAATTCTGAAAGAGATGGGAACACCAGACCACCAAACCTGCCTCTTGAGAAATATGTATGTGGGTCAGGAAGCAACAGTTAGAACTGGACATGGAACAACAGACTGGTTCCAAATAGGAAAAAGAGTATGTCAAGGCTGCATATTATCACCCTGCTTATTTAACTTCTATTCAGAGTACATCATGAGAAACGCTGGACTGGAAGAAGCACAAGCTGGAATCAAGACTGCCGGGAGAAATATCAGTAACCTCAGATATGTAGATGGCACCACCCTTATGGCAGAAAGTGAAGAGGAGCTAAAAAGCCCCTTGATGAAAGTGAAAGAGGAGAGTGAAAAAGTTGGCTTAAAGTTCAATATTAGAAAATGAAGATCATGGCATCTGGTCCCATCACTTCATGGGAAATAGATGGGAAAACAGTGGAAACAGTGTCAGACTTTATTTTTTGGGGCTTCAAAATCACTGCAGATGGTGATTGCAGCCGTGCAATTAAAATATGCTTACTCTTTGGAAAGAAAGTTATGATCAATCTAGATAGCATATTGAAAAGCAGAGACATTACTTTGCCAACAAAGGTCCATGTAGTCAGGGCTCTGGTTTTTCCAGTGGTCATGTATGGATGTGAAAGTTGGATTGCGAAGAAAGCTGAGCACCAAAGAATTGATGGTTTTTTATTGTACTGTTGAGAGACCTTTGGACTGCAAGTAGATCCAACCAGACCATTCTGAAGGAGATCAGCCCTGGGATTTATTTGGAAGGAATGCTGCTAAAGCTGAAACTCCAGTACTTTGGCCACCTCATGTGAAGTGTTGATTCATTGAAAAAGACTCTGATGCTGGGAGGGATTGGGGGCAGGAGGAGAAGGGGATGACAAAGGATGAGATGGCTGGATGGCATCACTAACTTGATGGATGTGAGTCTGAGTGAACTCCGGGAGTTGGTGATGGACAGGGAGACCTGGCCTGCTGCGATTCGTGGGGTCACAAAGAGTCGGACATGACTGAGCGACTGAACTAAACTGGTGGGCTCCCTAGAAAATGTTGTCTGTGCTTGAGTAGAATATGTGTTTTGCCACTGTCAGATAGAAAGCTCTTCACATGTCCATTAGGTTCATTTGTCTGTGTGCTCACAAGCTCAGTCATGTCTGATTGTTTGTGGCTGGATAAAATTTTTCAAATGTATTTTCTTTCTGAGTGTCTGGATGATATTTCCATTGTTGAGAAGGGACTCCTGTTGGCCATGCTCTGCAGCAGGTTGTGCTATGCCTTTTCCCTGCATGGGAAGAGCTGGGAGGACACATTTCAAGCAGCTCCTAAATTATCCTCAAAAAGCTTTCTGGTTGGGGGTGGTCATTTGCCATAATTTGTGGTGGGTAGTGCTGTGACTCAGCCCTTTTCCTAAGAGTGGCCAGATCAGGTTCCACAACCAGAGTAACATCCTTTGAGAACACAAACTAGACTGATCCACATGTCACCAAAACCCCTGTCAGACTGTGCCAGGAGCATGGTTCTTCAAAGGAGCAAGTCCTCTATCTGGGAACACTACTTGAACTCTTCAGGAAGGAAATAGGTATTTCAATATCTGAGAGCTGGTTGTTGGAACCCTGTGTTCCCATCTCTATTTCAACTTCTGGATGAGTCCTACAGATTCTCCTGAAATATCTATGAGATGAAACTAGAGTACAGGCTTCTACAAAGTGACCATGATGTTTGCGGGGAGCTAGATGGCATCCGGGACTCCTTTTCCCCACTCTAAGAACTACTGTGGCTACAGGGAGACAACTCAGCAAAATGCCAGACCAGCCTGCAATTGGGACAGTGTGTAGCCCTTCCTCTTCCTCTTAAAATTCAATCTATATTTGTCTCTGTGGTACAATAGGCTGTGTCAGCCTCACTCCTGAATTCTAGGAGTCTCTTAGCACTGTCTAGGGCCTGAATTGTTGATACATGTTTTTCTTGTGATGGAGGCAAAGTCAAGAATGAAATAAGTGACTATCTTGGTGACATCCTTCTCTCTGATTTTCTTAAGATATCCATTACATTCCTTCCTCTTCCTCACCTTTCAAATCCCACCCAATCCTTCATTTTTTAAATCCTGTCCACCTCTTTCCATTTTTCTTTTACCTCACTAAGTTAAGATGCCATTGTCAAACACCTGGGCCAGTCCAGTAGCTCTGATTCTTCTCTGTCGTCAGACATTTCACTTTGTATACTGAAAATAGAATTTCCAGAAAACAAGCTTGATCTTCTCACTGATTTTCCACTGCATACCTGACATGAACAGTTTGATGTCTTCTACTGATTTAACATAAAATGGTCAATCTATCATTTCCCAGGCTGGGGATAGTCTCAACTCTCTACCTCACCTCAGACAGCTACTAGCTCTCTCTCACTTCCTTCAGCATACTATATTGAAGGATATACTAAGGACATTTTAACATTCTAGATTTTTTTTTTCCCCAATTGGAGTAGCCCACTCACACCACTCTCTAATTCTGTATGTATGGAAGTTACTAGGATATTTAATAACTATCCTCAGAGAGAATAACTGGAATAAATTACTTCATTTTGGGTATATGGAACAGTATATATATTTTTTGATATTTGTAACCATAGTTTTCCTACTTATTCATCCGGATCATCATTTGCTTGATGTTTATCTTCTTCAGTCCAGTTCAGCTCAGTCACTGAGTCATGTCCGACTCTTTGTGATCCCATGAATCACAGCACACCAGGCCTCCCTGTCCATCACCAACTCCCGGAGCTCACTCAAACTCATGTGCATCTAGCTGGTGATGCCATCCAGGAGTATCATCCTCTGCCATCCCCTTCTCTTCCTGCCCCCAATCCCTCTTAGCATCAGGGTCTTTTCCAATGAGTCCCTCTTTGCATGAGGTGGCCAAAGTACTGGAGTTTCAGTTTTAGCATCAGTCCTTCCAAAGAACTCCCAGGACTGGTCTCCTTTAGGATGGATTGGTTGAGTCTCCTTGGAGTCCAAGGGACTTGCAAAAGTCTTCTCCAACACCACAGTTCAAAAGCATCAATTCTTTGGTGCTCAGCTTTCTTCACAGTCTAACTCTCACATCCATACATGACCACTGGAAAAAAAACATAGCCTTGACTAGATGGACCTTTGTTGTCAAAGTAATATCTCTGCTTTTGAATATGCTGTCTATGTTGGTCAAAACTTTCCTTCCAAGGAGTAGGCGTCTTTTACTTTCATGGCTGCAATCACCATCTGCAGTGATTTTGGAGCCAAAAAATATAAAGTCTGACACTGTTTCCCCTGTTTCCCCATCTATTTACTGTGAAGTGATGGGACTGGATGCCATGATCTTCATTTTCTGAATGTTGAGCTTTAAGCCAACTTTTTCTTTCTCTTCTTTCACTTTTATCAAGAGGCTTTTTAGTTCCTCTTCACTTTCTGCCATAAGGGTGGTGTCATCTGCATATCTGAGTTTATTGATGTTTGTCCTGGCGATCTTGATTCCAGCTTGTGCTTCATCCAGACCAGCGTTCCTCATGATGTACTCTGCATAGAAGTTAAACAAGCAGGGTGATAAAATGCAGCCTTGATGTACTTCTTTTCCTATTTGGAACCAGTCTGTTGTTCCATGTCCAGTTCTAACTGTTGCTGCAAACAGATTTCTCAAGCGACAGGTTTGATGGTCTGGTGTTCCCATCTCTTTCAGAATTTTCCACAGTTTATTGTGATCCACACAGTCAAAGGCTTTGGCCTAGATAATAAAGCAGAAATAGATGTTTTCTGAAAATTCTTACTTTTTTAATGATCCAGCGGATGTTGGCAATTTGATCTAGTTCCTCTGCCTTTCCTAAAACCAGCTTAACATCTGGAAATTCACAGTTCATCTATTGCTGAAGCCTGGCTTGGAGAATTTTGAGCATCCAAGCATCAACTATTCTTTATATTATTGGCAGAATTCATCTGTGAGCATCTGGTCTTGGACTTTTGCTTGTTGTTGTTATTAGTCACTCGCAGTTATTATCACAACTATTAGTTATTAGTCACAAACAGTTGGACACATGCGAAGTGTTGACTCATTGGAGAAGACTCCAACTGTTTGTGTCCAACTGTTTGTGACCCCATGGACTGCAGCACTCCAGGCTTCCCCGTCCTTCACTATCTCCTGGAGTTTGCTCAAAATCATATCCATTAAATCAGTGATGTCATTCAACCATTTCATCCTCTGTCATCCCCTTCTCTTCCTACCTTCAATATTTCCCACAGATCTTTCCCTTCAGTATTTCTGTTTTTGGTGGTGGTTGGAAGTGTGGTTGGAAGTTTATACTGCTGCTTCAGTTTCATCACTAGTAACTGATAACTCAGTATTTTGTGTTTTTCCTGATTCAGTCTTGGGAAATTGTACATGTATAGGAATTTATCCATATCTTATACATGTCTATTTAATCTTTTATGGTTGTACATCTCTGGTGTATTTGTAATGTCATCTTTTTCATATCTGACTTTATTTGTTTGGACTCTCTCTGTTTTTCCTTTAGACTCTGGCTGAAGATTTATCTCTATCAATTCTATTTATTTTTTCTAAGGCACCAGCTCTTAATTCTGTTAATCTTCTCTATTATATTTTGTAGTCTATATTTTTTTATTTCTTCTCTGATCTTTATTATTTCTTTCCTTCTTCAAGCTTTCAGTTTTGTTTGTTCTTTTTTTTTTATAATTCATTTTAGTATAAGTATATTTTTGTTTGAGATTATTATTCATCTCTGTAATTGGCTTGTGTTTCTATAAACTTCTCTAAGAATAGATTTTTTTTTTTTGTATTTCATAGACTTTAATCAATGCTTTCATTTTCATTTGTCTGCAAGTGTTTTCACTTTCCTCTTCCATTTCATCAGTGACCCATTGATTACTTAATACTGTATTGTCCAGCTATGCTAAACATGTTTGTGTTTTTTTTTTTTTTTAATTTTAGTTGATTTCTAGTTTCATAGCATTGTGGTTGCAAAAGATAATTGATATGAATTCAATCTTATTTAATAGTTTGTGACTTTTTTTGTGGCCTAGCATGTGATCTACCCTGTAAAATACTCTATGTGCACTAGAAAAGAATGTACACTTTATTGCTTCTGGATGGAATATTCTATGTATTTTAATTCCATCTGATGCACTGTATCCTTTAAAGTCTATTTCCTTATAGATTTGCTGTCTAGATAATCTGCCCATGATATAAGTGGGGTGTTAAAGTCCTCTACTAATACGTCAAGGCTGTATATTGTCACCCTGCTTATTTAACTTATATGCAGAGCACATCATGAGAAACGCTGGGCTAGAAGAAGCACAAGCTGGAATCAAGACTGCCGGAAGAAATATCAGTAACCTCAGATATGCAGATGCACCACCTTTATGGAAGAGAGTGAAGAGGAACTAAAAAGCCTCTTGATGAAAGCGAAAGAGGAGAGCAAAAAGTTGGGTTAAAACTCAACATTCTGAAAACAAAGATCATGGCATCTGGTCCCATCACTTCATGGGAAATAGATGGGGAAACAGTGGAAACAGTGTCAGACTTTATTTTGGGGGGCTCCAAAATCACTGCAGATGGTGATTGCAGCTATAAAATTAAAAGACGCCTACTCCTTGGAAGGAAAGTTATGACCAACCTAGATAGCATATTAAAAAGCAGAGAGATTACTTTGCCATCAAAGGTCTGTCTAGTCAAGTTTATGGTTTTTCCAGTACTCATGTACTGATGTGAGAGTTGGACTGTGAAGAAAGCTGAGTGCTGAAGAATTGATGCTTTTGAACTGTGGTGTTGGAGAAGACTCTTGAGAGTCCCTTAGACTGCAAGGAGACCCAACCAGTCCATTCTAAAGGAGGTCAGTCCTGAGTGTTCTTTGGAAGGAACAGTGCTAAAGCTGAAACTCCAATACTTTGGCCACATCATGGGAAGAGTTGACTCATTGGAAAAGACTCTGATGTTGGGAGGGATTGGGGGAAGGAGGAGAAGGGGACGACAGAGGATGAGATGGCTGGATGGCATCACCGATTCTATGGACATGAGTTTGAGTGAACATCAGGAGTTGGTGATGGACAAGGAGGCCTGGCGTGCTGCAATTTATGGGGTTGCAAACAGTCGGATACAACTGAGCAACTGAACTGAACTGAACTATTATTGTGTTATTATCAACTTCTATCCTTATATGTCTTAATACTTGATATATGTGTTTAGGTTCTCTTATATTAGGTGTGTATATAATTAAAATTGTTATATTTTCTTCTTAGGTTTATTTTTGATCACTATATATTGTCCTTTTGTCACTTATTACAATCTTTGTTTTAAATTGTATTTTGTCTAATTTAAGTTAAAACAGTAAACATTGCTATCTTTTCTTTCTTTTCACTTCAAGTGACATAGAATACTTTTTTCTATTTCCTGATTTTCGGTCCATGTGTGTCTTTAGATGTGAAATGACCCTCTTATAGGCAGCCTGTATCAGATCAGATCAGTCGCTCAGTCGTGTCTGACTCTTTGCGACACCATGAACCGCAGCATGCCAGGCCTCCCTGTCCATCACCAACTCCCGGAGGTCACTCAGACTCACATCCATCAAGTCAGTGATGCCATTCAGCCATCTCATTCTCTGTCGTCCCCTTCTCCTCCTGCCCTCAATCCCTCCCAGCATCAGAGTCTTCTCCAATGAGTCAACTCTTCGCATGAGGTGGCCAAAATACTGAAGTTTCAGCTTTAGCATCATTCCTTCCAAAGAAATCCCAGGGCTGATCTTCTTCAGAATGGACTGGTTGGATCTCCTTGCAGTCCAAGGGACTCTCAAGAGTCTTCTCCAACACCACAGTTCAAAAGCATTAATTCTTCGGCACTTAGCCTTCTTTACAGTCCAGCTCTCACATCCATACATGACCACAGGAAAGACCATAGCCTTGACTAGGCGAACCTTTGTTGGCAAAGTGATATCTCTGCTTTTGAATATGCTATCTAGTTTGGTCATAACTTTCCTTCCAAGGAGTAAGCGTCTTTTAATTTCATGGCTGCAGTCACCATCTGCAGTGATTTTGGAGCCCAGAAAAACAAAGTCTGACACTGTTTCCACTGTTTCCCCATCTATTTCCCATGTAGTGATGGGACCAGATGCCATGATCTTCGTTTTCTGAATGTTGAGCTTTAAGCCAACCTTTTCACTCTCCACTTTCACTTTCATCAAGAGGCTTTTTAGTTCCTTTTCACTTTCTGTCATAAGGGTGATGTCATCTGCATATCTGAGGTTATTGATATTTCTCCCAGCAATCTTGATTCCAACTTGTGTTTCTTCCAGTCCAGCATTTCTCATGAAGTACTCTGCATGTAAGTTAAATAAACATGGTGACAATATACAGCCTTGACGTCTTATTTTTGTATCTATCTAGCTAGACTATTTCTATTTATTGGAGCATTTCTTTTTTAATTTTACACTTACAGCAAATTTAATAGGTATGTACTGATTGCAATTTCAATTGTTTTGTATTGTTTTAAACTTATCCTTATAAATTAAAGTCTCTCCACTTGAGATTTTATGGCTATTGTTAGTGTTGTGTTATATTTCTTTTCTTGTGTATGAATGTCTGTATCTGTCATAGATTTCTTGCTTGTGGTTAACATGTTTTATATATAGCTACTACTTGTGGGTGTCCCTAGTGGTTCAGACTAGGGACATCAAAAGCCTGCCTACAATGAAGAAGACCTGGGTTTGAGCTCTGGGTTGGGAAGATCCTCTGGATAATGAAATGTCAACCTACTCTAGTATTTTAGCCTGGAGAATTCCATGGACAGAGGAGCCTGGTGGCCTACAGTCTATGGGGTCATAAAGTGTCAGACAAAATTGAGTGACTAACATTTTCACACTTTCATATATATGAAAGTGAAAGAGAAGCGTGAAAATGTTGGCTTAAAACTCAACATTCAGAAAATGAAGATCATGGCATCTGGTCCCATCACTTCATGACAAATAGATGGGGAAACAGTCACATACTTTATTTTCTTGGGCGCAAAAATCAGTGCAGATGGTGGCTCCAGCCCTCAAATTAAAAGATGCTTGCTCCTGGGAAGAAAAGTTATGACCAACCTAGATACTCCAGTATTCTTGCCTGGAGAATCCCATGGACAGAGGCTCCTGGTGGGCTAAAGTTCATGGGGTCGCTTAACGTCAGACACGCCTGAACAACTTCACTTTCACTTTTCACTTTCATGCATTGGAGAAGGAAATGGCAACCCACTCCAGTATTCTTGCCTAGAGAATCCCAGGGCCGAGGAGCCTGGTGGGCTGCCATCTATGGGGTCACAAAGAGAAGAACACGACTGAAGTGACTTAGCAGCAGCAGCTCAGCAACAGGTAGCATGTTAAAAAGCAAAGACATTACTTTGCCAACAAAAGTCAAAGCTATGTTTTGTTGTTGTTGTTTTTTCCAGTAGTTATGTATGGATGTGAGAATTGGACTAAAAATAAAGCTGAGTGCCAAAGAATTGATGCTTTTGAACTGTGGTGTTGGAGAAGACTCTCAAGAGTCTCTTGGAGATTCAACCAGTCCATCCTAAAGGAAATTAACCCTGAATATTCACTGAAAGGACTGATATTGAAGCTGAATCTCCAATAATTAGACCACCTGATGTGAAGAACTGACTCATTGGAAAAGACGTTGATGCTGGGAAAGATTGAAGACAGGAAGAGAAGGGGACAACACAGGATGAGACAGTTGGATGGCATCACCGACTCAATGGAGATGAGTTTGAGTAAACTCCAGGAGTTGGCTATGGACAGGGAAGCCTGACATGCTGCAGTTCTTGAGGTCTCAAAGAGGCAGACATTATTGAGTGACCTAACTGAACTGAATTGAGGTACATAATGGATATAATCATTTTAATTTAATGATCTCTTAAATTAGAGAACATTTTAACAGTCCTGAAGTTTTACTCCTCAAACTCTTTCCACTTTTAACACTTTCAACATTATGGGTTTTATAATGTGTTATTTTGTATATAACTTAACTAATTGTGGGTATAGATGATTTTACTACTTTTAGCTTTCCTACCAGCTTTATAAATGGTCATATACTGCCTTACTGCATATTTACCTTTTAGCTCTGATATTATTTTTTCATAATATCTGTATTTCTATTTGTAGTCTTTTTTATTCCACTTAGAATATTTATCTCAATATTTCTTTTACAGTTGATTTTTTGGTGCTCAACTATTTTAGTCTTTGTTTATAAGTCTCTCTCTCTCTCTATTTTTTAAATCTTTGAATTAGAATGATAGTCTTGCCAAGTAGTACTCTTGGTTATAGGAATTTTCTCCTCCTTTCTTTACTTTAATAAACTGTCCAGAATTTTTTTTTTTTTACTATTCTGCTTGGTTTATTTCTACTATTTTGTCTTTCAACTTGCTCGCCTAGTCCATCTGCATGATCTAAGACACCCAGGTAAGCTGTGGACACAATAGGGCCTAGAGTTAGTTCGGCATACTGCTGGATAGGGATGGGGCTCCTGGTGGAGCATGAGACTGTCAATTCCATCCAGTGTATGTTTATTTCAGCTATTATGTTTTTATACTCTATTTGGTACATTTTTTGTTTGTTTGTTTTGTAAAACTGTTATTTTTTTTACACTATGCATTTGTTCTTCTCCAAGGTTTTGAGTATAATTTTTGTGTGCCTTGAATTCTTTTTTGGATGGATTGCTTATCTCAATTTCACTTTGATCTTCTTCTGGGTTTTATTTTACTCTTTCATTTGGAACTTTTTTTTTTTTTTTTTTATGGTCACCTAGTATTTCCTAATTCTCTGTGTTTATTTGTATATATTATGTATGTTTGTTAAATTCCCAATCTTGTAGAAGAAAGCTTATGTAGAAGATGTCCTATAGATCCCAGCAGCAAATCCTCTTTGGTTACCAGAGTCTTGTGTTCTAATCAGTCTATTATATGGGCTGCATGAGATCTACTGTTGTGGCCAGTCTGAATATTGTGGGTTCATTATCTAGCAGGTAGAGCTCCTGGTCAATCTATTTGCCTGGCCTGCCTAATGAAGATGCTCCCAGTCTGCTGTTGGTCAGGGCTGGATCCAGCAGGCTTGCTCAATGACTCATGTGCTCCTGGTTGTATCTGACCCCACGTGAGTGACACCAGGTGTCTACACAACTGGATGTGTGACCCATGGTATCTAGGCCGGGTCTTGACTGTGAGTGGATGCTGAGGCATTGGATGACTGACTGTGGTCTCTGTGTTTGCCTCAGACTGCTGGATAGTGCTGTTGTGAGACTTGGTGAAACTTGAAGCTTGTGCCAGCTGACTGGTGGCACTAGAAGGAGTTCAAAGTGATCCCTGCCCTCTCCAGTGTGCTTCAAGTAGAAGAAGCTCTACATCATGGCTATAGCTAGCATCTGTGTCCCATTGGTCTCTTGACTTGCCATGCAGCTACTCAAAGATCAGCAATTGTATCTGAAACAGCGTGCTTTCAAATTACTGCTTCTATGATGGCTCTTGTAGTGTGTTAGATTTTGAACATGCCTTTTAAGGGTAGATTCTTTGTTTCTCCTGACTCTCCTGTATACCAATCCAACTATTCTTTAAAACCAGATGCTTTCTTTCTTTTTTTTTTTTTTTTTCTGTTTATTTAGTTTTTAATTTAAATTTATTTATTTTTAATTGATGGATAATTTCTTTACAGTATTGAGTTAGTTTCTGCCAAGCATCAACATGAATCAACATAGGTTTACATATATTCTCTCCCTCTTGAACCTCAATAACTCATCTTTATGGTGCAGGACACCAAGGCTGGGAAACACAGTAAGGGATTCTGACCAAGTATTCCTTGGGGAGGATCTCTATAATCATGATTATCTTCCTTTTTGTGGGTTTGCTTATCCAGGGGTGTGAATCCTGACTATATCATGTCTCTACCCCTCTTACCCAACTTGTGGTTCCTCCTTTGTATTATCTTTTGTTATGCAAAAATTTTATGCTACTACTCAGGTATTTCTCCTCAATAATAGTTCCATGAATATTTTAAACTCTGGTGTGCCTATAGGAAGAGGTAAGCTCAAGATATACTTACTTCAACATTTTGGCCATTCCCCCATAAAGGTTTTTTGTTTTTCTTTTAATTTTGCTGTTAACACTTAGTATTCTCTAATGTGCTATCTCTTACTTTTTCTTTGGACAAAATTTTTATGAACATACAAAATGAAAGAAAGTAAAAGTTGTTCAGTTGTGTCTGACTCTTTGTGAGTGGGTAGCCTTTCCCTTCTCCAGGGGATCTTCCCAACCCAGAGATCAAACCCAGGTTTCCTGCATTGCAGGCAGTTTTTTTACCAGGTGAGTTACATGGGAAGCCCTATCTAAATGGAAAATATATTTTATTTGTTCTAAGATAAATTACTTGGTTGAACTAGATACATTCCTTATGCTGTTCAGTTGCTAGTGGTGTCTGACATTTTGCCACCCCATGGACCAAGCACACCAGGCTCCTCTGTCCTTCACTGTCTCCTGGAGTTTGTCTAAGCTCATGTCTATTGAGTTGCTGATACCATGCAACCATCCCATCCTCTTTTGTCCCTTCTCCTCCAATTCTCATTAACCTTAGACTTCCCAGGTGGTGTCAGTGTTAAAGAACCCACCTGCCAATGCAGCAGACATAAGAGATACAGGTTGATCTCTGGGTTGGGAAGATCCCCTGGAGGAGGAAATGGTAATCCACTCAAAGGCAAATATTCTTGCCTGGAAAATTCTATGAACAGAGGAGCCTGACAGGGATAGTCTACAGTGTCACAAAACTCAGACATGACTGATGTGACTTAGCATCCTTTGAACCTTTCTTAGTGGAACTAAACTTTATGCATTGACAAGTTTTACCTCACTAATTATTAGAGGTATTAAGGGCTTTAACATGTGGTGCCTAATTTATAAATAATTATATGAGACATGCCATTAATCTTGTGTTATATAATTAGCAAGAGCAGTGGCACCCCACTCCAGTACTCTTGCCTGGAAAATCCCATGGATGGTGGAACCTGGTAGGCTGTAGTCCATGGGATCGCTAAGAGTCGGACACGACTGAACGACTTCACTTTCACCTTTCACTTTCATGCATTGGAGAAGGAAATGGCAACCCACTCCAGTGTTCTTGCCTGGAGAATCCCAGGGACGGGGGAGCCTGGTGGGCTGACGTCTCTGGGGTCGCACAGAGTTGGACACGACTGAAGCGACTTAGCAGCAGTAGCAGTAGCAGTAGCATATTCATATATTGAGATGGCTGAAGGTGAACTCATTTACTGTTCAATTTGAAATTACATACGGATTGAAAATATTGCAGATGTTTACTATATTGATAATCTGCTCTCTTATGTGGTTTACTTATTTCATTTTCAGGCTACATTTAAATTTAGCAGTTGCTTCAGAGATTAGTTTTTTTTTTTTTTTTTTTTTTGAAAATGCACAAATGGGAGAAAATTTCATGTAGATTAAAGGAAGATAATTTGTGAAGTCTTAATTTTATTTGTATTATGTAAATAAATACAACTATTATTTCTGGGAATTCAAATATACTCCTATACTTAACGTACAGCCTAGCTTATATAATCCTAATGCTGTTTTGTGAAAAGTCTCTTAAATTATTGATTGTTATTTTCTGCTGAGTGACTAAAGTAGCACTATGTTGAGCAGCTTTTCACATTTTCATACCGAACATAATTTACTGACATTTTGATGGTTCTAGAACTAAGAATGATAGTATATAGCAACATTCGGAGGGAATTTTCCATTGTGTCAGACTTTGCCTGCCGTAGTATTCTTTCTGTCAACTGCCAAGACCAGGGGCATAGCTAATAGCCTCAGATCAGCATTCTCCAGGGTGACAGACAAATCAGTTTATCCTCTTACTACAATCCAAAACAGCCTTGGGACAGCCACTGTTAGTTGGGTGCCACCTGTAAGCCGAAAAGTGTGGGCTGAGAGAACCCAATCCAGTTCCTGCAGGGCTTTCCTGAGCACCATCCCATCCCCAAGACTCTTTGCAGACATAAGAGATACAGGTTGATCTCTGGGTTGGGAAGATCCCCTGGAGGAGGAAATGGTAATCCACTCAAGGGATTTTCCAGGCAAGAATATTTGCCTTTTTCATCAGTTGACACGCCAGGCTATAAAAGAGGAGAGAATATTTGGCACAGTTAGTGATAGTTTCCCACTCTAAAAGTCCTGAGATTCTGAACTATATGGATTACTAGTATTTCTATATTTGACTGACTCCAAAGTAACCTTAAATACATGCTTGCTTTGTGGTTCTCCACAGACTTAAAGGCTTTGGCATAGTCAATAAAGCAGAAATAGATGCTTTTCTGGAACTCTTTTGCTTTTTCCATGATCCAGCGGATGTTGGCAATTTGATCTCTGGTTCCTCTGCCTTTTCTAAAACCAGCTTGAACATCAGGAAGTTCACGGTTCACTTATTGCTGAAGCCTGGCTTGGAGAATTTTAAGCATGACTTTACTGGCGTGTGAGATGAGTGCAATTGTGCGGTGGTTTGAGCGTTCTTTGGCATTGCCTTTCTTTGGGATTGGAATGAAAACTGATCTTTTGCAGTCCTGTGGCCACTGCTGAGTTTTCCACGTTTGCTGGCATACTGAGCGCAGGACTTTCACAGCATCATCTTTCTCTTTGAAAGAGAATCTTTCTCTGCTCTCTTTTCTCTTACTATATTGATAATCTGCTCTTATGGGTTCAGGATGGGGAACATGTGTATACTGGTGGTGGATCCATCTCAATGTATAGTAAAAGCAATACAATATTGTAAAGTTAAGCAAAATAAAAAAATAAAAATAATTAAATTTAAAAAAGAAACCTGAAAAAAAAATAAATAAAAAATAAATAAATAAACCCCAGACTTACTGTGGAAAGGGCTAAGAAATCTTTGTTTTAATATTCCTCCTGCATTGCTGATGGGGTCAGCCAGACACCAGCCCATTAACAAGCCCTTGGTTGGTGAGTGCAACAAAGATGCATGGAAAATTCAAACAATCTATGGGAATCTCTCTAACTCTGGTTTGAAACTAGACAAATCTAGTAAAGATTGATATAAGGGATCAGGATTACATTTTTTGCTTATTATTGTTAATAATGACTTTCATATTTAGCTACATTATATTTAAAGTGGAAACACATTGAGTACATTGTGCCATAAGTCTTGTTGATAATTAAGACAAACTTTGAAGCCACAGAGAAGAGTGTCAGAATAACTCTTAAGTTGGAGCCATCATTTAGGGGGAAGAGTATAAAATTTTGTTTCTCAATTTCTGGTATGCATAGTAGACTCGTAAAAATATATGAATGTTTCAATGTCCCACTAGTCTGTTTGATTTACAAACTTGGGTCAGGTATAGGAATCAATACTTTATCATCTCACTGGACACTTACTATGCATACTTTCAAATTAAAAAGTTATTGTAAAAAATCTGCAGATGTGAGATTTTCTTGGGATCACTCCCAAGCCAAATGTCATTCAAATGTAAAGACTGATGAACCCACACATATACCATGGGACAAAAATACCTCTTATTTACACAATAGGGCTTTTCTGGGGAGAAAAGGACAGGTCTTCTAAGCAGGTTCAAAATATGACTTGAGAGAGTAATAAAAGGAGACTGCCTGGGGGTCTCTTGCCGCTAGGGGTGGGGCTGGGGATAGGTGCTTCTGTGCACAGGGAGAAGCTTGCATGGCTTGATCTTCTCACATATGTCAAAGGAAGGAGAAATCAGGCCTCCTTATAAAACATCAGATGTGAACAAAAGAGAGACAAGAAGAATAGAGACTTAAAAGCTATCAACAATCAACCATCAAAAGCTGGAAATAGAATCTTTAACATGAAAGTATCAGTCTATAATATTAATTTAATATAAAATACATTAGAACAACTAAAATGAATTTATATAATTAATGTCCCCATCATTTTTACCCATTATTTTCTTAATCACATATGTATATGCCCCTAGCACAATGACTATGCATCATTATTCTGTACACAGGAAGCATTATGCTAAACAAGCACAGAATTGAGGATAGGTAGTGGCCATGACACATTAAATCATTTGAAACAGACAGATAAGCAATTATTTTACTATGACTATACCAGAAACTATCTTTTTATAACTATACAGGTGGACTATCTACTTTGATAAACTATAGCACCATTTGTTTTTCTTCATGTTTGCAAACATAATGTATTTTTATACTTAAAAATATGCATCAGTTAAACGTGGCTGGTAGGCCACAAATGCATTTTGTTTAAACAGTTGACTGTAACATTTTTGGAAAGCTTTCTATAACTTAAAAACCAAGATTAATGCATTGCGAGAAATACTATGAACTTTCTGCCCCTTATGGTTTGGCCCATCTTAGGCTAATAACCTTCCACATTTTTCCAAAATGTTAATGCTTTTCTGCTACTAGTGGTGGAGAAGAGTGGACTCACTGATAACTGATTGACATCTTATCTTATGGTGTTCACATGCTTCATGAAGGCAAAGAAAGCAATGCACCCTTCACCATGACTATTTATTTGCTCTTTCTAATTGGCTTAGACCGGTTCTAACTGTTGTTTCCTGACCTGAATATAGTGTTCTCAACGAGCAGGTCAGCTGGTCTGGTATTCCATCTCTTTCAGAATTTTTCACAGTTTATTATGACCCACACAGTCAAAGGCTTTGGTATACTCAATAAAGCAGAAATAGATGTTTTTCTGGAACTCTCTTGCTTTTTCCATGATCCAGCAGATGTTGGCAATTTGATCTCTGATTCCTCTGCCTTTTCTAAAACCAGCTTGAACATCAGGAAGTTCATGGTTCACTTATTGCTGAAGCCTGGCTTGGAGAATTTTAAGCATGACTTTACTAGCATGTGAGATGAGTGCAATTGTGTGGTAGTTTGAGCATTGTTTGGCATTGCCTTTCTTTGGGATTGGAATGAAAACTGATCTTTTCCCGTCCTGTGGCCACTGCTGAGTTTTCCACGTTTGCTGGCATATTGAGCGCAGCACTTTCACAGCATCATCTTTCCATTTGAAAGAGCTCAACTGGAATTCCATCACCTCCACTAGCTTTGTTTGTAGTGATGCTTTCTAGGGCCCACTTGACTTCACATTCCAGGATGTCTGGCTCTAGGCGAGTGATCACACCATTGTGATCTTGAGAAACCTATATGCAGGTCAGGAAGCAACAGTTAGAACTGGACACGGAACAACAGACTGGTAAGAATTAGGAAAAGTAGTATGCAATGGCTGTATATTGTCACTCTGCTTATTTAACTTCTATGCAGAGTACATCATGAGAAACACTGGGCTGGAAGAAGCAGAAGCTGGAATTAAGAACGCCAGGAGAAATATCAATAACCTCAGACATGCAGATGACACAACCCTTATGGCAGAAACTAAAAAGAAGAAGAGAAACTAAAAACCCTCTTGATGAAAGTGAAAGAGGAGAGTGAAAAAGTTGGCTTAAAGCTCAACATTCAGAAAACGAAGATCATGGAATCTGGTCCTATCAGTTCATGGGAAATAGATGGGAAAACAGTGGAAACAGTGTCAGACTTTATTTTTCTAGGCTCCAAAATCACTGCAGATGGTGACTGCAGCCATGAAATTAAAAGACGCTTACTCTTTGGAAGAAAAGTTATGACCAACCTAGATAGCATATTCAAAAGCAGAGACATTACTTTGCCACCAAAGGTCCATCTAGTCAAGCCTATGTTTTTTCGAATGGTCATGTATGGATGTGACAGTTGGACTGTTAAGAAGGCTGAGCACCAAAGAATTGATGGTTTTGAACTGTCGTGTTGGAGAAGACTCCTGAGAGTCCCTTGGACTGCAAGGAGATCCAACCAGTCCATTCTGAAGGAGATCAGCCCTGGGATTTCTTTGGAAGGAATGATGCTAAAGCTGAAGCTCCAGTACTTTGGCCACTTCACATGAGGAGTTGACTCATTGGAAAAGACTCTGATGCTGGGAGGGATTCGGGTCAGGAGGAGAAGGGGACGACAAAGGATGAGATGGCTGGATGGTATCACCGCCTCGATGGACATGAGTCTGTGTGAATTCCAGGTGTTGGTGATGGACAGGGAGGCCTGGCATGCTGCGATTCATGGGGTCACAAAGAGTTGGACACGACTGAGTGACTGAACTGAACTGAACTGAACTGAGTACTGTACAAGAAATCATTAAATTATAGTTAAAAACAAAGGACATATATGATGGTGGAGAGCATCTGTGTTGGTAATTTCTATGTAAATAAATTGCACGAAGTCCAAAACTTCACAGAGCATTTACAGGACAATTAAGCTCTTAGAGAGTGCTATCTTCTACAGCTGTACAAAGTTTCTGTGATTCTGATTAACACAGTATTTGTCATTTGGGTATGATGTCCTTTACATTCAGTTATTAATTTAATTTCAGTGTTACTATGGTTGAATGTGGATTAGCCTGTTTAACTGACTCATTGGAAAAGACCCTGATGCTGGGAAAGATAGAAGGCAGGAGAAGAAGAGGATGACAGAGGATGACATTGTTGGATGACATGACCAACTCAATGGACATGAGTTTGAGCAAACTCTGTGAGTTGGTGATGGACAGTAAAGCCTGGCCTGCTGCAGTCTATCGGGTTATAAAGAGTCAGACATAACTGAGTGACTGAAATGACTGACTGACTGAACATAGCCAAGAGAAGAATACAAGTGTTATATATCAGACATGTGGATGAGCTACAAAATCTCAAATAAAATGTAAGTTACTTTTTTTTTCATTTTGATAAAAAAGATATCTGTTGTTGTTGCCCAGTCACTGAATTATGTCTGACTCTTTACAACACCATAGATGGCAGCACAGCAGACTTCCCTGTCATTCACCATCTTCTGGAACTTGCTCAAACTCATGTGCATTGAGTCAGTGATGCCATCCAACTATCTCATCTTCTGTCAACACCTTCTTCTCTTGTCTTCAATCTTTGCCATAATCAGGGTATTTTCTAATGAGTCAATTCTTTGCATCAGGTGGCCAAATTATTGGTGCTGGAGGTTCAGTATCAGTCCTTCCAATGAACACTCATGAATGGTTGGATCTTGCTGCAGTCTAAGGGACTCTCAAGAGTCTTCTCCAACACCACAGTTCAAAAGCATCAGTTCTTCAGCACTCAGCTTCTTTTTGGTGCAACTCTCACATCCCTATGTGACTATTTGAAAAACCATAGCTTTGATTAGATGGACTTTTGTTGGCAAAATAATGTCTTTGCTTTTTATTATGCTCTCTCCATTGGTCATAACTTTTCTTCCAAGGAGCAAGCATCTTTTAATTTCATGGCTGCAGTCACCATCTGCAGTGATTTTGGAGCCCAATAAAATAAAGTTTCTCACTGTTTTCCTTCTTTCCCCATCTATTTGCCATGAAGTGATGGGACTGGATGCCATGATTTTTGTTTTTGAATGTTGACTTTTAAGCCAGCTTTTTCATTCTCCTCTTTCAATTTTATTGAGGCTCTTTAGTTCCTCTTTACTTTCTACGATAAAGGTCATGTCATTTGTATACCCAATGTTATAGAAATTTCTCCCAGCAATCTTGATTCCAGCTTGTTTTTCAGGCAACCCAGCATTTCGAATGATGTGCTTTACATATAAGTTAAATAAACAAGGTGACAATATACAGCTTGAATGTACTCTTTTTATAGATATTAAATATTCACAATTATCCTGTGTGACAAATTTCTGAAACTATTGAGTCCAAATTATTTTCTCTCTTTAGTGTACCATAGACTTTAATTTATTCAGGTCTCCTGCATTGCAGGTGAATTATTTACCAACCTAGCTACAAGGGAAGCCCAGGAACACGGGAGTGGGTAAGCCTATCCCTTCTCAAGTGATCTTCCTGACCCAGGAATCAAACTGGGGTCTTCTGCATTGCAGGTGGATTCTCCAACTGAGCTATCAGGAAAGCCCTATATCAAATTATCCATCTATAAATAATGATTTGTAAATTTTGAATGTTACACATAATAGGAACATCTGTCTTTATCATAAATGCTTATATGTTTGCATGCAGAGATGATTCATGAAGTCTCCTTTGCTCCCAATGTTAAATTTAACATTATGAACATGCGTCTGATAAAGCAGAAGTTTTTATTAGTTTAGAATTCAGGAAAAATCTACATCAAAGATCATGAGAAACTTCTTTCTCCTTGTCCTAATGAACCCACTGTGTGTGTGTGTGTATGTGTTTGTGTTTGTGAAAGAGAGATAGAGAGTGTGAAAGTTTTAATTCCATTTGTAAAACGTTAAGAAAGTCAGAAGACAATCATTAATTACAAGCTTTTCACCAAAGCTTCTGCTTTTTATAAGCCATAACATTAATGAATGGTGATTTTTGCCACTCAATCTAGTTTGTCAATCACCTGCTCTTATATGATTCCCCTCCCCCCTCAGTTATTCACAGATTTGACAGGACATTCATTTACAACCTGTCTTAGAGTACCAAACTCTGTGGAAAGGATCTTCAGTTCCCTGTTTTCTTGGAGAAATGTTCAGTGTCTTTATACATCTATATGCCCAACTTAATTCAGTTAGTTACATTTACTTATAAATTTTCTCAATATGGCATTGTGAAGTAACCTTCTCTATTGTCTAATCAGATCAGATCAGTTGCTCAGTCGTGTCTGACTCTTTGCGACCCCATGAACCGCAGCACGCCAGGCCTCCCTGTCCATCACCAGCTCCCGGAGGTCACTCAGACTCGCATCCATCGAGTCAGTGATGCCATCCAGCCATCTCATCCTCTGTCGTCCCCTTCTCCTCCTGCCCTCAATCCCTCCCAGCATCAGAGTCTTCTCCAATGAGTCAACTCTTCGCATGAGGTGGCCAAAATACTGGAGTTTCAGCTTTAGCATCATTCCTTCTAGAGAAATTCCAGGATTGATCTCCTTCAGAATGGACTGGTTGGATCTTCGTGCAGTCCAAGGGACTCTCAAGAGTCTTCTCCAACACCACAGTTCAAAAGCATCAATTCTTCGGCGCTCAGCCTTCTTCACAGTCCAGCTCTCACATCCATACATGACCACAGGAAAGACCATAGCCTTGACTAGGCGAACCTTTGTTGGTAAAGTAATGTCTCTGCTTTTGAATATGCTATCTAGGTTGGTCATAACTTTCCTTCCAAGGAGCAAGCGTCTTTTAATTTCATGGCTGCAGTCACCATCTGCAGTGATTTTGGAGCCCAGAAAAACAAAGTCTGACACTGTTTCCACTGTTTACCCATCTATTTCCCATGCAGTGATGGGACCATAGAGATATATTAAAATTCAGTTCAGTTCAGTCCCTCAGTTGTGTCCTTTGCACCTCCATGGACTGCACTATGCCAGGGCTCCCTGTCCATCACTAACTCCTGGAGTTTACTCATGTAAATAAGTAAACTCATGTCCATTGAGTCGGTGATGCCATCGAACTATCTTATCCTCTGTTATCCCCTTCTCCTGCGTTCAATCTTTCCCAGCATCAGGATCTTTCCAAACGAATCAGCTCTTCACATCAGGTGGCCAAAATATTGGAGTTTCAGCTTTAGCATCAGTCCTTCCAATGACTATTCAGGTCTGATATCCTGAATATTCAGGATGGACTGGTTGGATCTTGTCTAATAGAGATATATTAAACTTAGAAAAATTAAACTTATGACAACAAAGTCAAAACAGTTCTGTAATATATACTATGGTCTCATTCTTACCCTTTTGTAATATTTTTTTAATCTTCTCAGATAAACAATAACTCATTATTTTCATTAGGATAGAACATTGGGAGTTATAAATATTCAGCATTCCTTTGACCCATACAACTTTTTAAATAAATGAAATAGACATGGCATAGTTGCAAGTAATCATAAAATAATCATTTTATATTTTTAAGAATTACAGTGAATTAATGATCATCTTCATTTATTATGTGTACATAATGTCTATAATTTATTACATATTCAAATTTTGACAAATGTTTAGTTGAAGACTCTTTGTCAGGTGTTGAACTCAGTACTTCATTGTGCTGTTACTAATTTAATCCTTGTTAAATATGCAGGCAAAATTTTACAACTAAAGTTTACTGTTGCTAAAATGTAGAGATTTTACTGTTTAAGATTTTATAACAAATGTTTTAAATTATTTATTCAAGATTAAATAGCAAGAAAAGAGAAGAAATCATTTCATTTTGTGAAAGTTTGAGTCAGAGATAGTTTTATTTATATTTTTCTCATTAGGTATAAGTCCAATAAATACTTTAAAAAATGGTCTGTCTGTTATAATTTCAAATTTTGGAATTATAGAATTAGTAGTGTTTCAGAACTGAAATCAACATAATATTCTTTTGTAATCATTTCTTGGGCAAGACATATTTTCTTTCCTTATTTTAAGCATCTCTTATTTCAAACCAAAATGAGGTAGTTACTTGTTTCTTTAAGAAAATAGTGCATACAAACTAACATACTTACCAAAAAGAAATTATAAAGTTTTTCTCTTTGATACTTGCTTTAATACTCTCACTGTTCTGTGTCTACAGTCTAAAGCTTAGAAGTCTTTGGTGTTCCCCAAGGTCTCTGCCTTGGAAGACCTACTCCAAAAGCATACAGAAAAGGCCCTGCTATATTTTTATATTAGTATATATTAATATTTATTATTGTCATGCTTATACTGACATATATTTATATACTAAATATATACTTCCCTGATTTTTTTCATTTGATGCACTGCTAACACGTCAGCCAAGCAGAGACTTCCTGCAGTAACTCTAAAAAGGTTAGCTTTATTTTCATCAGTAGGATTTCTTTGGTGTTTTTAGAGGAGATTTGACAACTAGGGTGAAGACTAATATTAATTAGTGGAACTCTGTTCAGACAAAAAGAGAAAACAGGTGAAATAGGAGAATGATTATTTGAAAAATAGAATAGGAAAGACTATTTAAACAAGGTATGAAAGTTGCAGAGCACCCTCTAGTTAGATGTACACAAGAGAGTTACTGGAAATTATTTAGATACAAATTTTGATCTAGTCCCTTCTTCTGGCAACAAGACTCAATCAAGGAATACAGTACTTTGCCTACTAGTTTAAAATTTAAACTATTTCAAAATCAAATTGAGTAAAAACGGCAAACCAGTTTTTGGATGTATCCTATCCCCTACAGCATTAAGAACAAATTTGTTCAAAATAATTCATCTTTTGGATTAAATAATGCTTCCCAATATATTTATGTAAAAATAAAATTTTTGGTAAAATTATTATATTAAGTTATTTTCCTGTTCATATTTACCTAAGTTACTGACTATCCCACTTAGAAGAATAAAAATAAACATTTTAACTCAGCCCATAATTGCTTATCATCAGTATACATAAATACAATTTTCTGTAAAATAATATAAAACCAAACATTCTTCCTTTTTTGTGTGTCAAAAATTTTACAGAAATAAATCAATCTTGGGGCTTCCCTGATGGTTCAGATGGTAAGAATCCACCTATAATGTAGGAGATCCAGGTTAAATCCCTGGATTAGGAGGATCTCCTGGAGAAAGTGATGGCTACCCACTCCAGTATTCTTGCCTGGAGGATTCCATGGACAGAGGAGATTGGCAGGCTACAGACAATGGGGTCACAAAGAGTTGGACATAACTGAGTGACTACCACTAACAAGGTAGTCTTAAGAAAAATTACTATGAGCAAAGCTAGTGAAAGTGATGGAATTCCAGCTAAGCTAATTCAAATCCTTAAAGATCATACTGTTAAAGCACTGAACTTAAAATGTAGCAAATTTGGAAAACTCATCAGTAGTCACAGGATTGGAAAAGGCCAGTTTTCATTTAAATTCCAACAAAGGGCAATGCAAAAGAATGTTCAAGGTATCATGAAATTTTGCTCGTTCCACATACTAGCAAGATAATGCTCAAAATCCTTCAAGCTAGGCTTCAACAGTATGTGAACCAAGAACTTCCAGATGTATAAGTTGGGTTTATAAAAGGCAGAGCAACAAGCGATCAAACTGCCAACTTTTGTTGAATCAAAGAGAAAGTAAGGGGGTTCCAGAACAACATCAACTTCTGCTTCATTGACTACACTAATGGCTTTGACTCTGTGGATCACGATAGACCATGGACAATTCTTACAGAAATGGGAGTACCATATCACCTTACCTGCCTCCTAAGAAACCTGTATGCAGGTCAAGAAGCAACAGTTAGAACTGGACATGGAACAATGGACAGGTTCAGAATTGTGAAAAGAGTTCATCAAGACTGTATATTGTCATCTTGCTTTTTAAACTAATATGCAGGATACATAATGCAAAATGCTGGAATGGATGAATCATAAGCTGAGTCAAGACTGCTGAGAGAAATATCAACATCCTCAGATATGCAGATGATTTCACTCTAATAGCAGAAACTGAAGAGGAACTGAAGAGCCTCTTGATAAGGGTGACAGAGGAGAGAGAGTGATGTAAGCCAGAAAGAAAAACACCAATACAGTATACTAACGCATATATATGGAATTTAGAAAGATGATAACAATAATCCTGTATACGAGACAGCAAAAGAGACACTGATGTATAGAACAGTCTTTTGGACTCTGTGGGAGAGGGAGAGGGTGGAATGATTTAGGAGAATGGCATTGAAATATGTATAATATCATATATGAAAAGAGTCTCCAGGCCAGGTTCGATGTACGATACAGGATGTTTGGGGCTGGTGCACTGGGACAACCCAGTGGGATGGTATGGGGCGGGAGCGGGGAGGACGGTTCAGGATGGGGAACACATGTATACCTGTGGCAGATTCATTTTGATATATGGCAAAACCAATACAATAGTGTAAAGTTAAATAAAATTAAATTTAATATATATATTATATATATATATGTGTATATATACACACATCACTTAAAACTCAACATTCACAAAACGAAGATCATGGCCTTTAGTCCTGTTACTTCATAAGAAATAGAAATGGAGAAAGTAGAAACAGTGATGGGTTTTCTTTTCTTGGGCTCCCAAGTCACTCTGGATGGTGACTGCAGCCATGATATTAGAAGACACTTGCTCCATGGAAAGAAAGCTATGACAAAGCATATTACAAAGCAGAGACATCACTTTGCTCACAAAGGTCCATTTAGTCAAATCTGTGGTTTTTCCAGAGTTATGTATGGATGTGAGAGTTGAACCATAAAGAATGATGAGCATCCAATAATTGATGCTTTTAAACTGTAGTGTTGGGGAAGACACTTGAGAGTCCCTTGAAATGCAGAGATCAAAGCAGTCAATCCTAAAGGAATGTTCATTGGAAGGACTGATGCTGAAGCCGAAGTTCCAGTAGTTTGGCCACCTGATGAAAAGAGCTGATACATTTTTAAAGGCCCTGATGCTGCAAAAGATTGAGGGAAAGAGGAGGAGGGGATAAAAGAGGATGAGCTAGTTAGAGAGCATCATTGACTAAATATACTTGAGTTTGAGCAAACTCTGGTAGATAGCGAAGGACAGGGAAGCCTGGTATGCTGCAGCCCATGGATTCACAAAGAGTCAGATATGACTTAAGGACTAAATAGTAATAAAAAAGTAGTCTTGACATGTTTAATGAAAAGTTATAGTTTTGTTAAAAAAATGTTTGTGCATTTCTGCTTTTCTTTAAGTAAAAAAATACTATGCAATGTTGATCTCAATAAATCAAAGTATCAAGTTAATATTAATCATATTTAAAGATTCCTTATTAGCCATTTAAAAATAAATAAATATAAACCATGTGATCAGTGCAATGCTATGTAATATAGAAGATCCAAATATGCACATAAAAAAAGATAAGATAGAAGGTTACATAGAAGGATCTAAAGTTTATTCACATCTAGTTCACTTTTCTAGGGAATCTATTCATTTCAAGCCTCCTGTGAAGAAGGCTGAGTTAATCATACCTCTCAATACATAGAACAGCAATTTCACTGATTAATGTTTAACACTTTCTTGATTGTTAATTTTACTTTTACCTTCTTCACAGGAGGGGAAGGGAAATTATAATACTAAGAAATTCAATCCTATCCATGAGTATAAAATATTTATTGATTTATTCAACTCATCTCTATATCCTATAGAAGTTTCAATTTTTTTCTCATTGGATCTTATATATCAAAACTTAATTCCTAGGTAATTTATAGTTGTGATTGCTGTTTCATAGGTCTGTGTATGCCCGCAGAACTCTATAATTAGGCAACATAGATCTCATTCCATAAGAGATCTTGTAGCTGTGTCATATAATGTCTTTCAAAGAGTAAAAACCAAAAGAAATTGTGGTGCTGAGAAAAAGGAGAAAATATAGAGTCCAGGAATCATAATAAGCCTCTAAGAAGCTAAGAGAAGAATTAAGTGGTGCATGTGGCTCTAATAAAACCAAAAATGTAAATAAAGTAAATAAGACAGTAGCATAGAATAGAATCAAAGACTAGAAACATGGTGACAAGGGAAATGGCATGAACAGGTTCTTCAAACATAATGGCCATCTTGTGATCTTGCATAAGCCAAGTTACTCTGGACTAATTTTGAACTACGTACTTTTCTACTCAACACAATCTATGCTATATTATTCCATATAAATATTCGTTCAATTGTTTTACTTATTAAAGCATTCTTTTTTTTGGGGGGTGAGGACTTACTGGCATTTTGATACCCTGTACCAATTCAAGTTTGAGTATTAGATGTCATTAAAAAATCTTTTAGCTTCATATAAAAGATTCTTTCAATTTCTTTATGTCTGAAGTGTAGGAAGTTACTTTCCTTCTGAGGACATTTTTACTGAGTAAATATTTTTAAGTGCATTAGACATAAGGCATGATGCAAGAAGTTTTACTATTATTTTAAAATATAGTTTTACTGATTTTATATATATATTTTTTGAGGTTACAAGCAAAGAGAAAATAGCTAAATGGGCCAACTATGAAGATTAATACATAGAAATGAGTAAAGATGAAACTAAGCAGAAAGTGAAAATTATCTAAGTAAATTGTACTCTGCTTTAAATTTTAGTTATGGTCTTTGAGATACATTTACCACAACCTGAATTGCTTCTCACATTACAAACTATCACAACAATTCATTATACATTTATTAATGCAAAGCTATAGAACACAGTGCAGTGGCAGGGGTGGGGGGGGATGGGGGTGGAGTTGGGGGCGAATGTATTCAGAAACGTGAAAGTCACTGTGTATTAGATCCTGGTAAAGACATTGTGCTCCTGAGATGATTACTTTTAGTAAACATATAAAACCACTCACTATAATCACTCACTCCCTAAAAATATCCTACTTATTCTGAACGTCTACCTTAAGATCATGTCTTGCTAGCATTGACATGCTTTTCCAAAATTTTTCCAAATTTCCAGTGAAACACCCATGAAAATACAGTAAGTGATGAAAGGACACATGAGAACTTAGTACTACATCCTCATACCATAGTTAGGATTTTATCAAGTAAAGCTAGACATTTAAGTAACAGACTATTTCAGTTCAGTTCAGTTGCTCAGCCGTGTCCAACTCTTTGTGACTCCATGGACCACAGCATGCCAGGCCTCCCTGTTCATCACCAAACACCCCAGAGTTTACCCAGACTCATGTCCATTGAGTCGGTGATGTCATCCATCTCATCCTCTGATATCCCCTTTTCCTTCCACCTTCAATCCTTTCCAGCATCAGGATCTTTCCAAATGAGTCAGCTCTTCACATCAGGTGCCCAAAGTATTGAAGTTTCAGCTTCAAAATCAGTCCTTTCTTCCAATGAATACTCAGGATTGATCTTCTTTAGGATGGACTGGTTTGATCCATACTTATTCTCATTTTAAGGAAAGCAGACATAAACATTCCCACTCTTTTTCTACATATGTTTCTTGCTTCAAGAAAACAAGCCGCACATCAGTCTCCAAAGAGAAGATGTTTCCTTATTGAGTGTGCACAATTGCAGAGTCAGTCAGGTTTGATGTGCACAGGTATTCTGGTCCCTGACAAGAGTTCTAGAAGATATACTCAGTGGTTATGGGGCAGGCTTCTCACCATAGGGACCAGATGGGATCACTCACTCCCTTGCCTCTACTATCCATCAAGAATGACAAGAATGGAAATTAATCTGTAAGCAGGATTGCACAAGGTCTTGATGAATTCAAGGAATAATGGCATGAACATACAAATCAAGAGAGGTGTAATAGTATCAATATATAAGGTGGCACATCAAAAGGGCAGAAAGTGAGAGGCAAATATTTAAAATGGAGATATGGCCCATAATCTTTTGTAATGGAAAAGGTGCAGAGCATGGCTAATAGTAAGATGATGAAGACATAAAGAGTCAAGGTTGATTTTACTTCTACTGATAGAGAGATTGATATTATTAGGACCAATGGGAGGAGAAGGGGAAGAAAGAAACTATGAACCGGAGACTAAAATGTCCTAAGAAAAAATGGGAGAGAGAACAGGTAAGTCAGCACTAGAGAGAATGTTGCCAGATGTGCCCTATGGATCAGCAAGCTCTGGAGTCCCTGCCAGTTTTTACAAATGCAGAATCTCAGGCTCTATTTCAGACCTATCTACCTAATTAAAGACTGTATCATATTTTCACAAAAATCCCTTAGGATTCATGTTGAAATTTAAGGCACACTGGTATAGGGGGAGAGAATAAGCACCAAAGGATATAAGATTTCTCCCCCCTCCCCGTTAAAAGGAGAGAGAAGGAGTGATGTCTGGAAGCACTGATAAACAGCCAGGAAAATAGCACTCAGCATTCTGTCTCAGGTGGGCAACATGTCAGGAAAGGGCCTCAGCTTACAAGACTGCATGGGAAGCTTGTCCTTTGCAGAAAATTAGTTTTCTTTTAAAGCTGTCTTCCTGGAAGTATCTTATATACACTTGAAGAGCTATAAAAATGCTAATATTCAGGCCTAACTCCTAGATTTTCTGGTTTCAACTGGTCTCCATGCAGAGCAAAATCGAGCTTTATTTGTTTGCCTGCTTCTTGTTATTGTCTTTGTGATTACAATGTGCATCTGAGGTTTAGAACAGCAGATTTAAGGGCAAATGGCAAAAGTAAAAGGGTAAGAAATTGAGAATGTGGGATTTTTCTTCTCAGCAGAAAGCAGATCTCAGGAAGCATCTTGGAAGTGTTTCGGTGCTCTGGAGGCCTCTGAGGATGAGGGTCTGTCTGTTTGAGTGACTGATAACATATAATATTTGCTAATGACTCAGTTTAACCAGAATTGAACCATCTTGACACAGTCACCAGGTTTGCTGATGCCTCTCCTTATGATAAAATTTGGAGCTGGTGGTTCCTTGTGTCTTTCACTAGAAGCAACTGAGATGTTTAGTTTTGAGCTTCCCTGGTTTTCTCCCAGTAGAAAACATTCCCTTACAAACTGCACCTCCTGAGCCTCAAGTGGTACAACCTGAGTTCACGGGCAGTGGCTAATTAAGACTCAGAACATTAATTTATTAAACAGAGGATTTAAATTTATAAATAAATAAACATATTATTAATATAAATAAATGACTATTATATTATTTATAACACACTTTTTATTTAAGACTTTTAAGATTCTACTAAATTTCTATCTTAGCACATCTTCTGGCATTTTTGTCTCCATGAAAATTGGTCCTTTTCTCTTAGAGACCCTGTAAGATTTGGTTATCTATAATCGTTTACAATAGCCTCTACACCAGCACCCTGCTATGACTTTGTCTTCTAGTAATCCATTTATTACAAAGTAACCAGAATATTTCCACTAAAATATGGATGCATTTGTTAACCCCTATCTTAAAACTCAATGATGACTTTCAATGTGTCAGAACAAAATATATACTACTACATTTAGCCTTGCTAGTCAGACATGACTGAAGTGACTTAGCAGCAGCAGCAGTCTATCAAAAGCTGGTTACCTAACTATGTGCAGGTGACACAATTCAAAGAGATCATAGGTACAGAGATGGAGCTGTAGTCGGTGGAGAGGAAAGGCATCCAATTAGCTTGGAGAACTGAGAACACATGTGGTGTTAAATGCACTCAGACTCCCGCCACAGTTCAATACAGCCCAATGAATACTATTGAATGGTACAAAGTTGCAAAGAGTTGGACATGACTGAGCAGGTGTGCTCACCTTGAAAGCCAACTACAAGTGTTTCTTATTTATTAACACACCTAAATATTAAGATCTGTATTTAGCTTTACAAAATACACTTGAATCTTTTACAGTGATTTGGCTAGTAGACAGTTCACAACTTGGTTGTTTCTCTAAATGAAACCTCACTGGACTCATCACATGACTGTCAGCATTTGTTGCAACAGGGTCACTGTCCACATCACTCAAATTATCTGATACAATTATTTCCAAGTTCAGAGCACTCTGGGTGCACTAGAACGTTTCCTCAAGTGAAACCAACTGATCCCAAGAGCAAAAACTTCACACAATGATTTCTTCATATCGTTTAAATTTTAATGAACTTTTTGCCAGACAGAGATGTCGTCCCAGTCCACTCAGCCTTAATTACTCACAACCCCAAGCCTTCTGCATTCTTCTTCATAAAAAGTCTCATTTTTATCTTGTAGTTATCATTGTCTGCAGTCATGGCTCATGATTTCACTTTTGCTTGCCTTTTGATTCAGTTTCCTCACTCCACCTTCTCAATACCAGTCTCGAACCTATCTTGTCCCCCTAAATAAGTTTCATGGGATAGGAGAAAAGGGATCTGTTATTGTGCTGTCTACAGCACTACTGTCGGTGTCTGGAGATGAATAAGGCATTTAAAGGATATTTTTGTTGCCAGACTCTTCCTTGGAAATTCTTTCTGTTGCCCCTTCTTTTTTCTTTATTTGCTTTCCTTATTTCTTTAATTAAATGATGAATACAGTTTTGTTTGTCAATAAACATAACATTACTTTTTATTGTTAAACACTCATATATTAAATGGAGAGTAGCAGGAGTTAACAAGATGGCAGGGGAGCAGGTGGACGTGAAATACCTCTCTCTCCAACAATGCATCAGGAATACACCTTCAGAAACAGAAGTGCATGCAGAACACCAGCTGAGAGTGGACAGGAGTATCAGACAATGGAAAAGAAAATATAGAACCATGCATAACTCAGTAAGATGAAGGAACTGGGTGAGGAGGGGTGGGAAACATGAGTGTTACTAGGACAGGATCTGCCCTCGGTAGATGCGGGAACTGAAGCAGGGGTCCAATCCCCACATTGGGGCAACTGTCTGAGTCAGAGGAGAAACATCTAAGGCTGACAGTGAAACAGCTGATCTGTGGCAACCTACATGGAATGAGACAGTCCTTGTTGCAACCATACATACCCTGGATAGGAAAGCAGGTCCTCTGGCAGGCATAGCAGCTGGGAGCTGCAGTTAGGGATTGTGGAGCAATTCCAGGGTGGGGGCTGGTGTTGACTGTGGAGAGATGGACTGAGAGGATGTGAGAGAGGAGATCGTGGTGGGAAATGCCTGTGGAGGAAAGACAGGCAGCCATGGAAGCAAGATAATACTGCTGAGTCACACGTAGGGGGTGGAGCCATCACCATAGCCTCTCTCTCCCCACACACCAGCATCCGCAGCTGAACAATAGAGAGGCTGGCCCATCAAACACCTGATGCACTGAGCAAAGGAGGATACCAGGGAAGGGAGCTCTCTAAGTGCCTGAACACGTAGAGCTACAAAGAAAGACTAGACAAAGAGGCCTTCTGATTGCCAGTTACAAGAGGATTGAAAAAAGACTCTGATAGGGCATTAACTCCTACAGCATAGGCAATCCATGTCTCTGCACACTTGGCACTGCCAGGGTCCCTGAAAGCCAAGCAGCAGCACCACTTTCATGCTCAACTCTCACTGGGGCAGAGCATCCACAAGCAAAAAATATCTTGTGTCTGTGCATGCAGGGTCACTTGGATAGTGTCCAACTCTTTGTGACCCTGTAGATTGTGGCCTGCTGACCATCTCTGTCAGGAAGGGCTATTCTCCAGGCAAGACTTCTGGAGTGTATCGGCCAGTACTGGTTGCCATACCCTTCTAGTGCACTATATTTCCTGCTGCCCTAGCCACAAACTCCCTTGGGTACCTGGTGCTGCCAGAACCCCTATGACCCAAGTAGCTGCACCACCTCCACACCTGGTCCTCACAGGGGTAGACCCAAGTTCTCCAGGGCAGCCTCAGGAGCAAACCCCAGTGGAAGATCCACATGTAGAGATGGAAATAAAACCACAATTGAAAATCAGGGGCAATGTGGCTAAGGAAAAAGACCCAAAACTTTCTCATCAGCTGTACAAGCTGCAGATTAAATTCACATGACCAACTAGGGAGACTCTGTCTGTGGAATATAAGAAAGGTCATTGAGAGCTCCCACAAAAGAAAACACACTAGTCCTGATATGAGAATATGAGCTGCCTCCACAGCAGTTCCAGAGATCAACAGTGTTGGAGGTCATTCTAGGGAGATAAGGTGGACTGTGTCTCTCAGCGAGGGAACGGGCTCTGACAGTAGTGACTCAAGAAAAACATTTATTATTCCTATGTTTTGACTTGTTTGTTAGATTTCTAAATTTTTTTTCTTCCCTCTCACCTTGGTTGAAGTTGTCAATTTTATTGGCACTATGAAATTCAATTAAGCTTTTGAGCTCCACCCCCCAGTCACATTTTTTATTACTGTTATGAACTTCTGTCTCTGTTGGGTTTTGCAATTCTGTGGAGCTTTTCTTTTTTATGTTTCTTTCATTTTTTATTGTAATTTTTAATTTATTAAACCTATTATTAATTTTTCTACATTTATTTCTTTGTTTGCTTTTACTACTGTTATTTTCCCCTTGCAGTTAATGTTTAATGTATATGAATCTTCATCTACCTCTATTTAACTTTGCATATCTATTCTTTCTTTATTTTCTTTCTCTCTTTTCCTCTGAACATATTTGTTAGTTTTATTTTTATTGCTTTATCCCCCAGTTGGCACCTTGCTTTAATTTTGTTTTCTAGTTTGTGCTCTAGTTAGTTTTGTTCTGGTAGATACAATTTTTGATTTCCTTTTTTCACCAGGTCATTCTATTGTACTTTATTCTTGTTGGATGGTTTTGATTTTGCTTATGGGTGAATATGTAAACATGTATATTCATTTATATTTTGTAATGTCTTTATAAACCTCTGCCACTATGTTGAGTTTTTGTAAATCTGAGTTTTCCTTTTTCTTTTTTTTCTTTTTCCTTTCTTCTTCTTTTATTGGTTTTTTCCTCTTTTGTATAGTTTTAATTTTTTAAACCTATTATACTTTTCTACATTTATCCCTTTGTTTGCCTTTCCTACTATTCTTTTAACCATGCAGCTAATCTTTAATGTATATAAATTTTCATCTACCTCTATTTTGCCTATTTGCATATAAAAATGGCTTTGCATATGTATTCTTTCTTTCCTTTCCTCTCAACATATTTGTTGGGTTTGTTTTCATTGCTCTAATCCACACTTGGCACCTTGTTTTAGTTTTGTTTTGTTTTATATTTTCCAGTTCGTGCTTTAGTTAGTTTCGTTTTTGACTGGCAAATATAAATTTTGATTTTTGTTGTTGTTGTTCTTCACTGGATCAATCTACTCTATTTTTGTTGAGGTATTTTGATTTTACTCACAGGTGTATGTATATGTGTATGTTCTATTATTTTCATTATTACTTACCTGATTTTGTAACTGCTATTTTCTGGGGGTTCATCTTTGGTTTCTCGTTTTTGAGTACAGTTTTAATCTCACTTCATCCAATAACAAACCACTTGTGGAATCCTCGTTCCTGACCAGACATCAAACACTGAGCCTTTAGAGTGGGAGCACTTACTCCAGTACTGTAGACTACCAGAAAACTTACCCTAGGGGATATCAAATAGTGAGAAGTCACATAAATGAAACCACTTGAGTACAAGACCAAGCATCACTCAACCACCAGTAGCACCCTGTGCAGGATGTCTCATGTAGACAACAACAACAACAAACAAAAAATACAAACCCAATCATCAGCAGCCTGGATTACCATCTCATTGTGCTTTGCCCACCAGAGCAAAAACAGACAAACAAACAAGCACAAACTCAACAGCTTACACAAACACCTGGACCAGACTTAGAAGGGCAGAAACCAAAATGAAGAAAGAATTCTACCTTCTTCAAGGAAAGAATTAAACTTCACTTCAAGCCTGGGGAAAGGAAAGCTCAAATACAATAAGTTAAAAATATAATAATAAAGAAAAGCAGATAAATACTGCACAAATGAAGGAAAAAACTAGAAACACACAAGTCCAAATAAATGAAGAAAATAGACAAATTACTCGAAAAAGAATTCATAATAATGATAGTAAATCTGACCAAAAACTTTGAAAAAAAATAGATAAAATACAAAAATAAATTAATAAAGACCTAGAAGAATTAAAGAATACACCTACAGAAAGAAAAAATACAATTAGTGAAATTAAAAATACTGTAGAGGAAATCAATAGCAGAATATCTGAAGCAGAAGAACAGATCAGTGCCTGGAAGATAAAGAGGTGGAAAAAATTTCTGAAGAGCAGAATGAGGTAAAAAGAATGAAAAGAACTAAGGATAGTCATCTCAGAGACCTCTGGGATAATATCAAACACGCTAACATTTGAATTATAGGTGACCCAGAAGAAGAATAATGGAGATGGAAATGGGAACCCATTCCAGTGTTCTTGCCTGGAGAACCCCAGGGACAGAGGAGCCTGGAAGGCTGCCATCTATGGGGTCTCACAGAGTCGGACATGACTGAAGCGACTTAGTAGCAGTGGCCTAAGAAGAAAAAGAGAAAAATAAAGGGTATGAGCACAATTTCTAAGATATTATAGATGAAAATTCCCTCAGTATGGGAGAGGATAAACCCAAGGAGAAACACGACAAAGCACATACTAATCAAACTAACAAAAACTAAACAAAAAGAAAAAAAAAAAATTGAAAAATTAAAAGCAGCAAGGGAGAAGCAACAAGTCATGTACAAGGGAAACTTGAAACGTTTATCAGCTGATCTTTCAGCAGAAACTCTGCAGGCCAGAAGGGAATGACAAGATATATTTAAAGTACTTAAAGGGGAAAAAAAATATCTACAACCAAGATTACTGTACCCAGCAAGGATCTCATTCAAAATTGATGGAGAAATCAGAGCTTTTCAGACAAGTGAAGGTTAAGAGAATTCAGTACCACCAAAACAGCTTTAAAACAAATGGTAAATGGACTTAAATAGTCAAGAAATACAAGAGAAGAAAAAATATCTACCAAATCAACCTAAAACAATTAACAAAATAGAAATAGGCGCATATGTCTATCAATAACTAGTTTAAATGTAAATGGATTAAATGATCCAACTAAAAGACACAGACTGGCTGAATGAATGCAAAAACAAGACCCATATTTATGCTGTCTACACAAAATCCAATTCAGATATGAAAAAAAAAAAAAAAACAAACATATAGACTGAAAGTTAGAGGATGGAAAAATATATTCCATGCAAATGGGAAGCAAAAAATAAATAGATAAAATAGGCTGAAGTAACAATCCTCGTATCATAGAAAATAGACCTTAAAACTAAGAATATTGCAAGATATAAGGAAGGATACTACATAGTTATCAAGGGATCAATCCAAGAAGAAGACAAAACAATTGTAAATATCTAGGCACCCAACACAGAAGCACCTCAAAACAAAAGTCAAACACTAACAGACAAAAAAAGGAGACATTGACAGTGACACAATAATGGTAGGAGACTTTAACACCACGCTAACACCAAGGGACAGATCATCAAAACAGAAAATTAATAGGGAAATGCAAGTTTTAAAAGATACTGTAAATGATATGGATCTCATTAATACCTTCAGGAGATTTCATTCAAATGCAGAAGAACACACTTCTCAAGTGTACATGGAACATTCTCCAGGAAAGACCATATCTTGGGTCACAAATCAAACCTAAGTAAATATAAGAAAAGTTAAATTGTATCAAGCATCTTCTCTGATCAAAATGCTATGAGATTGATATCAATTACAGGAAAAAAAAAAAAAAAACAACTATAAGAAACACAAGCACTTGGACATTAAACAATACATTTCCAAATAACTAAAAGGTTACTGAAGAAATCAAAAGGGAAAACAGAAAAAAAAAAAAAAATCTAGAAACAAATGACAATGAAAAGATGACAACTCTAAACCTATGGAATGCAGTAAAAGCAGTTCTCAGAAGGAAGTTTTTACCAATACAGTCCTACCTCAAGAAACAAGAAAAACACCAAATAGACAGCCTAACTTTACACCTAAAACAATTGGAGGAACAAAACCCCAAAATTAGTAGAAGGAAAGAAATCATAAAATTCTGAGCAAAAATAAATGAAAAAGAAATGAAAGAAACAATCGTAAAGATAAATAAAACTAAAAGCTGGTTCTTAGAGAAGATTAAAAAAGAAAAATTGACAAACCTTTAGCCAGACTAATCAAGAACAAAACAGAGAAGAATGAAATCAACAAAATTAGAAATTAAAAAGGACAGGTTACAACATACAATGCAGACGTACAAAGGATTATAAGAGACTATTATGAAAAACTATGGGGCAAAAAAAATGGATAGCCTGGAAGAAAGGGACAGATACTGGAAAAGTTCAATCTTCCAAGACCCCATGAATCACAGTATGCCAGTCCACCCTGTCCGTCAGCAACTCCCGGAGTTCACTCAGACTCTCATCCATCCAGTCAGTGATGCCATCCAGCCATCTCATCCTCTGTCATCCCCTTAGCCTCCTGCCCCCAATCCCGCCCAGCATCAGAGTCTTCTCCAATGAGTCAACTCTTCACATGAGTTGGCCAAAGTACTGGAGTTTCAGCTTTAGCATCATTCCTTCCAAAGAAGTCCCAGGGCTGATCTCCTTCAGAATGGACCGGTTGGATCTCCTTGCAGTCCAAGGGACTCTCAAGAGTCTTCTCCAACACCACAGTTCAAAAGCATCAATTCTTCGGCGCTCAGCCTTCTTCACAGTCCAGCTCTCACATCCATACATGACCACAGGAAAGACCATAGCCTTGACTAGGCGAACCTTTGTTGGCAAAGTGATGTCTCTGCTTTTGAATATGCTATCTAGGTTGGTCATAACTTTCCTTCCAAGGAGTAAGCATCTTTTAATTTCATGGCTGCAATCACCGTCTGCAGTAATTTTGGAGCCCAGAAAAATAAAGTCTGACACTGTTTCCACTGTTTCCCCATCTATTTCCCATGTAGTGATGGGACCAGATGCCATGATCTTCGTTTTCTGAATGTTGAGCTTTAAGCCACCTTTTTCACTCTCCTCTTTCAGTTTCGTCAAGAAGCTCTTTAGTTCCTCTACATTTTCGGCCATAATGGTGGTGTCATTTGCATATCTGAGGTTATTGATATTTCTCCCAGCAATCTTGACTCCAACTTGTGTTTCTTCCAGTCCAGCATTTCTCATGATGTATTCTGCATATGAGTTAAATAAACAGGGTGACAATATACAGCCTTGACATACTCCTTTCCTATTTGGAACCAGTCTGTTGTTCCATGTCCAGTTCTAACTGTTGTTTCCTGCATACAGATTTCTCAAGGGGCAGTTCAGGTGGTCTGGTATTCCCATCTCTTAGAATTTTCCACAGTTTATTGTGATTTACACAGTCAAAGGCTTTGGCATAGTCAATAAAGCAGAAATGGATGATTTTCTGGAACTCTCTTGCTTTTTCCATGATCCAGCGGATATTGTCAATTTGATCTCTGGTTCCTCTGCCTTTTCTAAAACCAGCTTGAATATCAGGAAGCTCACCATTCACGTATTGCTGAAGCCTGGCCTGGAGAATTTTGAGCATTACTTTACTAGCGTGTGAGATGAGTGCAATTGTGCAGTAGTTTGAGCATTCTTTGGCATTGCCTTTCTTTGGGATTGGGATGAAAACTGACCTTTTCCAGTCCTGTGGCCACTGCTGAGTTTTCCAAATTTGCTGGCATTTTGAGTGCAGCACTTTCACAGCCCCATCTTTCAGGATTTGGAATAGCTCCACTGGAATTCCATCATCTCCACTAGCTTTGTTCGTAGTGATGCTTTCTAAGGCCCACTTGACTTCACATTCCAGGATGTCTGGCTCTAGGTCAGTGATCACACCATCATGATTTTCTGGGTTGTGAAGATCTTTTTTGTACAGTTTTTCTGTGTATTCTTGCCACCTCTTCTTAATATCTTCTGCTTCTATTAGGTCCATACCATTTCTGTCCTTTGTTGAGGTCATCTTTGCATGAAATGTTCCTTTGGTATCTCTGATTTTCTTGAAAAGATCCCTAGTCTTTCCCATTCTGTTGTTTTCCTCTATGTCTTTGCATTAATCGCTGAAGAAGGCTTTCTTATCTCTTCTTGCTATTCTTTGGAACTCTGCATTCAGATGTTTATATCTTTCCTTTTCTCCTTTGCTTTTCACTTCTCTTCTTTTCACAGCTATTTGTAAGGCCTCCCCAGACAACCATTTTGCTTTTTTGCATTTCTTTTCCTTGTGGATGATCTTGATCCCTGTCTCCTGTATACTGTCATGAACTTCATTCCATAGTTCATCAGGCAGTCTATCTATCAGATCTAGGCTTTAAATCTATTTCTCAGTTCTACTATATAATCATAAGGAATTTGATTTAGGTCATACCTCAATGGTCTAGTGATTTTCCCTACTTTCTTCAATTTCAGTCTGAATTTGGCAATAAGGTGTTCATGGTCTGAGCCACAGTCATCTCCTGGTCTTGTTTTTGCTGACTCTATAGAGCTTCTCCATCTTTGGCTGCAAAGAATATAATCAATCTGATTTCGATGTTGACCATCTGGTGATGTTCATGTATAGAGTCTTCTCTTGTGTTGTTGGAAGAGGGTGTTTGCTAGGACCAGTGCATTTTCTTGGCAAACTCTATTAGTCTTTGCCCTGCTTCATTCTGTATTCCAAGGCCAAATTTGCCTGTTACTCCAAGTGTTTCTTGACTTCCTACTTTTGCATTCCAGTCCCCTATAATGAAAAGGACATCTTTTTTGGATGTTAGTTCTAAAAGGTCTTATAGGTCTTCATAGAACCATTCAACTTTAGCTTCTTCAGCATTAGTGGTTGGGACATAGACTTGGATTACTGTGATATTAAATAGTTTGCCTTGGAAACGAACAGAGATCATTCTGTCGTGTTTGAGAATGCATCCAAGTATTGCATTTTGGGCTCTTTTGTTGACCATGATGACCACTCAATTTCTTCTGAAGTATTCCTTTCTGCAGTAGTAGATATACTGGTCATCTGAGTTAAATTCACCCATTCCAATCCGTTTCAGTTCACTTATTCCTAAAATGTCAACTTTCACTCTTGGTATCTCTTGTTTGACCACTTCCAATTTGCCTTGATTCATGGACCTGACATTCCAGGTTCCTATGCAATATTGCTCTTTACAGCATCGGACATTGCTTCTTTCACCAGTCACATCCACAACTGAGTGTTTTTTTTTGCTTTGGCTCCATCCCTTCATTCTTTCTGGAGTTATTTCTTCACTGATCTCCAGTAGCATATTGGGCACCTACTGACCTGGGGAGTTTCTCTTTCGTTATCCTATCATTTTTCCTTTTCATATTGTTCATGGGGTTCTCAAGGCAAGAATACTGAAATGGTTTGCCATTCCCTTCTCCAGTGGACCACATCCTTTCAAAGACACACAAAAAAACCAAAAACTACAGGCCAATGTCACTGATGAATATAGATGCAAAAATCCTCAAGAAAATTTAGTGAACAGAATTCAGGAACATATCAAAAAGCTTTTACACCATAATCAAGCTGGGGTTATTCCAGGGATGAAAGGATTCTTTAATATTCACAAATCAATAAAAGTGTTACACTGTATTAAAAAATTGAAAAATAAAAGCCATATGATAATCTCAATAGATACAGAGAATACCTTTGACAAAATTCAGCACCCATTTATAATGAAAATTCTTCAAAAAATGAGAATAGAAGAAACCTACCTCAGCATCGTAAAGGCTACACATGATAATCCTACTGCAAACATTATTATCAATATTGAAAAACTGAAAGCATTCCCCCTAAGATCAGGAATAAGAAAAGAATGTCCACTTTTGCCACTATTATTCAACATATTTCTGGAAGTACTAGTTACAACAATCAGAGAAGAAAAAGAAATTAAAAATCCAGATCAGAAAAAGAAGAAGTAAAGCTCTCACTGTTTTTAGATGAGATAGATGATAGTATGCATAGAAAACTCTAAAGATAGTATCAGAAAATTACTACAGCTAATCAGTGAATTTAGCAAAGTTGAAGGCTACAAAATCAATACACAAAACCCCTTGCATTTCTTCACACTAACAATGAAAAATCAGAAGGAGAAATTAAGGAATCAATCCTTTTCATCATTGCAACAAAAATAATTAAATATCTAGGAATAAACTTACCTAAAGAGACAAAAGAAGTTTATACAGAAAATTATAAGACACTGATAAAAGAAATCAAGGATGACATAAACAGTTGGAGAGATATTCCATGTTCTTGGGTAGGAAGAATAAATATTGTGAAAATGACTGTACTACCAAATGCAATCTACAGATTCAGTGCAATCTGTATCAAATTACCAATGATATTTTTTTTCATAGAACTAGAACAAAAATTTTCACAATTCATATGGAAACACAAAAGACCCTGATTAGCCAAAAGAGTCTTGAGAAAAAAGAATGGAACTAGAGGTAAAAACCTTCCTGACCTCACATTATACTGCAAAGCTACAGTCATCATAACAGTTTGGTGCTGGCACGAAAAGAGAAATAAAGACAAATGGAACAAATATAGACCATAAGTACCCATGCACCTATGAATAACTTATTTTTAACAAAGGAGGCAAGAATACACAATGGGGCAAAGACAGCCTCTTCAATAAATGGTGCTGGGAAAACTGAACAGCTACATGTAAAAGAATAAAATTAGAATACTTCCTAATACCATACACAAGATAAACTCAAAATGGATTAAAGACCTAAATTCAAGATCAGAAACTAAAAAAAAAAAAAAAAAAAAACTCTTAGAAGAAAATATATGAGGCAGAACACTCAGTTACATAAAACAAAACAAGATGCTCTATGACTCACTTCCTAGAGTAATGAAAATAAAAACAAAAGTATACAAGTGGGACCTGTTTAAATTTTAAAGCTTTTGCACAGCAAAGTAAACTACAAGCAAGGTGAAAGGACAGCTCTCACAATGTAAGAAGATAACAGCAAATGAAACAACTGACAGAGGATGAATTTCCAGAATATACAAACAGATTATACAACTCAATACCAGAGAAACAAACAACCCACCCAAATAAAAAGTGGTAAAATACCTTAACAGATATTTCTCCAAAGAAAACATACAGATGGATAAGAAACACATGAAAAGATGCTTAACGTCATTCATGATTAGAGAAATGTCAATCAAAACCACAATGAGATATCACCTCACACTAGTCAAAATGCCTATAATCTAAATGTCTATAGACAACAAATGCTGGAGAGGGTGTGGAGAAAAGGGAATGTTCTTGTACTGTTGGTGGGAATGTAAATTGATACAGCCTCTACAGAAAATGGTATGACGATTCCTTAAAAAAAAAAAAAAAAAAAAAAAAAGAGTAAAACCACCATATTTACCCAGCAATCCTACTCCTAGGCATATACCTCGAGGAAATCAAAATAGAAAAGACACATGTATCCCACTGTTCATTGCAGCACTATTTACAATAGTTATAACATGGAAGCAACCTAGATGTCTATTGACAGATAAATGGATAAAGAAATTGTAGTACATATACACAATGGAATATTACTCAGCTATAAAAAGGAATGCATTTGAATCAGTCCTAATGGGGTTGATGAACCTAGAACCTATTATACAAAGTGAAGTAAGACGGAAAGAAAAACATAAATATCATATTCTAGTGCATATATATGAAAACTAGAAAAATGATACTGAAGAATTTATTTACAGGGCAGTAAATGGGGCTTCCCACATAGACCAGTTGGTAAAGAATCTGCCTCCAATGCAGGAGACCTAGGTTGGATTCCTGGGTTAGGAAAATCCCTTGGAGAAGGAAATGGCAACCCACTCCAGTATTCTTGTATGGAAAGTCCCATAGACAGAGGAGCCTGGTGGGCTACAGTCCATGGGGTTACAACAGTCAGACATGACTTAGTGACTAAATCATCACCACCAAAGGAGAAACAGACTTAGAGAATAGACTCATGGAAATGAGGAGAGGGGAGGAGAAGGTGAGATGTATGGAAAGAATAACATGGAAATTTATATTACCATATGTAAAATAGATAGTCAACGGGAATTTACTGTATGGCTCAGGAAACTCAAACAGGTGCCCTGTATCAATCTAGAGCATTGAGAAGGGGAGGGGAATGGGATGGAGGTTCAAAAGGGAGGGGATATATGTACACCTATGCCTGCCTGATTCATGTTGAGGTTTGACAGAAAACAACAAAATTCTGTAAAGCAATTATCCTTCAAAAAATAAATTAATTAAAAAAAAAGACAGTATCTTGGTGCTTTATATGCAGAGTACATCATAAGAAATGCTGGGCTAGGTGAAGCACAAGCTTGAATCAAGATTGCTGGGAGAAATATCAATAACCTCAGATATACAGATAACACCACCCTTATGGCAGAAAGTGAAGAAGAATTAAAAAGCCTCTTGATGAAAATGAAAGAAGAGAGCAAAAAGTTGGCTTAAAGCTCAACATTCAGAAAACTAAGATCATGGTATCTGGTCCCATCAGATCAGATCAGATCAAATCAGTTGCTCAGTCGTGTCCGACTCTTTGTGACCCCCATGAACCACAGCACGCCAGGGCTCCCTGTCCATCACCAACTCCCGGAGGTCACTCAGACTCACATCCATCGAGTCAGTGATGCCATCCAGCCATCTCATCCTCTGTTGTACCCTTCTCCTCCTACCCACAATCCCTCCCAGCATCAGAGTCTTCTCCAATGACTCAACTCTTTGCATGAGGTGGCCAAAATACTGGAGATTCAGCTTTAGCATCATTCCTTCCAAAGAAATCCCAGGGCTGATCTCCTTCAGAATGAACTGGTTGGATCTCCTTGCAGTCCAAGGGACTCTCAAGAGTCTTCTCCAACACCACAGTTCAAAAGCATCAATTCTTCAGCGCTCAACCTTCTTCACAGTCCAGCTCTCACATCCACACATGACCACAGGAAAGACCATAGCCTTGACTAGGCGAACCTTTGTTGGCAAAGTGATGTCTCTGCTTTCGAATATGCTATCTAGGTTGGTCATAACTTTCCTTTCAAGGAGTAAGTGTCTTTTAATTTCATGGCTGCAGTCACCATCTGCAGTGATTTTGGAGCCCAGAAAAACAAAGTCTGACACTGTTTCCACTGTTTCCCCATCTATTTCCCATGTAGCCCAGATAATCATGATGGTGTGATCACTGACCTAGAGCCAGACATCCTGGAATGTGAAGTCAAGTGGGCCTTAGAAAGCATCACTATGAACAAAGCTAGTGGAGGTGATGGAATTCCTGTGGAGCTATTCCAAATCCTGAAAGATGATGCTGTGAAAGTGCTGCACTCAATATGCAAGCAAATTTGGAAAACTCAGCAGTGGCCACAAGATTGGAAAAGGTCAGTTTTCATCCCAATCCCAAAGAAAGACAATGCCAAGGAATGCTCAAACTACCGCACAATTGTACTCATCTCACACGTTAGTAAAGTAATGCTCAAAATTCTCCAAGCCAGGCTTCAGCAATATGTGAACTGTGAACTTCCTGATGTTCAAGCTGGTTTTAGAAAAAGCAGAGGAACCAGAGATCAAACTGCCAACATCCACTGGGTCATGGAAAAAGCAAGAGAGTTCCAGAAAAACATCTATTTCTGCTTTATTGACTTTGCCAAAGCCTTTGACTGTGTAGATCACAATAAACTGTGGACAATTCTGAGAGAGATGGGAATACCAGACCACCTGATCTGCCTCTTGAGAAATCTGTATGCAGGTCAGGAAGCAACAGTTAGAACTGGTCATGGAACAACAGACTGGTTCCAAATAGGAAAAGGAGTCCGTCAAGGCTGTATATTGTCACCGTGTTTATTTAACTTATATGCAGAGTACATCATGAGAAATGCTGGACTGGAAGAAACACAAGTTGGAATCAAGATTGCTGGGAGAAATATCAATAACCTCAGATATGCAGATGACATCACCCTTATGGCAGAAAGTGAAGAGGAACTAAAAAGCCTCTTGATGAAAGTGAAAGTGGAGAATGAAAAGGTTGGCTTAAAGCTCAACATTCAGAAAACGAAGATCATGGCATCTGGTCCCATCACTTCATAGCAAATAGATGAAGAAACAGTGGAAACAGTGGCTGACTATTTTTCTGGGTTCCAAAATCACTGCAGATAGTGATTTCAGCTATGAAATTAAAAGATACTTACTCCTTGGAAGGAAAGTTATGACCAAACTAGATAGCATATTAAAATGCAGAGACATTACTTTGTCAACAAAGGTCAGTCTAGTCAAGGCTATGGTATTTCCAGTAGTCATATATGGATGTGAGAGTTGGACTGTGCAGAAAGCTGAGTGCCAAAGAATTTATACTTTTGAACTGTGGTGTTGGAGTAGACTCTTGAGAGTCCCCTGGACTGCAAGGAGATCCAACCTGTCCATCCTAAAGGAAATGAGTACTGGGTATTCACTGGAAGGTCTGATGTTGAAGCTGAAATTCCAATATTTTGTCCACCTGATGCAAAAACCTGACTCATTTAAAAAGACCCTGATGTTGGGAAAGATTGAAGGTGGGAGGAGAAAGGGATGACAGGGGATGCTATGGTTAGATGGCATCACCAACTCAGTGGACATGAATTTGGGTAAACTCCAGGAGTTGGTGATGGACAGGGAGGCCTGGCATGCTCTAGTTCATGGGGTTGCAAAGAGTCAGACACAACTGAGCAAGTGAACTGAACTGATGCTTTAATTCCCTGACCAAATTCCCCCTAGTGCTGTTTATTTCATACTGTATTTCATGTGGACAGAGGAGGGAGTTTTTCTCAGAAAGCCCTGCTCATCATTCTGAGCAGAGGGGCAGAGATTTTGGTGTCATCTGAGGCAGCATGTAGATTATTCCTTCCATAATGAGCAAGTGATAGACTAGTAGTCAGCAATCCCTGATGAAATTGCCCTTTGATGCCTCACTTTAAAGTCCACTTTAGCAAATATCATTACCTACGCACTTTTTACCTAGCTTCCATAGTCACCTGTCTAATTTTGATGATATTGCAAAGAGTTCTGGTTATAAAGAAAGCAGTTTTGCAGAAACGTTCTGGCCTGTCAGTCAGTTTGGTTATGCTAAGTGATGTTGTGCTTAGTTGCTTAGTCACGATCACTGGAGTGGGTTGCCATGCCCTCCTCCATGGGATCTTCCCAACCCAGGGATTGAACCCACATCTCCTGCATTGCAGGTGGATTGTTTACCATCTGAGTCACCAGGGAAGCCTAAGAATACTGGAGTGGGGAGCTTATCCCTTCTCCAGGGGAACTTCTCTACCCAGGAATTGAACTAGAGTCCCCTGCATTGTAGGTGGATTCTTTACCAGCTCAGCTACCCAGGAAGCCCACTAAGTTATGCTACATGAGTGAAAATAGTGGTGGATTTTATTTTCCTCGGTTCCAAAATAACTGCAAACAATGACTGCAGTAATGAAATTAAAAGACACTTTTTCCTTGGAAGATAAACTATAACAAACCTAAGTAGTATATTAAGAAGTAGAGTCATCACTTTGCCAGCAAAGGTCTGTATAGTCAAAGGTATGGTTTTTCCAGTAATCATGTATGTATGTAATAGTTGGACCATAAAGATAGCTGAGTACTGAGGAATTGAAGCTTTTGAACTGTGGTGTTGGAGATGACTCTTGAGAGTCCCTTGTATTGCAAAGAGATGAAATTAAATCCTAAAGGAAATCAACCCTGAATACTAATGGGAAGGACTGATGCTGAAGCTTCAGTACTTTGGCCACCTGACGTGAAGGGCTGACTCATTAGAAAAGACTTTGATGCTGGAAAAGATTGAAGGAAGGAGAAGGGGGCAATGGAGGATAAGATGCTTTGGTGGCATCACCGACTCAATGGATATGAGTTTGAACAATCTCTGAGAGACAAGGAAGAACAGGGAAAGCTGGTGTGCTGCAGCCCATGTGGTTGCCAAGAGTCAGGACATGACTGAGAAACTGAACCCCAATAAGAAGTGATGGTTCAGTAACAGTCCACAGCCTCAGGGTTTAAACCAGCAAAGGCTGAGCCCTCACTCACAGGAATTCCATGTGGTTTCAAATGATGCTTGGAGGTATTGTCACATGTGTAAATTTCACGATGGTCCTTTAATCTGACCATATTTCCATACAGGAAAATCTTGGCCTGATAATTGCAAGTTTCTGCCTGTAAATGATCCATATCACTCTCCTCACCCTTGGTGCTTGGCTGGCAAAAGATATCTAATGGCCACATCTAGTTTTTAAGGAGGGTGGTGGGAAAGGCTTGGAGGAAGCGTGAGTGGTAGTGAGCCCTGAACTGTTCACAGCAGCCCCTGGAACTCTGAGGCAGGAACACACAGGGTGGCAGGAAACATTCCCCTTTTAACAAACACAAACTCAGATTTGCAAAAGTTTAGCTTTCATTTTTGTGTAATAGCTACAGTCACTAACCCTATTCTGCTCAATGTAGATACAAAACATACTGTCCCAAAGGTAAATTCAGTCATTTTTTTGTTTTCTTTTTATTGAATTGATATCTAAACCTAAATTCAGGCATTCTTCAGGGATTCAAACATTTACCCCATCTCCAAGGGCTTGAGTTCAGAACAACATTTTGCGGGGGCAGGGTGACCATAAGCAGACACTCAGCCCCTTCGGAGCCCCAGTCATCGCCTCTGTGTGGAGGACATCTCCTCCATGCATGGCGCCCACCAGGAGGTGACTAGCACCCATACAGTCCCCTTATTACAGCTTCATCCCTGCCTCACATTATTCTTGTCAAAAGACAGTTTATGGGACCAAGATCATTCATCTTCCATGAATTTTCTTTCTTTTACTAAATATACTAAATAATATTGAAAGAGAAATGATTATATATATATATATAACATATATAAATGATTTTATATATATATATATATATATCAAGAAGATAAATTAGGAGCTTCACTTATTACTCAAGAGAAGATCTTGTCCTTTTCCTAAATTTCAGAAACTGTAAAGCAATAGTTAGATTTAACTGAGGTTAATATTTTGTTTTCTGAATCTACAAATATTTTTTTGTCAAACAATATTATCGTTCTGATCCTTAGAGAGAAAGGTCATTTTCTAATGAGAGAGACAACTTAGTATCTCATATTTCTGCTTCTGTGCCCAACTGAGGAGAGATTTGCAGAAGCAAGATTAAGGTTTTAAATCCTCTAATAGGAAAGTTATATTATGTGAGCAATTGTGTGGCATTTCATATTAATATTGCATGCTATCACAATTCATTTTCACCAATTTAGAAGGTGTAGAGACATGCTAAACACTTCAATAAATGATATCATGATTGTATTTGCATACTATAAAGATGGATGCAAATACTAAAAATATAAAGCTCCAGTACTTTATGAAAGACAGCTTTAATCTCATACAAATGATTACTTACTGTAAAGTATTTTATTATCTGCAATTGGTAGAGAAATAGATGCTTCATTGAACTTATGTTTGCTTCTTATTGCAAAATTCATAAAGCAACATCCACTGAAGTTAGTAGAGGTTTGAATAAATGACCATAAATATTGTCATATATTTAATGAGAAACTGCACTATTATATTATTAAAGGAATCTCTCCTTTTAAATTGTATTAATTTAATTGAATTACTGGGCATTAACTTGATATAAGCATACTGGAATTCACAATGTAGTATATGCTATTCATTGAATCATATTTATAACATTACTTAGCTTTATGAGCCATTCCAGTATTTTTGAATGAGTTCATAATTTTTATCTTTCATTCTTTTCTTTTTTATCAGTTTGTCTTAAAATTATTCATTTCAGATATTTGAGATAATCTTAGGCTCAGTACTACAGAGACCTGATTATTACTCTGAAGCTCCCTGCCCCTCCCAAAAATGTAGATGAATTTGTAATTGTTTAAATTTGTTTTTGCTTTTAACATTCTCATATTCTTACCATATATGTTGATGAGGTATAATGGCTTATTGGAAATAATAAGGTGACTGTTTCATCTCTTACTTTCTTTTTAGGTATGAGGGATATGAGAAATTATCAAGGTCATTATGGCAACTCAAGTGATGTGTGTCCTTCCTAGCCAGCTTTGAAAATCTATCATAAAGATGGCTTAAAATATATTTAACTTACTATATTTAATGGGATGACCATGACATAAATATCAACTCAAATGAGGTTTTCATTTTTTGTAACTGGGGAGTTTCATGATTACTATTATCCAGCTTTAAAGAAAAAATATAATAAAACGTTAGGAGTAATAACATATTACAACTGAGAATAGGTACAATGCAGTGAAAGTCATATTAATGTACTGGTCAGGAAATCTGCTGTTTTATGCCAGTCTTTGGCATAAAACCAATTATGGTTTTATGCCAATTGCCCTTTAATTGTTATTGGAAGGAAAAATGATATTTTCCAGTCCTGTGACCACTGCTGAGTTTTCCAATTTTGTTGTCATATTGAGTGTGGCACTTTAAAAACATCTCTACCTCTTCTTGCTATTCTTTGGAACCCTGCATTCAGATGGGTATGTCTTTCCTTTTCTCCCTTGCCTTTTGCTACTCTTCTTTTCTCAGTTACTTTTAAGGCCTCTTCAGACAAACCATTTTGCGTTTTGCGTTTCTTTTTCTTGGGGATGGATTTGATCACTATTTCCTGTACAAAGTTACAAATCTCCATTCACAGTTCTTCTGGCACTGTGTATCAGATTTAATCCTTTGAATCTATTTGTCACTTATACCGTATAATAATAATGGATATGATTTAGGTTATACATGAATGGCGTAGTAGTTTTCCATACTTTCTTCAATTTAAGTCTGAATTTTACAATAAGGAGTTCACAATCTGAGCCACAGTAAGCTCTTGGTTTTGTTACTACTGATTGAATAGAGCTTCTCTATCATCAGCCTCAAAGAATATAATGAATATGATTTTGGTATTGATCATCTGGTTATGTCCATTTGTATACTGGTATCTTGTGTTGTTGGAAGTGAGTGTTTACTATTAGCAGTGTGTTGTCCTGAAAAACTATTAGTTTCTCTTCTGCTTCATTTCATACTCAAAGGCCAAACTTGCCTGTAACTCAACAGTACATGAACCAATAACTTCCAGATATACAAGCTGGATTTAGAAAAAGTAGAGGAACCAGAGATCAAATTGCCAACATTCGTTGGATCATAGAAAACATAGGGGATTCCAGAAAAATATCTACACTGTTTCATTGATTAGGCTAAAGCCTTTGAATATTGGGTCACAACAAACTGTGGAAAATACTTAAAGAGATGGGAATAGCAGACCACCTTTTCTGACTACTGAGAAACCTGTGTGCAGGTCAAGAAGCAATAGTTAAAACTGGACATGGAACAACAGACAGGTTCAAATTGAGAAAGGAGTACAAGTCTGTATATTGTCACCCTGCTTATTTAATTTATATTGCAGAGTGCACTGTGTGAAATGCCAGGCTGGATGAAGCTCCAGCTGGAATCAAGATTACTGGGAGAAATATCAATAACCTCAAGTATGCAAAGGACACAACTCTTATGGCATAAAGTAAAGAGAAACTTAAGAGCCTCTTGATGAAGGTGAAATCAGATCAGATCAGTCGCTCAGTCCTGTCCAACTCTTTGCGACCCCATGAATCGCAGCATGCCAGGCCTCCCTGTCCATCACCAACTCCCGGAGGTCACTCAGACTCACATCCATTGAGTCAATGATGCCATCCAGCCATCTCATCCTCTGTCGTCCCCTTCTCCTCTTGCCCCCAATCCCTCCCAGCATCAGAGTCTTCTCCAATGAGTCAACTCTTTGCATGAGGTGGGGCCAAAGTACTGGAGTTTCAGCTTTAGCATCATTCCTTCCAAAGAAATCCCAGGGCTGAAATAGGAGAGTGAAAAAGCTAACTTAGAGCTCAAAATTAAAAATAAAATAAAATAAAAATAAAAACTAAGCTAAATCATGGCATTTGGTTCCATCTCTTCATACCAAATAGATAAGTAAAACGATGAAACAGTGACAGATTTCATTTTCTTGGGCTCCAGAATCACTGTGGATAGTGACTACAGCCTCAAAATTAAAAGATGTTTCCTCCTTGGAAGAAAAACTTATGACAAACCTGGACAGCATATTAAAAAGCAGAGACATTACTTTCCAGATAAAGGTCTGTATAGTCCAATCTATATTTTTTTCCAGTGGTCATGTATGTATGTGAGAGTGGGATCCAAAAAGAAAGCTGAATGCTGAAGAATTGATTTTAAACTGTGATGTTGGCAAAGACTCTTGAAAATCCTTTGGATTACAAGATTAAACCAGTCAATCCTAAAGGAAAACAACACTGAATGTTCATTGGAAGGACTGATGCTGAAGCTAAAGCTTCAATACTTTGGCCACTTGATACAAACAGTCAAATCTTTGGAAAAGACTGATTCTGGAACAGATTGAAGGCAGGAGGAGTAGAGGATGACAGATGCTGAGATGATTGGATGGCATCACTGACTCAATGGGCATGAATTTGAACAAACTCTGGGAGATAGTGAAGGACAGGGAAGTCTGGTGTGCTGAAGTTCATGGTGTTACAAGGAGTCTGACACTACTGAGTGACTGAATAGCAGCTGCAAGACCTGTCTTTAACAAGTTGCTCTAATACTGAGTGTCTTATTTCACACATGAAGAGGAGGTTAAGAAGATCTCATGCTGATAATGTAACAAATAAGCTTGATTTTTAAGGTGAGTAGTGCTTTCTGGGAGATGAAAGCATAGTGAATATTGAGGATACAGAATAAGTAGTTTAAGCAACCTAAGTAGCTGTACAAACCACCTTCAGTTCAGTAACTCAATTGTGTCCAACTCTTTGGGACCTCATTGACTGCAGCATGCCAGGCTTCCCTGTCCTTTACCAACTCCTGGAGTTTGCTCAAAATCATGTCCATCGAGTCGGTGATGCCATCCAACCATCTCATCCTCTGTCCTCCCCGTCTCCTCCCTCCTTCAATCTTTCCCAGCATCAGGATCTTTTCCAAGGAGTTAGTTCTTTGCATTAGTTGACCATAGTATTGGAATTTCAGCTTCAGCATGAGCCCTTCCAATATAGTTAAGACTGATTTCCTTTAGGTTTAATCTACTTGCAGTCCAAGAGACTCTCAAGAGTCTTCTCAAACATCACAGTTCAAAAGCATCAATTTTGATTTTTCTAAGAAATCACCTTATCCAAGTCAAAATTTAAGAACCAACGTTAAGGTATGAAACATGGGCCAGTTATTTAGAAGTTTGTGAGAAAATAATTGATGAACCCCCCAAAAACAAGATAACATGTGCTTTGTTTATGTACTATTGGGAGGTTTTCTTGACAATTGGGGCAGAAAAATAAACCGTAAGAGGAGTTAGGAAGCAGGTAGTAGTCATGGTGATAAAATTTTCAAAATAATCAAAAGTAAAAAAGCAGGTATTGTTTTTGTTTTCTCTACTTAGTGTTTCTAATGATATCAAATACTGCTGCTGCTGCTGCTAAGTCGCTTCAGTCGTGTCCGACTCTGCAACCTCATAGACGGAAGCTCACCAGGCTCCCCCGTCCCTGGGATTCTCCAGGCAAGAATACTGGAGTGGATTGCCATTTCCTTCTCCAATGCATGAAAGTGAAAAGTGAAAGGGAAGTCGCTCAGTCGTGTCTGACTCTTATCGACCCCATGGACTGGAGCCTACCAGGCTCCTCAGTCCATGGGATTTTCCAGGCAAAAGTACTGGGGTGGGGTGCCATTGCCTTCCTCGAATACTACATCACATATATAAAACTGAGCAAAGACCAAATGAAACTCATTATTCCTTCCTTCTGAAATTTTCTACTTTCTTGCTACTTAAATGAATTATACCGAAATATCTAACCTTGCATTTTTATTTGATCTAGCTCAAGTCCAGTTGCTTACTGCTCAAAATGTAATACTCAAGATAGAGGCAAATACCAGGAGAAAGGAAAGTTGCTTTTAATCAGAATGTTGGCAATCTGGGAAGATGGTAGACTCAGTGTCCTCCAGAAATCAATTCCAAAGATTCTTCTCAGTCATGAAAGTTTTTAAAAGGAAAAACGAAAGCAATCACAGTTAATCACAGAGATGAGGGATCAGAGTTGTCACCATTCTGAACTACTGGTAGGCTTGCCGACTCCTTGTGATTTTCCTCTAGATATTATCTTGTTCACATGGTTTGTTCAGGAGATTACTGAAGGGAAAGCTAGGGAGGAGATCTAGTTACTTATTCTTCATTTCTACTTTTTTGACCTACACCAAGAACCAACAGGTTAGGGAAAGTATAGGGTGATTAGGAGATCTGAACACTGTACTAGAGCCAGAGATGTCAGAACATGGAAGTGCCTGGTTAAAAGTTAAGAGTATTGCTTTTCTTCAAATGACCAGAAAAGGGGTTCCTTCTGAGGGAGGTTTCCTGTAAAAAGCTCATACATAATTTTACTAAAATTTTCTTGCCACACCTCTTTTCTCTTATAATTATCTACTAAGTCCAATTATGCCATGTACTCCATTTTCCCCAACACAATCTTAAATTTTAATACTCAGTACATTTGGTGTGGTTCTGATTTTTTATATCACTTTTCTAAAGCATTAGATAATCTTACTTGTTTCAATTTTCCCAACCTGAATTCACTCTCAATGTTGACCAGGGCTATCTTTCTAAGATACAAATTTTATCATGACATTATTAACTAACCTGTCAATAATTCTTAAAACTGCACAGTTGAGGACAGAGATATTTTAATATTACAAATCCTGACACAACCCACATTCACTCCATGTACCTGATATGTCAGACACATGGAGAAATATCTATTTTGTATATAAGATAAGCTTTTTTTCCAAATATAGTTTCAGATGACAAATTTGCATTAAATTGACCAAAACTGTATGTCTACAGATCATATTATTTTCAGCTATATGATTATTCAAAGTACCTCAATATTCTAAGTAAATATTTCATATCACCTACACATGCTAGGGGCTTACCAGGTGGCATTAGTGGTAAAGAACCTGCCCGCCATTGCATGTAGACATAAAAGACGTCAATATGATCTCTGGTCAGGAAGATCCCTTGGAGGAGGGCATGGCAAACCATTCCAGTATTCTTGTCTGGAGAACCCCACAGACAGAAGAGCCTGGTAGGCTATGGTCCATAGGGTTGCAAAGAATCCAACATGGCTGAAGTGGCTTAGCATGCATGCACGTACATGTACCAGCTTGCATTCCACATGACTGAGTATGTATCCCATTTCCATAATATTTCTGTTCATGATGATATGATCACATTACTCTGCAGTCTGTAAATACTCAGACCTTTGTTGCTACTGCCAAGTATCACTCAACTTTTTCATGATCATCTAGGAATAAACTTTTAATTTTTTTTTTTTTTTTTGCCTTCTTGGTTAATAAAGGAGAGTCATGTTTCCCTCATACATGAGCAAAAATTTACATTCTTTATTAATCTCTCCAAAGACAATAATTCTCCAGCTTTCACAGGAACATGTCAAATAGTCCAGACTTGTAGGTTCATGCTATCATACAGAGGGATCACACACTCCTGAGGTTTTCTTTGAAACTCCATGGCTTCAGGAAACCATGAACAATGGGTTCGTCTACATATAAGAGTGTAACTCTCACCCCACCTCTCCTACTTTATATACAGTGTGCTGCAATGTTTCACAGACATGGTTACAGCATGTTTTAAAATAAGAAAAAATTGGCATATAGAAAAGTAAGACTACTTCCTCCAAATAAAATAATTAAATAAAGACCTTAAAGTTTTATACATATATATATATACACATACATACATATATTTATATATGTATCTAGGCATAGATTAAACAACTTGCATATTGTGTATATATATATATATATATATATATATATATATATATATTTGTATAGGTATACAAATATATTTATCTATGCAAATAAAGCCAGATAATTCAAGAAAAGCATCTGCTTCTGCTTCATTGACTCTGCTAAAGGCTTTGACTATGTGCATCACAACAAGCTGTGGACAAGACCTAAAGAGATGGGAATACCAGACCACCTTATCTGCCTCCTGCAAAACCTGCATACACGTCAGAAAGTAACAGTTAGAACTGGACATGAAACAATGAGCTGGTTCCATAATGGGAAAGGATTATGTCAAGGCTGTGTATTGTCACCCTGCTTATCTAACTTATATGCAGAGTACATCACGAAAAATGCTGGGCTGGATGAAGCAGAAGCTGGAATCAAGATTACCAGGAGAAATACCAAAACCTCAGATGTCCAAATGACATCACCCTTACTGCAGAAAGTGAAGTAGAACTAAAGACCCTCTTGATGAAAGTGAAAGAGGAGAGTAAAAAAGCTGGCTTAAAACTCAACATTCAATAAAAGAAGATCATAGCATCTGATCCCATCAGTTTATGGGAAATAGATGGGGAAACAATGAGAACAGTGACAGACTTTACCTCCTTGGCTCCAAAATTACTGCAGATGGTGACTGCACCCATGAAATTAAAAGAAACTTACTCCTTTGAAGAAAAGCTATGATCAAACTAGACAGCATATTGAAAAGCAGAGACATTACTTTGCCAGCAAAGATCTGTGTAGTCAAAGCTATGGTTTTTCCAGTAGTCATGTATGGATGTGAGAGTTGGACTCTAAGGAAAGTTGAGTGCTAAAGAACTGATGCTTTTGAACTGTAGTATTGGAGAAGATGGGAAAAGGCAATGCCAACCCACTCCAGTACTCTTGCCTGGAAAATCCCATGGACGGAGGGCCCTGGTGGGCTGCAGTCCATGGGGTTGCTAGGAGTTGTACACGACTGAGCGACTTCACTTTCAATTTTCACTTTTCATGCATTGGAGAAGGAAATGGCAACTCACTCCAGTGTTCTTGCTTGGAGAACCCCAGGGATGGGGGAGCCTAGTGGGCTGCCATCTATGGGGTCTCACAGAGTCGGACACGACTGAAGTGACTTAGCAGCAGCAGCAGCAGCAGCATTGGAGAAGACCCTCGAGATTTCCTTGGACTGCAAGGAAATCAAACCAATTCATCCTAAAGGAAATGAGTCCTGAATATTCATTGGAAGGAAGCTGAAACTCCAATAATTTGGCCACCTGATGCACAGAATTGAGTCATTGGAAAAGACCCTGGTGCTGGGAAATATTGAAGGTAGGAAAAGGGGATGACAGAAGATGAGATGGTTGGATGACATCATTGATTCGATGGAAATGAGTTTGAGCAAGTTCCTGGAGTTGGTGATGGACAGGGCAATCTGGTGTGCTGTAGTCCATGGGGTAGCAAAGAGTCACACAAGACTGAGAGACTGAACTGAAATATACACATTTATATACAAATATAAATATATATGTTATTAAGTTTCCCACTAAACAAACTGGCAAACAAATATTTAAGTAAATAGTTAATGAAATGAAACAAAGGTATTCTTTAAATAAAGAAAATATAGGTAGATTTTCATAGAGATGAAAAAGTGCATGTGTATACTTTATGATATCATACCACTATACTCTAGACCTTTTTAAAAATATAATTATCACTCAAAACCACTTTTTTGTGTTTTGTTAATTAACTAAAATACAAGATCATGTGGATATGATTGACAGAAACAGTGAGTAAGCTATGTTTCAGTACACTCGAAGCTGATTTCTGGGAAATAAACAGTTGTTAATACTTCTTGATCTTGAATTTAGCAATTATTGTCTTTCATAAAATGCATGTAAATCTGCATGCACATTAAATTCTCTATATAATTATTCAAATTATTTGTTTCTAAACAGCAATTAAAAGGAAATCTTTTATTTCAAAGTGTGCTATGTATATGTTCTAACCAAAATGTAGTGCAAATACTGAATTCTATTTTCCTGTAGACTTTTCCTGTAGACATGGCTTCATATGTTTATATTCTAATTTCTGCTTTTAGAACATTTACATCTTTCACAAAATATTATTTATGCTATCAAATGTATGACTCAGAGTTGAGTAATATTTGTACTTTAAGAAGTTATATTGTTTTAACCGACAGATTAACAAAGAAAATTTTATATACTTCTTTAAAATTTTTAAAAAGAAAATAAAGATGACTTTATTGTCTGCATGATTCATGATTTTATATTTACAAATAAACACAAATTTTCCATAACAGTTTTAATCAACCCAGACCTCTGAGGAGAGATCATAATATTATACAAAGTGGGGTTTCAACTTGCATTTTAGGAAAATAAGAAAATAATAGTATATAAAGAAGTGAGTTGGTGAGAAATGAACTGCTTCTGGATATTGTAGAAATGTGGGGAATGGCACTGAAACATGTGTGGTGTCATATGGGAAATGAATCGCCAATCCAAGTTCCATACAGGATGCTTGGGGCTGGTTCACTTGGATGACCCGGAGGGATGGTGCGGGGTTGGAGGTAGGAGAGGGGTTCAGGATGGGGAAAACGTGTGCGCCCGTGATGGATTTGTGTTGATGTGTGGCAGATCCAATACAATATTGTAAAGTAATTAGCCTTCAAGTAAATAAATTTAAAAAAGAAATAAAAAACATAATCCAAAAATAACCCTGAAAATGTTGGTTTAACAGGTTTTTCTTTTTGTTACTTCATGATGAGATACATTCTTATTTTTTACATTATTCTATATCAGTGTTTAGGACAGGTGAGAAGAAACAGAAACAGGCAAATATGTTAGTACTGAAATAAATTGTGGGTATAATGCTTTAAAGTCCACAATAAGTAAAAGTTATTTATGAAAGAAATCTGATAGATATTCCATGACAAAGTGCTAATGGTTAGTGCCCTATTGAGTACAGCAAAGAAAGAAGAAACTTTGTAGAGTCTAAAATTTCAAGGACACATTAGAAGACATTCTATAAAGCAATTATTACAACTAAGCATAACTTCATTTTATGCAACATTCAAAAAGATTTATTGTCTATTTTTACTTCAAAATAGCATTGGGGATTTGAAACTGCAAACTTTCCAATTATTTAAAAAATGCATCAGGATGGGGAGCATGTGTATACTGGTGGCGGAACCATCTCAATGTATGGTAAAAGCAATACAATATTGCAAAGTTAAGCAAAATAAAATTTAATTTAAAACAAAACAAAAGATAGGAAAATAAATTCTATTTCTATTTGGCAAAAAAAGAAAAAAAGAAAAATGCAGTATTTTAAAATTTTTGAAAATTGCAATTCTTTGAAAAAATGACCTACTTGCCACATATAAATTATTATATTCCTAATTTTGTAGAATACAAACCCATTCCTTAATTCTTACAAATGATAATTCTGTTGAGAAACACTAAATTTAGAGTAATGAATAACAACATTTAAAAAAAAATAAAAGGCTACTTAAAATATCTGGGCATTCAAGTCTTTAGATACTTATCAAATCCCTGCCATGACTGGGAGTTTGTCAGATAGTCCCAAGTTTACTATTTGTGTACATTTCTTTGTCAGTTTTATTTTTTTTTTTATTTTGCTTAACTTTACAATATTGTATTGCTTTTACAATACATCAAGATGGATCCGCCTCATTATTGTTGCATTGTTCAGTCACTAATTCACGTCCCACTCTCCCACTCCTTGCAACACCATGGACTGCAGCACACCAGTGCCCTCTGTCCTCCACTATCTCCTGGAATTTGCTCAGGTTCATTTCCATTGAGTTGGTGATGCTATGTAACCATTTCATCCTCTGATGACCCCTTCTCCTTTTGCCCTCCATTTGTCCCAGCATCACAATCCATGAGTCAGCTCTTCTTATCAGGTGGCCAAAGTATGGGAGCTTCAGCTTCAGCATCAGCCCTTCCAATGAACATTCAGTTTTGATTTCCTTTAGAATGGACTGGTTTGATCACCTTGCAGACCAAGGAACTCTCAAGAGTCTTGTCCAGCACCACAGCTTTCTTTATGTCCCAACTCTCACCTCTATCCAAGATTACTGGGCTAATCATAGTTTTAAATATATGGACTTTTGTCAGAAAAATGATTTCTCATTTTGCCAACAAAATGTGATTGACTTGTTTTGAATATTAAAGTTCATTGATCAGGCAGTAATGTTTTAATCAAAAGGTCAGTAAAAGAGCAGGCATGCCTTCATGTCCAGAACAGTGAAAGAAGAATGAAGTCAGCTCACTTGCATGGTAGGTGAGACCAGCAGTTCTCAATTCTGGCTACATTATCAGTTCACTTCAGTTGTTCAGTCCTGTATGACTCTCTGCAACTCCATGGACTTCAGCACACCAGGGTTCCCTTTCCATCATCAATCAGATGTTTTAATAAATACTGGTCATCTCACCAGATAATGCATTTTAGCTACTAGAAGATGAGCCTTATGCACTTACTTATTTTAACTAATCTGATAATTCTAATATTTCACCTCATTTGAAAACTCCTAGGTTAGTTAATCTTAATCTTCAGCATATTATCAGAATCATCCAGTGAACTTGTTAAAACATCCATTACTTGACTTCAGTTCAAAGTTATCAATTCACCAGAACTCAGATGAAGTCAAATGTTCTGCTTTTCTTACAAGTTTCTAGATAATGCTGATGCTATTTGTCCCAAAGATCATACTTTGAGAACCACTGTTATGTTACAACAATAATAACATCATCAACAACAAAAGTGCGCTTAATTATTTTGTGTCAGTGCTTAAACAATACATATTTAAATACTTCTGTCACATCTAAAGTTAGAGTTCAAACAAAAATAATTTATAAATTAAATCATGTTAAGCAATATGTTTAAGCAATCATATCCTAACAAAACAACCTAAACATATAATTAATAGTATTTTGAAAAGTAAAATATATTATGGTAATCTGAAAGTAGAAAGATTTTTAAAATCTTATGAAAATAAAATATTTTTTCTTAAGTACTCTCATTATTTGCAGGCAATCATAATTTTATCCTTGAACACACTAGCTCAGTTTTTCATTAATCTACAAGAAATCAGTCAAACAGAGTTTAAATTTATTCTATTAAACTGTCCTTAAAAACTTAATATTAAAACTTTAAAAAATTGTGTATGCTTATCTTATATTTTACACATAAATTAGGGCATTTAGGTGAATATAATTAAGTAATATAAAATATGCATATAAATTATTGGGTGTTATTTACAGCTACATTCAAAAGTAGAAATAATGATGTCCTTAAATTTCTATGGTTTAGAAAAAAATGAAAATGAATCTTGTTATGACTAATAGTAGTTCACTACAATATAAGTCACTAATTAATTTTGGAGTATGTGTTGTCACTCTTTTAATTATCATTGTATAAACATGATGATAATGTAAAATACTGGATTGAAAATGAACAATTTGCTTCAAAAGATACAAATTAATACCTATAAAAATCACCTGACTTTTAAATCGTGTAGATTTTTTGCTACATATATTTTCTCAAAGTCATTAAAGTTATAGAAAATAATTGTATATATATATATATATATATATATTTTAGGCCTAGTTACATAATTCTAATTGTATATGTTTGAAGTTAGTTTTTTTTTTTTCCCTACACATCACATTGTCATTTACTCTTGTAAACACTATAAAATGTGATAAATTTTCCTTTTGAAAGAAATCATGTATTATTTTAACAAAAAATAGTGTTTATTCAAATAATGATTTGTAGCATAATTTTAGATAAAATAATTACTTCTCTAGTAAATTGCTTCCAGTTCATAAGAGTTTCACAACACAATGTGTCTGGGAAACCTAGAAGATTTATGTTAGACATGAGTTTAGAAAGATAGAGAGAAAGAACTCTGATGCTAATGAGTAACATGGAGTGTGTTCTGGGGACTGTGTAAGCTACAGGCTGTAAATGGAAAGCTAAATATAAATGCCAAGTGGCTAACTAGGGACTGCGAAATAGTGACAAATAAGGTCATTATCCAACCTGATACTTTACACAAATAGCAAGGTCAAGATGAGCTGTGACTACAGCCTACAAGGCAGACAATTTGATACAGGATAGTATACTTCACAGGTGAGTCTTCTCACATACTAAAAGTTAGTTAATGAGGGATGATCAAGTGGAACTCTATGAATAAATACTATTTTCTATTCCCAGTAATTTACTGCATAGCATTTAGCTGTTCCTACTTTTATTAATAGGTTTATGTAATGTGTTTGTGTAGACAAAACTCTCTGTAAAACTGGGTTTTAAGTAAAGTAATGAAAATCAGTCAATCAATAGATAGCCTATTAAAATATTCAGATCAAGAAACTGAGTACTTTGAAAGGACCACTCTTCCTCAATCATTTTTTTTTTTTTGAAGCTAGATTTATATTGCCATTTATTTCGCACTCACTTTCTGAGTATATACCATAGTATCAGATACACAGTGGTTTACAATTTCTATTTTCTTAACTCACTGGAAAGAAAGAGAAACATCTAAAACATATATGTTGTTACATCCATCAACCTTAACACAAAGGCTTATTTGCACATTTCCTCAACTATATAAGAACTCATTTATTAACTAACCCAACCAATGGTTACTTGTCATTTCTTAAAAATTGATCACTTTCAGCATGCAATTATATTTATAGACTTGTAAAAAAAAAAAAAAATTTCACCTAGTTTAACCATCCGTGATCCTTGAATACCGACTCCAGTACTTTGCTTACATTTATCTTCCTTAAACCTGAGTGTTTCCTTTGATGAGTAATTCAATACTTTTCAAGGTGCCACATTTCATCTTTGAATATTCATTTTGAAAACTCACTCATATTTGGAATGAATAACTAGGTTCTCCTAATTTCATCTTTTGATTCCACCTCTCTAATTACCTTCTGTGAGTGATTATAAAGAAGGTCAATTAACACACTTTCTCTTGTCAAGGTTCAGCTGTTTTAAGATTTCTGTAATATACCCTGGGGATCTTTTAATTTTTTTTTTTTTTCCCTTGAGACTCTTTTAGAGGCAGTGCTAATAATTTGGTGGAAAAAATAAGGTCAGCAATGGATTTTCAGCTCTGCCCATGAAAAATCTGTGACTATTCATTTGCAATTTCTTCACATCTCAAAGTAAAATAAAACCAAAAAAACTTTCTAGTCTTGGACTCTGGGGTATTTTCTTTTCTCTTTTTGACAACAACATAATTTTGTTGCCCTTTGCCATCCTTTGTCATTTATGCAAATTCCTTTGATGCATCAACTGTGTAATTATTCAAATCATATTATTTGGTACAAAATTCTGATGCAGTTGATCCTTGAACATGGCAGTCTGTACAGTGGAAAATCTGTGAATAGGATATAGCCAGCCTTCCTATTATTGGAGAAGGAAATGGCAACCCACTCCAGTTTTCTTGCCTGGAGAATCCCAGGGGCAGGAGAGCCTGGTGGGCTGACGTCTACGGGGTCACGCAGAGTCGGACACGACTGAAGTGACTTAGCAGCAGTAGCAGTAGCAGCAGCCTTCCTATATCAGATTCTTCAGTATCCTTGATTCTATCATATCACTGGCACCATTACCTTGGGTTAAATCCAACTGTAGATTGTGTGATTGCTGGTGTAGTTCAGTTGCTAAGTCATGCCCAACCTTTTGTACCTAATGGATTACAGGACACTAGATTTTCTTGTCCTTCACTATCTCCCGTAGTTTGTACAAATTTGTGTCCATTGAGGGGGTGATGCCACCCACTAACCAACTCATCCTCTGCAATCCTCTCCTTCTTTCGCCTTCAATCATTCCCAGCATAAGGGTCTTTTTCAAAGAGATGGTTATTTGCATCAGGAGGTCACAGTTTTTGAGCTTCAGCTTTAGTATATTCAAGATTGATTTCCTTGATGATTGATTGGTTTAATATTCTTGCAGAACAAGAGACTCAAAAATCTTCTCCAGCATCACAATTCAAAACCATCAATTCTGTACATGGCTACTGGAAAAGCCATAGCTTTGACTATATGGACATTTGTCAGTAAAGTGATCTGTCTGCTTTTTAATACATAATCTAGTTTTGTCATAGCTTTCTTTCCAAGGAGCAAACATCTTTTAATTTCATGGCTGCAGACACCATATGCAGTGATTTTGGAACCCAAGAAAAGAAACTATGTCACCACTTACACGTTTTCCCCTTCTACCTGCATGAAGTGATGGTATCACAGGCCGTGACCTTAGTTTTTTGAATCTTGAGTTTTAACTCAGTTTTTAGTTCTCTGCTTTCACCCTCATCAAGAAGCTCTTTAGTTCCTCTTCACTTTCTTCCATTAGAATAGTATCATCTGCTTGTCTCACACTGTTAATATTTCTCTTGGGAATCTAGATTCCAGCTTGTGATTCATGCAGTTTGATATTTCACAAGATTTATTGTGAATGATCTTCCCTATTGGTGCAGACAGTAAAGCATCTGCATGCAATGCAGGAGATCCACGTTTGATCCCTGGATCAGGATGACCCCCTGGAGAAGGGCATGGCAACCCACTCCAGTATTCTTGCCAGAAGAATCCGATGGACATAGGAGCTTGGCAGGCCATCGTTCATGGGGTCACAATGAGTCTACACAACTGACTGACTAATAATTTCACTTGCACTGTACATATATATGTTAAATAATCAGAATGACAATATACATCCTTGACATATTCCTTTCCCAATTTTACACCTGTTAGATGTTCCATGTAAGGTTGTACTTTTTCTTCTTGACACACTTACAGGCTTCCCAGGAGATAAGTAAGGCTGTCTGGTATTCCCATTCCCTTAAGAATTTTTCACAGTTTGTTGTGATCTGTACAGTCATAGACTTTAGTATAGTTGATGAAGCAGAAGCAGATGTTTGTCTAAAATCCCCTTGCTTTCTCCATGATGGAACAAATGTTAGCAATTTGATTTCTGGTTTCTTTGCATTTTCTAAACCCAGCTTGTACATCTGGAAGCGCTCAGTTCACATATTGCTGAAGCCTAGCTTGAAGGATTTTGAGCATAATTTTACTAGCATACGGGATTAGCACAATTGTAAAGTAATTTTAACACTTTTTGGCATTTTCCTTCTTTGGGATTGGAATGAAAAGTGATCTTTTCCATTCTTGTGGCCACTGCTGAGTTTTCCAAATTTGCTGACATATTGAATTCAGCAATTTAATGACATTTCTTTTAGGATTTTAAATAGCTCAGCTGTAATTCTATCAGCTCCACTAGTTTTGTTCATAGAAATGCTTCCTAAGGCACATTTGACTTCACAATCAAGGATGTCTGTAGGTGAGTGACCACAACATCGTGGTTTCCCCATCATTAAGATTTTTTCTGTACAGTTCTTTTCTGTATTATTGACACCTCTTATTAATCTCTTCTGTTTCCATTATTTCTTTACAATCTCTGTCCATTATTGTGCCCATCCTTGCATCAAAGGATATTCTTTTGATATTTCTAATTTTTTTGAAGAGATTTCCGGTCTTTCCCATTGTATTTTTTTCTTCCATTTTTTGGAACTGTTCATTTAAGGTCTTCTTGTCTCTCTTTGTTATTCTCAAGAAGGCTGAATTCACATGGATAAATATTTCCTTTTCTTCCTTGCCTTTCACTTCTCTTCTTTCCTCAGCTCTTTCTGAGTCTTCTCAGACAACAACTTTGCCTTCTAGCATTTCTTTTTCCTTGAGGTGGTTTTATTCTCTGCCTCCTATACAATGTTATGAACCTCTGTCCATCATTCTTCAGGCACTCTTTCTACCAGATCTAATACCTTGAATCTATTTGTAACCTGTTTAATCATAAGGGATTTGATTGAGGTCGTGCTTGAATGGCCTGGTGGTTTTGCCTACTTTCTTCAATTTAAGCCTGAATTTTGCAATAAGGAGCTCATGACCTGAGCCAAAGTTAGCTCCAGGTATTGTTTTCTGCTGACTATATAAACTATAAATCTTTTACAATTTTGGCTGCAAAGAATATAACTAATCTGACTTTGGTATTGACTGTCTGGTGATGTTCAAGTCTAGAGTCATCTCTTTTTGTTTTTGGAAGAGAGTATTTGCTATAGCCAGTGTGTTCTCTTGGCAAAACTCTTGTTAAACCATTTTCCCTGCTATGTCTGAGGCCAAACTTACCTGCTACTCTAGGTCTCTCTTGATTTCCTACTTTTGCATTCCAATTCCCCATCATGAAAAGGATTTTTTTTTTTTTTTGTTAGTTCTAGATGGTCTTGGAAGTTTTTCTAGAACTGGTCAACTTCAGCTTCCTCAGCGTTACTGGTTGGGGCATAGACTTGAGTTACTGTGATATTGAATGGTTTGCTTTACCACAAAAAAAAAAAAAAAAAAAAAAAAATTGAAATTGTCGTTTTTGAGATTGCTCCCAGGTACTGCATTTCAGACTCTTATGAGAGCTATTCCATTTCTTTTAAGAGATTTTTGCCCACATTAGTATATAAAATGGTCATCTAAATTAAATTTGCCCATTCTCTTCCATTTTAGTTCACTGATTCCTAAGATGTCAATGTTCATTCTTCTCATCTTCTGTTTGATAACGTCCAATTTACCTCAATTCAATGGATTTAACATTCTAGATTCCTATGCAGTGTTGCTCTTGCAGCATTGTACTTTACTTTAATCACCATACATATCCACAACTATGTGTCATTTCCTCTTTTTGGCTCAGCCTCATTCTTTCTGGAGCTATTAGTAATTGTCCTCTGTTTTATCCCAGTAGCATATTAAACACTTTCTGACCTGAAGGGCTCATCTTCCAATGTGATATCCTTTTGCCTTTCCCTACTGTTCATGGGTTTCTTGCAGCAAGAATACTGGAGTGATTTGCCAATTCGTCCTCCAGTGGACCATGTTTGTCAATTCTCCTCTATGACCCATCTGTCTTGGATGTACCTGCATGGCACTGCTCATAGCTTCATCGAGTTATGCAAGCCCCTTCAATAAAACAATGCTGTGATCCATGAAGGTAGTATGCACTACTGAAAAAGAAAAAAGAAAAAAAATCACATGTACAGGAATCCTCATAGTTTAAAACTATATTGTTCAAAGGTCAACTTTATAGCAATATGCAGCACTGAATCTACAATTTTATTCTTTCATCTTTTGAAAGTGTTATTTTAAACGTGCATTTGTCCTAACACACCTTGTGCATGACTACATTTTTTGTTCTTCATTAGAATAAGCTGTAACTTAGAGTTTTTTTAGTTTTCCAGACTTAACAAAATGCTGAGTCATTATTCTTAAATTCATTTATAAAACAAGAAAGCAAAGAGGATATGAAACTGACCCATAACTAACTTTATAAAATCTGAAATCCTGTGACATGAAATTCTAATTTTTTTTAATTAATTTTTTTTGTTTCACTGGGTCTTTGTTGCTATGTGAGGGCTTTCTCTAGTCATGACAAATGGGGGGCTACTCTCTGCTTGTGGTGCACAGGCTTTTCATTGTGGTGGGTTCTCTTGTTGCAGAACACAGGCCTTAAGTGGATGAGTTTCAGTAGTTTCAGGACGCAGGCTGTTTTCCCCAGTGCATGTGGAATCTTCCCAGAGTAGGATTGAACTCATGTCCTCTGCATTGGCATGAGGTTTCTTAACCACTGTACCTCTGGGGAAGTTGGTGGCTCAGATGGCAAAGAATTTGCCTGCAATGCAGAAGACTTGGGTTGAATCCCTGGGTCAGGTAAATCCCCTGGAGAAGGGAATAACAACCCACTTCAGCATTCTTGCCTGGAGAATTCCATGGACAGAGGAGCCTTGAGGGTCCAGTCCATAGAGTTGCAAAGAGCCAGACTTGACTGAGTGATTAACATTTCAGAACTCTGGTATATCATTATTTGGGTCATATCTGGCTATATGAAATTTTTTTCTCCATAAGATGATAAAGTTGCTTTTCCTTAGATGCCCTCCATATCAGATTCACTCTAAACAATTCCTTAATATTAATAAATTTAATAGTTACAATTAACTCTGAAGTATCTTCTCTACATACTGAAAGAGAACATGTTATATTAAAAATTATTACATTTTTATATGATATTATACATGTTTCAATGCCATTCTCTATGTAACTGAGAATTCCAGTAGATTGCCATGTATTTTGATAACTACATTATCTTCCCTTGCCTGTCTTTAACCTTTGTCATGGGGCTTGAATCAATTTATATTACTTTTGTTCTTAAAATCTGTATTTTCTCTGTTTTTTTCTTTAATCTTATCTTGATAAAATAGTTCATTGAAAATTATCTATATATCTGATTAATAGTACTTTATCTCCAAGCCAGGCTTCAGCAATATGTGAACCGTGAACTTCCTGATGTTCAAGCTGGCTTTAGAAAAGGCAGAGGAACCAGAGATCAAATTGCCAACATCTGCTGGATCATGGAAAAAGCAAGAGAGTTCCAGAAAAACATCTATTTCTGCTTTATTGACTATGCCAAAGCCTTTGACTGTGTGGATCACAATAAACTATGGAAAATTCTGAAAGAGATGGGAATACCAGACCACCTGATCTGCCTCTTGAGAAATCTGTATGCAGGTCAGGAAGCAACAGTTAGAACTGGTCATGGAACAACAGACTGGTTCCAAATAGGAAAAGGAGTACGTCAAGGCTGCATATTGTCACCATGTTTATTTAACTTATATGCAGAGTACATCATGAGAAATGCTGGACTGGAAGAAACACAAGCTGGAATCAAGATTGCCGGGAGAAATATCAATAACCTCAGATATGCAGATGACACCACTCTTATGGCAGAAAGTGAAGAGGGGCTAAAAAGCCTCTTGATGAAAGTGAAAGTGGAGAGTGAAAAGGTTGGCTTAAAGCTCAACATTCAGAAAACGAAGATCATGGCATCTGGTCCCATCACTGCATGGGAAATAGATGGGGAAACAGTGGAAACAGTGTCAGACTTTGTTTTTCTGGGCTCCAAAATCACTGCAGATGGTGACTGCAGCCATGAAATTAAAAGACGCTTACTCCTTGGAAGGAAAGTTATGAGCAACCTAGATAGCATATTCAAAAGCAGAGGCATTAATTTACCAACAAAGGTTCGCCTAGTCAAGGCTATGGTCTTTCCTGTGGTCATGTATGGATGTGAGAGCTGGACTGTGAAGAAGGCTGAGCGCCGAAGAATTGATGCTTTTGAACTGTGGTGTTGGAGAAGACTCTTGAGAGTCCCTTGGACTGCAAGAAGATCCAACCAGTCCATTCTGAAGGAGATCAATCCTGGAATTTCTTTGGAAGGAATGATGCTAAAGCTGAAACTCCAGTATTTTGGCCACCTCATGCGAAGAGTTGACTCATTGGAGAAGACTCTGATGCTGGGAGGGATTGAGGGCAGGAGGAGAAGGGGACGACAGAGGATGAGATGGCTGGATGGCATCACTGACTCGATGGATGCGAGTCTGAGTGACCTCCGGGAGCTGGTGATGGACAGGGAGGCCTGGCGTGCTGCGGTTCATGGGGTCGCAAAGAGTCGGACACGACTGAGCGACTGATCTGATCTGATCTGATAGATATTTTGACCTGTAAAATTATTTCATCCTGTATAGTAAAGACTCATTTTCTTTGAATAGGTATCTATTCATTCAATTCATTTAATAGGTCTATTATAGTCCATGTTCATACTTACACATTTTATTATTCATGGTCCTAGCAATTTCCTACTATTTATGTCAGTTGAATCTACTGTATTCAACAAAAGTTCTTTTATTGTCTATACCTGATATCTTCATCTTTTAAACCATAACAGTACCTTTATCTCTTCCCTGGTGGTTCACCGGTGAGCAATCTATCTGCCAATGCAGGAGATGTGGATTTAATCCCTGAGTTGGGAAGATCACCTGGAGGAGAAAATGGCAACCGACTCCAGTATTTTTGCCTGGGAAATTCCATGGGCATAGGAGTCTGGTGGATGATAATCCAAGGAGTCTCAAAAGAGTGGGACATGACTTAGTGACTAAATAACAATCATTATCTCTAGCTTTCGGGTGCTTTATATTTTCCAATGGCAAGTTTATATCCTTTAACATGCTACCTCTTTCCTTTTAATTATTTTTCTCTCTATTTGAAACATCTACACAGATATTTTCTAGACATTATAGAATATGGTTTCTATCTATCTACCTAAGCACAGAATAATTCTCAATATATGATCTTGGTAACTGTTCCTATTTTATATAGAAATGTAAACTCATCTTTTCAGAAAATTATGCTTGATTATATATACATATAAGTTTTTGATCAGTTCAAGGTATTTGTTGTATATTCATAATTTACTGCGACCTGCATCACATCATAATTCATAACAATATATTATTAAAAGGTGTTTGAATTTGTTGAATGCACCTACTTACTAGTCCTTTATTTGAACTAAATAATTTTGATTTCCTACTAGATCTATCCAACATTTACTTTAAAACTAACCTTGCAATTAACATAACTTATGGTGTTTAATAAATGTTGCTTCTGCTATTAATTAAACATATGAATAAACTGATATCTTATTTAACCTTCATTATTTTTTATACAGATTTTAATTTTAGTTACTTTATGTTTGTGAGAGTTTGCCTTTAGCTCTTCCTCCACTTAGAAATTCACAAAGAAAAACTGGACAAAGGAAGTGGAAATAATGTTCCATTATTATTCAGTTTAAGAGGTGGAATTGATTTTGATCAAAGCCTAAGCAAAACTTTTTTGTACTGTAAACACCACTTAGTCCAATTACTACATAATATAAAGCTGTTCTGAATAGTAAAAATACACATGGCTTCTTGTGATGTATGTTTATTTCATAAGCCAGTAACATTTGCCTTTAACTTTCATTAATGGTATTCTGGCCAAAAAGGTAAGCCCACTCACCACTGGTTCCCAGTGTCACTTAACCTATTGCCAGCTGGAAAACATTCCGCCAGTGAAAGCTTACTAGGAGATATGGGAGTTTAGTTTTAGCTTGACTAGTTCAAAGCTGACTCAAATAATTTTTAAATCTTCATGTATAAGTCATCATTTCACATAATAGGGAAACAGAACCTCTGCCAGCTTCATCTTGCAGAAATTCTTTCCAAAACCCTAAGACAATAACAGTGACATCTCTAAAGTTATAAATACCTGTGTGATAACCCTTTTACTCAAAGAAAATGCATTTACTGGCTTCTTTATATTCCTTTTATTTCTCTGAAGTGAAAGTGTTAGACACTCAGCTGTCTCCCACTCTTTGCAACCCCACAGACTGTAACCCTCCATGTTCCTCTGTCTTTGGGATTTTCCAGGCACAAATACTAAAGTGGGTAGACATTCCTTTCTAAAGGGGATTTTTCCAACTCAGGGATTGAATCCAGGTCTCCTGCATTGCATGCAAATTCTTTACCATCTGAGCCACCAGGGAAGCCATTTATTCTGCTAAACAGAAGCAATCCTATCCATTTATAAATTCCTTATTAGTGCATTGGAAAAGGAAAACATTCTTATATTGTTTCTTTTTTTATAATGTTTCATCTCATTTTATTTGTATTTTACACAGGAATAATGCCTCACAGAACCAATGTGTAGAACATTTTGAGATATGACAGCATGAGCTGAGATTGGTGAGAATCGTATGTAAAAGTAGGCATTAAAAACAAAACCTACACATATGCTTGTGTTAACATCACATTGAAAAAACATGATGTATAATAGGACATTTTTATTTAAAAAAGTGACTTATTTGACCTAACAGTTATCTTTGTTTAATCACTAAAAATGAATTTGTTTATAAATTAAGAAGCATTTTCAAAAGTTCTTGCTAAAATACAAGCAATAGACCTGTTTTGCTTTTTTTTGTGGTACTCAAGCCTCATAAGTTGGAAATATGAAATTTATAGCAAAAGTTCTTGCTAAAATACAAGCAATAGACCTGTTTTTTTTTTTTTTGGTACTCAAGCCTCATAAGTTGGAAATATGAAATTTATAGCAAAAGAAGCATTCAAAGAAAAATCAGATGATTTGTGTTCTAAATTTATATTCGACAATCATTAGCCTTGTGAACTTGGATAAAACATTTACCTTCGTATGGAAGTGTTTTCTCATCTATTTAAATGAAGATATAATATTACTTTGCATTTTATAAAATTGTTGTGAAAATAATTGATTCATTTAACACTTATTTTTGAGCAGATGACATGCCTTTGTTATGAATTTGCTTAATAGTAACAAAAATTCTATTACTACTGATGATAGTATTTGAATGCACAAAACACTTTGCTGTATGTTTTAATCATCCTATGAGGTAGAAATATGTGTATCAGTGTCCGCATTTTTTTATATTCAATAGCCAATACTCAATGAGCTCAAGAAAATGTCAGAAGTCAACATCATATAGCTGTCAAACCCGAAATTTGAACTCAAATGTCAGTGAGGCTTTTAACCATTAAAACACAAACCCCTCAAGAAGTTTAGACTTTAGTGTGGAGGTATAATTAAGTACACTAAAGTAAATCATAACACAATCAGAAATGTGTTGCCAGAGCAAGAAATGCTGCAGGAACACCAAAGGCAGATGAATCTTTCTCTCTAGGGAAGAATTGCAAGGCTTCACTGAAGAGTTTATATATGAGGTGATACTGAAGAGGTGAATTTTCACACAGGAAAAAGGGAGTAAAAAGTCAGTGGTAGGAAGAAAAGGGGAGACTGAAGTGGAAAGCCTATTCCTCAGCAGAGGGAATACCCATACATACTCAAATAGTAAGTGCAAAAATGATTTGACAAGGCTGAGATATGACAAAAGAGTGCGGGCTTCAAAGGTAGGAAGAAGTAAATTGTGAGATTCTTTGTTTGACACAGTTAATAGTGTTAAATCTGCCACTAAGTCATTGGATGACCAAAATATATTTGCACAAAAGAATGGCTAGCTTTCATTCTGGGAAGAGAACAGATTCACAAGAGGTAGGACAGGAACACCAACAGCTGAAGGAGAGATGTAAAAGTTAGGACTAGGAAGAAATAGTGTGATTAGAAGAGTGAGTTAAATGTTGGAAACATCTTAAAATAATGTCAACCAAATATTGTGACCAGTGTGGGAGAAGAGGGATACAAATTAGTTATATCAAGCTTTCAACCATGATGTATTTGATTGAATTGCATTCCTATTTGGGCTTCTTAAGTATCAGTTCGGTTCAGTTCATTCGCTCAGTTGTGTTCGACTCTGTGCAACCCCACGAAGCGCAGCACAGCAGGCCTCCCTGTCCATCACTAAATCCCAGAGTTCACTCAGACTCAGGTCCATCGAGTCAGTGATGCCATCCAGCCATCTCATCCTCAGTCATCCCCTTCTCCTCCTGCCCCCAATCCCTCCCAGCATCAGAGTCTTCTCCAATGAGTCAACTCTTTGCATGAAGTGGCCAAAGTACTGGAGTTTCAGCTTTAGCATCATTCCTTCCAAAGAAATCCCAGGGCTGATCTCCTTCAGAATGGACTGGTTGGATCTCCTTGCAGTCCAAGGGACTCCCAAGAGTCTTCTCCAACACCACAGTTCAAAAGCACTAATTCTTCAGTGCTCAGCCTTCTTCACAGTCCAACTCTCACATCCATACATGACCACAGGAAAAAACCATAGCCTTGAATAGACGGACCTTTGTTGGCAAAGTAATGTCTCTACTTTTGAATATGCTATCTAGGTTGGTCATAACTTTACTTCCAAGGAGTAAGCATCTTTTAATTTCATGGCTGCAGTCACCATCTGCAGTGATTTTGGAGCCCCCCAAAATAAAGTCTGACACTGTTTCCACTGCTTCCCCATCTATTTCCATGAAGTGATGGGACCGGATGCCATGATCTTTGTTTTCTGAATGTTGAGCTTTAAGCCAACTTTTTCACTCTCCACTTTCACCTTCATTAAGAGGCTTTATATTTAACCTGTTATGTTATTACAAATAGGAAATTGATATACTTAGTCTCAAAAGATCTCAAGGTAAACCTAAATAAAATTAATGTTGAGGTCTTTGTACTTTGAAACAATTGAATTAACCTCTTACATTTATATAATTAGTAATAAATTTCACAAAGAAATTTAAATAATATGAACATATTTCACTTTCATGTTATATGAATATTTTATTGGTTAAACAGCATTGAAATATGTATAATATCATATTTGAAATGAGTCGCCAGTCCAGGTTCAATGCCTGATAACAGATGCCTGGGGCTGGTGCACTGGGACAACCCAGAGGGATGGTATGGGGAGGGAGGAGGGTTCAGGATGGGGAACACATGTATACTTGTGGCGGATTCATTTTGATGTATGGCAAAAGCAATACAATATTGTAAAGTTAAGCAAAATAAAATTTTTTTTAAAAAAAGGAAAAAAATTGATCAAAAAATAAAATAAAACAGGCTACTGTAATAATATTTGAGTAATACAAGTGACATACACTGAGCTTAGTATTTATATAGATGTCTAATTATTTTTTGTAATAACATAATAGGTTAAATATTATTGTTTATTTGAGCTACAAGTGAGAAAATGGATATGTAGAGAATTTGAATATTTTGTCTATTCTTATATTGTTAGAATGTGTCATATTTAGCTCAGATCAGATCAGTCGCTCAGTCATGTCCGACTCTTTCCAACCCCATGAACCGCAGCACGCCAGGCCTCCCTGTCCATCACCAGCTCCTGGAGGTCACTCAGACTCACACCCATCAAGTCAGTGATGCCATCCAGCCATCTCATCCTCTGTCGTCCCCTTCTCCTCCTGCCCCCAATCCCTCCCAGCATCAGAGTCTTCTCCAATGAGTCAACTCTTCGCATGAGGTGGCCAAAATACTGGAGTTTCAGCTTTAGCATCATTCCTTCCAAAGAAATTCCAGGATTGATCTCCTTCAGAATGGACTGGTTGGATCTCCTTGCAGTCCAAGGGACTCTCAAGAGTCTTCTCCAACACCACAGTTCAAAAGCATCAATTCTTCAGCGCTCAGCCTTCTTCACAGTCCAGCTCTCATATCCATACATGACCACAGGAAAGACCATAGCCTTGACTAGGCGAACCTTTGTTGGCAAAGTGATGTCTCTGCTTTTGAATATGCTATCTAGGTTGGTCATAACTTTCCTTCCAAGGAGTAAGCGTCTTTTAATTTCATGGCTGCAGTCACCATCTGCAGTGATTTTGGACCCCAGAAAAATAAAGTCTGACACTGTTTCCACTGTTTCTCCATCTATTTCCCATGCAGTGATGGGACCAGATGCCATGATCTTCGTTTTCTGAATGTTGAGCTTTAAGCCAACCTTTTCACTCTCCACTTTCACTTTCACCAAGAGGCTTTTTAGCCCCTCTTCACTTTCTGCCATAAGCTCAGACCAACACAATTCTAGAACTTAGATTTAAGAATCAGAGTTCTTGTACATTTCACTGTCAATTAAAAGTTATGCACACATTATCCAAGCATTTCACATATCTAGATGTATATTATAATAATAAGGCACTAGATTTAATGTTCTGCCTGTATAATTAGTGGTCAATTCAATGAGAAAGATCATCAGATTCATGCTTAGGAAAATATACAGATGGAAGATGACTATATGACACGTAACATTTAAGAAACCATGTTGACATATTTCAAAAGTTTAATTGCTTAATATTTAACTAAAGAGTTTATAAAACTGAAAATAATCCTTAGTGCTTCAAGAAACTATGACATTGTGACCATATTTGCTATATGCAGCTCAACTGTCCTCAGGTTATTTTTAGATCATAACAAAATATTTTATGTTTAAATGATCTAATCCTTTATTATTAAGCAACTATACTTGATTAATAATACATACTTGAGGATTTAAAAAAATTGTATTTTTAACAATCCAGATATTGAGAAATTATTATTTAAAAATTAATGTTTATTTATCTTTTTAAATTTATTTATTTTTATTAGAGGCTAATTACTTTACAATATTGTATTGGTTTTGCCATACATCAACATGAATCCACCACGGTGTACACGTGTTTCCAATCCTGAACCCCCCTCCCACCTCCCTCCCCATACCATCGCTCTGGGTCATCCCAGTGCACCAGCCTCAAGCATCCTGTATCCTGCATCAAACCTAGACTGGCGATTCGTGTCTTATATGATATTATTCATGTTTCCATGCCATTCTCCCAAATCATATCCCCCTCCCTCTCCCACAGAGTCCAAAAGACTCTTGTATACATCAGTGTCTCTTTTGCTGTCTCGCATACAGGGTTATCATTACCATCTTTCTAAATTCCATATATATGCATTAGTATACCGTATTGGTGTGTTTATTTATCTTTTACACTCTAAAAACATGTCCAATCACATACAGTTTATTTTTTCAGAATAAGAAATAAGCACGGAATATTGTATATGTAGTCACAACTTGAGTTTATAATACAGAGACAAAAGAACACTATTAAAGACTTACTCTATACTAGGCCCTTTTTTATGTTTGATATCTACAGAACATTTAAATCATATCTAATTTACAAGGATTAATATTAGTATCCTAAATTCACAAACCAGAAAACAGCAGCAGGCCAAGGTTTGATTTTAAGTAGAAGAAAAGATCTTGGGGCCAAAAGATTCATGTTCTGAATTCATACACTAATTTGGAGTAATGATGTTCTGTCATAGACCCCCCATGTTCAAATGACTTATCTTTTTATTTCTTGTTCATTTCCATTCATTTAGTATGTTTTTACATAATATTCCTTACCTGAAAGGCCCTTTGCTTTCCACAATGAAGAATATAAAATCTAAATAATACATTTCTGATCCTCAAACACCTCATTGTATCTGTGGTAGGCTAAAATATGTGTATGGAATGTTGCAACATATAGAAAAAATATATTCAGAAGACCAAAGATGAAAATCTTTGGGAGTTTTCCAGAAAACTGTGAAATCAGTATAGCAAAATAATGGGAGCATAAGCTGATAAGCTGATAATTTGAATGCTGCACATAGGTAAACAAAGACAAGCAATTAAAGATACATGTTGGATCTGGCAATAATAGAGGTATTTGTAACTTAGAAAAAAAAAAAGGTGGGTGGTAGTTTAGTTGCTAACTCTTCTCCAACTCTTGCAACCCCATGGACTGGGGCCCACCATGCACATCTTTCCATAGAATTCTCCAGGCAAGAATACTGGAGTGGGTAGCTATTCCCTTCTCCAGGGGATCTTCCCAATCCAGGTATCAAACCCAGGTCTCCTGGATTGCAGGCAGATTCTTTACTACTGAGGCACCAGAGAACCACCTTCCCCCTACCCCCAACACCCAAATAGTAGTACCCAATGAACATTGAGGAAAGAAGCCAAACTGAAGTTATTGAAGAAGTCAATGGGATGAGTGATTGAAAACAATGGATGTATATGCTATCAAGATCTTCAATAGTAAAAAAGGAGAGATATGAAGGTAATTGAAGTGGGATATGGACCTAATGTCTGAGGAAAGTACTTTAGGGTAGGAGAGTTAAAAGCACATGTTCCCTTCACTCTTTCCTGGAAATTGCTACTGGATTAAGAAAATAGCAAGTTTAACTGTTTTTTGTTTGTTTGTTTAAATTTATTTATTTTACTTGGAGGCTAATTACTTTATAATATCATGGTGGTTTTTGCCACACATCAACATAAATCAGCCATGGGTGTCCATGTTCCACCAATTGTGTGCAAAAAATGGAGGCTGTTGACTTTCTCATGTGAGACCTAATTATTAAAGAATAAATGAAATAAAATAATAAGGGAAAGAAAGATGCATGAATTCAGTTGCTCCATAAGACATAGAATACATCTAGAGGTCAGCAAAGAGAGAAATTTCATTCATCTGGAAGGTGGGGTAAGCGGGACAAGTACAGAATCTATACTGAAAATTTATACAGGGTTAGTTCTTGAAAAGGGTAGATATGCATGCTTAGAGCTGAGGAAAGAAGCAGGAGCAAAAGTAGACAGGGCATGATAAGAATGGACAACAGTTCAACATGACTACACCAAAACTTGCACATGGGTTGTTGTGAGAAAAAGAGAAAAGGTAGATGGAAGATACACTAATAGAAGGAACTGAATTTCTGGCTGAGCACTCTGAACTCACTCTGAACTGTGTTCTGGGAATATGAAAGAACCAACCAACAGCTATGATCAAAGGAGCAGTAATGATACCAAACTCACGTTTGGTAGCTTGTTGCTCAATAGCCAAAAAATGAGAGACAGTTTTTGGTAGGAAAAAAGTTGCCTGAATCAGAAAAACTGGCAGTGTGGGGAGAATCCAGACCCTTGTCCTGAGACCAACTTAGAAGTTTCTGTTTAGCCATGACAGTTTTCAAAGGAGAAAAGGGAAAGCAATCTCAATTAGACATTAAGGTAAGACATCAGCCTCTTCATCATTTCTGCCCCCCCCCCCCCCCCTCCCCATGGACAGACTTGCTGAGTTCTCCTGATCTTCTTTGGATGTTATCTTGCCTACATGGTCCACCTGCAAATTTTCTAAGAAGAAAGTTAGGGGCAAAGTGTTAGTTATTCTTTAAGTAAATTGTTCATTGCCACTCCTTTTAATACAGGAAAGAAATCAACAGTATAGACAAGGCACTGTGGATATTCAGTAAAATAAAAAGCAAGAGTTAGGTGAAATGTTACCTAGTGATTCCATTTACTATTATTAAAATCTATTGGTAACAGAAATATTCAAGCAGGAAAGGGGCAAATGAGCAGCTTACAGTACGATGGAGCTATCCTATCCTCTTGAATTTCCCTGGGCATATTGCAGTTATTCTAGATGATTCCCTTGTTTTTAGAAAGTGGGGTTAACATTATTACATTTTAAGCAATCTGTACAGAATCACACAGAAAGTGATGAATTCTTGTCCTGGCTGACTTAAAACACAGTAATTGTTCATTTATACACTCTTTTTAGGTTGTAAAATTGCTAGGACTATGAATGCTTTCAGGAAGGCAATGGTAACCCACTCTAATACTTTTGCCTGGAAAATCCCATGGGCGGAGGAGCCTGGTAGGCTGCAGTCCATGGGGTCGCTAAGAATCGGACATGACTGAGTGACTTCACTTTCACTTTCATGCATTGGAGCAGGAAATGGCAACCCACTCCAGTGTTCTTGCCTGGAGAATCCCAGGGACGGGGAAGCCTGGTGGGCTGCCGTCTATGGGGTCGCACAAAGTCGGACACGACTGAAGCGACTTAGCAGCATAGCAGCAAGGACTATTAGTGGAGAAGGCAATGGCACCCCACTCCAGTACTCTTGCCTGGAAAATCCCACGGATGGAGGATCCTGGTAGGCTGCAGTCCATGGGGTTGCTAAGAGTCCGACATGACACAGCAACTTCATTTTCTCTTTTTACTTTCATGCATTGGAGAAGGAAATGGCAACCCACTCCAGTGTTCTTGCCTGGAGAATCCCAGAGACGGGGAAGCCTGGTGGGCTGCCGTCTATGGTGTCGCACAGAGTCGGACATGACTGAAGTGACTTAGCATGAATGCTTTTTCCATTGAAAGATAATTCAAATATTAATTTTTTTAATTAGATAAAGAAGAATGTTGAGAAGTAGATGTAGATCATAATTTGAGATTATTCACAGGCACTCTGAGTTGCAAATAGCCTTTTATGGAATATCATAATTATATCAGGAAGACCCTGGCTGAGTTTGAGTGCAACCTCAGCAACAGAATCATGCCAGAGTCTGAGTATGCCTGGTCCCCAGGGACTTTTCAGTTCTTGGGCCTACCTTTAGTGATTGTCAACTTGAGATTCTCTCACAACTCTGACAACTACTTATTTACTACTGTCTTTGTTCATCAACTGAAGGGTCAAATAAAATATCCTAGACTAACTTTTTTAATATTTGGTTCCAGTACTCCCAGAATCCTAACAATTCAGTGAGGGCAAAAGCCATGTATGCTTTACCCTGGGAATGCAGGGTAAATATTTTAAAATCTTGACCAGATCTCTTCCTGGTTACATCAACCTACACTCTTTTTTATCCTTCCAGAATGCTTTCTTTCTTTCTTTATATCTCTTCCACTGTTTAGAGTGCTGGGTGCTGTAGTTTTTATCCTAAAATATGAATTGATTTTTAGAAATAGTCTTAAGTTTTCACAACACTCATGGAGATAATTAAAGATACTCACCTACAATAATGTCATGGAAATGTTGAAAAATTTAAAAGCAGAAAATTTGCATTCAAATTACAAATGTTAGAAGGAAAGTAAAACCCTTATATATTCCCAGAAGTTTGAAGAATTTGATCCAAATTCTGATTTTCCCCATCTATGACCTTTAGATTAGAGGGATCATAGGTTTGTACAAGAAAAAAAGATTTAGAACACTGATTATAAGACAGATAAAAGATGTTAAGCTTAAAACTGCATTACAGACAGTGGAACACTAAAATCAAGAGAATGTTATGACAAAATATTTTATAGGGCAGATCTTGTTATATTTTTAAAATGTAACATTAATGAAGTCTCACTCCCAGTACTAACTCCTAGAACAAGAGCAAGCTCACACTTATGTGAATGCTCTGATAAAAGCTGTTCTTTCCTCTTCTGTTGGAGAAGAGATGGATTCTAAGGGCAACCTTTGCAACAATCATGCTCCTAACATCTGAACAAACCTCAATATCAGAATTTATATTTTTGTATCTTAAATTAACAGTAAGCTCACTGCAATAGTCATAACTGGGTCTGCTTTGCAGTGAGGAAGAACTCTTGACCATGACTCACTGTGAGACTACAGTCTTTTGAGTGATTCTATGGAAGAAGATCAGGCTTCCCTGGTAGCTCACCTGGTAAAGAATCTGCCTGCAATACAGGAGACCCCAGTTCATTTCCTGGGTTGGGAAGATCCCCTTAAGAAGGGATAGACCATCCACGCCAGTATTCTTGGGATTTCCAGGTGGCTCAGATGGTAAAGAATCCGCCTTCAATGTAGGAGATCCAGCTTCAATCCCTGGGTTTTGAAGATCCCCTGGAGGAGGGCATGGCAACCTACTCTGGTATTCTTATCTGGAGAATTCCCATGGACAGAGGAGCCTGGTGGGCTATAGCCAGTAGAGTCAAAAAGAGTTGGACATGACTGAATGACTAAGCAAAGAACATGGAAGAAGACCAGCATAGAGTAGTTTCACCATTTCCCCTGCTGCTGGGAGACTCTGTTAGATATTTGAGCTGAACTCTGGGTTAACGACAAAATATTGATTGATCTTTACCAATGATGAATCAGAGTTTAGAAATATAAATGTTTTTCTTGTATGGATTTTTAGTTTAAAAAAAAGTTATGTCTCATAGTACATAGTCATTTATTATTAAAGACTTCCTATATCTGAGTAATTTATATTTGAGTAATATCAGCTGCATCTCTCACAAGCGGCCTATATTAATAAATCTACTTTTTGTTTGTCAAAAAATATATCAGCATGTGGCTTTCAGTAATATATACATTTGATAAGTTAATTATGAAACATCAGCCTCATATTAAATGCTAGGGATAGCACATCTACTGGCATATTTATACAAATATATGAAAGTAACATTATATTGTGAAATAGATTTTTCAATAAAATCCCCAAAAGAAAGCATAATTAGAGACCAAGTTCAATAACAACAGCAAAATATTTTCTTGTTTATTTAATATTTATTTATTAAATAAATATAAATAAGTATTTATTTATATTTTCATGTTTATTTATTATTATTATCTGTACCCAATTCCATGTGCATGTGGGTTTTGCCCACACACCACCAGTCTATTTCCTGGCACTAGCTGTGTGTCTTAGAATATTTAACCAAGAAAAGGAGAAGACTGCAAGTAAGAAGAGAGTTTATGCTATCAAACACAGGTTCATGTGTCCAACACAGAGTGAGGCCAAACAAACTGATGGCAGAATTTGGAGCAAAAAAAAGGTTTATCACAGAACCAAGCAAGGAGGAAACATAGAAATGTGTGTGACTTTCTTTTGATTGACTCATGATGAGGTAATTGATCAATGCTCTAGGAATTTGTGCTCCCCATGAAGCTATAATCCTCCACCTAGGTGGGGGGCCTTAGTTCTTGTAGAAAATCTCAAATATATTATTATATATATTCTTTGACGAGGAACCAGGATCCTGCCCCAAAGTCGCACTATTGTTTCTCCCCTGTTTTTCTACATTTGTTCACTTTTCTGATTAGCAATTGTTTGAATCTGTCCTTTGATATTCAGGGACATCTAGGAGGTTTAATGAAGCCTATTTCCTACAACAAAAAATGGGGGACTTGGAAAGGATTTGTATCTGGGAGGTCCCCATAGTGTCTCAGTTTCATTTATTTGGTCTTAGGAATTGCAATTCTAGAGGCACAGATTTCAGTGACCAATCAAATGTACTCCTAGGGAAGTAAAAATGGAAAAGGTTTATTACAAAAACAAACAAACAAACAACAACAACAAAAAAAACAAGCAAAGACATTCCAGAGAAGTTGCATAGGTTGTTTTGGATAACTAAACATTCAAATATTTGGCTAATTCATACTGATATATCTGATCAAGTTGTTAAAAAAAATCAACAGAGTAAATCTGAAGATTTAATTGCCTTTATTCAAGGACTCCTGAATTGGAAATATCCTGTGTGGCTAGTAGAAGAGTAGGTGATCTGAAGAGTGGTACAAAAAAGGCAAAGATTGGTACAGGAAGATGAGTGAGGTGAGGAAGGCATTGGCAAGACGAAAGAAGGGGCTATTTTGGGTTAAAATGTCTTCTTTTTCAAGGGAAGTTCCTGAAAGCATTCTGAGATGCAGATGGCCTCTTCTTCCATTCTCTGGGAGTGAGGGAAAAGGAGAGGACCATGTGGCAGATTACCTCAACGGTGCTGACCAGAAAATTCCATACTGGTTGACTAAGAGTACATTTCTTGTGAAGGTTCAAGCTTCTATTAGGCTCAGTACTAAAACTAGATTTGATGTCATTGGACTTTGGCATAAGTGACATTATTTGGGGACTGCTTTTTTTTTCTTCTTCTTCTTCATCTTAACAAAGTTATTAAATTATAAAATTTGGATTTTTTTCCAATTACCTATTCAAAAATGTTTTTCTCTTCTTTTAAAGGTTTGTGACTCTAATACTGTGGAAATTGAATAAATGAGTGTAGTTCTGTTCTCTATTTCAACAGAGATGTCAGAAGTGTGTCAACAGCTTTATCTGTTTATGCCCAGAAGGGAAGCTACTCTAAACAATGTGTTTCTATTAAGGCAGATGGTATATAAAAGTTAGCAGAAGATATTAAAATTCTTCACTAGCAGGCTTGAAATATAGTCCAGTATTTCTTACCAATATTTTTTTCTGAAATCTCATCTGCATTTTTTTATTCTTTATCTATTTATCTCTTTACCTTAATGAACCTTCTTAAAGCAAAGATTTACATAATTCTTCTTACATAATTCTTTAATTGAAAAATATTTATGTAATTAACAAACAAATGTGTTCCTTTTCCAGAGAACTAAGAATTCACATATTAATAATGGGTGAAATCATGTATTTTTTCAGTTATAATACAATGAAATCTCAAAAATGGGTAGAGTTATTTAACAATGAGCTAAACAATGGGAGAATTAACAAAAAGCTGTAGGAACTCAGAAACTGTTTATCACACATATCGTTCATTAGTGAATTAACAAGTATTTTTATTTACAGAAAGTGTGAGTCAAGTGTGGAGTCAAGATTATGGTTATTTTCCAGTGCAGTTACTCCTTAAAAGTATATCTTAATATATAATTTCCTATTTGAAATTTTGAGCATACTTCGGGAGACAGTAAAGGACAGGGAAGCCTGGCATCCTGCAATCCATGGGGTTGCAGAGTTGGATACGACTTACTGACTGAAAAACAACTTGAAATTATTCTTAAATTTTGTCCTTGAAGTGGAAATTTTTTATTGTGGCTAAGATGGCAGACAGTCCTATCTATAACTAAAATGACTTTCATCATATTTTCCTTCTTAATGTTTATTTTACTGGAATGATCTTAGGCATATTACAAACCAGTAAAAGACAATATTGTGTGTATTTATGGTTCTATATTTTTATTTTAAATATGAATAATCTGGTTAATTTTTGTAGCCCATATTCATAACCTCTACCATTATAGAGGTTGAGATATAGGACCAAAATGAGTATGACACTCAGGTGAATGTTAATCTCCAGAAGAGCGATTTTATTATTAACTATGCTTGACTAGGTTAGATCATTTATGTTAGGCAAATAAATCTTGACATTTATATGGATAATTTTGTGGTTTACTTGTCAAACTTCCTGTGAGACATGGGTCTGATTAAACTCTTATTGAGAGTGAGAACTGTAATACATTATTAATCAGCTCAGTGTAATTGTGAACTTTTATGACTTAAGGATGAGGGGAAATTGGTTCCATGGTCAGTTTGAGAAATTATGAGAATATACCTTGCACTGTCAGTGCTGATAGCTTGACATTAGTCATGGTCTTCCCACAGCCATGGCCTGTGACAGCACTAATGACAGTCATTTTGTAGCGTGACCATGCATTAGAATACTTTTAGAGGAGCATAAAATGTCAAATGCTGGAGTACAGATGTTTTTCAGCAGTTCTTGACAAAAGAAACCTTATATACCAAGACGTTAAGCTTCTTGAAATTGTGAGACATGCATAGCAATCTCAAGATTAATAGAAAAAGGTTGATTAAAAATAATTAAATTTATTTTTTAAAGCACATATCATTTGGCCAGTAAAATCATACTGGAAAAGGCAAAGAAAACAATGCAAAAGGCTGCTCTTTGATAATTCTCTTTATGTGATACTTATACCAATGAACTGAACAGAGCATAAGAAGAAACATAAATCTGATATTTGTTGAATGATTTATACATAATCAAGGAATATTGAGTTTTAAATAATAATATTTTGTGGATGAAACAAAATATTTATTATAAATTTACAATAAAATTATCAAATGGTGACTATGACTTAATGGCTAAAGGCATGAACTTGTAAACAAGGCTGGGAAAAGATGAAGACTCTGACTTGTCCCATTGTTGCCTTGGATGATTTATCCTCATTAAGACTATTTTTGTCACTTTTGAAGTAAAAATGATAAAGCTTTTTCTAAAAGTATTGCTGTAATGAGTCACTGAGATATATACCATGATCATTTTGGTAACTGAGACAAAATAAGGGTTTAAAATAAGCCTGTTATTATCATTTCAACAAAGTAATATTACTTAATAAAAATGCATTAACCACTTAAAATAGTTCATTACAATGAAGCAAATACTGAAATCACTACCTTACACATTGCTATTTAAATGGAAGAATTTGAGAATCATAACTGTGAGACCAGCTTGTGGATGGGCTATGCCTTTACTAAGAACATTTTATGGGGAGGGAAGTGGGAGGGGGGTTCAGGATGGGGAACACATGTACACCCATGGCAGATTTTTTTTGAGATAGCATATTTCATTTCTAGATTTATTAAAAGTTTAGTGGCTTAGCTAATATTTTTCTTTCTTATGTTTTAAAAATCAATAAATAGTAACAACAACACCTCTAGCATTTCTCACCTTGTAAAAAATAATTTCTTGAGGGTTCTTTTTTTGTGTATATGACTTAAATAACCAAGCAAAAATCATTGCTTCACATTCTCAAAATTATCTCTTATGCAACCCACAGATTATTCGTCCATAATAAGCCAAAGCTTCCTGAGGCAATGTCAAATTATTCTGTCCAGTTAATTCCAAGTCCTTGGGATTAACAGATGCAAACTATTATATATAGAAGGGATAAACAACAAGATCCTACCATATAGCAAATAAACTATATTTATTGTTCTGTGATAAACCACAATGGAAAAGAATATTAAAACATATATATGTGCATACACACACACACACACACACACACATATATCAGAGGATGAGATGATTGGATGACATCACTGACTCAAGAGACACAAGTGTGAGCAAACTCTGGGAGATAGTGAAGGAGGACAGGGAAGCCTCACTTGTTACAGTCCATGGAGTTGCAAAGATTCAGACATGACTGAACTGATTATGTATGTATATATATATATATATATATATATATATAAATAAAATTGTTGTTGTTCAGTCACTTAGTTGTGTCCAACTTTTGCAACAACAATTATATATATATATATATATATATATATATATATATATAAATCAGTTCAGTCATGTCTGAATCTTTGCAACTCCATGGACTGCAGCAGGCCAAGCCTCCCTGTCCATTACCAACTCCAGGAGTTTATTCAAATTCATGTCGCTTGAGTTGGTGATGCCATCCAACCATCTCATCCTCTGTCGTCCCCTTCTCCTCCCACCTTCAAACTTTCCCAGGATCAGGGTCTTTTCAAAAGAGTCAGTATTTCACATCAGGTGGCCAAAATATTGGAATTTCAGCTTCAGCATCAGTTCTTCCAAGTAATATTTAGGGCTGTTTTCCTTTAGGATGAACTGGTTGGATCCACTTTCAGTCCAAGGGACTCTCAAGAGTCTTCTCCAACACCACAATTCAACAGCATCTATTCTTTGGCCCTCCACTTTCTTTATAGTCCAACTCTCACATCCACACATGACTACTAGAAAAGCCATAGCCTTGACTAGATGGACTTTTGTCAGCAAATAATGTCTCTGCTTTTTAATATGCCCTCTAGGTTGGTCATAACTTTCCTTCCAAGGAGGAAGCGTCTTTTAATTTCATGGCTGCAGTCACCATCTGCAGTGATTTTGGAGCCCCAAAAAAGAAAATCAGCCACTGTGTCCACTGTTTCTCCATCTATATGCCATGAAGTGATAGGACTGGATGCCATGATCTTAGTTTTCTGAATGTTGAGCTTTAAGTCAACTTTTTAAATCTCCTCTTCTCCATTTTCATCAAGAGACTCTTTATTTCTTCTTTACTTTTTGGCATAAGGGTGGTGTCATCTGCATATATGAGGTTATTCATATTTCTCCTGGGAATCTTGATTCCAGCTTGTGCTTCATCCAGCCCAGCATTTCTCATGGTATACTCTAAATATAAGTTAAACAAGCAGGGTGACAAAATACAGCCTTGACATAATCCTTTTATTCTTAATAATGTATTTTAATTCAATTCTTTGTAGATTTCTATTCAGAAATATAGTTTGCCACATATACAATTCTGATATTTTAAAGAATTACAGTAAAATGTTAAATGCACATAATCAAGCTTAATATTATTTTTGTCTTTATTTTTGTCTTCCCAGGTTGCTTGGTGCTAAGAATCTGCCTGCCAATGTAGGAGACAGCCTGCAATTCAGGAGACCTGGGTTCAGTCCCTGGGTTGGAAAGATTCACTAGAGTAGGAAACAGCATCTTACTCCAGTATTCTTGCCTTGAAAATTCCATGGACAGAGGAGCCTGGTAGGTTACAGTCCATGGGATCACAAGGAGTCAGGCATGACTAAAAACATATGTGCCATAAGATTAACTAACCTAGAATATTGAAAACACTATTTTACATATAATCAATATTATACCATTATTAAAATTGTCTTCACTGTTTTCTAGTTACTCTTTGAAATTGAATATGTATTTTGTATTTACAAGGCACCTTAATTGAATGCTACTTTTTCACTGGAGTTTTTTGATCTGTATTCACTTTCTATAAAATTTAAGTTAAGAATTATAGATTTACATACTTCAGGTCATCAAAATATATTAAAAGTTGTGAGTAACTAAAATTGATCACTTTTAAATTGTGTTGTTGTTCAATTGCTAAGTTGTGTCCAACTGCTTGCCACACCATGGACTGTAGTGTGTGAGGCCCCTCTGTGCTCCATATCTCCCAGGGTTACCTAAAAATAATGTCCATTGAATGGATGATGCCATATAGTTATCTCAAACTCTTTTGCTCTCTTCTCTTGCCCACAATTTTTGCCAGTATCAGAGTCCTGTCCAATGAGTAGGCTCTTGGTATCAGGTGGTCAAAGTATTAGAACTTCAGCTTCAGCATCAGTCCTTCCAATGCATAGTCAGAATTGATTTCTTTATGATTGAATGGCTTTATCTCCTTGCTGTTCACAGGACTCTCAAGAGTCTTCTCCAGCACCACAGTTCAAAAGCATCTATTCTTCAGTGCTCATCCTTCCTTATGGACCCTACATTCACATCCATATGTGATGATTGAAAAAAAAAACAAAACAAAACATAGCTTTGACTATGAGGACTTTTGTTGGCAAAGTCATCTCTCTGTTTTTTTAATACACTGTCTAGGTTTGTCAAGGTTTTCCTTCCAAGGAGCAAGCATATTTTAATTTCATGGCTCCAGTCACCATCTTCAGTGATTTTGGAGCCCAAGGGGGCGGGGTGGAGGGGAGAGACTCTATCTTTGCCTCTACTTTTTCCTCTTCCTTCTATTCGTCATGGAAAGATGGGATTGGATGCCATGATTTTAGTTTTTTGAATGCTGACTTTTAAGTCAGCTTTTTCACTTTCTTCTTTCACCACCCTCAAGAGACTCTCTAGTTTCTCTTCACTTTCTGCTATTAGAGTGCTATCATCTGCATATCTGAGGCTATTGATATTACTCCCAGCAATCTTGATTTCAGCTTGCCATTCATCCAATCTGGCATTTTCCATGACATACTCTGCATAGAAATTAAATAAGCAGGATGGAAATATACAGCCTTGCTATACTTCTTTCTGAACTTGGGACTTGTTGGTTGCTCCATGTCTGGTTCTAACTGTTGCTTCTAGACCTGCACATAGGTTTCTCAGGAGACAGATGAGGTGCTGTGGTATTGATATCCTTTAAGAATTTTCCACAGGTTGTTGTGATCCACACATTCAAAGGTTTTAGCATAATTAATGAAGATGAAGCACACAGTTTTCTGGAACCCCCTTGCTTTCTCTGTAATCCAGCAAATATTGTCAATTTTATCTGTTTCTTCTGCCTTTTAAAAACACAGGTTGTACATCTTGAAATTCTCAGTTCCTGTACTGCTGAAGCCAAGCTTGAAGGATTTTGAGTGTAACCTTACTGTAATGTGACATGAGCACAATTTTACAGTATTTTGGACATTCTGTGACATTATCCTTCTTTGAGGCTGGAAAGAAAACTGATCTTTTCCAGTTCCGTGGACATTGCTGAATTTTCCACATTTGCTGATCTATTGAGTGCAACACTTTAAGAGCATCATCTTTTAGTATTTTAAATAACTCAGCTAGAATTCCATCACCTCAACTAGATTTGTTGGTAATAATGGTTCCTAAGATCCACCTGACTTCCCTCAGCAGGATGTCTGGCTCTAGATGACTGACAAGTCCATTGTGATTATCTTTAGGTAATTATCCTTTCCTTATAGTTATTCTGTGTATTCTTGCCACCTCTTCTTAATCCTTTTTGCTTCTTTTAGTTCCTTGTCATTTCTGTCCTTTATTATGCCCATCTTTGCATGAAATGTTCCCTTGATATTTCCAATTTTCTTGAAGTGATCTCTCAATTTCTCATTCTATTACTTTTCTCTATTTTTTTTCATGCCTCGTTTAAGGTCTTCTTATCTCTTCTTGCTATTCTCACAAATGCTGCATTCATTTGGATTAATATTTCCCTTTATCCCTTGCCTTTGCTTTTCATCTTTCCCCAGCTATTTGTAAAGCTGCCTCAGACAACCACTGTACCTTCTTACATTTCTTCTTCTTGAAGTGGTTTTTGTGCCTGCCTCTTGTAAAATGTTAGGAACTTCTGTCCATAGATCTTCAGGTATTCTTTTTACCAGATATAATTCATTGAATTTATTTGTCACTTCCACTGTTTAATCATAAAGGATTTGATTTAGGTCATACCTGAATGGCCTAGTACTTTTTCTTACTGTCTTCAATTTAATCCTAAATTTTACAATAAGAAGTTGATAGTCTGAGTCACAGTAAGCTGCTGGTCTTGTTTTTGCTGACTGTATAAAGGTTCACCATCTTTGGCTGCAAAGAATACAATCAATCTGATTTGGGTATCGTCCTTCTGGTGGTGTGTAAATGTAGAGTTGTCTCTTATGTTGTTGGAAAAAAGGTGCTTGTTATGACCAGCATGTTCTCTTGACAAAACTCTATTAGCCTTTGCCCTGATTTGTTTTATACTCCAAGTCCAAACTTGCCTGTTATTCTGCATATCTCTTGACTTCCTCGTTTTGTGTTGTACTCTAATTCCTTATGGTGAAAAGAATATCTATTTTATGGATGTTAGTTCTAGAAGGTCTTGTAGGTCTTCATAGAACTGGTCAGCTTCCTCTTCTTTGTCACTAGTAGTTGAGGCATAGACAGATTACTGTGATGATGTTGAATGATTTGCCTTGGAAATGAAGTGAACTCATTCAGTCATTTTTGAGACTACACTCAAGTACTGAATTTTGAGCTCTTTTGTTGACTATGAGAACTAGTCCATTTCTTTTAAGGGTTTCTTGTCCACAGTAATATATATAATGGCCATTTGAATTAAATTCACCCATTCCTGTCCATTTTATTTTGCTGATTCCTAAAGATTTTGAAGTTCACTCTTGCCCTGTCCTGCTTGACGATGTCCAATTTACATTGATGCATGGACCTAACATTCTTGGTTCTTTATGGCATCAGACTTTACTTTCACCACCAGACACATACATAGCTGAGAACCATTTCTAGTTTGGCCTAGCCACTTCATTCTTTCTGGATGTATTAATTACCCTCTGCTCTTCCCAGTAGCATATTGGACACCTTCCAACCTGGGGTGCTCCTCTTCCAGCATCATTTATTCATTTTCCTTTTTGTACTGCCCACAGGGTTCTCCAGGCAAGACTATTGGAGTGGGTTGTCATTTACTTCACTGGTGAACCATGCTTTGTCAGAATCCTCCACTATAACAAGGGCATGATCCATGAATGGTAGTTTTAAAATTTATATTAACTTAAATTAATTAAAACTTAAAAAAAAAAAAAAAAAAACAAAACACGTTCTTGCTCCCCTATTCACATATGTAGTAGTCACTGGCCACATGAGGCTAGTGGTTACCACATTTAACATCACTTTCATGAATATTTCTATTAAACAAAGTACATTTCTCACAAGAAGCCCAAATCCTTGATTTTAGATCTATTTAACACACTACCCTCTGGCTACTCTAAGATATCAAATTCAGTGATTTTCTTTGTAATTATTTTTACTTACAAGAGCAAAAATACCTGCAATTGCCTCTTTGGTTATGTGTGTGTGTGTGTGTGTGCTGTCATGTTTGACTCTTTGTGACCCCCACAGACTATAGACTACCAGGCTCCTCTGTCCATGGGTTTTCCCAGGCAAGAATATTGGAATGGGTTGCCATTTCCTACACCAGGGCAATTCCCTGGCCCAGGGATTGAACCCCAGTCTCCTGTATAGCAGGTGGATTCTTTACTGCTGTTCAGTCCAGTTCAGTTGCTCAGTCATGCCCGATTCTTTGCTACCCCATGAACTGCAGCATGCCAGGCCTTCCTCTCCATCACCAACTCCCAGAGCTTATGCAAACTCATGTTCATGGACTTGGTGATGCCATCCAATCATCTCATCCTCTGCTGTCCCCTTCTCCTTCCACCTTCAATCTTTTACATCATTAGAGTCTTTTCAAATGAGTCAGTTGTTCACATCAGGTGGCCCAAGTATTGGAGTTTCAGCTTCAGTATCAGTCCTTCCAATGTATATTCAGGATTGATCTCTTTTAGGATAGACTGGCTAGATCTCTTTGCTGTCCAAGGGACTTGTCAATAGTCTTCTCCAATGCTGAGTCAATTGAAACAACCATACCCTCTTTGTTATTTATAATCTATACAAATAGATATACTATATCTATTACCTCACTTTACACGCATTATGCAAACAACGTGATTATTGCTTTGGGTTTCAATCACTCCACACTTGGAACTTTATTAATATCCTCAATGGCTGAAGTCAAGTTAAATATCACATATTAGTCGCACTCCCTGGACCTCCAGTTTGTTTTCATAATGTCATTTAAAAACTATTTTCTTTCCTGGCAATCTTGCTTTGTTTCTGCATCTCCTATCTTTTGTTTGTTTGTTTGTTTTGTTTTCTTTTTCTTTTTTTTTTTTATTAAATTTTATTTTGCTTAACTTTACAATATTGTATTGCTTTTGCCATACATCGAGATGGATCTGCCCCAAGTATACACGTGCTCCCCATCCTGAACCCTCCTGCCCCCTCCCTCCCCATACCATCCCTCTTGGTTGTCCCAGTGCACCAGCCCCAGGCATCCATTATCAGGCATTGTACCTGGTCTGGTGACTCGTTTCAAATATGATATTACAGACTTTTGGACTCTGGGAACGGGAGAGGGTGGGATGATTTGGGAGTATAGCATTGAAATGTGCATCTCCTATCTTGTTGTATTCTATAACTTTCTCAACAACTGAGCTGTAGGGAAAATGTCTTAAATTAAGGAAGATGGCCTAACAAGTAAATCTTATTTAATATATATTCTAATATTTCTCTCCAGTTACTAGTCTCATTTTTTGAATTTGTTTACAAATAAACAATAAAATAATAGCATGGAATAAAATTCCAAGTTTAACCACAATCATCAAGTGCATACTAAGAAAATAAATATGTGGGATTTCTAGAATGCTTAAGGCTGTTTAGATTTCAAAAATTAAATTAATTCTTCAGTAGAATACTTCATTAGTCAACCTTTGGGCTTCACAAAATAGAATAGAGATAGCCAATTATGGTCAGTAATGCCACTTTCTCAATTGGTCATAAATTAACAGAAACGTCTTGTTTAATGGTGCTGATGGCATAAGGTTCTGATAGTTTTTCATCCATGAATATTAAGCATTTCTTGTTTAGTTGTGAGGGAAAGTAAAGCAATCAGAATCATTTGAGGGAGAAACCTATTTATTGTTTTTTAGAGACATTAAAATTATTTCAAAATATTCAAAAATTATTTTGAGGTTGTTCTTGTGTAAACATAAAATGACACATTCTTAAACGTTCTGTAAACACTTTAAGGTGAAATTAAGGAATTAAAAATAACTGCTGTGATTTTTGTGACTTTTAGGGGGGAAAATGTGCTGATAACAAATTGTTATCTATGTGGCATTAATCTATAAAAGAGTAGAGCCCCATCTAAGAAAAAGTTTCGTTCAACAAGCCACTTCCCTAATAGAATGTCAGTGCTATTTTTAATGTCAAATTAACTTTGAGTTTGAAAAATCTTTAAGAAAATTAAGTTGTGATTCTCTTTGAAATTAAAAATAAATAATAATAATAATGTTATGCACCTAATTGTCAATTTAACTGAGAATTTTTCCATGGACTTAGATTAGCTACTCTTACATTTTTGCCCCCTTATATTATGTGTTTTATTATAAACCTAGAACAGTTTTTTCTGTGTGTGATGAATTTGGCTGGTTAAATCAGACTACTAATGCAACCAATGGCACTGGTTTGAATATTTTACCTCCTCTTGGTTTCTCTTTCTTTAAGGGTGACAGACTAAGACTTCAATTGAAGCAGTTATCTTGGAAATGCATTCTATGACTATAAATGTGGACCTTAGTGAAAATGGCATTTTGCAGAACCTATGATCACACAGAATTGATTGTTATACTTTTCAGTCACCTGTAGGTGTGTTCACACCCAAACCCAAGACTACTGGATCCTACTGGTAGTGGTACCTGGGATGCTGCAGGAAAGTGTGAGACTCTGTTCAACGCTTGCCATCATTTGCATTAATCAATGACTATGGGTGACCTGTATCTTCCCTGATCATGGTAGATGGTTTCATCTGTCCATTTACCCCAGTTTAGTGTAGATTATATGACGATTCTTCCTTCTAAGACTCTTGTTTTCTGACTCCTTTATTGCCTCCTCAGTTCCCTTTATTGCCTGGTTTGGAGCTGAGCCCCAAACAGTAATCTGAATATCTGGGAATTGAATATTGGATGGGGAGACCTATTTCCAGTAGTTAGTTTCAATGAACATCTGTTCATTCAGATGCGGCCAGTAGCTATCTCTCTTCCATTCCTACCCACTAATTTCTAAGTTCCTGTTTCCACAAGGGTACCAGCACACCTCCTACCCAGGATTCCTTGAATGGAAGAGTACTGGCAGATTAGTAATTCACCCTAACAGTGGAGAGGCCAAGTCCCACAAAATCTGGATTCAGACAAACTAAACCTGAACCACAACTTCATTGCTTTCTAGGTATGTAATTTTGAGGCAGTAAGCTAGTTCTCTGAGTCTTAATTTCCCATCTCCAAAACAGATATTTACACACCTGTTTAGATGTACAGATAGAGAATATCTATGAAACAATTAGAGTGATATGTTACACACTGTAACAATTCAATTCATTGTAGAAAATATTAGTTACTATTGTCTCTAAAAGAAGCACATCTCTATGGGGGAAAAAGTGATTGGACTTTTCTTCTGAAGTATTTTATACGATTGTATAAAAGAAGTTCTATGTAAGATTATATGTAAGATAGGGTGTTTCATTCTATTTTACCTGTTCTGTATAGGTTTTTATTTTTTTCAATCACAAAGATAATATTTTAAAAATGTGGGACTGAATGATGACTTAATACTAGCAAATTAGCCATATTGTGTTAAGAGTATACTAGAGTTCCAAAGAATAGCAAGAAGAGATAAGAAAGCCTTCTTCAGTGATCAATGCAAAGAAATAGAGGAAAACAACAGAATGGGAAAGACTAGGGACCTATTCAAGAAAATCAGAGATACCAAAAGAACATTTCATGCAAAAATGGGCTCAATAAAGGACAGAAATGGTATGGACCTAACAGAAGCAGAAGATATTAAGAAGAGGTGGCAAGAATACACAGAAGAACTGTACAAAAAAGAGCTTCATGACCCAGATAATCATGATGGTGTGATCACTGACCTAGAGTCAGACATCCTGGAATGTGACATCAAGTGGGCCTTAGAAAGCATCACTATGAACAAAGCTAGTGGAGGTGATGGAATTCCAGTGGAGCTATTCCAAGTCCTGAAAGATGATGCTGTGAAAGTGCTGCACTCAATATGCCAGCAAATTTGGAAAACTCAGCAGTGGCCACAAGATTGGAAAAGATCAGTTTTCATCCCAATCCCAAAGAAAGGCAATGCCAAAGAATGCTCAAACTACCGCACAATTGCACTCATCTCACACGCTAGTAAAGTAATGCTCAAAATTCTCCAAGCCAGGCTTCAGCAATATGTGAACCGTGAACTTCCTGATGTTCAGGCTGGCTTTAGAAAAGGCAGAGGAACCACAGATCAAATTGCCAACATCCGCTGGATCATGGAAAAAGCAAGAGAGTTCCAGAAAAAGCATCTATTTCTGCTTTATTGACTATGCCAAAGCCTTTGACTGTGTGGATCACAATAAACTGTGGACAATTCTGAAAGAGATGGGAATACCAGACCACCTGATCTGCCTCTTGAGAAATCTGTATGCAGGTCAGGAAGCAACAGTTAGAACTGGTCATGGAACAACAGACTGGTTCCAAATAGGAAAAGGAGTACGTCAAGGCTGTATATTATCACCATGTTTGTTTAACTTATATGCAGAGTACATCATGAGAAATGCTGGACTGGAAGAAACACAAGTTGGAATCAAGATTGCTGGGAGAAATATCAATAATCTCAGATATGCAGATGATACCACCCTTATGGCAGAAAGTGAAGAGGAACTCAAAAGCCTCTTGATGAAAGTGAAAGTGGAGAGTTGGCTTAAAGCTCAACATTCAGAAAACGAAGATCATGGCATCTGGTCCCATCACTACATGGGAAATAGATGGAGAAACAGTGGAAACAGTGTCAGACTTTATTTTGGGGGGCTCCAAAATCACTGCAGATGGTGACTGCAGCCATGAAATTAAAAGACGCTTACTCCTTGGAAGGAAAGTTATGACCAACCTAGATAGCATATTCAAAAGCAGAGACATCACTTTGCCAACAAAGGTTCACATAGTCAAGGCTATGGTCTTTCCTGTGGTCATGTATGGATGTCAGAGCTGGACTGTGAAGAAGGCTGAGCGCTGAAGAATTGATGCTTTTGAACTGTGGTATTGGAGAAGACTCTTGAGAGTCCCTTGGACTGCAAGGAGATCCAACCAGTCCATTCTGAAGGAGATCAACCCTGGAATTTCTTTGGAAGGAATGATGCTAAAGCTGAAACTCCAGTATTTTGGCCACCTCATGCGAAGAGTTGACTCATTGGAGAAGACTCTAATGCTGGGAGGGATTGAGGGCAGGAGGAGAAGGGGACGACAGAGGATGAGATGGCTGGATGGCATCACTGACTCGATGGATGTGAGTCTGAGTGACCTCCGGGAGTTGGTAATGGACAGGGAGGCCTGACGTGTTGCAGTTCATGGGGTCGCAAAGAGTCGGACACGACTGAGCAACTGATCTGATCTGATCTGATCTGAACAATACCTAATATTATATCATTTAGCAATATATGAGATCTTTGCATATTCATTGATTGTAGGAGCAAATTACTTGATTATAGTGAAACATATGCAATTTTGATTCAGATGTTCCTTTTTTCATCATTACTCAATTCATCTCTAAGATAAAAGCAAAATAGGGCTTTATAATTTGGTGTTTTTTAAATACAACAGAAATATAAAATAAAAATAATTGACTTCATTTTCCCCTAAGTTTATATAGCAGTAAAAAAATGAGATTCTTAAAACACCACCGCAAAAATACCATGTATTTATGAATGTATTCCTAAGTTTTCTAGACATTTCTTTTGAGAATTTATATAAATCACAGATATGATCAATTATCCCTACCTTTAAAGCTGTCTAGCAAAAATAAAATGTGGTGTTATCAACTTCTTACAGTTAAATTGTGTAGTTGTCATTTGGTCTGTAAAGTACCTTTGTTTCCTCAAATCCAACGTGATTTATTGTTTTAATGTTTGATTTTCTTCTCTGTCAGATAAAAACTGCAGTAGACATTGATTAATGTGCTTCCAAGCCCTGTAAAAATTGAAGTGTGGGATTTCACTATAGTTTCCTGCCAGATAAATAACCAGGCATTCATATATTTTAGGCCTATCAAATGAATTTTCATTTCAAATGAAATTTCAATTCTCTAGAGGTTAGATGTAAGGTGTTAACAGTTCTCCATGAATTGATATGATTCTCATTATGAATATTAGACTGTAGAAAACTCAGATTCTACTTCCCCATGTGTTTTTATAAGCATACATCATAGATACACAGCAACTAAGATTCTTAGCAGGTAGAATAATAAGAAATTTTGAATTAAAACAAATACTTACACAATAACACTTAGAAAAGTACTGTATACATCTAAGAGTATAATTTTCTGAGTTCATTTAAACAGTAATTAAGTTGAATTTCCTCATAGATAATATAATGTTTTCTTCTCTATTTTTCTCATAAAAATATTTTAGTAAATCTAAAACTTAAAAAACACATAAATTATTAATTAATGTTAACAGTATTCAATTACATAAGTGGTAGTTAAAATATATAGACAGAACCCTTCATCCAAACAATATTTACTGCTTTCAAAATATGAAGTTGTTTTTTTTTTTTAATTTCATGTTAAGCTGATGGTGATACTAAAACTAATGCACAAGAATGCACATAGACAGTGTCTTGCTAAGTCACGCAATTGTTGAATTGTAGAAGTAGTTAGATTATTAAATCCTTGGTTTTTAACAAATGTACCCAAAATCATGGTGGGATACAAATATAAGAGAGAAAAGAAGATTTAAACAGTGTCTAGGAGCTCATGTATGCCACTGCTAATCCCTCTGACAGATATACTGAACAAAACAAACAAGATGATTGGGTAAAAACCCATAACATGAAATGAAAATTATATACACTTTTTAGGCAGTGATTTTTAGTATAATTATGCACAGTTACTATTTGCTATCATGTGATTTTAATACCACTTCAACTGAAATTCTTAGCCCAAGTGTTTTAGTTGTTAGAGTAATTTTGTATGGATATTTTTGTTTTGTTTTCATATGCCCTAAGGCCCCACCAATATGTTTGGTAAGCACACATCTGTCTACTTGGTCATATTTTTCTTTCGAAATTAATGTCTATCTTTACCTGTTCTGGAAGTCAATCCTATTCCTGAAAATTCCCTTAAAATCTCTACAGTAGCTAGTTAGTGCCCCAAACCATGTCACTTTTTCTCTGTGCTGTTAGTTCCTCTTTTCTGATCATCTGACACTCTGTTTGCTGCTGCTACACTGCTTTTCTCCGATTTCGAGCCCAACACCTCATCACTGCTCAGGAATGATACAATCTCTGCTCCTGGTGGGAGTTATATACTCTCGGTTGAAATGTAACCTGAGAATGAAAATCAGAATACAACACTGTGTTTGTAAAACTGCTAAACATTTTCTCTGCAGTAGTCACTAATAGATGCTTGTATTTAATAACAGTTTACCCCATAGTTCCTCCAAGGTCTCACTGAAGTGTTGAGCAGAAGTGGACTTGGCCAGGGAGCACAAAGGGCAGGGCTGTGTGAAATTCATGCAGAAAGGTCATTTTTGAGATGCAATATGACATCTCAAAAAGTTAGTGTTATATATGCCATGATCCTGAGACTCCTATGTTGGCTTTTTAAAAAATTTAAATAAGGAACAATTTCTCAATACATACATAATGTCTTTCAGTCTTTCATTTCATTTGGTTTTCAGAGTTTGAAAATAACTTTACTTTTTTATTGTTAAGATATATTAAATGACACATAATAAACATATACCTCAATTTATTACTATACAGTGAACAAGGTAACGCATCCTGATAACCACCACCCATTTAGAAGAATTCAAATTTACCAGTTATCCCTGAAGATGCCCCACTGCATCATTGTGAACCCCTCTCTCACTAAAAAATTAGCACTCTCCTGTCTTTTACAGAATCATGTGCTTACTTTTTTATTTCACATTTTTATCATTCAACTGTACATTCTTAGATACCATTCTTTAATTGTGCTCATGTTTAAAATGCACTTTCAAACATCTGACAAAATTCAACTTCTCTATTTCTTTCTTCTGTAACTAACAATTCAAATTCCCCACTGAATCTTATACTTAACATCTGCTTTGTAGTATCTGCATATCTTTTCTTTCATATTGTTATCTTATTCTCAAGAACACAAGGGATAAAAAAGCCAGAATTTCTCAATATTATTAGTTTACTTTACCCCTCAGTATAGACATAAAGTAGAAAGAAATGGCAACCAACTCCAGTATTCTTGCTGGAAAATCCCACGAACAGAGGAGCCTGGCAGGTTAAAGTCCATGGGGTAACAAAGAGTTGTACATGATGAATATGATGAGTAGAGTACAGACATAAAATAACAGAAGAAAAATATGAGTAAAGTATCCATGATCAACTCAATTGTAGATAATATTTTAATATTTGTTCATGAGCTCTCATTATTCTCTTCTAATTTTTCTGTATAATATCTTTATATCCTGGACCTATTGACAGTCCATACAATGCACATTCATGCTTATCCTTTATTTACTTTATTCCTAAAAGTAAATACATTTATCATGCTTGCCACCTATCCTTGTGTTGAGATTTTGGTGGTATAAAGCTGAGTCTGGGCGATTCCTCAGGGAGGGCTCTGGAAATAATAATCCTTTCATTACTGTGTATTTATAATCATAGATCTGGGCCTTTTACACAGGAAAGCACATTTTACTTGGTATAAAATATTCTCACATTTTCTCTCTTTCATCAATACTGGAAATTGTATGAAGTGTTTACATATTTAATTTATGTCTGGCATAATGCTGATGTTGAAAAAAATAAATCTGATTTTAATTTAATTTTCTTTCCACTATAGACCACTTTCTGCTTTTTTATTTCTACATGCCCCCAAAGTATTTTTACCCTTAAAATATAGCAATTTTACTATAAACCGTGGTCCACTGGAGAAGAGGATGCAAATCACTTCAGAATTCTTGCTGAGAGAACCCTATGAACAGTGTGGAAAGGAAAAGATATATAACAGTGCATGATGGACATCCCAGGTCAGTAGGCATCTAGTATGCTACTGGAGAAGAGCAGAGAAATAGCTCCATAAAGAATGAAGAGACTGAGCCAAAGCTGAGATGATGCCTGGTTTGAATGGGTCTAGTGATGAAAGTAAAGTCTGATGCTGTAAAGAACAATACTGCATAGGAACCTGAAATGTTAGGTCCATGAATGAAAGTAAATTGGAAGTAGACAAACAGGAGATGGCCAGAGTAAATATTGTCATTTTAGGAATCAGTTCAGTTCAGTTCAGTCGCTCAGTCATATTTGACTCTTTGAGACCCCAGGAAATGCAGCACACCAGGCCTCCCTGTCCATCACCAACTCCAAATGGATGAGAATGTGTGAATTTAACTCAAATGACCATTTTATCTACTACTCTTGGCAAGAATCCCTTAGAAGAAATCAAGTAGCCCACATAGTCAACAGAAGAGTCTGAAATGCAGTACTTATGTGCACTCTCCAAAAAAAAAAAAAAAAAATGACAGAATGAACTTGGTTCATTTACAAAGGAAAATATTCAATATCACAGTAATCCAAGTCTATGCCTCAACCACTAATGTTGAAGAAGATGAAGTTGAATGGTTCTATGAAGACCTAAAAGACTTTCTAGAACTAACATAAAAAAAAAAAAAAAAAAAGATGTCCTCATCATAGGGTACTGGAATGCAAAATTAGGAAGTCAAGAGATACCTGGACCAACAGGCAAGTTTGACATTGGAGTACAAAATGAAGCAGGACAAAGGCTAAGAGAATTTTTCAAAGAGAACACACTAGTTATAGCAAACACCCTCTGCCAGCAGAATAAGAGACAACTCTACACATGGATATAAATAGGTGGTCAATACCAAAATAAGATTGATTAAATTCTTTGGAGCCAAAAGGAGAAAAGGAAAGCTATACCTATCTGAATGCAGAGCTCCAAAAAATAGCAAGGAGATACAACAAAGGCTTCTCAAATGAACAATGCAAAAATAAATAAATAAATAGAAAGCAATAAAAATGGGAAAGAATAGGGATCTATTAAAAAAAAATAATAAGAAACACCAAGGGAATATTTCACACAAAAAATGACACAATAAAGCACAGAAACTGTATGGACCTAACAGAAGCAGAAAATATTAAGAAGAGGTGGTGAGAATACACAGAAAAACTGTACATAAAAGTCTTAATGACCTGTTTAACCACTGTGGTGTGATCACTCACCTAGAACCAAACAATCCGGAATGTGAAGTCAAGAAGGCTTGGGAAACATTACTAGGAACAAAGCTAGTGGAGGTGATGACATTCTACCTGAACTATTTCAAATCTTTAAGAATGATGCTGTTAAAGTGTTGCACTCAATAGGCCAGCAAATATGGAAAACACAGCAGTGGCCACAGGACAGGAAAAGGTCAGTTTTCATTACAATGCCAAAGAAAGGCAATGCCAAAAAAAGGTTTAAACTACCGAGCAATTGAGCTCATTCCACATGTTAGCAAGTTAATGTTCCAAATCCTTCAAGCTAGACTTCAGCGGTAGGTTAACCAAGAATTTTCAGATGTCCAAGGTGGATTTAGAAAAAGCAGAGAAACCAGACATAAGATTGCCAACATCTGTTGGATCATAGAACAAGCAAGGGGGTTCCAAAAAAAAAAATCTACTTCTGTTTCATTGACTATGCTAAAGCGTTTGACTGTGTGAATCACGACAAACTGTGGAAAATTCTTAAAAAGATGGGAATACCAGGGCACTTTCCTGTCACCTGAGAAACCTGTATGTGGGTCAAGATGCAAAATTTAGAATAAGATATGGAAAAATGGACAGGTTTAAATTTGGGAAAGGAATATCCCAAGACTGTATATTGTCACCCTGCTTATTTAACTTTATATGGAGAGTACATCATAAGAAATCCTGGGCTGGAAGCTCAAACTAGAATCAAGATTGCCAATATAAATATCAATAATCTCAGATATGCAGATTACCACACCCTAAATGCAAAAAGTGAAGAACTAAAGAATCTCTTGAAAAAGGTGAAAAAGGAGAGAAGAAAAGGTGGACTAAAACTCTACAATCAAAGAATGAAGATCATGGCCTCCAGTCCCATCACTTCATGGCAAACAGATGGGGAAAAAATGGAAACAGTGAAAAATTTTATTTTCTTGCACTCCAAATTGACTGTGGATGGTGAGTGCAGTCATGAAATTAAGAAAAAAAAAAAAAAAAACATTTACTCCTTAGAAGAATGACAAATCTAGGTAGAGTATTAAAAAGTAGAAACATTACATGGCTGCCCAAGTCCTTATAAACAAAACTATAGTTTTTCCAGTAGGTATGCATGGAAGTGAGAGTTGGACCATAAAGAAGATTGAGCACTGTAAAATAGATGCTTTCAAATTTTGGTCCTGGAAAAGACTCTTGAGGGTCCTTGGACAACAAGAAGGTCAAACTAGTCAATCCTAAAAGAAATCAATCTTGAATATTCACTGGAAGGGTTGATGCTGAACCTGAAGCTCCAACACTTGGTCACCAAATGCAAAGAAATAACACATTGGAAAAGACCCAGATTTTGCACAAGCTTGAGGTCAAGAGCACAAGAGGGTAACAGAGAATGAGATTATCAGGTGGCATAAACCACTCAATGGACATGCTAAGTCACTTCAGTCGTGTCCAACTCTGTGTGACCCCAGAGATGGCAGCCCACCAGGCTTCTCTGTCCCTGGGATTTTCCAGGCAAGAACACTGGAGTGGGTTGCCATTTCCTTCTCCAATGCATGAAAGTGAAAAGAGAAAGTGAAGTTGCTCAGTCATGTCCGACTCTTAGCGAGCCCATGGACTGCAGCCTACCAGGCTTCTCCATCCTGGGATTTTCCAGGCAAAAGTACTGGAGTGGGGTGCCATTGCCTTCTCCGTCAATGAACATAAGTTAGAGCAAACTCTGATGGATAGTGAAGGACAGGAAATCTTGGTGTGTTGCAGTCCATAGGTCACAAAGAATTGGACACTACTGAGAGACTGAACAGCACCAAAAATATTACTAGATTGATTGATTTGTCTGTATAATCTGTGATTTTTCCATGTAGTTTCAGAATATTTTGTCAGTAAAATTTTCATGCAGTTTTTGTTCTCTGTTTTCTTTTATTTTGTTTAATAATCCAGGAAATGTTTAACTTATATCAGATCAGATCAGTCGCTCAGTCCTGTCCGACTCTTTGCAACCCCATGAATCACAGCACCCCAGGCCTCCCTGTCCATCACCAACTCCCGGAGGTTACTCAGACTCATATCCATCGAGTCAGTGATGCCATCCAGCCATCTCATCCTCTGTCATCCCCTTCTCCTCCTGCCCCCAATCCCTCCCAGCATCAGAGTCTTTTCCAATGAGTCAATTCTTCGCATGAGGTGGCCAAACTACTGGAGTTTCAGCTTTAGCATCATTCCTTCCAAAGAAATCCCAGGGCTGATCTCCTTCAGAATGGACTGGTTGGATCTCCTTGCAGTCCAAGGGACTCTCAAGAGTCTTCTCCAACACCACAGTTCAAAAGCATCAATTCTTCGGCGCTCAGCCTTCTTTACAGTCCAGCTCTCACATCCATACACGACCGCAGGAAAGACCATAGCCTTGACTAGGCGAACCTTTGTTGGCAAAGTAATGTCTCTGTTTTGAATATGCTATATAGGTTGGTCATAACTTTCTTTCCAAGGAGTAAGCGTCTTTTAATTTCATGGCTGCAGTCACCATCTGTAGTGATTTTGGAGCCCAGAAAAATAAAGTCTGACACTGTTTCCACTGTTTCTCCATCTATTTCCCATGAAGTGATGGGACCAGATGCCATGATTTTCGTTTTCTGAATGTTGAGCTTTAAGCCAACTTTTTCACTCTCCACTTTCACTTTCATCAAGAGGCTTTTTAGTTCCTCTTCACTTTCTGCCATAAGGGTGGTGTCATCTGCATATCTGAGGTTATTGATATTTCTCCTGGCAATCTTGATTCCAACTTGTGTTTCTTCTAGTCCAGCGTTTCTCATGATGTACACTGCATAGAAGTTAAATAAACAGGGTGACAATATAGAGCCTTGACATACTCCTTTCCCTATTTGGAACCGGTCTGTTGTTCCATGTCCAGTTCTAACTGTTGCTTCCTGACCTGCATACAGATTTCTCAAGAGGCAGATCAGGTGGTCTGGTATTCCCATCTCTTTCAGAATTGTCCACAGTTTATTGTGATCTACACAGTCAAAGGCTTTGGCATAGTCAATAAAGCAGAAATAGATGTTTTTCTGGAACTCTCTTGCTTTTTCCATGATCCAGCGGGTGTTGGCAATTTGATCTCTGGTTCCTCTGCCTTTTCTAAAACCAGCTTGAACATCAGGAAGTTCACGGTCCACATATTGCTGAAGCCTGGCTTGGAGAATTTTGAGCATTACTTTACTAGCGTGTGAGATGAGTGCAATTGTGCGGTAGTCTGAGCACTCTTTGGCATTTCCTTTCTTTGGGATTGGGATGAAAACTGACCTTTTCCAATTTTGTGGCCACTGCTGAGTTTTCCAAATTTGCTGGCATATTGAGTGCAGCACTTTCACAGCATCATCTTTCAGGATTTGGAATAGCTCAACTGGAATTCCGTCACCTCCACTAGCTTTGTTCGTGGTGATACAATCTGCTTTTCCTTTTTTCTATATTTGCATATTTCTCTCAGATTCTTTGTATCTCTTTCTTAATTTCCTTTTCATTTAATTCTTCAATATTCTAGTTACTCTAAGTAGCTATTTTCTACATTCATTTTTGTTTTATTCTTTTTGGAAATGCACTTTTTTTTTAGTATTTCTTTCCATAATCATGTAATCTCATGATTGTGTTTTTATTTGTGTACTTTTAAAATTCTTTCCTTATATTTTTTCTTCATATTTTGAGTTTATGCTGAAATAATACATCCCAGATTTGATCTGATTTTTTGCTTTTATTATTTTAGGATTTTTCATTGCCTATAAGAAAATATCATGTTTTATTCCTTTTCTTTTAATAGCTTTTCATTGGTATTAACCTTGATACTTTCTGCTGCTCATTTTCATGTGTTAATACTTTTTGAATATTCTGAAAAACAAGTAATTTTTTTAAGAGTACTTTGCTCTCTTCCCAGTATTCTCTCTTTGCTTTTGTTTATAATTCTAGTATACAGTGTCTTGCCCCTGAGATGTATTAGATCTGTCCCCCTCCTCTAAGTATATCTTTTTAAGTTTTCCTTCTTTCACATCTATGGTCCTTATCTTGCTTGATTTCTACTCCAATTTGGACAATTTCTCCCTAGGGTTGGGGGTCCAGACAGGAAAGAAATTGCAGTAAAACTCTAAGTTTTGAGAGTTTATGGAATTATAATTCTCTGAAGACATTTTGGCATTTGTACTCTATCATCTAGGAATAGATAAAACCCTTTAAGCCCACTTTTGCTTTCAAATTGTTTTGGGGCTTTCCAGTGGATGCATAGTTATATGTGATTCTCTTCTCTTAAAGTTCATCAGATATTTTATTACTTTCTTTGATTACTTGTGAAGATACACATGACACATAGGTCTTCATCCTTTAGATTTCTTTTGGACAGTTGTTGATGAAGGTTGATGGTGTTATGTGTGTTTTATGTGTATTAATGAGGATATTATATCACCAAATTTTGTTGTAAAAATTTTTAAGCTTGTCAATATTCAAGATATGAGTAAAAATGAGAAGCTATGTCAGGAGACGGATAAGACAAAAAAGAAAACCAGTGAGAACTCTAACATAGAGAAGTGTTCATTTAAAAGAGGAGACAAATCTATACTAAGAAATGCAATGTCAAGATTATGTAAAATAAGGTCTCAAAGATGACAAATGGGGTTTATCTCTAATGAGGCAATGTAGGCAAAGAGTAATTTCTGTAGAGACATAGGATATTTGCTGTGTGACTGAAATTGATTGAGGAAATGCATGATGTAATAGATGTAGATAACTTTTAATTAGGTTGACAGAAAGAGTGAGAGAAGAAAAAATCAGAGATGATGTATAACAGAGATTTTCTGTATTGTTTTTCTTTCTTTCCATGCACATATTTTAAAATGCTGATAAGAAAAATTGGTAAAAAATAGAATTTTGTAGATTCAAGAGATGAAGGATACATCTTGAATTTGGTAGCATTCTCCTTGTACTCTTTATGTGGTATAAAGTCAGGTTTTCTCTTGAAAGAGTATGTTAGCAAAATTAGAGATTATGGAAATATAGAGAAATTTTATAGTGTCCTTTTTTATTTAAGAAGGGTTCAGCAATAACATCAGAATTTTACACATACCAGCATTTATTAGCAGAGTTTAGCATCAGCAAAATAGATTTTCATGTTAATTCAAAACATTGCTTGCCAATAATTTTTACCATAGTAGAGTACACATAAAAATCAATAACAACTTATGACACTTGATATATGCTGACAAGGCTCCTAGAAGCCAGAGGCAGCTGCCCTGCAATATCTTACAATTCTGGAAATTGCCACCTGGCTTTCAGCTAAAGGGATCAAAACCTAGGTCCACCCAGAACCTATGCATTGGCACATTGACACACAGTTGGGAGCTCTGATCAAAGTTTACTTGTGAGTGTTACCAAAAAATTCAGCAAAATAATTTAAATATTTGAAAAATCGTAGTTTTGTGGAATAAAAGAAAAAAGTACAAAGGCCTAGGGGCCAAAGTAAAAGTCTTGAGAATAAGCAACAAGGGTAGGTGATAGACATCACATCATTAACTGAGTAACATTATATCAACAGAATATCTGTGTTTAACAGCTGAGATGGAGCAGTGTGATGTTAAAGAAAACATCCATGTCTTAGCCATGAGAGTACTTAATGTGAATGGAATATAAGCTAATTGTAAAACAGAATGTTAAGAAAATGAGGTATGCACTGATATAGTAGTGATGCAAATGGAGTTGGCACCATCCAAGATAACAGAATTAGTACTGAAAGAAGACGTCTCATGCAATCAGTTCTTCAGTACAATACAAATGGTTTCTAGCAGCATGAGAAAAGTTAGCAGTAGAGTGTAGAAGATGGTGTTACTAATTACTGTTAAGTTTAACATTTCAATGGCTTTTACATCACTTAGACTAACAGCCAGGGAATAGAAATCTTATTGAGGATTTTATCCCTACCTTCATACAGGTAACTTGCTTAATTCAGTTCAGTTCAGTCCCTCAGTCATGTCCAACTCTTTGCAAAACTATGCACTGCAGCATGCCAGGCCTCTATGCCCATTACCAACTCCCAGAATTTACCCAAACTCATGTGCATTCATTCAGTAATACCATCGAACAACCTCATCCTCTTCCCGCCTTCAATCTTTCTCAGCATCAGGTGGCCAAAGTATTGGAGTTTAGGTGTCAACATCAGTCCTACCAATGAACACCCAGGACTGATCTCCTTAGGATCGACTGGTTGGATCTGCTTGCAATCCAAGGTACTCGCAAGAGTCTTCTCCAAAACCACAGTTCAAAAGCATCAATTATTCGGCACTCAGCTTTCTTTATAGTCCAAACCTCACATCTATACATGACTACTGGAAAAATCATAGTCTGACTAGATGGAGCTTTGTTGGCAAAGTAGTGTTTCTGCTTTTTAATGTGCTGTCTAGGTTGGCCATAAATTTACTTCCAAGGAGTAAGTGTCTTTTAATTTTATGGCTCCAATCACCATCTGCAGTGATTTTGGAGCCAAAAAACAATAAAGTCTACCAATGTTTACCAATCTATTTGGTATGAAGTGATTGGACCAGATGCCATGATCTTTGTTTTCTGAATGTTGAGCTTTAAGTCAAATTTTTCACCCTCCTCTTTCATTTTCATCAAGAGGCTTTTTAGTTCTTCTTCACTTTCTGGCATAAGGATGGTGTCATCTGCATATCTGAGGTTATTGATATTTCTCCTGGCAATCTTGATTTCAGCTCATGCTTCATCCAGCCCAGTGTTTCTCATGATGTACTCTGCATAGAAGTTAAATAAGCAGGGTGACAATGTACAGCCTTGACGTACTCCTTTTCCTATTTGGAACAAGTCTGCTGTTCCACGTCCAGTTCTAACTGTTGCTTCCTGACCTGCATACAGGTTTCTCTCTTTCAGAATTTTCCACAGTTTATTGTGACCAACACAGTCAAAGGCTTTGGCATAGTCTATGAAGCAGAAATAGATGTTTTTCTGGAACTCTCTTGCTTTTTCAATGATCCAGGGTATGTTGGCAATTTGATCTCTGGTTTCCCTGCCTTTTCTAAAACCAGCTTGAACATGTGAAAGTTCAGGGTTTGCATATTGTTTAGCTTGGCTTGGAGAATTTTGAGCATTACTTAATAGTGTGTGAGATGAGTGCAATTGTGTGGTAGTTTGAACATTCTTTGGCATTGCCTTTCTTTAGGATTGAAATGAAAACTGGCCTTCTTCTCTGGCCACTGCTGTTTTCCAAATTTGCTAACATACTGAGTACAGCACTTTCACAGCATCATCTTTCAGGATTGGAAATAGCTCAACTGGAAATCCATCACCTCCACTATCTTTGTACATAGTGATGCTTCCTAAGGCCCTCTTGACTTCACATCCCAGGATGTCTGACTCTAGGTCAGGGATCACACCATTGTGATTATCTGGATCATGAAGATCTTTTTTGTATAGTTCTGTGTATTCTTGTCACCTCTTCTTAATGTTTTCTGCTTCTGTTAGGTCCATACTATTTCTGTCTTTTATTGATCCTATCTTTGCATGGGTTTTGAAATGTTCCCTTCGTATCACTAATTTTCTTAAAGAGATCTCTAGTCTTTCTCATTCTGTTGTTTTCCTCCATTTCTTTGCATTGATCACCAAGGAAGGCTTTCTTATCTCTCCTTGCTATTCTTTGGAACTCTGCATTCAAACAGGTATATATTTCCTTTTATACTTTGCTTTTCACTTGTCTTATTACAGCTATTTGTAAGGCCTCCTCAGACACCCATTTTGCTTTTTTGCATTTTTTTTTTTCCCTTGGAGGTGGTCTTGATCCCTGTCTCCTGTACAATGTCATGAACCTCTGTCCATAGTTTATCAGACACTCTATCAGATCTAGTCCCTTAAATCTATTTCTCATTTCCACTGTATATTCATAAGGGATTTGATTTAGGTCATATCTGAATGTTCTAGTGGTTTTCCCTACTTTGTTCAATTTAAAAACGCTTACTCCTTGGAAGAAAAGTTATGACCAATCTAGATAGCATATTAAAAAGCAAAGGTGTCACTTTGCCAACAAAGGTCTGTCTAGTCAAGGCTATGGCTTTACCAGTGGTTATGAATGGATGTGAGAATTGGACTGTGAAGAAAGCTGAGTGCCGAAGAATTGATGCTTTTGAACTGTGGTGTTGGAGAAGACTCTTGAGAGTCCCTTGGACTGCAAGGAGACCCAACCAGTCAATTCTGAAGGAGATGATTCCTAGGATTTATTTGGAAGGAATGATGGTAAAGCTGAAACTCCAGTACTTTGGCCACTTCATGCGAAGGGTTGACTCATTGGAAAAGATTCTGATGCTGGGAGGGTTTGGGGGCAAGAGGAGAAGGGGACGACAAAGGATGAGATGGCTGGATGGCATCACTGACTCAATGGACGTGAGTCTGAGTGAACTCTGGGAGTTGGTGATGGACAGGGAGGCCTGGCGTGCTGTGATTCATGGAGTCACAAAGAGTCAGACATGACTGAAAGACTGAAATGAAGTAAAGTCTCAATTTGGCAATTAGGAATTCATGATCGGAGCCACAGTCAGTTCCTTGTCTTGCTTTTGCTGACTATATAGAGCATCTCTATCTTTGGCTGCAAAGAATATAATCAACCTGATTTTCACACTGACCTCTGGTGATGTCCATGTGTAGAGACTTCTTTTTTGTTGTTGGAAGAGAGTGTTTGATATGACCAGTGCGTTTTCTTGGCAAAAGCCTATTTGTCTTGCCCTGCTTCATTTTGTATTCCAAGGCCAAATTTTCCTGTTATTCCAGGTATCTCTTTCCTTCCTACGTTTGTATTCCAGTCCTCTATAATGAAAAGGACATTTTTTGGGGATATTAGTTCTAAAATATCTGGTAGGTCTTCTTCCTTTTTTTAATTTTATTTTGCTTAAATTTACAATATTGTATTGCTTTTGCCATACATCAAAATGAATCCGCCACAAGTATACATGTGCTCCCCATCCTGAACTCTCCTCCCTCCTCCCTCCCCATGAAGCAACAGACAAACAACTAATCTCAAAAATATACAAGCAACTCCTACAGCTCAATTCCAGAAAAATAAATGGTACGTCTTCTTAGAACCATTCAACTTCAGCTTTTTCAGCATTACTGGTCAGGGCATAGTCTTGGATTAACATGATATTGAATGATTTGTCTTGTAAACAAACAGAGATCATTCTGTCATTTTTGAGATTGTATCCAAGTAATGCATTTCAGACTCTTGTTGATGATGATGGCTACTCCAATTCTTCTAAGGTATTCTTGCACACAGCAGTAGGTATAGTGGTCATCTAAGTTAAATTCACCCATTTCAGTCCATTTTAGTGTCCTGACTCCTAAAATGTTGATGTTCACTCTTGCCATCTCCTGTTTGAACACTTTCAATTTACCTTAATTCATGGACCTAACATTCCAGGTTCTTATGCAACATTGCAATTTATAGCATTGGACCTTGCTTCCATCACCAGTCACATCCACAACTGGGAATTCTTTTTACTTTGGTTTTGTCTCTTCATTTTTTTTGAACTTATTTCTCCACTGATCTCCAGTAGCATATTGGGCACCTACCGACCTGGGGAGTTAATCTTTCAGTGTCCTATCTTGCTGCCTTTTTCATACTGTTCATGAGGTTCTCAAGGCAAGAATCCTGAAGTGGTGTACCATTCCCTTCTCCATGAGACCATGTTTTATCAGAACTCTCCATCATGACCCATTCATCCTGGGTGGCCCTACAGGGGCTCATAGTTTCATTGAATTAGACAAGGCTGTGGTCCATGTTTTTAGATTGGTTAGTTTTCTGTGATTGTGGTTTTTAGAATGTCTCATGGAAGCTTCCTAATGGGAGAGACTGACTGAGGGGGGAAACTGGGTCTTTAATCCAATTTTCTGCTCATGGGTGGAGCTATATTCCCTCTCTGCTATTTACCTGGGGCTAAATTATGGGGGAGGTTATGAAGACAGTGGTGACTTTCTTCAAAGATCTCATGCATGTACTTCTACACTCAGTACCCCCAACCCTGCAGCAGGCCACCACCGACCCACATTTCCACTAGACAATCACAGGCAAGTCTGAGTCAGTCTCTTATGGGGTCACTGCTCCTTTCTCTTGTGTCCTGGTGCACAAGGCTCTCTTTGTGCCCTCCAAGTGTCTATTTCCCAGTCCTGTATAACTCTATGGTGTGGTCAACTTTCTAGCATGTGATAGAATGGAGAGAAGAGTATACTTCATTGAATCTGTGATTGCATTTTTAGTTGTCTCTATACTAATTACATGATAAATAACACAAGGTGTTAAAACCATCAAAAACAAGTAGCAATATTAAATTTGAAACTAGACATAACACCATATATGTTTTTAATCTTTTTTTCTTTTTTTTTAATTTAATTTAATTTTATTTAACTTTACAATATTGTATTGGTTTTGCCATATACAAAATGAATCGGCCACAGGTATATATGTGTTCCCCATCCTGAACCCTTCTCCCTCCTCCCTCCCTGTACCATCCCTCTGGGTCGTCCCAGTGCACCAGCCCCAAGCATCCAATATCGTACATCAAACCTGGACTGGCAACTCACTTCATATATGATATTATACATGTTTCAATGCCATTCTCCCAAATCATCCCACCCTCTCCTTCTCCCCTAGAATCCAAAAGACTGTTCTATACATCTGTGTCTCTTTTGTTGTCTCGTATACAGGGTTATTGTTACAATCTTTCTAAATTCCATATATATGCGTTATTATACTATATTGGTGCATGAAACTGGAGGCTATTATACAGAGTGAAGTAAGCCAGAAAGAAAAACACCAATACAGTATACTAACACCACATCTTTGAGAGAAGAGAGTATTCTCTCTGCAATGGAAAGCTTCCAGCATTTTTCTCTCCATGTGTTCGGACATGTTTCCGACCACAGTGGATAGACCTGAGGAATGCTGCAGCAGTGCTAGTCTTCAATCCTCTTATTAACCCATTTTTCTAGTTAACTCTTTATATCAGAATTTCCCTGTCCAGATTGCTAATGTTGTTACTGTCTACTCTCTAGACTATGACTAATTCATCCAGAATATCAGTCATTTATTTCTGGTTTCAAAGTATTTCTCACATTTTAAAGCACAAGTTATGTTTTTCTTCATCTTTTACCATTTCTATGCCACGGAATGCCTCAAAATCAGTGTTGTGTTTATCAATCTATAGTTCATTTAGTAATCTGTGCCATACTGTGCTTAGTCACTCAGTTGTGTCTGATACTTTGCAACCCAGTGGGTTGTAGCCCTTCAAATTCCTCTGTCCATGGGTTTCTGCAGGCAATAATACTGGAGTGGGTTGCCATGCCCTCCTCCTGGGGATCTTCTCAACCCATGGATCGAACCCAGGTCTCCCACATTGCAGATGGATTCATTACTGTCTGAGCCACAAATGAAACCCAAGAATACTGGAGTGGATAACTTATCCCTTCTCCAGGAGATCTTCCCAGCCCAATAGTTGAACCAGAGTCTCCTATATTGCAGGCAGATTCTTTACCAGCTGAGCTATCAGGGAACTCCCTAGTAATCTGTAACATCTTGGATTTGATTAGATATCATGATATTTTCTTACTTTAATCTCTGTTCTAGATACCTATTGTTCAGAGAATGTAGTTTTGTATATACAGATATTCAGAAGTAATATTTTATTCTTGGTTTATAAATATATATAAATTATTTGTTGGAGGACTTTGCCTTATTCCTTCTTAGAGGACTTAATCTAAGTAAATTGTTTTAGAAATTCAAATATCCAACTGAATTCTTTTTGCATATAACCATTTGTCCATTTTTGGTTATACTCAACTTTTTCTCATTGGCTGCCTTCTTTTTTTCCCTTTCTTCACTCTAATATAACAGACATAGATCATCAGGATTAGTTATACTGGAACTGGGTGTCTTAATTTTTGGAAAATGCATGGCCATTTTTTTTTTTTTTCTAACAAGGCCATTTGTATACTACTTAAAAGTAGAATTGAGAAATAGATCACTCACTTTCTCTTCTATGTCCTTTCAGTAATAAGAATTCTACATGCTAACTAAATTTGGCTTCTTGTATTTAATGACCAATCCCTTGCTGCTCCACCATAGTTAAAAGACATTGAACAGCCCATCTCCCAATTGTTGCATGCACAGTATCTCATTAGCATACTCTCAATGCTCTGTGCAGCTTTTTATGAATACATAAATAGTTTCACTGCAGTGAGATTATTGTATGATTACCAAGTGTCTACAAAGAATTGGACTGATTTGAAAGCATAAAATTCAACCAATTTAGATAGTTTCCCTGATGAATTCAAGCTTGAGTCAATTTGTGCTCAGACTTTTCAATGTGTTGTAATTCTGACTAAAAACTGAAACAGGATTATTTCTGTAATTCTAATGTCTCCTTTCTGAAATGTTCAGTGATATAAAGTCTACTGTACCATGAAATAGGTCTGTTGTGCTTTTCCTTTCAACTCTGATGGCATGCCTAATAAACTCCTACTTCATTATATAGAGAAAAATAAGATTCATTTCTAAGACTGAGCATTATAGGAAAATGAGTTTCTATATTGTTATTCCATCTGACAGACTGTTAGGAAATCTGCAAGTGTATAATCACAAAGGGTAATCTTGCTATTATCAATTGTTCATGACCTAAAAATAGGTTAAAAATTGCTAAAGGTATAATAGGAGATAATTTCTAACACTTATGTGGCTCACAGTTTTAAGAAATCCACACCAACTTGGTATAATTTCAGCAACTCCATTTCATTTCTCATGATCTTAATGCTTGGAAACTGAAAAATATTAACATTTAATTAAGAATATATTATTTAATTAACTATCCATTAATTATGAGGATCCTCTGAGGGATCAAGGATTTAAAAAAAAAAAACCAACTTGGTATTGACTCAGTCTAAAATTGCATGGTTTTGAAAATGCCCCTTACGTTTTCTGGTTGTTATTGAATTAATTAAGCTGAGACATTATAGCAAAAAAATAAAGACAGTTAACTGCTGGGTGAGAAGGATCCCCTGGAGAAGGAAATGACAACCCCCTTCACATTCCTACCTGAAAAATTCCATGGGCAGAGGGGCCTACCAGGCTACGCAATATTCCGTGGAGTCACAAAGAGCCAGACACAACTGATGGACTGAGGACATAGACAGTCAACAATCTTACTTTGCAGCAATTTCATTAAGTTGTATATATTTTTAAGTATACCAAAGATCAAATGCAGTTGATGGTCTTGGTCTTTATGGCAAAGGCCATGGTGGAGGGGATGTGGAGATAGGAAGAGTAGGGATTGAAAACTAATACCTGTGACTCATAGTCTTCTGTACATCATCAAAAATATGGGTTTTCAAGGGCAATTTCCAGTTGTAAAAGTTTCCTAGAAATATGTGACAGCACTGTAAAGAGAATGTTATAAATCTGATTTTGTGTATTTTTATTTTAAAACGTGTTCTTTCTCAGGTAATTATTATACATTTTATTCATCAGGTATTATATATACTAACATATATAATATGCTAGGATATATAATTTTCAAGACAAAAATGTTTAAAAAACATAAAACAATCAAAAGTTTATAATTTGGGAAGCAAATATTTTGAGTTAACAAAATGTATCACAATTTTGAGTGGATTTTTAATTAATAAGAGAGCCCCTCTGTGGGTCTGTGTTACTCAAAATTTTTCATAACATATCCATTAGCTTCCACCTACTTTATAAACATACACTTCCCATCATGTTATTAGACACTTACAGGTTCAGCAGGTCTAGACTTTCAGTTAAGAAGAAATATAGTTAGGATTAGGAGGAAATGGCAACTCACTACAGTATTCTTGCCTGGAAAACCCCATGGATAGAGGAGCCTAGACAGCTGCAGGTCATGGGATCACAACAAGTCAGACACAACTAAACGACTTTCACTTCATACCTAGTATTTCCTGGGGATTTATTCACATAGGGAATCAAGTGTCAAGTTACCCTGCTGCTTCCATGCCTTGTATCTGAACTTTGTGCTGAAGTGTGTATGTGGACACCAGGGTGAAGCAGGGACCTTTCTGTCTAATCTCACTAGGCAGGGTCATCCTACCACCCAGCCATTTTGTCCAAGATCTTAAGTACATACTTCTCAGTTTTTAGTTCAAGACTTGAGTACACGTTCTTTCCAATTCATCTCCATAGAATCTATAACTGTCTCAAACTCTACCTGTAATATTGTAGAAGGAATAGACGGAAAGTGTATTTCTGATATTACAGATACACAGGTCTTAAATATAGATACACAGACCTTAAACCTGTTGGGTCTGTCCATGTTTGAATAAATAGCATTCTTCTTCCATGTCTGAGTTTGAATCAATGTGTTGTAAATGCACACCCATCAAACGGAGAACCAAAATATTAAACTAATTAATGATAGCATCTAGAAGAGTATAGCTAGAATAAGATATACAGGGCATATTAGTATGCAGGCCAGAATACTTAGGTTCTTACCTTCTTAGGCTCTTACCTGCCAGTGCTGTTGGAGACAATAGTATATTCTCCTGTAAACTGGACTTCAGAAAGATTAGCTCCGCTTAAACTGAAGAAGTGAAGTGAAGTCGCTCAGTCGTGTCCGACTCTTTGCGACCCCATGGACTGTAGCCTATCAGGTTCCTCCGTCCATGGGATTTTCCAGGCAAGGGTGATGGAGTGGATTGCCATTTCCTTCTCCAGGAGATCTTCCCAACCCAGGAACCAAACCCAGGTCTCCCTCATTGCAGGCAGATGCTTTACCATCTTGAGCCACCAGGGAAGCCCTTAAACTGAGAACTTTGAGCCAAAACTATTTCCTATCACCCAAGTAATTCATTGCATTTATTTTTGGGGAAGAGTAACAGAAGGGGCAAAGAGGCCAAGGGTTTTGTTGTTGTTGTTAAAGATAAGATTCCTCTAAATGGAAACTAGGAACAGAAGACATTTCCTTCAACTGTAAATTTCTATCTGACTTGAACCCATCATTGGTGGACGTGTTGATTTTTTTTTTCCCCCCAGGCTTTTTGGATCAGGCTTCTTGGCAACAAGTCTGATTTTTGGCTATAAATGAACAAGCTATAATTCTGACTTTATTTGAAATTAAAGGACCCTTCCTCCAATTTTCCTTGTCAGACTATGTTCTGGTACATATAGAAATTGTGCTGAGTCCCTCAATTGTTTTTATTTTCTACCAAAGAAGAAATTTAAAATGCTAGGCTGTACAGTGAAATATTTATTTATAATAAATTTAGTGTTTTTTTTTTAATTACCATATCCAAAGCCAAACACACCTAAAAGGAATTTAAAATGAATTCAGTAGGATAAACAGGAGCTTTAGCTTCCCGACTGATAATGACTAGATTAATAAGCAACTTTTTCTGAGGGTTAAAAGTCATTTATGTATAATTTAATAAATATGAATTCTAAAATAGATTAAGTTCGTTTCTTTCTAAAATTCTTTTTAAAATATATTATCATGCGGTTTTATCTCTATGTAATTTTTATATACTAATATACTCTGCGTTCCAGTAATTCATTAACTCACTTGACATTTGTAAGGTAGTCTACTGCTACTGCTGCTGCTAAGTCACTTCAGTTGTATCCGACTCTGTGTGACCCCATAGATGGCAGCCCACCAGGCTCCTCCGTCCCTGGGATTCTCCAGGCAAGAACACTGGAGTGGGTTGCCATTTCCTTACTGTTTTGTTGTTACAGAAACAATGGCAGGACAAGGTTCTCACTCTTAATTTTCTACTGTGAGAAATGACAACTAAAAATAAGAAATATACAAGGATTCATATGCATGCATGTCTCTCTGTGTATATACATTAATAAGGTCCATACAGCAAAATAAAACAGGGTGATATGAGAGGGTAACCAGAAAGCTAAGATAAACTACTTCAAGGAGTCTTCATTTTCACTAAAGTCTAAATAAGCAAGAGTTATCCCAGCGATAACATTCCAGGTTGAAAGGGCTGCTGGTACAGAACCCACAGGTTAGGATGTGTTAGGAAACTGAAGATGCCCAGTATATCTGGAAACTAATTAAGCAAGAAAGTAGTGATATGGGTTGCTATCTGATGGGTTGTCAGTGGCCATATCATATACACCAAAGAGGCTGCATTTTATTTGAAGTACTGCCAGAAGTTTTCATACTGATTTATATATTGTAATCATATTAGATTTTTAAAAATCACTCTAGATGTGATATGTATGGTAGTATAGTGAGTGTTAGCACAAGGAAAGCACTTAAAATATTATTCTCATTTGGGAGAGAAATAATTTTGATGGACTTGAATGTTAGTAATTGAGATAGTGATAAACAGACACATTTGGACTAATTTTTTTTTTTTTTTTTTACAGGTAAAGTAGCCAGAACCTGCTGATAAATGCAATGATTCATGGAGTCACAAAGAGTCGGAGACGACTGAGTGACTGAACTAAACTGAACTGAAGGAAAAATAAATTACTGTTAAGATTTTTAATTTATCATCATAAATAAGGGAAAATAAAGGTAGGTCTGCTCAGAGTGTTTTGCTTGCTCATCTTACATTTGTGATGCCTACTAGATATTCCAGTGGTGTTACCATTGTATAAAGTTAGTCATTCAATCCTGAAGTCCAGTCAGGAATGGAAATTTCAACTCCAGGGTCATGGTATGTTTAATGTTTGTTTCACGTTGGTTGATGGTTTTAGTTATGTGATCTGGAAATAGTAGGTGAAAATGAGATGCCTAAATAAGTAAATAATGAATAAGTAAAAGATGGCAGCAACAACCAATGGACAGAAGATGATTGGAAAAGATTTCAGGATCTGGGCAAACCACAAAAAATATAAACGGTATGAAGGAACTGAAGAGATAAAGTAAAGAAAGTACACACTGTTTGATATACTGTGTGTGAAACAGGCATCTGATGATTAGATTTGTTTCCTGGTACCTAGATCATCCCTCCTTTATGGTTTTTGTGAAGAGAATCCTAGCACAATCTGCATGAGCCCAGAGGAAAAAAAGAAGTTGAAGAAATCTGGTTGAAGAAACTATCATCAAGAAACAGATAAAAAGCTAGCTAAACATTGAAAAAAAAAAAAAAGAAACCATGTGAGTTTGTGTCAGAATTGAAACACAGATGTAACATATATTAGGAAGAAAAATTGTTTATTAGAAATTAGCATCTAGAACACTTGATTATTTGTATTCTAGAAATCCAAAACCTAAAAGGATGCAAGATTGCTATTTTATTGAATGTATTCAAACTGGTTATGCTTAATAATTTATTTGTCAAACAAGAAAAGATTTTACTACAGCTCACTGAATCAAATTAGAAATCTCATTTAAATGCCATATACATTTTGGCAATGAAAGCTTTTAAATGGTATACATGCACACCTTAAATACAGTCTATTGTTGTCAAATCTTGTGGAGCATAATCAGAAATTGAAAATAGTAAATCATAAATTATGTTTCTGACAAACTTAATGATATTCATTATATCACTTGGAATTTTAGTGTTTTGTTAATGATGTGTCCTAAACGGAATTGAGAATGATTATCTGTCCTTAAGAGACATAATATCCTTGCCATTTAGTGCATTCAGTCACTGTTACTTTTGCTTTCATTTAGCAAATACTTTTTGTGCACCAATATGTGTTAGTAGCTATTTCAAGTGCCAGAGGTACCAGAATGAATATTTACATTTTTTTTCTTTCATAAACCTAAAATTTAAAGCAAAAGACAGATACATAAACACCTGTTTGCAGAGAAAGGTGTAAATGCTGTAGAAACTGGTAATAATTGCCTGTACCTGGAAAGAATAGGCTGAAGCTTCCAAGGATGACTTTTGATCAATATTTTAAAAAGAAGCCATACACAATTTCAGGCACTTAAAAAAGTCATTGTTTCTTGGAGCAGAGGGTGACTGGATAAAGGAGCACGTTGAAGGAGATATTGCCAGAAACGTAAACCAGACACATATTCTGCTGTTTGAAGGACTTTTTACTTTACTCTCTAAGTCTGTACTTCTCAGGTAGAGCTATATACTCTGGGGATTTATTTAAGGTCTCTTTTGGAGGCACAGGTCAACAGTGGCCTTCCACAGGAACAGGAGCTCTGGCTGTAGCAGACCTGGTCATTCAACGTGTGGCATAAGCCCTCTTGGAGGAGGTAGGCATTAGCCCCATCATACAGCAGGTGAGCAGATGATCCACAAACTGCAGAACAATTATACCAAAGAAATTCTCACACTGTTAAGAAAGTTCCAGGACCCACAGTTTGGATCACAGTGAGATTTGATTACGGACTTCCACAGGACTGGGGAAACAAACTCTTGGTGGGCAAAAAAAAAAAAAAAAAAATAGGAGGGTGGTTCAAAAAGGAGGGGATATATGTATACCTATGGCTGATTCATGTTGAGCTTTGACAGAAAACAGAAAAATTCCATAAAGCAATTATCCTTCAAAATACTGTGCTCATCAGGAGCAAAGGGATAAGACCAGAGACCTCTCAAGAGACTCAGCCAGACTTCCTATGAGTGTCCAGGGGTCTCCAGTGGAGGCATGGGTCGACAGTAGCCTGATGTGGGATCAGGAGCACTGAATACAACAGTGCATGCACAAATCCTTTTGAAGGAGATTGCCTTTACCCATACCATAGTTTGGCCTCAGGACAAACAACTGGGAGAGAACACAGCCCTGCCCAACAAACAAAAATTAAATTAAAGATTTACTGAACATAGCCCTGCCCATCAGAGCAAGACCTAGTTTCCCCCACAATCAGTCTCTCTTATTAGGAAAGTCATAAGCCTCCTATGCTTATCCATCAGAAGGCACACATTATGAAAACCACAATCACAGAAAAAAAAAAAAAAAAAAACAATCAAACGGATCACATGGATCACAACCATATCTAACTCAACGAAACTATGAACCATGACATGTAGGGCCAGCTAGGATGAAAAGTTCTGACAAAATGTATTGGAGAAGAGAATGGCAAACCACTTTAGTATTCTCTCCTTAGTAGCCCAATGAACAATATGAAAAGGCAAAAACATATGATACTGAAAGCTAAACCCTCTAGGTCAGCAGGTGCCAATATGCTACTGGAGAAGAGGGGAGAAATAACTCCAGAAAGGTTGAAGAGATGGAGCCAAAGCAAAAAAAAAAAAAAACTAACAAATAAACACAACACACAAAAACAAAACAAAAAAACCTGTTTTAGATGTAACTAGTGATGGAAGTTAAGACTGACGCTGTAAAGAACAATATTGCACGAAATCCTGGAATGTTAAATCCCATGAATCAAGGTAAATTGGAAGTGTCCAAAGAGGAGATAGCAGGAGTGAACATCAGCATTTAGAGTATCATTGAACTAAAATGGACCAGAATGGACAAACTTAATTCCGTTGACTTGTATATTTACTACTGTGGGCAAGAATCCCCTAGAAGAAATGGAGAATTCCTCATAGTCAACAAAAGAGTCCAAAATGCAGTCCTTCGGTGCAGTCTCAAAAGTCGCAGAATGATTCCAAGGAAAAACATTCAGTATCACAGTATCCAAGTCTATGGCTCAAGCACTAATGCCAAAGAAGCTGATATTGAAGAGTTCTATGCAGTAACAGGAAAACTTGGCCTTGAAATACGGAATGAAGCAGGGCAAAGACTAATAGAGTTTTGCAAGAAAATGCACTGGTCATAACAAACTCCCTCTTCCAACAACACAAGAGAAGACTCTACACATGGACATCACCAGATGTTCAACACCGAAATCAGATTGATTACATTCTTTGCAGCCAAAGATGGAGAAGCTCTATACAGTCAGCAAAAACAAGACCAGGAGCTGACTGTCGCTAAGACCATGAACTCCTTATTGCCAAATTCAGAATTAAATTGAAGAAAGTAGGGAAAATCACTAGACCATTCAAGTATGACCCAGATCAAATCCCTTATGATTATACAGTGGAAGTGAGAAATAGATTTAAGGGCCTGGATCTGATAGATAGAGTGCCTGATGAGCTATGGAAATAGGTTCGTGACATTGTACAGGAAGCAGGTATCAAGATCAACCCTATGGAAAAGAAATGCAAAAAAGCAAAATAGCTGTCTGGGGAGAAATAGCTGTGAAAAGAAGAGAAGTGAAAAGCAAAGGAGAAAAGGAAAGATATAAGCATCTGAATGCAGAGTTCCAGAGAATAGCAAGAAGAGATAAGAAAGCCTTCTTCAGTGATCGATGCAAAGAAATAGAGGAAAATAATGGAATGGGAAGGACTAGAGATTTCCTCAAGAAAATTACAGATACCAAGGGAACTTTTCATGCAAAGATGGGCTTGATAAAGGACAGAAATGGTATGGACCTAACGGAAAAGAAGATATTAAGAAGAGGTGGCAAGAATACACAGAACTGTACAAAAAAGATCTTCACAACCCAGATAATCATGATGGTGTGATCAATGACCTAGAGCCAGACATCTTGGAATGTGAAGTCAAGTGGGCCTTAGAAAGCATCACTACGAACAAAGCTAGTGGAGGTGATAGAATTCCAGTTGAGCTATTTCAAATCCTGAAACATGATGCTGTGAAAGTGCTGCACTCAATATGCCAGCAAATTTGGAAAAGTCAGCAGTGGCCACAGGACTGGAAAAGGTCAGTTTTCATTCCAATCCCAAAGAAAGGCAATGCCAAAGAATGCTCAAACTACTGCACAGTTGCACTCATCTCACAAGCTAGTAAAGTCATGCTCAAAATTCTCTAAGCCAGGTTTCAGCAATACGTGAACCATGAACTTCCTGATGTTCAAGCTGGTTTTAGAAAAGGCAGAGGAACCAGAGATCAAATTGCTAGCATTCCCTGGATCATGGAAAAAGCAAGAGAGTTCCAGAAAAACATCTATTTCTGCTTTATTGACTATGTCAAAGCCTTTGACTGTGTAGATCACAATAAACTGTGGAAAATTCTGTAAGAAATGGGAATACCAGACCACCTGATCTGCCTCTTGAGAAATTTGTATGCAGATCAGGAAGCCACAGTTAGAACTGGTCATGGAACAACAGACTGGTTCCAGATAGGAAAAGGAGTAGGTCAAGGCTGTATATTGTCACCTTATTTATTTAACTTATATGCAGATTACATCATGAGAATCGCTGGACTGGAAGAAACACAAGCTGGAATCAAGAATGCCGGGAGAAATATCAATAACCTTATATATGTAGATGACACCGCACTTATGACAGAAAGTGAAGAGGAACTAAAAAACCTCTTGATGAAAGTGAAAGTGGAAAGTGAAAAAGTTGGCTTAAACTCAACATTCAGAAAACAAAGATCATGGAATCCAGTCTCATCACTTCATGGCAAACAGATTGGGAAACAGTGGAAACAGTGTCAGACTTTTTTTTTTTTTTTTTGGCTCCAAAATCACTGCAGATGATGATGGCAACCATGAAATTAAAAGATGCCTACTCCTTGGAAGGAAAGTTATGACCAACCTACATCAGATCAGATCATATCATATCAGATCAGATCAGTCGCTCAGTTGTGTCTGACTCTTTGTGACCCCATGAATTGCAGCATGCCAGCCCGGATCTCGCAGTTGGATCTCTTTGCAGTCCAAGGGATCAGTCTCCTTGGACTGCAAGGAGATCCAACCAGTCTATTCTGAAGGAGATCAGCCCTGGGATTTCTTTGGAAAGAATGATGCTAAAGCTGAAACTCTAGTACTTTGGCCACCTCATGCGAAGTGTTGACTCATTGGAAAAGACTCTGATGCTGGAAGAGATTGGAGCAGGAGGAGAAGGGGACGACAGAGGATCAGTTGGCTGGATGGCATCACTGACTCGATGGATGTGAGTCTGAGTGAACTCTGGGATTTGGTGATGAACAGGGAGGCCTGGTGTGTTGTGATTCATGGGGTCGCAAAGTCAGACATGACTGATCAACTGAACTGAACTGAACTGATGCTTCGCTAACTCCAAGGCTGTAGGAATCTTCACCAAGTATCTCACCAGTCACAAGACTTTAAACTGGACATTGCCCTCAAGTTGACTGAAGTTTAGACAAGGTCCTCTGCCCTTGCTGCCTCCCTCTCACCACCACCCACCCTTGACAGAGTCAAAAATACCTAGCGTGGATTGCTCTCCCCTCCCTTTTCTTAAAGCATTTGGTTCAGCAAAATTTGTAAATATCGTGTCTTCCCCTGTTCCTTTGGATATTTCTTTACTAAAGATACTGTGTATAAAATAGGTAAGTAATGAGAACCTACTGTATAGTAATATCCGTGGAATTCTACTCTGTACTCTGTTGTGACCTGAATAGGAAGAAAATCCAAAAGGGAAGAGATATCTGTGTACATATGATGGATTCAGTTTGCTTTACAGTAGAAACTAACACACAGAGAAGGCAATGGCAACCCACTGCAGTACTCTTGCCTGGAAAATCCCATGGACGGAGGAGCCTGGTGGGCTGCAGTCCATGGGGTCGCTAAGAATCGGGAACAACTGAGAGACTTTACTTTCACTTTCCACTTTCATGCAGTGGAGAAGGAAATGGCAACTCACTCCAGTATTCTTGCCTGGAAAATCCCAGGGCCAGAGGAGCCTAGTCGGCTGCTATTTATGGGGTCGCACAGAGTCGGACACGACTGAAGTGACTTAGCAGCAGCAGCAGCAGAAACTAACACAACATTGTAAAGCAACTATGTGTGTGCTTAATCACTCACTCATGTCCAACTCTTTACAACCCCATGGACTGTAGGCCTCCATGGTACTATGTCCGTGGGACTTTTCATGCAAGATTACTGGAGTGAGTTGTCAGTTCCTCCTCTTCCCAACTCAGAGATCAAATTCATGTCTCCTATATTGGTAGGCAAATTCTACGCCAGTTGTTTATTTTTTCCTTAATTAATTTGTGTTGCTGAAAAGCAACTATAAGCCAATATAATTAATTAAATATATGTATATAAATTAATTGATTATATATATATATATTATATGTGTATACATACACACACACACACACACACACACACACCAATTTTCAGTTCAGGGAAGACTCTTAAGGACCTGAATTACGCCCTTTGTGATGAACTCACCAGAAAGGATAGGCCCCTGCCTCTGGATTTCTGGTGAACAGAATCCTAAGTTTGGCAGACACCTTGATCCAAGTTGTTAAACCTCCTCCTGTCTTGAAGATTAAGAAAGTTTACTTTTGTTTTGGGTAATACCAATTAGAAAGACAGATAGCCTGTGGTCACCAGTCCTAGTTTTATAATTCTTTCCTCCTTTGTTACAGTGGAACAAAGTCCAGCTCACACTTAATTCTGGCCTCTCTCCCTTATTACAATAACCTTAAATAATGTCTGTCTTGCTCTTTAGTGAAACTTTTCTTTGACAAAAGCCTCCTCAGTTGCTAGTTAATTACATCACCATACTAAGGATACTTGTGCAAACTCAATTGTTTGCTGATACATGCACCTTTTAGATTTTAGTGAAAGAACCATACCACCTCCTCTAGGATATATTAGTCAGTATAATAGAGTTTTGCCAAGAAAATCCACTGGTCATAACCAACACCTTCTTCGAACAGCACAACAGAAGACTTTATACTTGGACATCACCATATGGTCAACACCAAAATCAGATTGATTATATTCTTTGCATCCAAAGATGGAGAAGCTCTATACAGTCATCAAAAACAAGAACAGGAGCTGACTGTCGCTCAGACCATGAATCCTTTATTGCCAAATTCAAACTTAAATTGAAGAAAGTAGGGAAAATCACTAGACCATTCAGGTATGACCTAAATCAAATCCCTTATTATTATACAGTGAAAGTGAGAAATAGATTTAAGGGCCTAGATCTGATAGATAGAGTGCCTGATGAACTATGGAATGAGGTTCATGACATTGTACAGGAGACAGGGATCAAGATCATCCCCATGGAAAAGAAATGCAAAAAAGCAAAATGGCTGTCTGGGAAGGCCTTACAAATAGCTGTGAAAAGAAGAGAAGTGAAAAAGGAGAAAAGGAAAGATATAAACATCTGAGTTCCAAAGAATAGCAAGAAGAGATAAGAAAGCCTTCTTCAGCGATCAATGTAAAGAAATAGAGGAAAACAACAGAATGGGAAAGACTAGGGATTTCTTCAAGAAAATCAGAAATACCAAAGGAACATTTCATGCAAAGATGGTCTCGATAAAGACAGAAATGGTTGGATCTAACAGAAGCAGAAGATATTAAGAAGAGATAGGAAGAATACACATAAGAACGGTACAAAAAAGATCTTCACGACCCAGATAACCATGATGGTGTGATCAATGACCTAGAGCAAGACATCCTGAAATGTGAAGTCAAGTGGGCCTTGGAAAGCATCACTACGAACAAAGATAGTGGAGGTGACAGAATTCCAGTTGAGCTATTTCAAATGATGAAAGATGATGCTGTGAAAGTGCTGCACTCAATATGCCAGCAAATTTGGAAAAGTCAGCAGTGGCCAAAGGACTGGAAAAGGTCAGATTTCATTCCAATCCCAAAGAAAGGCAGTGCCAAAGAATGCTCAAAGTACTGCACAATTGCACTCATCTCACAAGCTAGTAAAGTCATGTTCAAAATTCTCCAAGCCAGGCTTCAGCAATACGTGAACCGTGAATTTCCTGATGTTCAAGCTGGTTTTAGAAAAGGCAGAGGAACCAGAGATCAAATTGCTAGCATTCCCTGGATCATGGAAAAAGCAAGAGAGTTCCAGAAAAACATCTATTTCTGCTTTGTTGACTATGCCAAAGCCTTTGACTGTGTGGATCACAATAAACTGTGGAAAATTCTGAAAGAGATGGGAATACCAGACCACCTGATCTGCCTCTTGAGAAATTTGTATGCAAGTCAGGAAGCCACAGTTAGAACTGGACATGGAACAACAGACTGGTTCCAAATAGGAAAAGGAGTAGGTCAAGGCTGTATATTGTCACCCGGTTTATTTAACTTATATGCAGAGTACATCATGAGAATTGCTGGACTGGAAGAAACACAAGTTGGAATCAAGATTGCCGGGAGAAATATCAATAACCTCAGATATGCAGATGACATCACCTTATGGCAGAAAATGAAGAAGAACTAAAAATTCTCTTGATGAAAATGTAAGTGGAGAGTGAAAAGTTTGGCTTAAAGCTTAACATTCAGAAAACGAAGATCATGGCATCTGGTCCCTTCACTTCATGGGAAATACATGGGGAAACAGTGGAAACAGTGTCAGACTTTATTTTGGGGGGCTCCAAAATCACTGCAGATGATGACTGCCACCATGAATTTAAAAGACGCCTACTCTTCAGAAGGAAAGTTATGACCAACCTAGACAGCATATTCAAAAGCAGAGACATTACTTTGCCAACAAATGTTCGCCTAGTCAAGGCTATGTTTTTTCCTGTGGTCATGTATGGATGTGAGAGTTGGACTGTGAAGAAGGCTGAGCACTGAAGAACTGATGCTTTTGAACTGTGGTGTTGGAGAAGACTCTTGAGAGTCCCTTGGACTGCAAGGAGATCCAACCGGTCCATTCTGAAGGAGATCAGCCCTGGGATTTCTTTGGAAGGAATGATGGTAAAGCTGAAACTCCAGTACTTTGGCCACCTCATGTGAAGAGTTGACTCATTGGAGAAGACTCTGATGCTGGGAGGGATTGGGGCCAAGAGGAGAAGTGGACGACAGAGGATGAGATGGCTGGATGGCATCACTGACTCGTGGACCTGAGTCTCAGTGAACTCTGGGATTTGGTGATGGACAGGGAGGCCTGGTGTGCTGGGATTCATGGGGTCACCAAGAGTTGGATACAACTGAGCGACTGATCTGATCTGATCTGATCTGATATACTAATACACACACACATATATATATATATATATATAAAATCTAAAGCTTATGTCCTATCAATATTTATAAAAAAAAATTAGACTAGAGCTTAAAAATTGTTTTGAAAGCAATATATAAATATACCTGTGCCTCAGCTATCCCATAATCAATTTTTGAATGTCATTAAGAAGAATGTACAAAATTCTACAGGATTATTTTACTTGTTTGTTAGATCCATACCATTTCTGTCCTTTACTGAGCCCATCTTTGGATGAAATGTTCCCTTGGTGTCTCTAATTTTCTTGAATAGATCTCTAGTGTTTCCCATTCTGTTGTTTTCCTCTATTTCTTTGCATTGATCGCTGAGGAAGTCTTTCTTATCTCCCCTTGCTATTCTTTGGAACTCAGCATTCAAATGGATATATCTTTCCTTTTCTCCTTTGCTTTTTGCTTCTTTTCTTTTCACAGCTATTTGTAAAGCCTCCTAAGACAGCCATTTTGCTATTTTCCATTTCTTTTTCTTGGGGATGGTCTTTGTCCCTATCTCCGGTACAACATCACGAACCTCATTCCATAGTTCATCAGGCACTCTGTCTATCAGATCTAGTTCCTTGAATCTATTTCTCACTCCTACTGTATAATCATAAGGCATTTGATTTAAGTCATACCTGAATGGTCTAGTGGTTTTTCCTACTTTCTTAAGTCTGAATTTGTCAATAAGGAGTTCATGATCTGAGTCACAGTCAGCTCTCAGTCTTGTTTTTGCTAACTCTATAGGAGTTCTCCATCTTTGGCTGCAAACAATAGAATCAATCTGATTTCGGTATTGATCATCTGGTGATGTCCCTGTGTAGAGTCTTCTCTTGTGTTGTTGGAGGAAGGTGTTTGCTATGATCAGTGCATTCTCCTGCAAACTCTATTAGCCTTTGACCTGCTTCATTCTTTTAATTTCGCTTACTCCTTGGAAGGAAAGTTATGACCAACGTAGATAGCATATTCAAAAGCAGAGCCATTACCAACAAAGGTTCCTCTAGTCAAGGCTATGGTTTTTCCTGTGGTCATGTACGGATTTGAGAGTTGGACTGTGAAGAAGGCTGAGCATCGAAGCATTGATGCTTTTGAACTGTGGTGTTGGAGAAGACTCTTGATAGTCCCTTGGACTGCAAGGAGATCCAACCAATCCATTCTGAAGGAGATCAGCCCTAGGATTTCTTTGAAGGGAATGATGCTGAAGGTGAAACTCCAGTACTTTGGCCACCTCATGTGAAGAATTGACTCACTGGAAAATACTCTGATGCTGGGAGGGATTGGGGGCAAGGGGAGAAGGGGACGACAGAGGATGAGATGGCTGGATGGCATAACTGACTCATTGGATGTGAGTCTGAGTGAACTCCGGGAGTTGGTGATGGACAGGGAGGCCTGGTGTGCTGCGATTCATGGGGTCGCAAAGAGTCAGACACGACTGAGTGACTGATCTGATCTGATCTGCTTCATTCTGTACTCCAAAGTCAAATTTGCCTGTTACTCCAGGTATTTCTTGACTTCCTGCTTTTGCTTTCCAGCCCCCTATCATGAAAAGGACATCTTTTTTTTTTTTTTGGGGGGGGGTGTTCTAAAATTTCTTGTAGGTCTTCATAGAACCATTTAACTTCAGCCTTTTCAGCATTATGGTCAGGGTATAGACTTGGAATACCATGATATTGAAAGGTATGCCTTGGAAACAAACAGAGGTCATTCTGTCATTTTTGAGATTGCATCCAAGTATTGCATTTCAGACTCCTTTGTTGATTATGATGGCTACACCATTATTCTAAGGGATTCCTGCCCACAGTAGTAGGTATAATGGTCATCTGAGTTAAATTTACCCATTCCAGTCCATCTCAGTTCGTTGATTCTTAGAATGTTGATGTTCACTCTTGCCATCTCCTGTTTGACCACTTCCAATTTGCCTTGATTCATGGACCTAATATTTCAGGTTCCTGTGCAATTTTGCTCTTTATAGCATCAAACTTTACTTCTATCACCAGTCACGTCCACAATTGTGTGCTGTTTTTGCTTTGGCTCCATCCCTTCATTATTTCTGGAGTTATTTCTCCATTGATCTCCAGTAGCATACTGGGCACATACCAACCTGGGGAATTCATCTTTCAGTGTCCTATCCTTTTACCTTTTCATACTGTTCATGTGGTTCTCAAGGCAAGAATACTGAAGTGGTTTCCCATTCCCTTTTCCAGTGGACCACATTCTGTCAGACCTCTTCACCATGACCTGTCCATTGTGGGTGGCCCCACACAGCATGCCTTAGTTTCATTGAGCTAGACAAGCTGTGGTCAGTGTGATCAGATTGGCCAGTTGTCTGTGACTGTGGTTTCAGTCTGTCTGCCCTCCGATGCCATCTTTCAGGGCCTGCCATCTTACGTGGGTTTCTCTTACCTTGGACGTGGGATATCTCTTCACAGCTGCTTCAGCAAAGCATGGCTGTTGCTCCTTACTTTGGACATGGGGTAGTTCCCCTTGGCCTCTGCCCCTGACCTTGGACATGAATAAGGAAGATAGAATTGTTCCTGTGTATTCCCATTTTTATTTTTTTTTAATTTGTGGTTTTTGTGTGTGATGTGTTTGTTTAACTATGTCTTATGTTTGTAGATTATAAGGAATGCATGTAATATGTTTGATAGAAAAAGATTGAAAAAAGTATTTGACTTGTTTAGAAATATATGCAGCGCCATTATCTGTTTATATAGAATTAGGTGTTTTCATTACTGTAAAGCAAGCTAACAAGTGAACTATAATGTGTTGTGTAGTTGGAGAGGTGTGGTTTATATAAAAGAATAATTTATATAAATACAGACATGTAAAAAAGAAGATGGAGAAAGTTTAGGGCAATGAGTAATAACTAGAATAAGAGCATATAATTTATTTTGTTGAGCAGAATGAAATTTAGTATAAAAGACAATATTCTTTTAGAGATCAGAATGAGGCTTTGGCGTTTTTCAGTTCAGTTCACTCAGTCGTATCCAACTCTTTGCGACATGAATTGCAGCATGCCAGGCCTCCCTGTCCATCACCAACTGCTGGAGTTCACTCAAACTCATGTCCATCGACTTGGTAATGCCATCCAGCCATCTCATCCTCTGTCATCCCCTTCTCCTCCTGCCCCCAATCTCTCCCAGCATCAGATTTTTTTAGTCTCATCTAAATAGAAAACATCAGTGTGAGGTATAGTTTGTGATGCAACAATGTGAGAGATAATAAATTTAGTATTTTTTCAGAAATTTTAAAGTTTATTAGAGGGATAACAAAATGACTTGTTTTTTAAAGAGTCTAAGAAGGCTATTGGAAAATCGATATGTTTGTAATGTATTTTTAAATTGAGCTTTATTAATAGGTAATGCAATTTTATGAGGACTGGAGCCAATTAAAGTTGTAGTTGTTTATTGTCTTTTTTTTTTTTTTTTGATAACTATTAGAGTAATCAAATCAAGATAGGTTGTAATTGATCTTGTCCCTTTAAAATGGGTACAGATCCATTTTATCAGGTGTTTTTGTTGGGCAAGAAGTCCTGTAGGGGAAAGGAGAGAAGGGAGTACAAACAACTTTAGAGGTAATTTAAGTCTAATATGAGTAAGAAACTGTTTTTGTAATTTATTTTGTAAAATACAGGGTTTTGTTGTGTCTCTTGTGAAAGTGAACGAGGGCTATTTAAATCAGGATCTTCTTTTAAAGTATTAAATAAATTAGTCAGTTGACAATTTGCAATGTTCAAAGAAGGCCTAATCCAGTTTATATCACTTAAAAGTTTTTGAAAATCATTTAAGGTTGATAATTTATCAACACGAATTTGTGTTAGTTGTGGAGTAATATGTTGTCTATTAACAATAGATCTTAAGTAATGGTAAGGTGTAGAGGTTTGAATTTTTTCAGGGGCAATAATTAATCCAGAATCTTTAAAGCATCATTGAGCTATACCAAACATATTTTATTTTTTAAAACAGATGGAGTTGAAAACAATATATTATCTATATAATGAATAACAAGAAAGTTAGGAAATTGTTTTCTCACAGGTTCAAGGTCTTTGGCTATGTATTATTGACATATAGTGGGAGAATTTTAAGGGGAATAAGATTCTTTAATATGTTTTAATTTTAAATGTGTATCAATAAGTTTCTTAGTCATGTTTAGTTTCTATTTTGTAAGGGGCCATTGTTTTGTCCAATTAGGCTCATTATTTTTCAAGTTATTTTAATAATTGCATTGTTTGTTAAGTGAGCAGTGGCCCCTAGGAAAAATATGGAATACATATTTGAGCTAGTCATTGAATAAGTAAATCTTTTCATTAAATTAAGGGATGTATCTATCACATAAGGTCATAATGTTGTGGGCTGGCCTCGTGGTTCCTCACATGGATATATTTGGACACTTTGATAAACCTCTTGTATTTTGATTTAAGAAACTCATGTAATTTGGCAAGACATTTTCTGTATAGGCCAAGATTTCGGTCATAAATGTTTGGAAATAATAGTAATATTAGATTCAGTATCAAGAAGACCAGAAAAATTTTTGCCATTAATTTTGATATTTGTATTTGGTTGGGTATATTTAGATATTATTTATGTCTGTAAGGATTGTTTTTGACCTGTATTGTCAAATCCACCTGACTGTATGTTATCAGAGGGGTTAATAGAAATGTAAGATAAAAGAAATAATTGAGCAATTTTGTCTCCATTTTTAAATTGTTATAATATCTGAGATGACATCATAACTGGAATTTCTCCCTTATAATTTGAATCAATTACTCTAGGGTGAACAGTATTGGCCAAATAAAAGACCAAAGGTTTGGGTGGGTATGAGTTTAAAAAGTCTGGTAGGTATTTTAGAAGGGACTACTTGAGGAAACAAGAGAAAATCATTTAAGGCTGATATATTGATGGCAGCATTGCCGGATATTGAGGGTTTGAGGGAAAAGATGGAGCTTGCCCTTGTTTTTTTTTTTTTTTTTTTTTTAATGGGGACCCGGGGAATCCACAGCTTGGAGTGTTCTGAAATAGGCTTCTTTTTAATATGATATTTAGATTGACATTTTCCAGCCCAATGTATCCCTTTATGGAAAAGAGGGCAAATTTCTGGAGGATTTTTAATAGTTTCATTTTTTTCTGTGTGTTTTTTAGAACAATGCTATTTTAAAGGAGTTTTATGCCAACATGCAAAACATCTTTTATATCTCTTTTTAAAGGCAGCAACGATTGTTTCAGTTAATATTTGTATTTTTTGAGTTTCTGGTCCTAAATGTGATAAACCTTTATTTATTTATTTAGCTTTATTTTTTGGTTTTTAACTTTACAACATTGTATTGGTTTTGCCATATATCAAAATGAATCCGCCATAGGTATACACGTGTTCCCAATCCTGAATCCTCTTCCCTCCTCCCTCCCCGTACCAACCCTCTGGGTCGTCCCAGTGCACCAGCCTCAAGCATCCAGTATCATGCATTGAACCTGTACTGGCGACTCATTTCATATATGATATACATGTTTCAATGCCAGTTTCTCAAATCTTCCCACCCTCTCCCTCTCCCACAGAGTCCAAAAGACTGTTTTAGACATCAGAAGGCAATGGCAACCCACTCCAGTACTCTTGCCTGGAAAATCCCATGGATGGAGGGGCCTGGTAGGCTGCAGTCCATGGGGTCACTAGTAGTCAGATACGATTAAGCGACTTCACTTTCACTTTTCACTTACATGCACTGGAGAAGGAAATGGCAACCCACTCCAGTGTTCTTGCCTGGAGAATCCCAGGGACGGGGAGCCTGGTGGGCTGCCGTCTATGGGGTCGCACAGAGTCGGATACGACTGAAGCAACATAGCAGCAGCATCAGTCTCTTTTGCTGTCTCAAATACAGGGTTATTGTTATCAACTTTCTAAATTCCATATATATGCGTTAGTATACTGTATTGGTATTTTTCTTTCTGGCTTACTTCACCCTGTATAATAGGCTCCAGTTTCATCCACCTCATTAGAACTGATTCAAATGTATTCTTTTTAGTGGCTGAGTAATACTCAATTGTGTATATGTACCACAGCTTTCTTATCCATTCATCTGCTGATGGACATCTAGGTTGCTTCCATGTCCTGGCTATTATAAACAGTGCTGCGATGAACATTGGGGTACAGGTGTCTCTTTCGATTCTAGTTTCCTCAATGTGTATGTCCAGAAGTGGAATTGCTGGGTTATAAGGCAGTTCTATCTCCAGTTTTTTAAGGAATCTCCACACTGTTCTCCATAGTGGCTGTACTAGTTTGCATTCCCACCAACAGTGTAAGAGGGTTCCCTTTTCTCCACACCCTCTCCAGCATTTATTGCTTGCAGACTTTTGGATCGCAGCCATTCTGACTGCCATGAAATAGTACCTCATAGTGCTTTTGATTTGCATTTCTCTGATAATAAGTGATGGTGAGCATATTTTCATGTGTTTGTTAGCCATCTGTATGTCTTCTTTGGAGAAATGTCTATTTAGTTCTTTGGCCCATTTTTTGATTGGGCCATTTATTTTTCTGGACTTGAGCTGTAGGAGTTGCTTGTATATTTTTGAGATTAGTTGTTTGTCAGTTGCTTTGTTTGCTATTATTTTCTCCAATTCTGAAGGATGTCTTTTCACCTTGCTTATAGTTTCCTTTGTTGTGCAGAAGCTTTTAAGTTTAATTAGGTCCCATTTGTTTATTTTTTATTTTATTTCCAATATTCCGGGAGGTGGGTCATAGAGGATCCTGCTGTGATGTATGTTGGAGAGTGTTTTGCCTATGTTCTCCTCTAGGAGTTTTATAGTTTCTGGTCTTACATTTAGATCTTTAATCCATCTTGAGTTTATTTTTGTGTATGGTGTTAGAAAGTGTTCTAGTTTCATTCTTTTACAAGTGGTTGAGCAGTTTTCCCAGCACCACTTATTAAAGAGATTGTCTTTAATCCATTGTATATTCTTGCCTCCTTTGTCAAAGATAAGGTGTCCATATGTGCGTGGACTTATCTCTGGGCTTTCTATTTTGTTCCATTGATCTATATTTCTGTCTTTGTGCCAGTACCAAACTGTCTTGATGACTGTAGCTTTGTAGTAGATCCTGAAGTCAGGCAGGTTGATTCCTCCAGTTCCATTCTTCTTTCTCAAATTGTTTGGCTTTTCGAGGTTTTTTGTATTTCCATACAAATTATGAAATTATTTGTTCTAGCTCTGTGAAGAATACCGTTGGTAGCTTGATAGGGATTGTTTTGGGTAGTATACTCATTTTCACTATATTGATTCTTTCAATCCATGAAAATGGTATATTTCTCCATCTATTAGTGTCCTCTTTGATTTCTTTCACAAGTGTTTTATAGTTTTCTATATATAGGTATTTAGTTTCTTTAGGTAGATATATTCCTAAGTATTTTATTCTTCTCTTTGCAATGGTGAATGGAATTGTTTCCTTAATTTCTCTTTCTATTTTCTCATTATTAGTGTATAAGAATGCAAGGGATTTCTGTGTGTTGATTTTATATCCTGCAACTTTACTATATTCCTTGATTAGTTCTAGTAATTTTCTGGTGGAGTCTTTAGGGTTTTCTACGTAGAGGATCATGTCATCTGCAGTGAGAATTTTACTTCTTATTTTCCAATTTTGATTAGTTTTATTTTTCTCCTCTGATTGCTTTGGCCAAAACTTCCAAAACTATGTTGAATAGTAATGGTGAAAGTGAGCACCCTTGTCTTGTTCCTGACTTTAGAGGAAATGCTTTCAACTTTTCACCATTGAGAGTAGTGTTTACTGTGGGTTTGTCATATACAGCTTTTATTATGTTGAGGTTTATTCTTTCTATTCCTGCTTTCTGGAGAGTTTTTATCATAGATGGATGTTGAATTTTGTCAAAGGCTTTCTCTGCATCTATTGAGATAATCATATGGGTTTTATTTTTCAATTTGTTAATGTGGTGTATTACACTGATTGATTTGCAGATGTTGAAAAATGCTTGCATCCCAGGAATAAAGCCCACTTGGTCATGGTGTATGATCTTTCTAATGTGTTGCTGGATTTTGATTGCTAAAATTTTGTTGAGGATTTTTGCATCTATGTTCATCAGTGATATTGGCCTGTAGTTTTCTTTTTTTGTGGCATCTTTGTCAGGTTTTGGTATTAGGGTAAGGGTGATCTCATAGAATGTTTGGAAGTTTACCTTCCTCTGCAATTTTCTGGAAGAGTTTGAGTAGGATAGATGTCAGCTCTTCTTTAAATTTTTGGTAGAATTCAGCTGTGAAGCCATCTGGACCTGGGTTTTTGTTCACTGGAAGAATTCTGATTACAGTTTCAATTTCTGAGCTTGTGATGAGTCTAAGATTTTCTATTTCTTCCTGGTCCAGTTTGGAAAGTTGAACTTTTCTAAGAATTTTTCCATTTCTTCCACGTTGTCCATTTTATTGGCATATAATTGCTGATAGTAGCCTCTTATGATCCTTTGTATTACTTTGTTGTCTGTTGTGATCTCTTCATTTTCATTTCTAATTTTATGATTTGATTTTTCTCCCTTTGTTTCTTGATGAGTCTGGCTAATAGTTTGTCAATTTTATTTTTCCTTTCAAAGAACCAGCTTTTGGCTTTGTTGATTTTTGCTATGGTCTCTTTTGTTTCTTTTGCATTTATTTCTGCCCTAATTTTTAAGATTTCTTTCCTTCTACTAACCCTGGGGTTCTTCATTTCTTCCTTTTCTAGTTGCTTTAGGTGTAGAGTTATGTTATTTATTTGACTTTTTTCTTGTTTCTTGAGGTATGCCTGTTTTGCTATGAACTTTCCCCTTAGGACTGCTTTTACAGTGTCCCACAGGATTTGGGTTGTTGTGTTTTCATTTTCATTCGTTTCTATGCAAATTTTGACTTCTTTTTTGATTTTTCTGTGATTTGTTGTTTATTCAGCAGCTTTTTGTTCAGCCTCCATATGTTGGAATTTTTAATAGTTTTTTTCTTTTTTTTCCTGTAATTGAGATCTAATCTTACTGCATTGTGGTCAGAAAAGATGCTTGGAATGATTTCAATTTTTCTGAATTTACCAAGGCTAGATTTATGGCCCAGGATGTGATCTATCTTGGAGAAGGTTCCGTGTGCACTTGAGAAAAAGGCGAAATTCATTGTTTTAGGGTGAAATGTCAAATAGATATCGATTAGGTCTAACTGGTCTATTATATCGTTTAAAGTTTGTGTTTCCTTATTAATTTTCTGTTTAGTTGATCTATCCATAGGTGTAAGTGGGGTATTAAAGTCTCCCACTGTTATTGTGTTATTTTTAATTTCCCCATTCATACTTGTTAGTATTTGTCTTACATATTGCTTGTTTCTGTGTTGGGTGCATATATATTTTTAATTCGTACATCTTTTTCTTGGATTGGTCCTTTGATCATTATGTAGTGACCTTCTTTGTCTCTTTTCACAGCCTTTGTTTTAAAGTCTATTTTATCTGATATGAGTATTGCTACTCCTGCTTTCTTTTGGCCTCTATTTGCATGGAAAATCTTTTTCCAGCCCTTCACTTTCAGTCTGTATGTGTCCCCAGTTTTGAGGTGGGTCTCTTGTGGGCAACGTATACAAGGGTCTTGGTTTTGTATCCATTTGGGCCAATCTTTGTCTTTTGGTTGGGGCATTCAACCCATTTATGTTTAAGGTAATTATTGATAAGTATGATCCTGTTGCCATTTATTTTATTGTTTTGAGTTCAAGATTATACACCCTTTTTGTGTTTCCTGTCTGGAGAATATCTTTTAGTATTTGTTGGAGAGCTGGTTTGGTGGTGCTGAATTCTCTCAGCTTTTGCTTGTCTGTAAAACTTTTTATTTCTCCCTCATATTTGAATGAGATCCTTGCTGGGTACAGTAATCTGGGCTGTAGGTTATTTTCTTTCATCAATTTAAGTATGTCTTGCCATTCCCTCCTGGCTTGAAGAGTTTCTATTGAAAGATTAGCTGTTATCCTTATGGGTGGTGTAAAAAAAAAAAAGACTGTAGTTTTGGATTTAGTTGAAAGCTTCTTTATTTCTTCTTTTAAGCCACTCATGCTGATGATGGCAAGTTCTAAAACTGTGAGTTAACTATAACAAAGGTCCCACTTCCCTTAATATCAGATCAGATCAGATCAGATCAGTCGCTCAGTCGTGTCCGACTCTTTGCGACCCCATGAACTGCAGCACGCCAGGCCTCCCTATCCATCACCAGCTCCCGGAGGTCACTCAGACTCGCATCCATCGAGTCAGTGATGCCATCCAGCCATCTCATCCTCTGTCGTCCCCTTCTCCTCCTGCCCTCAATCCCTCCCAGCATCAGAGTCTTCTCCAATGAGTCAACTCTTCGCATGAGGTGGCCAAAATACTGGAGTTTCAGCTTTAGCATCATTCCTTCTAAAGAAATTCCAGGATTGATCTCCTTCAGAATGGACTGGTTGGATCTTCTTGCAGTCCAAGGGACTCTCAAGAGTCTTCTCCAACACCACAGTTCAAAAGCATCAATTCTTCGGCTCTCAGCCTTCTTCACAGTCCAGCTCTCACATCCATACATGACCACAGGAAAGACCATAGCCTTGACTAGGCGAACCTTTGTTGGCAAAGTAATGTCTCTGCTTTTGAATATGCTATCTAGGTTGGTCATAACTTTCCTTCCAAGGAGTAAGCGTCTTTTAATTTCATGGCTGCAGTCACCATCTGCAGTGATTTTGGAGCCCAGAATATCAGTCTCATCAAAAAAGTTGTTATTAGGACCACAACCAGGGTTTTGGCTAGGATTTAACATCACTAAATTATCCTCATCAGAAAAGAGTTGGCATTGTTTATCTACTAAACATCACCTATTTTCTTTTAAGTCTAGTCTTGTTTTTCTCTTTTAATTTCAGAAAGTACATAATGAATAAGAGTTGTTTTTCTGTCAAATAAAATCCTCCTAGCTTAAAAATTAAAAAGTGTTTAGGATTAATCTATTCAGTTCGTATCCTTTGGTTCATTGATCTAATGGGACACTTTCTCAAATGTCTACACCTTAAATCACCTTCTCACATGTCCTCATTTTCTTTTTGAAGGCGTAAATTTTTCCAAGATTAAGCACAAAGCTTTTTAAAATAGAACAGGTATATTTCACTTGATAAATGCATCCATTGAGAAAGGTTGATGCTTTCTGAAATGCAGGTAGCAGAGCCTGACTCGACCAGTCGTGAGAAACTCCAAGCCTGCCAGCGTCTGGGTCCTGGACCAGGAGGCAGCGAGGCTTTGCGTACTTCGCAGAATCCTGCCTGCCACAGGCGCCCCTTCTTCCCTCTGTCCCTCCACCCCTGTGATAAGCCTTTAAATAAGAATCTTGATCTCATGAATTGGAGTGATAGCTCTTTAACATTTTTGGTTTGTATTTTTATAAGCAAGCAGTTTTTCTAGCTGTATTTTGATCTCTTCTCCAATAACATTATGGGAAATAGCAACTTTCAGTCTAGCTAAAAAATCAGCATAGGCTTCATTAGGTGCTTGAAATATTTTAGTGTAGCTGTCTTCAGGTTTTATTGACTTCCAAATTTCAGGGGTAAATATGACATTGCGGTTTACCCACATCTATAGGTTGAGCTCAAAGAATGGACCGTCTTTGTCAGAAATGGGTGGCTCAACTATTTGCAGTTTATATTTGGCAAGGATTTCTTTGACTAACAGTAGATGTGATGTTGTGAAGGCTAAAAAGAAATCGTTTTGCATGTCTCAGTCTAGTAACCCATAAAGCTTTTGTCGTGAAAGAGAATGAGTAGAAAGTTTTTTCTTACAAATGTGAGGGTGTGTTAAAGGCTTATAATTGTCATTAAAAAATGTATTGTTAGCTTTAGTATCAAAAAGAGCCTCAGAAGAGTCATTGTTAGAGTCATTTTGTCTTTGAGTTGACAGGGCTTTTGGTTTGGTATTCGTTTTAAGAGGAGGAGGAGCACTTGAGGCAGCTGGAGCAGGGCTGGTGGGATAATTTTCAAGTACTCTCACTTCATTCAGTGGCTCAGCCATGTCTGACTCTTTGTGACCCCATGAATTGCAGCACGCCAGGCATCCCTGTCCATCACCAAATCCCGGAGTTCACTTAAACTCACGTCCATCGACTTGGTGGTGCCATCCAGGCATCTCCTCCTGTTTTCCCCTTCTCCTCCTGCCCCTAATCTCTCCCAGCATCAGAGTCTTTGCAGTGAGTCAACTCTTCACATGATGTGGCCAAAATACTGGTGTTTCAGCTTTAGCATCATTCCTTCAAAAGAACACCTAGGACTGATCTCTGTTAGAATGGACTGGATGGATCGCCTTGCAGTCCAAGGGACTCTCAAGAGTCTTCTCCAACACCACAGTTCAAAAGCATTAATTCTTCAGTGCTCAGCTTTCTTCACAGTCCAACTCTCACATCCATACATGACTACTGGAAAAATCATAGCCTTGGGTAGATGGACCTTTGTTGGCAAAGTAATGTCTCTGTTTTTGAATATGCTATCTAGGTTGGTCATAACTTTCCTCCCAAGAAATAAGAGTCTTTTAATTTCATGTCTGCAATCACCATCTGTAGTGATTTTGGAGCCCAGAAAAATAAAGTCTGACACTGTTTCCACTGTTTCCTCATCTATTTCCCATGAAGGGATGGGACAAGATGCCATGATCTTTGTTTTCTGAATGTTGAGCTTTAACCCAACTTTTTCACTCTCCACTTTCACTTTCATCAAGAGGCTTTTTAGTTCCTCTTCACTTACTGCCATAAGAGCAGTATCATCTGCATATTTGACGTTATTGATATTTCTCCTGGCAATCTTGATTTCAGCTTGTGCTTCTTCCAGCCCAGCACTTCTCATGATGTACTCTGCATAGAAGCTAAATAAGCAGGGTGACAATATACAGCCTTGACGTACTCCTTTTCCTATTTGGAACCAGTCTGCTGTTGCATGTCCAGTTCTAACTGTTGCTTCCTGACCTGCATACAGATTTCTCAAGAGGCAGATCAGGTGGTCTGGTATTCCCTTCTCTTTCAGAATTTTCCACAGTTTCCTGTGATCCACACAGTCAAAGGTTTTGGCATAGTCAATAAAGCAGAAATAGATGTTTTTCTGGGACTCTCTTGCTTTTTCTATGATCCAGCGGATTTGGCAATTTGATCTCTGGTTCCTTTGCCTTTTCTAAAACCAGCTTGAAGATCTGGAAGTTCACAGTTCACATTTTGCTGAAGCTTGGCTTGGAGAATTTTGAGCATTTCTTTACTAGCGTGTGAGATGAGTGCAATAGTGTTGTAGTTTGAGCATTGTTTGGCATTGCCTTTCTTTGGGATTGGAATGAAAACTGACCTTTTCCAGTCCTGTGGCCACTGCTGACTTTTCCAAATTTGCTGGCATATTGAGTGCAGCACTTTCACAGCATCATGTTTCAGGATTTGAAATAGCTCAACTGGAATTCTATCACCTCCACTAGCTTTGTTCGTAGTGATGTTTTCTAAGGCCCACTTGACTTCACATTCCAGGATGTCTGGCTCTAGGTGAGTCATCACACCATCATGATTATCTTGGTTGTGAAGGTCTTTTTTGGACAGTTCTTCTGTGTATTGTTTCCACCTCTTCTTAATATCTTCTGCTTCTGTTAGGTCCATACCATTTCTGTCCTTTATCGAGCCCATCCTTGCATGAAATGTTCCCTTGATATCTCTAATTTTCCTGAAGCAATCTCTAGTCTTTCCCATTCTATTATTTTCCTCTATTTTATGTTGTTTTAATTGGGCCTTTTGTAAAGTGTTATCATCTAATTTGTATTCATGTAACAAGTGTTCTGCCTCTATGAGGGGGCTAGAATTTTCTTGAAATGGCAAAGTCATGGCTTTAATGAGGGCCCATAAGGGCCAGGAATCAATTGGCATATTCCGCCCCCCCCCCCCCCCCAGCCATATTGCAGCTCATTTAACATTTTTTCTGATCTGGTTCCAAATCTTTAGATCAAAATTGTTTTTATCAAGGAGCTATGGATTATGTTCAATTACCATTTGGAGATAAGCCTCTAATCATTGTGCAAAACCAAAAGTCCTTGAACTTTAAATAAATAATGAAACAAATTTTAAAAATGTGGTGGGGCTTTGCATCCATTTGTCCCATAACCCCGCACTTACCTGGCCTCATTAGGTCCCAGTCACTCTGTCCTGAACCAGTGAATTCCAGGTCCCTGTTTGGGCAGCACTTTTTATGGTCTTCTTGACAGACTGGAACCTGGGGACAGGTGTTAATGAAAAGAAGGTGAAGAAAAGAAGTTCGTGGGGGACCCAAGTCTCTAGTGGAACAAGGGTACTATATTCATGATAGCGTTTGCTTATATACAATTATACAAATAAGCTTTAGGCAGAAAAATAGAGTTAAAAAAAAGCCAAAGTCAGATGCTTAACAAGAGTAACCAAGGGAATAACAATCGTCATAGGGCCATAACAACAGAAACTAGGGGAATAACAATCATCACAGGCCAGAAGACAATCTATGTATTGGAAATAGGAACATGACTAAGTAGTTTTACAGAAAAGTAAATAGTTATTGAAAGGAATCCATGTATGCATTCCATTTTATGACCTCAGTCCTGAGAACTGCATGCAGCTCTGCTCGTTCCTGTTTCTAGGAACTGATACGGAACAGAAGGCTCTTGAGAAACAGAAAACAACATAAAGGATTCCTTAAAATTAAATGTTCCCTGACAGAGTAGCTCCTCTCTGTTGCCATCCTGACCTTGGATTTGGATAGCTCCTCTCGGCCGCTCATGTGCTGTCTTGCATTTGTGGCTCCTTTGAAATGGTATTGAAATAAAAAAGCAGAAGATATTACGAAGAGGTGGCAAGAATACACAGAAGATCTATACAAAAATAGATCTTCACCACCCAGATAATCATGATGGTGTGATGACTCACCTAGAGCCAGACATTCTGAAATGTGAAGTCAAGTGGGCCTTAGGAAGTATCACTATGAACAAAGATAGTGGAAGTGATGGAATTTCAGTTGAGCTATTTCAAATCCTGAAAGATGGTGCTGTGAAAGTGCTGCACATAATATGCCAGCAAGTTTGGAAAACTCAACAGTGGCCACAGGACTGGAAAAGGCCAGTTTTCATTCCAATCCCAAAGAAAGTCAGTGCCAAAGAATGCTCAAACTACAACACGATTGCGCTCATCTCACACACTAGTAAAGTAATTAATGCTTAAAATTCTCCAGGCCAGGCTTCAGCAATATGTGAACCGTGAACTTTCTGATGTTCAAGATGGTTTTAGAAAAGACAAAGGAACCAGGGACCAAATTTCCACATTCGCTAATCATCAAAAAAAAAAAAAAAGAAGAAGAAGAGAGTGAAAAAAAAAATCTATTTCTGATTTATTGACTATGCCAAAGCCTTTGACTGTGTGGATCACAATAAACTGTGGAAAATTCTGAAAGAGATGGGAATACCAGACCACCTGACCTGCCTCTTGAGAAATCTGTATGCAGGTCAGTAAGCAACAGTTAGAACAGGGCATGGAACAGCAGACTGGTTCCAAATAGGAAAAGGAGTATGTCAAGGCTGTTTGTTGTCACCTTGCTTATTTAACGTATATAGCGTACATCATGAGGAATGCTGGGCTGGATGAAAAACAAGCTGGAATCAAGATTGCTGGGAGAAATATTAATAACCTAAGATATGCATATGACACCACCCTTACGGCAGAAACTGAAGAAGAACTAAACAGCCTCTTGATGAAAGTGAAAGAAGAGAATGAGAAAGTTGAATGTTGAGTTAAAGCTCAACATTTAGAAAATTAAGTTCATGGCATCCAGTCCCATCCCTTCATGGCATATAAATGGGAAAACAGTGGAAACAGTGGAAACAGTGGCTGATTTTGGGGGGTTCCAAAATCACTGCAGATGGTGATTGCAGCCATGACATTAAAAGATGTTTACTCCTGGAAGGAAGGTTATTACCACCCTAGATAGTATATTATAAAGCAGAGACATTACTTAGTCAAAAACCATCCATCTAGTTCAGTCTATGATTTTTCCAGTAGTCATGTATGGATGTGAGAGTTGGACTATAAAGAAAGCTGAGTGCCAAAGAACTGATGCTTTTGACTATGGTGTAGGAGAAGTCTTTTGAGAGTCTCTTGGACTGCAAGGAGATGCAACCCGTCCATCCTAAAGGAGATCGGTCCTGGGTGTTCATTGGAAGGACTGATATTGAAGCTGAAACTCCAATATTTTGGCCACCTGATGTGGAGAACTGACTCATTTGAAAAGACTCTGATGTTAGGAAAGATTGAGTGCAGGAGGAGAAGGGGATGACAGATGATCAAATGTTAGATGGCATCACTGAGTCAATGGACATGAGTTTGGGTAAAGTCCAGGAGTTGGTGTTGGACAAGGAGGCCTGGTATGCTGGGGTTCATGGGATTGCAGAGTTGGACACGACTGAGCTACTGAACTGAACTTTACTTATTTGAACTTTGATGGCCATAGCAACATTATATTGATGGAACCTTTAAGAAACAAGTCTTTGAAACTCATCTTTTGTCATCTGCAAGAAGGTCTTGGAGAAGTCACCCATGTTCTTTCTCTGAGGACCTTCTAGTTACATTTCTCCTGGCTTTAATGTCAAGAGCAATTGTTCTTTTTCTTGAGTCAATAGAGCCTTGTTATGCAATGAAAACTGCAATGTCTTTCCTCTGTACTGCCTGCTAGAAATATTAGGATCAAGTTAGCGAACCAACTAAAATCTTAGCGATCTGGCATTGTTAGCCATAGTCTTGAATTCGTATTTATTTATAAAACCACTATACTTTTTCCTCTTTTTTTGAATTTAAGACTAAGATTTTGTGTTTTATATCACTAGTTTTCAATCTTCTCCAGGAGGCCTGGCCTGTATGCAGAAATGAGTGGGTGGATGGTCAAATGGATTAACGATTCCTTTGCTGTGATTATAGGAAACCAGGGCAATTTTGCTTTGGGATTTCTGCATCAGTTTTTTGTTGTTGTTTGTTTGTTTTTTTTAAGATTCTTGATAAGGTTTGTGTGCTTCCCTGGTGGCTCAGATGGTAAAGCGTCTGCCTGCAATGCAGGAAACCCAGGTTCGATCCCTGGGTCAGGATGATCCCCTGGAGAAGGAAATGACAATCCACTCCAGTACTCTTGCCTAGTCCACGGGGCCGCAAAGAGTTGGACATGACTGAGCGACTTCACTTTCTTTCTTTCTTTGATAAGCCTCCTTCAATGAGATTTTAGGGACACAGAATCCTTGGCAGGAGACACTACAGCAGGTAGCATTCTGATAGGAAAATACAGAACAGGAGATGAGATTAAAGCCACATGCCATTCGATAATCAAATTAATTATCCTAACAGCACAAATAATTAGAAATGGGTGGGATGAGACTATGAAATGAGAGATCCCTTTAAAAGGAATACAGTGTAAAGAACAAATGCATCTGACAGAAGATTCCTTGAATTTAAGTTGCAGCATGTCATTTACCAGGTGATGAGAATAAGCAGGTTATATAACCTCTATTCACCAAAATCTCACACCTTTAAGTGAAAATGAGAACAAGCCCTGCTGTGGGGATTACAGAAGTGTGTAGATGTCAAGATAGTAAATGGTTGTAATTGGGGATCCAGCTGGTCTGATCTGGAGATAGATACATAAAACACACACCACAGTACATAATGTTAAGGAAATGTTAAAAAAAAAAAAAAAATTCCCTTAAAAGCCCTTTTATCTAAAATAATAATAAAAGAGATGCAAAGAAGCTTAAAACAATTTTCTGCAAAGAAAACAATCTTTTTATTTTCCGCATCAAATGGAAGCCATGTTCTGTTTTGCATATAAGCTATTGTAGTCATAACTTCGTGGAACGCAAATACCACCCTCAGCTACTCAAATAGTTCAGTGGCTTTTTTTTTTTTTTTGCAAGAAATTAATAAGGGTATTTAATAATCTATCAGCTATTAATGTTTCTTAAAAGAGTTCCTTACATTTATTTAGTTTTTGTTAAATCCTCATTCCTGCTTCTATATCATTCTTTATTTTGTAGAAAACCACACTTATCTTACTCAAATATTATTAAATTAGAAATACTGACTATAAATTAACTAAAATACACTTAAATAGATTTATTTTTGTGTGGGTGCTCCGTCACAATGGACTCTTTTTATTTAAGTATAAAATCTGTTTTGTAGAATTGAATAATTCCTAGAGTTATATGAATCAGGGGTGAATATATCATAGAAAACTATATAAAACAATAAAAAATTGATATCTAAAAGTAACATTTACTTTGATTTTTTGATTGTAAAGTTGAGAACCATAAATCCTAGTTTACCTAGCGATAGTCCCATGCATGCATGCTCAGTCACTTCAGTCGTGTCAGATTCTTTGTGACTCCATGGACTTTAGCCTGTCAGGCTCCTCTGTCCATGGGATTTTCCTAACAAGAGTATTGGAGTAGGTTGCCATGTCGTCCTCCAAGGGATCTTCCCAACCCAGGTAATAAACCCATATTTTCTGTGTCTCCTGCATTGTTGGTGGATTCTTTACTGCTGAGCCACCAAGGAAGCCCCAATGATTCTCACAAAACTAGTTATTATTATTTTTTTAATGAACTTCACACTAATAGTGTATATTCACCCCTTTAAATTCAAGTATCTCATAAGATATGAGGTATTACATAAAATTTTATCTAAATGTTATAGTATTTTAAAACCAACAACAACCAAAAAAAAAAAAAAAGTGGCAAATGAACATGGCAAATGAAATCAGAAGAACATGTAGAAAAAAGCAACAGATTCTCAGAACAGTTCTCACCTCCAAGTCTGTTACAGACATTTTAAATAGTTTTTTTTATTTTATTTAAGTTACTGACCCTCTTTGCTCATACAAATTTTATTTTTCCTTTTGAGTCTTGTGATTTAATTATAGCTTTTATTGGTTCTCCATCATCTGTATGAATCTTCTCCTTAAGTCCCTGAATCACCATTCCTCTCCAATCTTCTCTCAGAAAATATTATTTTTAGTTCTTACATTGACAACATCAAATAATATTTTTCAGATTCTATTTGTTAATCAAATTCAGATAACTTATCTTGACTTCTATTAAAATTGAGGATATTGTGCCCCTACTCTTTTATTTTCCAAGCAAACTTATTAACTCCAAAATTTTGTTGCACTGTCATTATTTAAATACATTAAAATATTTAAAACATTTTTGCTTGCTTAAAAGTTAAAGTTTGAAAACAAGTTACCAAGATTTATTTTATTTTGAATCTGTAAATACTCTTTACTGAAGAAATGATGCTGGAATAACATTTCTTTCTGAAGTTTTCTATGTTATTCCAAGATTATTTGAAGGATAATATTTCTAGATTTGAGATCCACCTAATATTTTTGTTTGTTTTTTTACACTGAATCAGTTGTTCAAACAGATCAAAGTTTTGTTTATTTATGTGATCATATTTTTGTTCATTTTTTGATGTCTGGTCCTTTGCATTTAAAGAAGAAATTAATTTATTTCTACGTTTTACAGAGCATAGCTTCACATCTATTTTATATGTGGAATGGAGGTAAAAACTATTCTTGAGAAAAGAATTTCTTCAGCAGTCACTGATTTCTAATTTAGAAAATGACACTTTGCACCGATTACCAAGTTATATCTTGTCAATAAATTCCTAATTAAATATTTTCATATATTATTTCTCTTTTTTTTTATTAACCTGATTTATATGGATTACATGTTAATGTAATTTAAAGTAACTTTCTGTGAATATTATCCAAAAGTCTGCAAGCAATAAATGCTGGATAGGGTATGGAAAAAAGGGAACCCTCTTACACTGTTGGTGGGAATGCAAACTAGTACAGCCACTATGGAGAACAGTGAGGAGATTCCTTAAAAGACTGGAAATAGAACTGCCTTATGACCCAGCAATCCGACTTCTGGGCATACACACTGAGGAAACCAGAATTGAAAGAGACACATGTACCCCAATGTTCATCGCTGCACTGATTATAATAGCCAGGAAATGTAAGCCACCTAGATGTCCATCAGCAGATGAATGGATAAGAAAGCTGTGATCCATATACACAATGGAGTATTACTCAGCCATTAAAAAGAATACATTTGAATCAGTTCTAATGAGGTCAATGAAACTGGAGCCTATTATACAGAGTGAAGTAAGCCAGAAAGAAAAACATCAATACAGTATATTAATGTATATATATGGAATTTAGAAAGTTGATAACAATAACCCTGTATACGAGACAGCAAAAGAGACACTGATGTTTAAAACAGTCATTTGGACTCTGTGGGAGAGGTAGAGGGTGGGATGATTTGAGAGAATGGCATTGAAACATGTATAATATCATATATGAAACAAGTCACCAGTCCAGGTTCAATGCACAATACTGGATGCTTGGGGCTGGTGCACTGGGACAACCCAGAGGGATGTTTTGGGGAGGGAGGAGGAAGGAAAGTTCAGGAGTGGGAACACATGTATACCTGTGGCAGATTCATTGTGATATATGGCAAAACCAATAAAATATTGTAAAGCTAAATAAAATAAAATTTAAAAAATTATAAAACAAACAAAAAATATAATAAAACCTATATACATATACATACACATATATGTACATTAATGTATTAATATATGTACATTAAATAATATATGTATAATATATTTACATATATTAATATATCAGACCAGATCAGTCGCTCAGTTGTGTCCGACTCTTTGCGACCCCATGAATCACAGCACTCCAGGTCTCCCTGTCCATCACCAACTCCCGGAGTTCACTGAGACTCAAATCCATCAAGTCAGTGATGCCATCCAGCCATCTCATCTTCTGTCGTCCCCTTCTCTTTTTGCCCCCACTCCCTCACAGCATCAGAGTCTTTTCCAATGAGTCAATTCTTCTCATGAGGTGGCCAAAATACTGGAGTTTCAGCTTTAGCATCATTCCTTCCAAAGAAATCCCAGGGCTGATTTCCTTCAGAATGGACTGATTGGATCTCCTTGAAGTCCAAGGGACTCTCAAGAGTCTTCTCCAACACCACAGTTCAAAAGCATCAATTCTTCGGCTCTCAGCCTTCTTCACAGTCCAGTTCTCACATCCATACATGACCACAGGAAAAACCATAGCCTTGATTAGACGAAACTTTGTTGGCAAAGTGATGTCTCTGCTTTTGAATATGCTATCTAGGTTGGTCATAACTTTCCTTCCAAAGAGTAAGTGTCTTTTAATTTTATGGCTGCAGTCACCATTTGTAGTGATTTTGGAGCCCAGAAAAATAAAGTCTGCCACTGTTTCCACTGTTTGCCCATCTATTTCCCATGAAGTGATGGGACCGGATGCCATGATCTTCTTTTTCTAAATGTTGAGCTTTAAGCCAACTTTTTCACTCTCTACTTTCACTTTCATCAAGAGGTTTTTCAGTTCCTCTTCACTTTCTGCCATAAGGGTGGTGTCATCTACATATCTGAGGTTATTGATGTTTCTCCCAGCAATCTTGATTCCAACTTGTGTTTCTTCCAGGTCAGCGTTTCTCATGATCTAATCTGCATATAAGTTAAATAAACAGGGTGACAATATACAGCCTTGACATACTCCTTTTCCTATTTGGAACCAGTCTGTTGTTCCATGTCCAGTTCTAACTGTTGCTTCTTGACCTGCATACAAATTTCTTACGAGGCAGATTCAGGTGGTCTGGGATTCCCATCTCTTTCAGAATTTTCCATAGTTTATTGTGATCTACACAATCAAAGGCTTTGGCATAGTCAATAAAGCAGAAATAGATGTTTTTCTGGAATTTTCTTGCTTTTTCCATGATCCAGCGGATGTTGGCAATTTAATCTCTGGTTCCTCTGCCTTTTCTAAAACCAGCTTGAACATCAGGAAGTTCATGGTTCACATATTGCTGAAGCCTGGTTTGGAGAATTTTGAGCATTACTTTACTAGCATGTGAGATGAGTGCAATCATGCGGTAGTTTAAGCTTGTATATAATATATTATAGTATATATATAATATATGTTTTATATGATATATAATGGATAAGGAAATGGCAACCCACTGCAGTGTTCTTGTCTGGAGAATCCCAGGGACGGTGGAAACTGGTGGGCTGCCGTCTATGGGGTCGCACAGAGTCGGACATGACTGACGCGACTTAGCAACAGCAGCATATAAATAAACGTATTTATATATTCAAATATATTATATATATTTATATGTTATGTATATTATATATAAAATATATAATATAATTATAAGAGTTGTCTCATTGGAGAAGGCTCTGATGCTGGGAGGGATTGAGGGCAGGAGGAGAAGGGGACGACAGAGGATGAGATGGCTGGATGGCATCACTGACTCGATGGATGCGAGTCTGAGTGACCTCCGGGAGCTGGTGATGGACTGGGAGGCCTGGCGTGCTGCAGTTCATGGGGTCTCAAAGAGTCGGACACGACTGAGTGACTGATCTGATCTGATCTGATATAAAATTTACATATTGTATTTATAAAAATGTATGTATAATTTTTATATAACATATATGTATATATAATAATATAATATATATTAATGTAATATATAGTATAATATAATGATGTGTATCATATTATTGATGTATTATTCTATATTAATAATAATATATTAATAGTAATATATTATATGCATATATAAAAATAAATCTATACATATATTTTATATAATATTTATATATTATTCATTATAATATGTTAATATAAAATATTATATATAACATGTATGATTTATATATTTATATGTATATAAACATATATATAAATGTATATATACATATGTATTATAAATGTAATTGTGTATGATTTATATTTTATAATTATATAATATATGGTATAATATATAAGATATAATATATAATTTATTATATATATATATATATGGCTTCTGCATAACAACTGAGTCTCTTATAAACTTTAGCACATTTCTTTCATTGATTATCTGACTTACCTTCCTTTTATCCATTTCTCCCATCTCCTTGAACTTCCTTTGAATGGTGTTCTACTTGAACTGATTTTATATGTGACTTCATTTTTTTCTCAGGTTTTCCTTAACTGTGTTTTGCAGTATAATTTCTTTATTCTTATAAAATATTTATTTCCACATTAATATATGATTGTTTCTTTTATGTATCATCTTATTCTTATTTTGTGTATATAATGTTTTTCCATATTTTCATTAGAAAATTGACTGCAATTTTTAAAAAAATTCTCAATTGCTCATTAAATTTCCCCAGATTTTTTCTAGGACTCAGTAATGAAAATCACTCTTCATTACCTTCTCAGCTCTGTCTCTGCTTCATCATTGTCTCACTTATTTTAGCTTTCATCACTTTGGAATATCATTCCACACAAAACAACTTCCTTAATCAATCTCTTTCTCTTGAATATTCTTTTTTCTATTTATATGAAATCAAATGAGTGGAATAAAAATGTCATGGTATTTTTTAGTTAGGCAAAAATTCATATTTTTTCTAAAAATAGATATATTTTACATATATATATACATGCATACAAAATCTTTTCTAATACACTTGATAAAGTCTTGAGAAAGAACATCAAAAAAAGAAAAAAAGAAAAGAAGATATGGAGAAATTGAAGCACAATAACTAAATTAAATGGGAGCATTAAATATGAAATAGAAAAAAAAATGAAACAAGATAAAAGTAAAAATTCATCATACAGTCCAGTTGTTTTTAAACATGACTGCTTATTAGAAATATCTAGAATTCTGGAGGAAAAAAGCAGTACCTGAACATTTGTATTTTTCAAAAAATTCAAGTTAATTTTTGATATGCATCTGGATTTTTTAAAATGAGTACAGGTTTTTCTATTAGGTACTAGTTTGGGTTATATAGAGTTCTAATATTTTTCTGTTGGCCCCTCATGATGTGATGGTATTCAGTGAGTAATAGTTACATAATCACATAATCACAATAGTAAAATATGTTTATCAGTTTTCACTATCAATAGCCAGACAAAAAGAAAAAGTAATTGCAATTGCAAGCCATAATGGGAGCATTAACTTAACAATATAAAATAATTGCATCCAAGTTGGGGAAAGGGTCAAGCAGAGTGATATGATAAGTGGAAATGCATACATGCTCATGTTTTCATCCACCCAGCCAGTCTATGTCTTTTGATTGATGCATTTAATCCATTTGCCTTTAAGGTAATTATCAATATGTATAATCCTATTGCGTGTGTGTGTGTGAACGTCACTCAGTGGTGTCTGTTTGCGATCCCATGGACTGTACCTGCAAGATTTTTCTGTCCATAGGATTCTCAGGCAAGGATACTGGAGTGGGTAAACATTCTCTTCTCCAAGGGATCTTCCCAACCAGAGATCTAATGCAAATGTTCCACATTGCAAGCAGATTCTTTACCATCTGAGCCACCAAAGAAGCCCCCAAATGATCCTAATGATCTTTTATTAATTTGGGTTTATTTTGTGTAAGTCTTTCCCTTCTCTTGTGTTTTCTACCTAGATAAGTTCCTTTATCATTTGTTGTAAAGTTGTTTTGGTGATACTGAATTATCTTACTTTTGCTTGTCTGGAAAGATTTTGATTTCTTCATCAAATCTGAAGGAGAATGTTGCTGGTTAGAGTATTCTTGGTTGTAGTTCTTCCCTTTCATCACTTTAAATTTATTATACCATTCCCTTCTGGCTTGCAGAGTTTCTATGGGGAAATCAGCTGATAGCCTGATAGGAGTTCCCTTGTATGTTGCCATTTTCCCCTTGTTTTTTTTTTTTTTTTTTTTTTTTAATATTTTATCTCTGTCTTTAATTTTTGACTAGTTTGATTTTTGGGTGTCTTGCTGCATTCCTCAGTGGGTTTATCCTTCTTGTCACTCTCTGTGCTTCCTGGACTTGGTTGAGTATTTCCTTTCCTATGTTAAGGAAATGTTCAGCTATTATCTCTTCAAATATTTTCTCAGGTGCTTTATCTCTCTCTCCTCCTTCTAGTGTCCTGATAATGCAAATGTGGATGCATTTAATGTTGCCTGAGAGGTCTCTTAGGCTGCTTTCATTTCCTTTCATTCTTTTATTTATTTTTATTTTTAATATACGTTCTGTTCTGAGGCAGTGATTTCCATCATTCTGCCCTCCAGATCATTAATTTGTTCTTCTGCATCAGTTATTCTGCTATTAATCCATTCTAGTGTATCATTGCATCTCAGTTTATTTATAATTTATTTATTCTAGGTCTTTGGTAAACTTTTCTTGCATCTTTTCAATCTTCGCCTCCGTTCTTTTCTTGAGATCCTGAATCATCTTTACTATCATTATTCTGAATTATTTTTCTGGAAGGCTGTCTATCTCCACTTTAGTTGATTTCCTGGGGTTTTAGCTTCCCCTTTGTCTGAAACATAACTCTGCTTTTTCATTGTGATTAATTTTCTCTAATATGTTTTTTTGTTTTACCCTCTATCAGACTGTGTTTCTTCTTGCTTCTTCTGTCTATCCTTTGATGGATGAGGCTAAGAAGCTTGTGTAAGCTTCTTGATGGGAGGCAAAAACTGGATCTTGCGCTGGTGGGCAGGGCCTTGCTTGGTCCATTGAGACCTCATGGAAGGCAACACTCCAGGATTCCCTGTCCATCACCAACTCTTGCAGTTTACTCAAACTCATGTCCATTAAGTCGGTGATGCCATCCATCCATCTCATCCTCTGTAGTCCCCTTCTCTTCCCGTTCAATCTTTCCAGCATCAAGGTCTTTTCAAATGAGTCAGTTCTTCGCATCAGGTGGCCAAAGCATTAGAATTTCAGCTTTAGCATCAGTCTTTCCAATGAATATTTAGGGCTGATTTCCTTTAGGATGGACTTATTGGATCTCCTTGCAGTGCAGGGGACTCTCAAGAGTCTTCTCCAACACCACAGTTCAAAAGCGTCGATTTGTAGGCACTCAGCTTTCTTTAGAGTTCAACTCTCCAACATCCATACATGACTACTGGAACAACCATAGCTTTAGCTAGACAGACCTTTCCTGGAAAGTAATGTCTCTGCTTTTTAATATGCTGTACAGGTTGGTCATAAATTTTCTTCCAAGGAGCAAGCGTCTTTTAATTTCATGGGACTTGCTCAGTAAGGGTTTAATCCAAATTATCTGCTAATGGGTGGGGTTACATTACATGATTGATTGGCCTGAGGGGACCCAGCCTTGAGGTCTACAGGCTGTATAATAGGGTTAATAGTTTACTTCAAGAGGGTTTAGACCAAAGGGGACCTTGCAGTCCCCATCCCTGTGGTGTGCCCCTGCCTACCCACACCTCTACAGGAGGCCCTCCAACACTAGTAGGCAGTTTTGGTTCAGTCTCCTGTGAGGTCACTGCTCCTCTCCTCTGCATCTTGGTGCATGAAAAATTTCATTTGTGTCCTCCAAGACTGGAGTCTTTGTTTCACCCAGTCCTCTGGAAGTCCTACAGTCAAATCCTGCTGTCACTGAAGACCAGATTCCCTGGGGATTCCCAGCCCCTTTGCCAGATTTCCAGGCTGGGAAGACTAATGAGGGGTCCAGAACCTTCACAAAAGTGCAAGAGCTTCTTTGGTATTATTGCTTTCCAGTCTGTGGGTCACCCATCCAGCAAGATTGATATTTGACTTTATCGTGATTGTGCCCCTCCTATCATCTTGCTCTGGCTTCTTTTTGCCTTTGGACATGGGATATCGTTTTTCGGTGAGTTCCAGTGTCCTTCTGTGAATGTCTTTTCAAAAGCTAGTTGCAATTTTGGTGTTAATACAGGAGGAGATGAGTACATGTCCTTCTATTCTGCTATCTTGAAGCAGAAGCTCCTTATTTTCCTTGTCTGTGTTTAAATAAGACACGCTCCTGTTACTTTGCTAAGCTATTTTTAAAGTAAATTATAGACATGACTCCTGATAAAGGCTATAATGAAAATCATGACAATAATATTCAAAAAAAAAGTTGCATTAAATAAACTTGCATATAAACATTCTCCTTCTGTAAATAAAATTTATTGGTCTGTATTGTGATTACTGTAATGTATTCACTTCATAAGTATCAGACATAAGATAAAAATTATACCTAAATTTTGCACTTGAAGATAATTTAGTAAACTATTACTATTAATTATTATATCATTGATAAAAGCGTTTTAACTGAAGAAGAATTTAGATTTTGGAAACAGTATAACTAGGAATAAGTCTGACACAAATACTAGGAATTGAATCAAAGCAAACCCGAAACTATGGTTGTAGGGAACATGTTATAGTTGTTTAAGAAAACCCCTGAGTGCAGAGGACACAGGGAGGCAAATAGGATGAATAGTGAATGCTTTGGAAAAAGCCAAGAGGCTACGTGGAAGAGAAAGGAAGAGGAAAATAAGTTAATGAGGACAGAAATGGGGGCCTAGAAATATGATTAAAACCCTACTCCATGTTATGCAACAAAAGCCAATAATTTGAAAACAAAGTTAACATTAGTGTTTCAGAAGATTGTAGTGGATTCTCACTATATGTTAATTTCTATTGATCTATCTTCAAATTCACTGATTGTTTCTTCTGCCCTGCAACATCTGCTGTTAAGCTCAGTTAGAAAACTTTTCACTTCAGTTATTTGAATTTTCAATATAGAAGTCCTTTAGACTTATCTTTAAAACTTGTCAGGTGTGTTTGTGTGTGTGTGTGCCCGTGCGTGTGTTCAGTAGCTTAGTTGTATCCAACACTTTGCAACCTTTAGACTGTAGCCCACCAGGCTCTTCTGTCCATGGGATTTTCCAGGCAAGAATACCAAGTAGGTTGCCATTTCCTCCAGAAGATCTTCCAGACCTGGGAATAAACACAAGTCTCCTGCATTGCAAAGGGATTCTTTATGGCTGAGTCACCAGGGAAGCCCAAAACTAAAACATACATATATATATATAATGTAAAACATCGTATTTCTTTTTATATACCACACCCATTCGTTACCATAGTAACTCTTACAGTGGCCTTTGTCAATGCAGTTTATCACTTATTTTGATAAAGAGTTGGGCTCCAAAATCACTGCAGATGGTGACTGCAGCCATGAAATTAAAAGACGCTTACTCCTTGGAAGGAAAGTTATGACCAACCTAGATAGCATATTCAAAAGCAGAGACATCACTTTGCCAACAAAGGTTCGCCTGGTCAAGGCTATGGTCTTTCCTGTGGTCATGTATGGATGTGAGAGCTGGACTGTGAAGAAGGCTGAGCGCCGAAGAATTGATGGTTTTGAACTGTGGTGTTGGAGAAGACTCTTGAGAGTCCCTTGGACTGCAAGGAGATCCAACCAGTCCATTCTGAAGGAGATCAGCCCTGGGATTTCTTTGGAAGGAATGATGCTAAAGCTGAAACTCCAGTATTTTGGCCACCTCATGCAAAGAGTTGACTCATTGGAGAAGACTCTGATGCTGGGAGGGATTGGGGGCAGGAGAAGTGGACGACAGAGGATGAGATGGCTGGATGGCATCACTGACTCGATGGATGTGAGTCTGAGTGACCTTCGGGAGTTGGTGATGGACAGGGAGGCCTGGTGTGCTGTGGTTCATGGGGTCGCAAAGAGTCGGACACAACTGAGCGACTGATCTGATCTGATCTGTCATGCATTAAAACATTTTCTTTTCCTATGTGTGTGTGTGCTTGTGTGTGTTTTACATTAGGAGGAAGATTTAATATAGATAAAACCTTTGTTTCCAAGAATGGAAAAAGTGGTAGAATGCTCAATACTTTCCTTATTGGTGAACAAATACCTTACAACTGTCGGCACTACAAGTCATAATGTTGCTCATATATATGCTCCCATGATCTGTTCCTAGTTCTACTCCTATGGGAATGATTGGAAAATAAAAGCAATGCATAATCTTGCTGCTGCTAAGTCACTTCAGTCGTATCCGACTCTGTGTGACTCCATAGATGGTATCCCACCAGGCTTCCCCGTCTCTGGGATTCTCCAGGCAAGAACACTAGCATGGGTTGCCATTTCCTTCTCCAATGCATGAAAGTGAAAAGTGAAAGGCAAGTCGCTCAGTCGTGTCCAACTCTTAGCTACCCCATGGACTGCAGCCTACCAGGTTCCTCCATCTATGTGATTTTCCAGGCAAGAGTACTGGAGTGGGTTGCCATTGCCTTCTCTGCATAATCTTTAGGCAATTAGTAATTGAAATTTGTTTTAAAAACCATGAAACCATCAATTATTTTTTTTTCTTATTAACTCTAAGAGACTGGTTTTAAGATGTGGTTAAGTATCTTAACAATAATTTCAGAAAATCTGTGATCACCTATATAAACTTAATGTACTGTTTATAATGAACAAAAACTTAAGATTTAAAATTACATGACAGAAAGCAAAAATAAGATCTCTGGAGAGATGAATTTTGATATATCTCCAACTCCAAGGAACAAACAAAGATTTTCAAATGTGCCTCTATTTTCACAAAGTTAAACCATACTTAAAATTAACAAATAAATGTTTTTAAGGTATAAATAAAGAAGTTTTCATTCATTATTAACCTTCATTTCATTACTAATCATTTATTTATTTTTTGGCTGCATCTCAAGTCATGCACGGAGAAGGCAATGGCACTCCACTCCAGTACTCTTGCCTAGAAAATCCCATGGATGGAAGAGCCTGGTAGGCTGCAGTCCATGGGTTCACTATGAGTCAGACATGAATGAGTGACTTCCCTTTCACTTTTCACTTTCATGCATTGGAGAAGGAAATGGCAACCCACTCCAGTGTTCTTGCCTGGAGAATACCAGGGACTGGGGAGCCTGGTGGGCTTCTGTCTATGGGGTTGCACAGAGTTGGACACGACTGAAGCAACTCAGTAGCAGGAGCGACAAGCAGCAAGTCATGCAAGATCTTAGTTCTTCAACCAAGGATCAAAGCTGTGATCCCTGCAGTGGGATCATGGATTCTTAACCACTGGACTGCTAGGGGAGTCCCTCATTACTAGTTATTGATCAATGCTTTTAAATTAATTATTGATTTCACTTTTTATTCACTTTATATTCTAAGTCATATTGTCAGTTAGTATTCATTGTGTCAGTGACAAAGGTAATATAAATAGATTTTATAGGTACTTATGTTCTTTTTCGCTACATATTACGTTAATTTTTATCCAGCCCAGATTCATTTCACTATTTAGAGAAAAATTAATAATATTAGGAAGATTTCCATTCAACTAATTTATAAATACAGTGTATTATGTGTCACTGTCTTTTTTTTTTAATATTTTTGTCAAATATTTGTAAGAAATAGTTACTAGAAGTCAGTAATCAATTCAGTGTCAGTTTAGGCTATATTTCTAACTCTGAAAATTGACAACAGTCAAAGTGATATAATATGAAAAGTCAGTTATAGCAACAAAAGTTCTAGGCGGAGCAGTAGTGGGAAATTTGGACTGGAGAACTAGTTAACAGGTAATGTTAAAACTATATAGTTAGCAGATGTTTCTGTTTTCCCTTATTTCTATATAGCCCTGGTTTGTGAACTAAACAGAAAAAGTTGTGATTCATCACCATGCCTCCAGAGTACTATACATAGCATGGATAAATTAAAATGCATCTGTTCCCTTGACTTTACTGGTAAGTACTGTTTGACAATTGTGCCTTGTAAAGAACATTTAGCCCTGGGGGACATATATCAGGATGTTATTGATTCATTAGTATTTCTTTTTTGTTCCTCTTTAAATTTCCCTTAGCCGAACATTTGATTTGCATTTCATTAACGTGAGGCATCTATTCTACCGCTAGACTCCATATCAGAAGATAAATTAGTGCACATCTAAGCCATCTTTGCCTACCAACTCAGGGATTAAGCTGCATTTAGTAACACCAAGAGAAGATTCTGCCATCTGTAGTAAAATGAAATTAATGAGCTATGACACTAATATATGTGACATTCTTATCTGAGGAGTTTCATCTCAAATACCACTCCCATAAGGGTTAAAATGTTTAAAATGGACAAATTTAAGAATGATAGCCTGGCACCTGCTTGTCTTATTAAAACTTACAATCTTTTATTTTTTTTTCAAATTTATAAGATATGAAATAGATGTAGATGAGTATGGTTTACATATTTGGAAGAATGGAGCCGCATGCATTGACCAAGCTGGTAATTACTGCTTTCAATGAATGCCTCTATTTAAAGGCAACAAACAAGAAGGGAGAAGAAAAAGCAAATACAATTAACTTTAAAGAGCATTTATTTCTCTTGTCTGATCTCATTTCAGACTCCCAACAACATTATTGAACCTTCATTCCCTTAAAGTCAGCTTCTAAAGTGATTAACCAATTATCCCTTATATAGAAATAAGGATTAAATGAACTTTTTTTATACATCCACTAAAATCATCAAGATTATAATTTTCCTGTTAGAAATGCCACCCTACAATCAAATGATAAAATAAAAAGTAATGAAGAAATATATAATGTCTGTCATGTTACATTGGAAATACTGTTCCTGTTATTCATCTTTTCATGTGATTGTTAAGGTTTCTTTTTTCTTTCTTTCTAAACAATCACTTATCTAATTTTTGAATGTAGTCATACTGTGCTTAGCACATAGCAGACATTAACAGATACTTTTATTTCCACTAAGAAAAACAGAATCTTTATTACTTGAAAAAAAAAAATTGCTCAATTACAATGTATATGCTTATTTTGAGTACTTTCTCTCTTTTATAAATTAATTTACAATATTGTGGTGGGTTTTGCCATACATCAATACAAATCTCCCATGGGTATATATGCATTCACCCCATCTTGAACCTCACCTCCCACCTCCCTCCCAATCCCATCCTTCTGGATCATCCCAGTGCACCAACTTTGAGTGCCCAGTTTCAAGCATAAAATTGAACTGGTCAACTATTTCACATATGGTAACATACATTTTTCAATGCTATTCTATCAAATTGTCCCACACATGCCTTCTCCCATGGAGTCTAAAAGTCTGTTCTTTATATATGTGACTCTTTTGCTCTCTTGCATATAGGGGAGTCATTACAATCTTTATAAGTTCCATATATATGCATTAATAAACTGTATTGGTGTTTTTCTTTCTGAGTTACTTCACTCTGTATAATAGGCTCCAGTTTCATTCACCTCATTGGAACTGATTCAAATTCATTTTTAATAGCTGTGTAATACTCCTTTGTGTATATGTACCACAACTTTCTTATCCATTCATCTGTCAATGGACATCTAAGTTGCTTCCATGTTCTAGCTGTTGTAAACAGTGAGACAATGAGTATTGGGGTACATGTGTCTCTTTCAATTCTGGTTTCCTTGGTGTGTATGTCCAACAGTGGGATTGCTGGATCATATGGCAGTTCTATTTCCAATTTTTTAAGGACTCTCCACACTGTTTAGTTTGTTTTCAACTTTGATGATACTGTTCATTTTAAGCTGAGAAATTATTTTTTTTTCAAAAACTAAATATATGCTTTATCTTGTAAAAATATGTTTTGATAAATTGCAAACTAGTATATAGAAGGTTAATCATTGAACATTTCCTTGAATTTTAGTATCTTTTTCTATGCTCTGAAATTTAAAAGTTGTGTCATTTAGAGAAATAGAACCAAAAGGATTTATATCTATACATCCATATCTATATGAACGTGAAAGTGTCAGTCGTTTGGTCCTATCCAACTCTTTCCAACCCCATGAAATGTAGCCCTCGAGGCTCCTCTGTTCATGAAATTCTCCAGGCAAGAATACTAGAGTGGATAGCCATTTCCTCCTCCAGGGGATCTTCCCAACCCATGGATCAAACCTGTGTCTCCTGCTTTGCAGGCAGATTCTTTAACATCTGAGCCATCAGCCATATATCTATATGTATATCTGTATCTATTATGAAGATCCATTATGAGGAACTGGCCCACACGGTGATGGAGGATAAAAATTTTAATGGTCTGTTATCTGTTTTTGAGCTGAAAACCAGAAAATTGGTGGTAAAATTCCAGTTTGAGTTTAAACCCTGAGAACCAGGGAAGCCAATTGTATGAATTCCAGTACAAAGTCTGGAGAAAACCAATGTCCCAGTTCAAGGATGCAAGCAGGAAATGAACACATTTTCTCTTCTTTCATTTTCTGTTTTACTCAGTCCCTCTGCAGATTGAATAATGTCTACTCTTATTGGGGAGGGTCATCTACTTTAATGGGTCTACTGATTCAAATGTTAACCTCATCAGGGAACATCCTTACAGACACACCTAGAAATAATGTTTAATCTGGATCCCCTATGACTCAGGCAAATTATTAATAACATAAAATTAACCACCCCATTGTTCAACTTAATATAATCAATTTAGATATTAACTGTTATACCTAACTTTGTTTTATAATTATTAATAAAAATATATTGCCTGACCAAGTTCAAATATTTAGCACTAAACTCACTATAGTGTTTTTATTTTTAAATGGAGATAAGGAATATCTATCTAGTTGATTTTAATGAAAATTAGATAAGCTAAATCATATAAATACCACATTTCCAGATGGAAATTAACATTTTTTAAGTGTTTAATTGTAATTTTAAATAATTTTCTCACATGAATATGTAAAATCTATACAGTAGGTAATGTTTTATAATGTTTAGATAGGTAGGATTCAATATTAATTTACTTAGACATCTTTAAGGACCCATAGTATAAACAGTCTCAATCAAGAAAAACTTTAGATTTTATTTACAAAATAATAAAGTTTGCTCAGCACAAAAATTATGATTTCTTATACTAATTTTGGTAAAAAGAACTCAGTCTTCTTAGAGATCTAGTTGATTCTGGGACTATGACAAGGAATGTACAAATCATTGTGGAGACTTCAAATACTGAAGTACTCAAAAAACAAAACCATGAGAGTATGTCAAAGGGACAAAAGTGCCAACTCCCAATGACCAGAATCTTTTGAGCAGCAATATATAGGAACATTGGTTTATTACCCAAAATATAAAATAAACATTCATGAGTCCATACTCATAAAAATAAATATTACAGGAAAAATAGGCACATCTTCTATATAAAACAATCGCAAGTAATTTGTGCAGGTAAGTTACACTCAAAAAGACTGATGTTAATAGCAAAAGCATTCCCTATGAAGAAATGAGAATGACACTTTATGAACTTTGGCTTAAAAACACGTTCCTTAAGTATAACCATGAGAAATCATCAGGCAAATCTCACCCGAGGGACACTTCACAAAATGCTGGGTCAGTACTCTTTATGAATGTCAAATTCATCAAAAACAAGGAAAGTCTGAGGAGCTCTCAGGAGACATGGCAAACTAAAGTAACAAGATATCTTGGATTGAATCCTTGAAAAGAAAATAAAATGGCATTAGATTAAAACTAAGGATATCCAAACAATAAATGGGCTTTGGTAAAAAAATTATTTATCAGTTTTTGTTCATTAATTGTGATAAATATAGCATAGTATTCATCATAATATGTATATAGCAGTGGAAGCTGGTTACAGTGTTCAGTTTCACTGTATTATCTTTGTTTCTATTAAGCATATCTAAAACTTAGAAAATAACTTAATTAAAAATGAATGATTGCAAATAATTCCTAATTCAAAATAGGAAAAGAAAACACTTAAAGTAAACAGAAAATATGTCAAATACAGTAATCTTAGATAATCCTAAATGTTTAACCTTTTACATACTCATTTTTATTTTTATTAATATCTGTGACTTAATGTAAAATGACTACAGACATACCTTGTTTTACTGCTATTTATAGACATTACATTTTTCATAAAATAAAGTTTTCACAAAAAAATGTTTGAGGCAATCCTATGTAGGCAGGTCTATTGGCATCATTTTTCTAACAGTATTCGCTCATTTTGTATGTCTGTGTCACATTTTGGTAATTCTGCAAATACTCCAAACTTTTCATTATTATTATATTTATTATGATTATCTGTGATTAGTGATCTTTGATGCTGCTATCATAATTGCTTTGGAGCTGTAAGAATTGCATCAATATAAGATGGGAAATTTAATCAGCAAATGTTGATTATGTTCTGACTGCTCCACTGACTGGCCATTCCCTAGTCTCTCCTCAGGTCTACCTCTTCCCTGAGACACAATTATGTTGAAATTAGTCCAATTAATAACTTGGAAGTATTCAAGTGAAAGGAAGAGTCACATGTTTCTTCCCTTAAATCAAATGTTGGAAATGATTAAGCTTAGTGAGGAAGGAATATAGAAAGCTAAGACAGGCTGAAAGCTAGGCCTCTGGCACCAACAAACAGGTTGTGGATGCAAAGGAAAAGTTCCTGAGGAAAGTTAAACAGGCTGTTGAAATGAGCATGAATTAATAAAGAATTAAGAATGTGAAACAGCCTTATTGTTCATACAGAGAATGGTTTAGTGGTCTGAAAAGAAGATCAAACCAGTTACAAACATTCTCTTAAGCCAAAATCTAATCCAGAGCAAGGCCTATTCTCTTCTACTTGGTTAAGGTTGAGCACAGTGGGAAGATACAGAAGGAAAACTTGAAGCTAGAAGAGGTTGGTTCATGGTGTTTAAGGAAAGAACCCATTTCCGTCACATGAAAGTACAAGGTAAATCAGCAAGTACTGATGTAGAAGGTGAAGCAAGTTATCCAGAAGGTCTAGCTAAGATGATTCAGGAAGGTGACTACCCTAAATAACGATTTTCAGTGTAGAAGAAACAGCCTTCTATTGGAAGAAAATGTCATCTAGGGCATTCATACCTAGAAAGGTTAAGCTAGTGTCTTATTTTAAAGCTTCAAAGTCAGGTTCAAATTCTTGTTAGCAGCTAATGTAGCTAATGACTTAACTTGAAGCCATTACTCATTCACCATTCTGAAAGTCCTAGAGCCCCAAAGAATTATGCTAAATCTACTCAGACTACACTCTATTAATGGAGGATCTTAGCCTGAATGACAGCACATCTGTTTACAACATGGTTTACTAAATATTTTAAGCTCACTGTTGAGACCTACTGCTCAGGAAAAAAAAGTATTTCAAAATATTGACTGCTCTCTTTGAAAATACACCTGATCATCTAAGAGCTCTGATGGAAATGGAAATGGACAAAGGGATTAGTAGTTTTTTGTTTGTTTGTTTTTTATTGTCACCCTGCTTATTTAACTTCTTTTTTTAATTTAATTTTATTTAACTTTACAATATTGTATTGGTTTTGCCATATATTAGTGTCTGCTAAGACAAGACCCATTCTGCAGCTCATGAACCAAGGAGTCACTTTGACTTTCAAATCTCAGGATTTAAGAAATACATTTTTATAAGACTATAGTTGCCATAGTTAGTGATCCCTTTGATGGGTCTGAGCAAAGTTAATTGAAAGCTTTTTGGAAAGGATTCGCCATTCTGATTGTGATGAAGAACACTCACAATTCATAGGAAGAGGTCAAATTGTTAATTTTAATGGAAATTTGGAAGTCATTTCAAACTCTCATGGATGACATTGAAAGGATCAAGACTTCAGTGGAGAAAGTAACTGCTGGTGTAGTGGAAATAGCAAGAGAGCTAGAATTTGAAGTGGACTCTGAAGATGTGATTGAATTGCTGCAACCTCATGATAAAAATTGAATGGATAAGGTATTGCTTCTTACAGATGGGGAGAGAAAGTGAGTTCCTGAAATTCTGTGAGGATTATTGTAATGACAACAAAATAATTTAGAATACTATATAAACTTAGTTGATAAAAATAGCACCAATATTTGAGAAATTTTACTCCAGTTTTGAAAGAAGTTTGATTGTGGGTAAACTGTTATCAAATAGCATTTCAAGCTACAGAGAAATCACTCAGAAAAGAAAGTCAATCAATGTGGCAAATCCCATTGCCCTATTTTAAAGAATTACTGCAGCCTCCCTCAACCTTAATCAATCATCAACCTCTTGGCAAGATCCTCCATCAGCAAAAAGATTACAACCTGCTAAACGCTCAAATAATTATTTGCATTTTTTAAGAAATAGAGTATACTTTAATTAAGGCTTGGATGTGCATTTTTTAGACATAATGCTATTGCACACTTAATAGGCCACAGTATGGTGTCAACATAACTTTTATATGCTCTTAGAAACCAATGACAAAACAATATATATAGAAGTGTTTTATTGAGATTTTCAAATTTTGTTGTGGTCTGAAATCAAACCCAACATATCTCAGAGATATATCTGTACTAGTTAATATTAGTGCCCTATATTTGTAAAACACATTAAAATGTTTAAAGGGATTTCATATAAAGCAATAAACATAACAAGTAAATAAAATAAAGTAAAATGCAGGAGAAAAAAATTAAGCAAAAAAGCAAAAACAAAATTCAACAAAGTTAAATGAGCCTAATAATGTATATAATATTCTCTGATAATCATGTGATATAGTAACATTTATGCTAGAAATACTACATACAAAATACTATATAAAAATGTAATCTTGAGAATTTATAAATTATTTTGTATTTTTATACATCTGTCAGCTAGAAAACTTGTAGTAGAAGCTATTTGCTTGGCTCTTATTTTCCTTTACTGGCACAATCTTAATTATCCTGAATATATGTGAGACTGTGTATATGAGATCTGACCAATTGAAAATGGATATTTTTTATCTTGTAGTTACATTGATAAAAATGTCCTATAAATCTTTTGCTCCTTTTTTTAAAATTTTATTGAAGTATAGTTGATTTAAAATGTAGTATTAAATTTCTGCTGTATAGCAAAGTTACTGAGTCATGTTTTTATTATTCAGTTGCTACATGGTGTCTGAGTCTTTGACACCTCATGGACTGCAGCGTGCCAGATTTCCATGCCCTTCACTATCTCCCGGAATTGTCTCAAACTCACATTCATTAAGTTGGTGATGCTATCTAACCATCTAATCCTCTGCTGCCTCTTCTCCTTTATCCTTCAATCTTTCCCAGCATCAGAGTCTTTTCCAATAAGTCAGCTCTTCACATCAGGTGGGCAAAGTCTTGGAGATTCAGCTTCAGGATCAGTCCTTCTATAATGTATATTCAGAGTTGATTTCCTTTAGGAGTGACTGGTTTGGTGTCCTTGGAATCCAAGGGACTCTCAAGAGTTTTCTCCAGCACCAGAATTCAAAGGCATCAATTTTTAGGGGCTCAGCCTTCTTTATCATCCAACTCTCACATTTGTACATGACTGTTTGAAAAGTCTTAGCTTTGACTATGGGGATTTTTTTCAGGAAAAGTGATGCCTTTGCATTTTAATACTTTGTCTATGTTTGTCATAGTTTTTCCTTCAAGGAGCAAGCATCTTTTGATTTCATGGCTGCAGTCGCCATCTATATACACTATATATATATATATATATATATATATATATATTCTTTTTCATATGTATTTCCATTGTGGTTTATCCCCAGGTATTGAATATAGTTACTTAAGCTCTACAATAAGAAATTATTGTATATCAGTTCACTATATAATCGTTTCCATCTGTTGATCCCAAATTCCCAATTCTTCCCTTCCTCATCTCAGTATCCCTTCTCAACCATAAGTCAGTTCTCTATATCTGTGAACCTGTTTTGTTTTGTTTTCATAAAAATGTCCGTTTATGTTGCACTTTAGATTTCACAAATAAATGGTATTATGTGGTATGTGTCTTTCTCCAACTTACTTCACTTAGTGTGGTAATCACTAGGTCCATCTATGTTGCTGCAAATGAAATTATTTCATTCTTTTTAAATTGCTGAGCATGGTTCCATTATATATATGTGTATATATATATACACACATATATATATATACATATACATATATATGAATGTATATATGTAGATATACACTTATAATGAATATATCATATATATATTTATGTCACATCTTCATTTTCTATTATGTTGATGGACATTTAGATTGCTTCTCTGCTTTGACTACTGCAAATAGTGTTGCAATGAATATATCTTTTCACTCTATTTCTTCTTCAACATTTTTATTGAAAGTGAGATGTCTGAAGAACTAAAGACAAGAGTAAGAAGATGGAAGATCACAGGTCACTGAATAAATTCCCATGTAGAATATACTGATGAGCCAGGAACATCCACATGCACTCAGTGAATAAACAACAATAAAGAGAAAAGCTTGTTTTCTAAGATTAAAGAAAAAAAAAAAGATTAAAGATTTTCAAAAGATTGAAAAATCTTTCAGTTCAATTCAGTCAATCAGTCGTGTCCAACTCTTTGCAACCCCGTGAACCGCAGCACGCCAGGCCTCCCTGTCCATCACCAACTCCCAGAGTTCACTCAGACTCATGTCCATTGAGTCAGTGATGCCATCCAGCCATCTCCATCATCTCCTCTTCCTCCTACCCACAATCGCTCCAATCATCAGAGTCTTTGCCAAAGAGTCAACACTTCGCATGAGGTGGGCAAAGTACTGGAGTTTTAACTTTAGTATCATTCCTTCCAAAGAACACCCAGGACTGATCTCCTTTAGGATGGACTGGTTGGATCTCCTTGCAGTCCAAGGGACTCTCAAGAGTCTTCTCCAACTCCACAGTTCAAAAGCATCAAATCTTTGGGGCTCAGCCTTCTTCATAGTCCAGCTCTCACATCCATACATGACCACTGGAAAAACCATAGCCTTGACTAGAAGGACCTTTGTTGGCAAAGTAATGTCTCTGCTTTTCAATATGCTATCTAGGTTGGTCATAATTTTCCTTCCAGCAAGTAATTGTATTTTAATTTCAAGGCTGCAGTCACCATCTGCAGTGATTTTGGAGGCCCCCAAAATAAAATCTGACACTGTTTCCACTGTTTCCTCATCTATTTCCCATGCAGTGATGGGACCAGATGCCATGATCTTCATTTTCTGAATGTTGAGCTTTAAGCCAACTTTTTCACTCTGTTCTTTAATTTTCATCAAGAGGCTCTTTTGTTCTTCTTCAGTTTCTGTCATAAAGGTAGTGTCATCTGTATATCTGAGGTTATTGATTTTCTCCCAGCAATCTTGATTCCAGCTTGTGCTTCTTCCAGCCTAATATTTGTCATGATATACTCTGCATATAAGTTAAATAAGCAGAGGGACAATATACAGTCTTGACGTACTCTTTTTCCTATTTGGAAGGAGTCTGTTGTTCCATGTCCAGTTCTAACTGTTGCTTCCTGACCTGCATATAGGCTTCTCAAGAAGCAGGTCAGATGGTCTGGTGTTCCCATCTCTTGAAGAATTTTCCACAGTTTATTGTGATACACACTTTACAGAAACTAAAATCCTTTACAATTCTTTGAAAATATCATTAAAATTATTTTTTAAATCCATGATTAATCTCTTTTGCTAAAGAGAAATAAAAAAGTATAATGCACTTACAAATCCAGTTTCTATCTGAATATTCATAATTATTTAATATCGTAATTATTCTATAATTAAGTTTTCTCTAACCTTTATGGCAGAAAGTGAAGAGGAATTAAAAAGCCTCTTGATGAAAGTGAAAGTGGAGAGTGAAAAAGTTGGCTTAAAGCTCAACATTCAGAAAACAAAGATCACGGCATCCAGTCCCATCACTTCATGGGAAATAGATGGGGAAAGAGTGGAAACAGTGTCAGACTTTATTTTTTTCTGGGTTCCAAAATCACTGCAGATGGTAACTGCAGCCATGAAATTAAAAGACGCTTACTCCTTGCAAGGAAAGTTATGATCAACCTAGATAGCATATCCAAAAGCAGAGACATTACTTTGCCAACAAAGGTCCTTCAAGTCAAGGCTATGGTTTTTCCAGTGGTCATTAATGGATGTGAGAGTAGGACTGTGAAGAACGCTGAGTGCTGAAGAATTGATGCTTTTGAACTGTGGTGTTGGAAAAGACTCTTGAGAGTCCCTTGGACTACAAGGAGATCCAACCAGTCCATTCTGAAGGAGATCAGCCCTGGGATTTCTTTGGAAGGAATGATGCTAAAGCTGAAACTCCGGTACTTTGGCTACCTCATGGGAAGAATTGACTCATTGGAAAAGACTCTGATGCTGGGAGGGATTGGGGGCAGGAGGAGAAGAGGATGACAGAGGATGAGATGGCTGGATGGCATCACTGACTCAATGGACATGAGTCTGAGTGAACTCCGGGAGTTGGTCATGGACAGGGAGGTTTGACATGCTGCGATTCATGGGGTCACGAAGAGTCGGAGACAACTGAGCAGATGAACTGAACTGAACTGAAGTCTATTAGCAATTTCAAAATCTATTTCAAAAAGATATAAAAAGAGAGCATTAAAATAAACTGGCAAAAATATTAAAATAGTGAGTAAAGTTTAATAAAAATTGAGTTATCATGGTAGGTGTTGCGAGAGGGCATCAAAGAGCAGACACACTGAAACCATAATCACAGACAACTAGCCAATCTGATCGCATGGACCACAGATTTGTCTAACTCAGTGAAACTAAGCCATGCCATGTGGGGCCATCCAAGATGGGAGGGTCATGGTTGAGAGGTCTGAAAGAATGTGGTCCACTGGATAAGGGAGTGGCAAACCACTTCAGTATTATTGCCTTGAGAACCCGATGAACAGGAAAAGGCAAAATGGTAGGATATTGAAAGGGGAACTCCCCAGGTAAATAGGTGCCCAATATGCTACTGGAGCTCAGTGGAGAAATAACTCCAGAAAGAATGAAGGGATGGAGCCAAAGGAAAAATAATACCCAGTTGTGGATCTGCTGAAGCTGAAATTCCAATACTTTGTTCACCTCATGCGAAGAGTTGACTCATTGGAAAAGACCTTGATGCTGGGAGGGATTGGGGGCAGGAGGAGAGTGAGATGTCAGAGGATGAGATGGCTGGATGGCATTACTGACTCGATGGACATGAGTTTGAGTGAACTCCGGGAGTTGGTGATGGACAGGGAGGCCTGGCATGCTGCAGTTCATGGGGTCGCAAAGAGTCGGACATGACTGAGTAACTGAACTGAACTAATCTGATGGTTTGGTTCAGTTAAGTGGCTCAGTCTCGTCTGATTCTTTGTGAACCCAAGGACCACAGCACTCCAGGCATGCCTGTCCATCATCAACTCCCGGAGCCTGCTCAAACTCATGTCTATCGAGTTGGTGATACCATCCAACCATTTTCTCCCCTGTCTTCCCTTTCTCCTCCTGGCTTCAATCTTTCCCAGAATGAGGGTTTTTTCCAGTGAGTCAGTTCTTCACATCAGATGGCCAAAGCTTTGGAGCTTCATCTTCAGCATCAGTCCTTCCAATGAAAATTCAGGATTGATTTCCTTTAGGATTAACTGATAGGATCCCCTTACAGTCCAAGGTACTCTCACGAATCCTCCAACACCACAGTTCAAAAGCATCAATTCTTCCGTGCTTAGCTTTCTTTATTGTCCAACTCTCACATCCATACGTGATTACTGGAAAAACCATAGCCTTGACTAGATGGACCTTTGTGGGCAAAGTAATATCTCTGCTTTTTAATATACTCTCTAGGATGATCATAGCTTTTCTGCCAAGCAGCAAGCATCTTTTCATTTCACAGCTGAGGTCACCATCTGCAGTGATTTTGAAGCCCAAGAAAATAAAGTCTGTCACTGTTTCCACTGTTTCCCCATCTATTAGCATGAAGTGATGACACTGGATGACATGACCTTAGATTTTTGTATGTTGAGTTTTAAGTCAGCTTTTTCACACTCCTGTTTCATTTTCATTAAGATGGTCCTCAGTTCCCCTTTGCTTTCTGACATAAGGGTGATGTCATCTGCATGTCTGAGGTTATTGATGTATCTCCCAGCAATCTTGATTCCAGCTTGTGCTTCATCCAGCCAGGCAGTTTGCATGATGTACTCTGTATATAAGTTAAATAAGCAGGGTGACAATATACAGCCTTGACATGTTATCAAAATATGTTACAATAGTGAGATTAAGTTTAGTAAATATTGTAATAAATCTTTGTGATTTTATTAAATATTGTAATAAATTTTTGTAAAAAAATAAAATTTAGTAAGGTTAGTCTATTGTGTTAGTGAACTGTCCAGTGGGGGAAGTCCAAGCTCCTCCTTGTTTGTGCATCTCATGATCAGCACACTCATCCATTTATATACTATTGACAACCATTTTAGCAGGACTTAGAGTGCATTGAGCTGCCAAGTCTAAATCATTAATTATGTGGCTGTTTCAAAACATGTGTATTGACCTTAGTTATAACTATAGAAAATACTCAATAATCTATTTTTGAAACTTCGTCTTATGGATTTCTGTTTTGTGTAATCCAAGTTTCCAATATTGGTTTTTTATCTAGATATCATATATTTTGTTATAGTGATGTAAAAGTATTTTTATAGGCAAATGTAATTCTATTTCATTGTACTAGATGAATATCATATTTGTTTAATTCTGAGTAAAATTTATGCCAGAAATAATGATACATTCATAAATACATGGGATTTTTTTTGAAAAACCTTAAAAAATATGTACAATCAATGTTTACCAGGTATTTGATTTTATAAAGTATAGTTTTTTAAGTGTTTAGTTTGAGTCCATACTCTAGTTAAAATGTTTTGCCATTTAGAGAGATTATATTTCATTTAGTCATAATAGTAAAGCATCCACAGAAAAATAAATTTATCCAAAAATTAATTGTGATTATATAGTCCATTTATGGTGACAATAGGAAAAAATATTTACTTAATTACTTCTGGAAAATTAACTGATTTTAATGTCTTTATAGTGAATTATTTTCTAGCATCATAATTATAGATCTTCCACAAATAGTATATTTTTCACACATAATGTTTAATGCTGTATGTGTCTTTTGAAATCTATAGACTTTGTTCTTCTATTTTCACAAAGTGTAAAATAAAATAAAAATCGTTTTATAAATGAATAAGGAAGAATATGCTATGCTATGCTAAGTCACTTCAGTCGTGTCCGACTCTGTGTGACCCCATAGACGGTAGCCCACCAGGCTCCACCGTCCCTGGGATTCTCCAGGCAAGAACACTGGAGTGGGTTGCCATTTCCTTCTCCAATGCATGAAAAGTGAAAAGAGAAAGTGAAGTCGCTCAGTCATGTCTGACTCTTAGTGACCCCATGGACTGCAGCCTACCAGGCTCCTCCGTCCATGGGATTTTCCAGGCAAGAGTACTAAATTCCTCTATATAATCATTCTTCCATACTGGTTAGTGAGAGTTTGTATCTGTGTTGCTTAACCACTAAGTCATGTCCCATGGACCTTAGCCCTCCAGGCTTCTTTGTCCTTGGGGTTTCCTAGGCAAGAATACCATACAGGAGTGGTTTGCCATTTCTTATTTCATGGGATCTCCCCAACCAAAGGATCAAACCCATGTTTCCTGAGTCTTCTACATAGGCAGGCAGACTCTTTACCACTGTGCCACCTAGGAAGATTAACTAGAATACAAATATATTAATCAATCATTGTCAGTGATCTATATTGTCATCAGCCGGTTTGTTGTCATGACCAGTCACGGTTCCCCAGCTCTTGCTACTGAGACCACCACTTCCAAAAAATGCAGTGACATAAATAATAAGTTATCTTGCTGTGCAAAATGTCCTGTGTTGTTATTTTATTCATTTATTTATTTAAATTGGAGGCTAATTACAATATTGTGGTGGTTTTGCCATACATTGACTTGAATCAGCCATAGGTGTACATGTGTTCCCCACCCTGAAACCCCCTCTTCACCTCCCTCCCCATCCCACCTCTCAGGGTCATACCAGTGCACCAGCCCTGAGTGCCCTGTCTCATGTATCAAACCTGGACTGGTGATCTGTTTCACATATGATAATATACATGTTTCAATGCTATTCTCTCAAATCATCCCACCCTCGCCTTCTCCCACAGAGTCCAAAAGACTGTTCTATACATCTGTGTCTGTTTTGCTGTCTCACATATAGAGTGCCAGGAGAATCCCAGGCACGGGGGAGCCTGGTGGGCTGCTATCTATGGGGTCGCACAGAATCGGACATGACTGAAGCAACTTAGCTGTTAGCATATAGGGTTATTGTTACCATATTTCTAAATTCCATATATATGCATTAGTATACAGTATTGGTGTTTTTCTTTCTGACTTATTTCACTCTGTATAATAGGCTCCAGTTTCATCAACCTCATTAGAACTGATTCAAATATATTCTCTTTAATTTTCATTTATATTTCATATAAAGAAAGAAAATTTACACAATTTGTCCCAATGGAGATAAATCAGCCTTTAATGTGTAAATTTTCCTTCTTCATATGAAATATAAAAGAAAAATTATCATTACACACAGATACATATTTACACACACAGATCTTGGGTTAAGTACACTTATTCATCTTCCCTCCAGGATTAAGTGCAATTGTTAACGTGGCCATGCTTTACAGAGGTTAGTTATTACTCTTTATTAAAAAGGCATAATCATTGTTAAATAGTAAGAGAGTCATTTTCCAATCAGCAATTTTAAATTGTATAAATAATATACATAAAATATAATGGAGGTAAAAGAGAGTTGTGATGATGGCTATCTATAATGAAAATATTGCTCCTGATAAATTCAGCCTGTGAAGAAATTAAAGAGGCAAAGTCTATATCAGAATTTGGAATGTTTCTTAGTAGATGAAACTGGCCCAAACTCTCAAACTGCCTACATTAAACTTCAAGTGACACTAAAGTAATGTGATCCTCCATAGAAAAGTATGACTCAGTTCAGCTCAGTCACTCAATCATGTCTGACTCTTTGCGACCCCATGAATTGCAGCACGCCAGGCCTCTCTGTCCATCACCAACTCTCGAAGCTCGCTCAAACTCATGTCCATCGAGTTAGTGATGCCACCCAGCCATCGCATCTTCCGTCGTCCCCTTCTCCTCCTGCCCCCAATCTCTCCCAGCATCAGTCTTTTCCAATGAGCCAACTCTTCTCATGAAGTGGCCAAAGTATTGGAGTTTCAGCTTAAGCATCAGGCTTTCCAAAGAACATCCAGGGCTGATCTCCTTTAGGATGAGTTGGTTGGATCTCCTTGCAGTTAAGGGACTTTCAAGTCTTCTCCAACACCACAGTTCAAAAGCATCAATTCTTCGGCATTCAGCTTTCTTCACAGTCCAACTCTCACATCCATACATGACCACAGCAAAAACCATAGCCTTGACTAGGTGAACCTTTGTAGGCAAAGTAATGTCTCTGCTTTTGAATATGCTATCTAGATTGGTCATAACTTTCCTTCCAAGGAGTAAGTGTCTTTTAATTTCATGGCTGCAATCACCATCTTCAGTGATTTTGGAGTCCCCAAAAATAAAGTCTGACACAGTTTCCACTCTTTCCCCATCTATTTCCTGTGAAGTTATGGGACCAGATGCCATGATCTTAGTTTTCTGAATGTTGAGCTGTGGCTGGGAGGAGCTACCCCAAGCCTGAGGCCAGGGGTGGTGGCTGGGAGGAACTACCCCACGCCTGAGGTCAGGGGTGGCGGCTGAGAGGAGCAACCCTGCATCCAAGGAGCAGTGGCTGCATAGAAGCAGGAGGCTTGAGAGGAGCTACTCCACGTTCAAGGTCAGGAGGGGCAACTGTGAGGAGATACCCCTCATCCAAGGTAAGGAGGAGTGGCTGTGCTTTGCTGGAACAGCTGTGAAGAGATACCCCACTTCCAAGGCAAGAGAAACCCAAATAAGATGGTAGGTGTGAGAGGGCATCAGAGGGCAGACACACTGAAATCATAATCACAGAAAACTAGCCAATCTGATCACAAAGACCATGGCCTTGTCTAACTCAATGAAACTAAGCCATGCCCGTGGGGCCACTCAAGATGGGTGGGTCATGGTGGAGATGTCTGACAGAATGTGGTCCACTGGAGAAGGGAATCACTAAACACTTCAGTATTCTTGCCTTGAGAACCCCATGAACAGTATGAAAAGGCAAAATGATAGGATACTGAAAGAGGAACTCCCTAGGTCAATAGGTGCCCAATATGCTACTGGAGATCAGTGGAGAAATAACTCCCGAAAGAATAAAGGGATGGAGCCAAAGCAAAATCAATACCCAGCTGTGGATGTGACTGATGATAGAAGCAAGGTCCAATGCTGTTAAGAGCAATATTGCATAGGAACTTGGAATGTTAGGTCCATGAATCAAAGCAAATTGGAAGTGGTCAAACAGGAGATGGCAAGTGTGAATGTCGACATTCTAAGAATCAGCTCACTAAAATGGACTGGAATGGGTGAATTTAACTCAGATGACCATTATATCTACTACTTTGTTCAGGAATCCATTAGAAAAAATGGAGTAGCCATCATAGTCAACGAAAGATTCTGAAAAGTATGATGGGTCAATTCAAATTTTAAGTGTATATTAACTAGGAATTAACTAAACTGTTGATGAATTTATAATTCTTGAATGATTTGCATATTGAATTTCGGTAATTTATCCCAAAATAAAATAATATTGCATATATACTGATACTGAAGCTGAAGCTACACTATTTGGCCACCTGATGCAAAGAGCTGACTGATTTGAAAGGACCTTAGTAGTGGGAAAGACTGAGGGTAGGAGGAGAAGGGGTGACAGAGGATGAGATGATTAGATGACACCATTAACTCAATGGACATGAGTTTGAGAAAACTCTGAGAGATAGTAAAGACTAGGTAAACCTGACATGCTCTAGTCCATAGAATTGCAAAAAGTTGGACATGATTTAGTGACTAAACAACAGCAATATACCATTATTATCAGATCAGATCAGATCAGTCGCTCAGTCGTGTCCAACCCTTTGCGACAACAATAGTCTTTCTATTTCCATCACATTTTGATGGTGAGAAATAAGCTGTCACTTTTTGTTTCCTAAAATATAAAGTCTTCCAATATTTAACACAAAGAAGACATTCTTGATGTAAATTATTGTTTGGGTCTCAAGTAATAAGTGGTTGAGCAAATAAGAACATCATTTTAGCAGACTAGGTAAGAGCAAGTGGAATTGAAATATTATTTGAGCAAGACATCTGCTAAAACTTTAATGACACACATCTCAAAATGTGTAACAAATGACATTAAAAAAAAAAAAAAAAGAAGTGATGGTTAGCCATTAAACATGTTGGCAAAAGAAAGTGAACAACAACAAAAAATACTTAAAAATGCACTGTATGTTGAAAATCTGAATAGTGTTCTACAGATAGGATTTTTTTTTTTTTTTGTGATGAGAACTTGTTAATTAGAAAGTAGATTTAAGTACATATTTCAAGGGTTTGTAAAGAGAAAAAGATTAGGATATAGATAATGTTAAATTAATTTGCGTTTCCACAGGCCATATCACAATCACTTTTATGCTGAGTCATGGTAGAACTAGAAATGTTGTGATTCATTGCTCCAGAGCAGCCAATTCACACCTAGACTAACATTCCCAGAGGCAACATATTTCATCAGGGCTACACAAACCCATATCTAACTTTCTGAAAATTTCTCAAATTCAACTACAGATCCTTTTATTATACTAATAGAAAGTCAATTATCTTTAATTAATGAAAGTAATAATATGTGTTATTTTGAAGGGGCCAAATAAACGAGCTGAACTAGAAAGTACTGAGTTCATAACAAGAATCCAATAGGAAAAAAAAAAAAAAAAATAATAATAATAATAGATGGTGTTTCTTGTCCTCTCCAAAAAAGTTAAAGAAACATATCAAGCACCATAAAAATAAATTTGTGTCCAAATTTCAACAGAGGAATGAAAATTAGATCAAGAAGATGGTCATTGCTATACCATCAAATTCACCAATAATCAAAATCAACCTCCAAATTCAATAATATGTGTAGTTTGGTAAATTGCAGTTCATCATTTCAGTGGAATATTAAATGACTAAAGTTAGCTTCAAGATTATTCCAGATACTTTAAATCTTTAATAAACTTTGATATAATTTTAAGGGTTTATTTGTTTATTTTTTATTATTATATTTTTTAAATTTTATTTTTATTTCATTTAACTTGACAATATTGTATTGGTTTTGCCATGTTTCAACATGAATCCACCACAGGTGTACACGTGTTCCTCATCCTGAACCCTCCTCTCACCTCCCTCCTCCCTCTTTATATCATCCCTCTGAGTCCTCCCAGTGCACCAGCCCCAAGCAACCAGTATCGTTCATCCAGTTTGGACTGGCGACTCATTTCATATGTGATATTATTCATGTTTCAATGCCATTCTCCGAAGTCATCCCACATCCCCCTCTTCCACAGAGTTCACAAGACTGTTCTATACATCACTGTCTCTTTTGCTGTCTCATATACAGGGTTTTTTTTTTTTTTTTAAGTGTAAAATTTCACTATTTTTACAGCTTTGTAAAACATTGATGTCATTAAACCAAAATAATGGAACCCAAAAAAATGAAATGGTTTTCACTATGTATGATTTTCAAGATGACCAAATCTATTCATATGAGCTGACAAATTTATTCTCATGATGTGGAAAATTAAATTTTATCTTCAGATTGAAAGAACTACCTGCTGATGATTTATAAACTGTAATGCATATTTTAATACTATGACTGTTTCAGGAAGAAATTTCAAATAAAATAACATAGGATGAGCAGAGAAAGAAAGCACGGGAATTCAAAGGACTCAAAGATGTTCAGTGTAGACAAAAATTACTCTGAGAGCAATGAGGTCAGTGTATACAAATCAGATCAGATCAGTTGCTCAGTTGTGTCTGACTCCTTGCGACTCCATGAATCGCAGCACGTCAGGCCTCCCTGTCCATCACGAACACCCGGAGGTCACTCAGACCCACGTCCATCGAGTCGGTGATATCATCCAGCCATCTCATCCTCCGTCGTCCCGTTCTCCTCCTGTCCCCAATCCCTCCCAGCATCAGAGTCTTTTCCAAAGAGTCAACTCTTCGCATGAGGTGGCCAAAGTACTGGAGTTTCAGCTTTAGCATCATTGCTTCCAGAGAAATCCCAGAGCTGATCTCCTTCAGAATGGACTGGTTGGATCTCCTTAAAATCTAAGGGACTCTCAAGAGTCTTCTCCAACACCACAGTTTCAAAGCATCAATTCTTCGGCGTTCAGCCTTCTTCACAGTCCAACTCTCCCATCCATACATGTCCACAGGAAAAACCATAGCCTTGACTAAATGGACCTTTGTTGGCAAAGTAATGTCTCTACTTTTCAATATGCTATCTAGGTTGGTCATAACTTTCCTTCCAAGGAGTAAGCATCTTTTAATTTCATGGCTGCAATCATCATCTGCAGTGATTTTGGAGCCCAGAAAAATAAAGTCTGACACTGTTTCCACTGTTTCCCCATCTATTTCTCATGAAGTGATGGGACCGGATGCCATGATCTTTGTTTTCTGAATGTTGAGCTTTAAGCCAACTTTTCACTCTCCACTTTCACTTTCATCAAGAGGCTTTTTAGTTCCTCTTCACTTTCTGCCATAAGGGTGGTATCATCTGCATATCTGACGTTATTGATATTTCTCCCGGCAATCTTGATTCCAACTTGTGTTTCTTCCAGTCCAGTGTTTCTCATGATATACTCTACATATAAGTTAAATAAACAGGGTGACAATATACAACCTTGACGAACTCCTTTTCCTATTTGGAATCAGTCTGTTGTTCCATGTCCAGTTCTAACAGTTGCTTCCTGACCTGCATACAAACTTCTCAAGAGGCAGGTCAGGTGGTCTGGTATTCCCATATCTTTCAGAATTTTCGACAGTTTATTGTGATCCACAGAGTCAAAGGCTTTGGCGTAGTCAATAAAGCAGAGATAGATGTTTTTTTCTGGAACTCTCTTGCTTTTTCCATGATCCAGGGAATGTTGGCAATTTGATCTCTGGTTCCTCTGCCTTTTCTAAAACCAGCTTGAACATCAGGAAGTTCACGGTTCACATATTGCTGAAACCTGGCTTGGAGAATTTTGAGCATTACTTTACTAGCATGTGAGATAAGTGCAATTGTGCAGTAGTTTGAGCATTCTTTGGCATTGCCTTTCTTTGGGATTGGAATGAAAACTGACCTTTTCTAGTCCTGTGGCCACTGCTGACTTTTCCAAATTTGCTGGCATATTGAGTGCAGCACTTCACAGCATGATCTTTCAGGATTTGGAATAGCTCCACTGGAATTCCATCACTTCCACTAGCTTTGTTCGTAGTGATGCTTTCTAAGGCCTACTTGACTTCACATTCCAGGATGCCTGGCTCTAGGTCAGTGATCACACCATCATGATCATCTCAGTTGTGAAGCTCTTTTTTGTACAGTTCTTCTGTATATTCTTGCCATCTCTTCTTAATATCTGAGAGCAATGAGGTTGGTGTATTAGGTACAATCAAAATCAGAAACATCATCATCATCTTAGAAATATTTAGGACAATAGGGAACTGTTAAACTGATAAATTTAATCAAATGTACAGTTTGAGAGGTAATTCTAATAACAAAACAAGATGGTAAACATGTGTACAATTTTTCATGTTGATGTATGGCAAAACCAATACAATAATTTAAAGTTATTAGCCTCCAATTAAAACAAATAAATTTATATTAAAAACAATAAATAATGCATTCTAAAAATAATAGAATTTAATTCCAGGATTTTCTGCAAAATGGCTCAAAGGATATGACTCAAATTATCTATAGCCCTTGACATGGAACTAAAGGTCCTTGACTTTGCTTAATGTATATATTCTTAGTATTTGGTCTTGCTGGACTATTTTCTTTTGCTTTCCTCTTGTTTTTTTTTCACTACTTTCATTAAGCTTATTTTTTAACTTTTTTTTTTTTTTTCCACAAACAAAATGCAGGGTGAGAATATGGGGCCAAGGACCACAGGTTCCTTCTCCATATAATATTCGTCTTAGAAAAAATATATATTCAGGAACAGAAATAGAATGTGAGTATAATAATAATGAAAGATTTATTCATCATTGACTCCAGCAAGCAATATGCAGAGTGGCAAGACCACCTGTCAACACACATATTTTTGTGAAATAGTACACGTGCTTGTTGTCTCTATGAGGATTGTTGTCTGTTCCATAAGTAAAGATAATTGAACTCAAAATAGTATCTAGAAGTGCTCTTATAACTAAAACCAAATGCATGTGGCATTGGGTTGATTTTAGGAACAGGATGCAAGGGCATGGATATAATTTTAATGGCATCTACAAGAGCAATGTGAAACCTATAGATCCTGGCCAAGGAGGATGATGTCATGTGGGACCACAAGCTGGAGATGCTTTCCATGTCCCATGTTGAAATGACAGATAGAAGATACACATAAAAGGCTCATAGATGTGACAAAGAATGTTCCATGGCAAAATGTTTAAATTGCCCACTAGTTGAATGACCTTTGAACAACTAGAAGAGGAAGAAGATGAGCTAATGATATTTTCAACCAGATTTTAGGGAAAAGAAATTATTTTTAATCCAGGACTGCTGTGCTGAAAATAAATATGATAGTTATTTCCAGACTCTGCATCTGGCAGAGATTTTAAAAATGTACTCAGAATAATGATCAAATCTAGGACATTGCCAGAAAAATTGAGCTTCATGGGCAAGATGAAGGGTGTATGGCTTTTAAACTGCTGTTGAGACTGTAGAATAAGTTAAGACAGAGGCATATAGACCTCTTTAGCTAGACAAAAAAAAAAAAAAAAAAAAAAACAAGTTCTAAACACCTTGAAGACAACATCTAACTGTCATTCTAAGGTAGAGAGGAAATAATACAAAGAAGCAGATGGATCTGGCAGGAAGGAATCTGAGAAAACTATTCCCTATGGTTTTCAAAGCAGGATTCACAGAAGCACTGTGAATCAGGTTTTACTCTGCACCTTTCTCCTCTCCTCTCTCCTTGAATGAGAGTCCATTGCTTGCATATTGACAGTGTGGACAAGCAGATAAATTATATTTTTAAACAGTGTATCTCTAAATCAGGACAAGCCAAATACAAACACTAAAACAGAGAAAATATAGTTAAGTATATTCTTCTATATCTGGGCTTAATTTAAATTACAACTTAGATTTCAAGCTAAGTCCAATGAGACAAAGCATTCGTGAATGAAAATAATATGTTTTTCACATCAAGCATGTGAGTTATAGTGACCAGAAATTGGACTATGGTATTAAGCATTTAAAAATAGCCATGGATTACCCTCTGTAGTGAGCTGGTGCTGATGGACCACCCTTCTGTCTTGTGGCCTTCAGTTTAACTAGCTCAGGCTTTCTTACAACATGACAGTTCAAAGGTAATCAGATTTTTAAAAACCTAATTATTTTACAAAAGTGATTCTTAAATAGTGATGCTCAAATGATTTGTCCCTCCAGGGAGCTTTTGGAAAAAACCTAGAGATATTTTGTTTTTCAGTTCTGGAGGGATGATGAATATCTAATGGTTATTATATCAGTAGAATTGTGTCCTCTCCAAATTTATATGTTGAAGCCCTAACCCCTCATACCTATGAATGTGGCATTATTTGGAAATAGTGTCTTCTCAGACATTAGTAGTTAAGATGAAACCACATTGGTGTAGGGAAGACCCTAAACCAAATGAACATCATCTTTCTCAAAAGGGAACATTTAAACACAGACCCACACTAAAGAAGGTCCCCAGGTAAAGATGAAGACAGAGATCAAGCTAATGCTCCTACAGACCATGAAACACCAATAGCTGTTAGCAATCCAGAGACTGAATTGGAGAGAAGCATGGAACAGATTAAATTTCAAAATCCTCAGAAAGAATCTTTTTTGTCAACATCATAATCTTGGATTTCTTGCCCCTCCAAAACTGTGAGATTATTAACTTTTTGCTATGTAATTCCTCAAATCTTGCTGGTGAAGCCCTAGCAAACCAAACAGGTGGAGGGGAGAAGATACTGAAAATACCGTATAACAAGCAACAACAAATAAGGATTTGGTGGAAATTTCAGTACTGCTGATACAGAGCAAACTTTTTCTTAGACCAAGTATATGAGGGAAGGTATAAGAAACTGCCAGTCTCTTAAGATCTATGATGCAAAATTAATAAAATAACACTTACATAAGACAGACCACTTCCAGAGCTCATCCAGTTTTAGGAAAGAGCACAGTCCTTCCCTGCTCAGTCTGCATGTCCTCAAAGAGTATTTACATGTCATCTACATGCAGAATCCACACTCGCCTCCAAGTCTTCTTCCATCATAGCATCAGGGTTATGTAGACATTAGGAAATAAAAATTTCTAAGATTTTCAGCCCTTATCAAGAGCTGCAAAAACATAAAAGCTTAGGGTTAAATTAAAATTTAAAATACCTATGCAGAAAACTATAAAATATTGCTAAAATTAAAGATTTATACAGATGGAAAGAAGTAAACTCAGAAGAATATATCTATAAGTTCAATGCAATCTGTGTTATAATACAAGCATTATTTTTTTAATTGACAGTTTGACTTTACAATGACAAAAAATCTACTGAATAAAACACATCCTTTGGTAGTTGTAATAGCTGACTTCATGACTTACTATCAAGAGACTATTTTACTGGAAAGGAAGGAAGAAAAGAAAGGATGGAGGGAGGAAGGGAGGAACATTGATCAATGGAAGTTAAGTGAGATTCCAGAAATAAAATCACACTTATGCAATTCATTTTCAACAAAGGATCTGAAGTGATTCAACAGGCAAATGAACATCTTTTCAGCAGATCCCAATGAAATACAGAGATATATCTGTGGTAAAACTGTCATTGACTTCCACCTCATACCCTACATGTATGCATTTATCACGTTATACTTTACTAGAATATGACAAGTGGTATTAGATGATTTGATTAAATTATTAGGTTTGAATAAATAAGTGAATGAATTGTAGTTAATGGCAATCAAGTTGCTCACCGTTAAAGAAAAGCACTGTAAATAAGTAAGAAGGTTAGTAGAATAAGCCCTGTGGTAATGGATTAGTCAGAGATATCTGAACAGGTACTTGGTGTCTGACAGTATTTCCAAACTGTTAGGTAGACTTTTGGACTCGGCTCTAATTATTGGGCTTCCCTGGTGGCTCAGCTGGTAAAGAATCCACCTGCAATGCGGGACACCTGGGTTTGATCCCTGGGTTGAGAAAATCCCCTGGAGAAGGCAATGGCTACCCACTCTGATATTCTGGTCTGGAGAATTCCATGAACTGTATTCCATGGGATCGCAAAGAGTCAGACATGACTGAGGAATTTTCACTTTAATTTCCATCTATCTGGTAATTTTCATTCAAGTCTACTTTGCTTACTGAAATCCAATCAAAAACATGTTGCTTCACCCTGCATGTATATGTTTATCTGTCTATCAAAGTCAGAGCTCTCACATTGCAGGCAAATTCTTTACCAGCTGAGCCACAAGGGAAGCCCATTAAAGATGAGTTTAGGGCAAATACATTCTCAGTGGGACAGTTTCTGTGAAGGGTCAGAACATGGTCTTTAAAAAAGTTTATAAACAAAAAAGTCTCATCATATATATGTCTCATTCACATCATGGAACGTTGTTATTGGTTGGTTTCATTCTCTCAGAACTAATATACTAACATTCTAATCCCCTAGTAACATAGGATACGAACTGATTTGGAAATAGAGCTAGTGCTGATACAGTTAGTCAAGATATTCTGAGGTTTAACTGGAGTAAAGTGAAGTGAAGTCACTCAGTAGTGTCCAACTCTCTGAGACCTCATGGACTGTAGCCTACCAGGCTCCTCTGTCCATAAGATTTCCAATGCAAGAGTACTGGAATGGGTTGCCCTTTCCTTCTGCAGTTCCTGGAGAAAGGAAGGCCCTACTCCAATATTGCCAGTATGCTTATAAAGATAGGACATTTGGACACATGCTTAAGGGGAGATGGGCATGTGAAGATGAAGGAAAAGATCAAGTGATATTTCTGTGAGCCACTGAACAGCAAGAATGGCCAGCAGACCACCAAAGCTAGGGGAGACTTGTAACAAATTTTCTCTCACAGCCTCAGGAGGAACCAACACTGCCACACCTTGATCTTGTATTTCTTAGCCACAGAAATGTGAGACAATAAATTTCTGCTCTTTAAGCCACTCAGTTTCTATTCTAGTACTTTGTTAATGGTCTCTTACATTTATTTAAAATCTATTTACTTAATTTTTTATTGAAGGATAATTGCTTTACAGAATTTTGTTCATTTCTGTCAATCCTCAGCATTAATCAGCCACAGGTATACATATATCTCCCCTGTTTGGAACCTCCCTCCCATGTCCTTCCCTATCCCATCCCTCTAGGTTGATATAGAGCTCCTTTTGAGTTTCCTGAGCCATACAGAAAATTTCCATTGGCTATCTATTTTACATATGGTAATGTAAATTTCCATGTTACTCTTTCCATACATCTCATCCTCTCTTCCCCTCTCCCCATGTCCATAGTCTATTTTCTATCTCTGTCTGTCTGTTTCTCATTTCTGCCCTGCAAATTAATTCTTCAGTACTATTTTTTTCTATATTCTGGATATATGCATTTGAATATGATATTTATGTTTCTCTTTCTGATTTACTTCATTCTGTATAATAGGTTCTAGATTCATTTACCTCATTAGAACTAAGTTCCTTTTTATGGCTGAGTAATATTCCATTTAGTATATGTAACACTACTTCTTAATCCATTCATCCAGGGTGCTTCCATGTTCTAACTATTGTAAATAGTGCTGCAATGAACAATGGGATACATGTTTTTCAACTTTAGTTTCCTCAGGGTATATGGCTAGGAGTGGGATTTCTGGGTCATATGACAGTTTTCTTCCTAGATTTTTAAGGAATCTCCATACCATCTTCCATAGTGGCTGTATCAATTTACATTCCCACCAACAGTTCAGGAGCATTCCCTTTTCTCCACACCTTCTCCAGCATTTGTTGCCTGTAGACTTTTTAATGAGGGCCATTCTGACTGGTATGATGTGATCTCATTGTTATTTTGATTTGCATTTCTCTAATAATGAGTGATGTTGAGCAACTTTGCATGTGTTTGTTAGCCATTTGTATGTATTCTTTGGAGAAATGTCTATTTAGGTATTTTCTTCACTTTTTGACTGGCTTGTATGTTTTCCTGTCATTGAGTTTTATGGGCTGAAAATTAATCCTTTGTCAGTTGTTTCATTTACTATTATTTTCTCCTATTCTGTGGGTTGTCTTTTCACCTTGCTTATAGTTTCCTTTGCTATGCAAAAGCTTTAAATTTTAAACAGGTCTCACTTGTTTACTTTTGATTTTATTTCCATTGCTCTAAGAGGTGGATCACAGAGGATTTGGCTTTGATTTATGTAATCAAGTGTTCAGCCTATATTTCCCTCTAAGAGTTTATAGTTTCTGGTCTTACATTTGGTCTTTGATTTATTTTGAGTTTATTTTTGTGTATAGTGTTAGGAAGTGTTCTAATTTCATTCTTTTACATGTAACTATCAAATTATCGAAAAAACAAGAGAGTTCCACAAAAACATCTATTTCAGCTTTATTGACTATGCCAAAGCCTTTGACTGTGTCAGATCAGATCAGATCAGTCGCTAAGTTGTGTCCGACTCTGCGACCCCATGAACCGCAGCACGCCAGGCCTCCCTGTCCATCATCAGCTCCCAGAGGTCACTCAGACTCACATCCAACGAGGCAGTGATGCCATCCAGCCATCTCATCCTCTGTCGTCCCCTTCTCCTCCTGCCCTCAATCCCTCCCAGCATCAGAGTCTTCTCCAATGAGTCAACTCTTCGCATGAGGTGGCCAAAATACTGGAGTTGCAGCTTTAGCATCATTCCTTCCAAAGTCCAGGATTGATCTCCTTCAGAATGGACTGGTTGGATCTTCTTGCAGTCCAAGGGGCTCTCAAGAGTCTTCTCCAACACCACAGTTCAAAAGCATCAATTCTTCGGTGCTCAGCCTTCTTCACAGTCCAGCTCTCACATCCATACATGACCACAGGAAAGACCATAGCCTTGACTAGGCGAACCTTTGTTGGCAAAGTGATGTCTCTGCTTTTGAATATGCTATCTAGGTTGGTCATAACTTTCCTTCCAAGGAGTAAGCGTCTTTTAATTTCATGGCTGCAGTCACCAACTGCAGTGATTTTGGAGCCCAGAAAAATAAATTCTGACACTGTTTCCACTGTTTCTCCATCTATTTCCCATGTAGTGATGGGACCAGATGCCATAATCTTCGTTTTCTGAATGTTGAGCTTTAAGCCAACCTTTTCACTCTCCACTTTCACTCTCATCAAGAGGCTTTTTAGCCCCTCTTCACTTTCTGCCATAAGAGTGGTGTCATCTGCATATCTGAGGTTATTGATATTTCTCCCAGCAATCTTGATTCCAGCTTGTTTCTTCCAGTCCAGCATTTCTCATGATGTACTCTGCATATAAGTTAAATAAACATGGTGACAATATGCCGCCTTGACGTACTCCTTTTCCTATTTGGAACCAGTCTGTTGTTCCATGACCAGTTCTAACTGTTGCTTCCTGATCTGCATACAGATATCTTAAGAGGCAGATCAGGTGGTCTGGTATTCCCATCTCTTTCAGAATTTTCCATAGTTTATTGTGATCTACACAGTCAAAGGCTTTGGCATAGTCAATAAAGCAGAAATAGATGTTTTTCTGGAATTCTCTTGCTTTTTCCATGATTCAGCGGATGTTGGCAATTTGATCTCTGGTTCCTCTGCCTTTTCTAAAACCAGCTTGAACATCAGGAAGTTCATGGTTCACATATTGCTGAAGCCTGGCTTGGAGAATTTTGAGCATTACTTTACTAGCGTGTGAGATGAGTGCAATTGTGTGGTAGTTTGAGCATTCTTTGGCATTGTCTTTCTTTGGGATTGGTATGAAAACTGACCTTTTCCAATCTTGTGGCCACTGCTGAGTTTTCCAAATTTGCTGGCATACTGAGTGCAGGACTTTCACAGCATCATCTTTCAGGATTTGGAATAGCTCCACTGGAATTCCATCACCTCGGCTAGCTTTGTTCGTAGTGATGCTTTCTAAGGCCTACTTGACTTCACATTCCAGGATGTCTGGCTCTAGGTCAGTGATCACACCATAATGATTATCTGAGTCGTGAAGCTCTTTTTTGTACAGTTCTTCTGTGTATTCTTGCCACCTCTTCTTAATATCTTCTGCTTCTCTTAGGTCCATACCATTTCTGTCCTTTATCGAGCCCATCTTTGCATGAAATGTTCCTTTGACTGTGTAGATCACAATAAACTGTAGAAAATTCTGAGAGAGATGGGAATACCAGATCACCTGATCTGCCTCTTGAGAAATCTGTATGCAGGTCAGGAAGCAACAGTTAGAACTGGTCATGGAACAACAGAATGGTTCCAAATAGGAAAAGGAGTACGTCAAGGCTGTATATTGTCACCCTGTTTATTTAACTTATATGCAGAGTACATCATGAGAAATGCTGGACTGGAAGAAACACAAGCTGGAATCAAGATTGCCAGGAGAAATATCAATAACCTCAGATATGCAGATGATACCACCCTTATGGCAGAAAGTGAAGAGGAACTAAAAAGCCTCTTGATGAAAGTGAAAGTGGAGAGCGAAAAGGTTGGCTTAAAGCTCAACATTCAGAAAATGAAGATCATGGCATCTGGTCCCATCACTACATGGGAAATAGATGGAGAAACAGTGGAAATAGTGTCAGACTTTATTTTTCTGGGCTCCAAAATCACTGCAGATGGTGACTGCAGCCATAAAATTAAAAGACGCTTACTCCTTTGAAGGAAAGTTATGACCAACCTAGATAGCATATTCAAAAGCAGAGACATCACTTTGCCAACAAAGGTTCGCCTAGTCAAGGCTATGGTCTTTCCTGTGGTCATGTATGGATGTGAGAGCTGGACTGTGAAGAAGGCTGAGCACCGAAGAATTGATGCTTTTGAACTGTGGTGTTGGAGAAGACTCTTGAGAGCCCCTTGGACTGCAAGGAGATCCAACCGGTCCATTCTGAAGGAGATCAGCCCTGGGATTTCTTTGGAAGGAATGATGCTAAAGCTGCAACTCCAGTATTTTGGCCACCTCATGCGAAGAGTTGACTCATTGGAGAAGACTCTGATGCTGGGAGGGATTGGGGGCAGGAGGAGAAGGGGACGACAGAGGATGAGATGGCTGGATGGCATCACTGCCTCCATGGATGTGAGTCTGAGTGACCTCCGAGAGCTGGTGATGGATAGGGAGGCCTTGCGTGCTGCAATTCATGGGGTCACAAAGAGTCGGATACGACTGAGCATGTGATCTGATCTGATCTGATCAAATTATCTCATAAACATTTATTGAAGAGGCTGTCTTTGCCCCCATTGCATATTCTTGTCCCCTTTGTTAAAAATAACGTACGCATAGGTTTATTGCATGGATTTATTTCTGTGCTTTCTCTCTTGTTCTATTAGTCTATATTTCTGTTTTTGTGAGAGTCATACTATCTTGATGACTGTAGCTTTGTACTATTACCTGAAGTTAGAAAGCTTGACTCCGCCAGCTCCATTCTTCTTTTTCAAGACTGCTTTGGCTCTTCAGGGTCTTGTTTGTTTCCATATGAATTGTGAAATGTTTTGTTCTAATTCTGTGAAAAATCCCATTTGTAATTTGATAGGTATTGCATTGAATCTGTAGATTGTGTTTGATAGCATATTCATTTTTACAATATTGATTCTTCCTACCCAGGAACATGGAATATCTCTCTATCTGTTTATGCCATCTTTGATTTCTTTCATTAGTGTCTTATAATTTTCTGTGTAGTTATTTTGTCTCCTTAGGTAAGTTTATTCCTAAATATTTAATTCTGTTTTTACAATGATAAATGGGGTTGATTCCTTAATTTCTCTTTCTGATTGTTCATTGTTAGCATATAGAAATGCAAGTGATTTCTGTGTATTGATTTTGTACTCTGCAACTTTGTTAAATTCACTGGTTAGCTCTAGTAATTTTCTGATACTATCTTTAGGATTTTCTATGAACAGCATTATTTCATCTGCAAACAGTGAGAACTTTACTTCTTTTCTGATCTGGATTCCTTTTATTTGTCTTTCTTCTGTGATTGCTGTAGCTAAGACTTCTAGAATTATGTTGAATAATAGTTTAGAAAGTGGACAAGCTTGTCTTGTTTCTGGTTCTTACTTCTACTTTTAAGTAAACTCTTTTATTGAGGCCCTAATAGCCAAGACCATGAGAAACTCAATACTGTATTTTAGCAGAGTTTAGGTTCTTGTCTCCACACAGTAAGGAAACAGAATACCATGGACCATCTGGTGTCATTTTGGTGCAAGGGTTTATTATGGTATTTGAGTTTCTGTTTAGTAAATTTGGAGATGTTTCCAGGAATTTTGGGTTTTAGTCTACAATGAGTGTTGTTACCAAAGGGGAGTATTTTTAAAATACTTAACATGAAACTTGGAAGAACAGATCAAGCTAAAGGTATAATTTCCAAGATGTGGCAAAAAAGGCAGCAGAAGGTGCTCAGTTCAGTTCAGTCCCTCAGTAGTGTCTGATTCTTTGTGACCCCATGGACTGCAGCAGGCAAAGCCTCCCTGTCCATCACCAAATCCCTGAGGTTGCTCAAACTCATGTCTATTGAGTCAGTGATGCCATCCAACCATTTCATCCTCTATCATCCCCTTCTCCTCCTGCCTTCAGTCTTTACCAGCATCAGTTTTGTTTTTTGTGTTTGTTTGGTTTTTTCCAATGAATCAGTTATTCACATCAGTTGGCCAAAGTATTAGATCTTCAGCCTCAGCACCAGTCCTTCTGTGAATATTCAGGGAGTGTTTAGCAATTTTGTACTTGAATAATGTTCTTCTTTTTTGAATGGACAGACATGAGCTTGGAAGGATCTAATTTTTATCTCATAGACATAGAGAAACATTGTCTGATAACAGTGTTTCTGGAACTGTTAAGCTGCTGCTAAGTCGCTTCAGTCATGTCCGACTCTGTGCGACCCCACAGACAGAAGCCCACCAGGCTCCCCCGTCCCTGGGATTCTCCAGGCAAGAACACTGGAGTGGGTTGCCATTTCCTTCTCCACCGTATGAAAGCGGAAAGCGAAAGTGAAGTCGCTCAGTCGTGTCCGACTCTTAGCAACCCCATGGACGGGAGCCTATCAGGCTCCTCCGTCCATGGGGTTTTCCAGGCAAAAGTACTGGGGTGGGGTGCCATTGCCTTCCCCGAAATGGAAACCAGTTACTTAAGCAGGAGAATAGCACAGCAAGAATGTAGAGTCATTTCATTCAGTCAGCCCCAGGCAAGGACAGTTTTGTTCTCTCTCACTTTTATAACTCACAAAATTTTTTATTAGTACCTATAGATGATAAAATAATTTTGTTACATATATAATATAAAATTGAAAGACTTTATCTAAACACGGATTTTAATACTTCATTCATCCCTAGTTGAAGATATATATAAGGTGTGTTTCATTGTTTTAAAGAATAATGAAAACTCTGAAGAGTCAATTAAAAAATTAAGCTGAAAATAATTGAATTGATATGCTTGAATTCAGGCTGAAGCAGCAACCTGTTTTCTTAAGTAAAAAATAAAATTAAAAACCTCAGGCAACAAAAGAAAAAATAAATAAATAAAGTGGACTAACTCAAACTAAATGGTTTTTATACAACCAAGAAAACATACACATACAATAAAATGAAAAGGCAAGATATAGATTAGGAGAAAATATTTTGTTAGCCATGTATCAGAAAGGCTTAGCATACACGATTTATAAGGAATACATGTATTCATTACCAAAAAGAAAACAAACAATCCAATTAAAAATGGAAAATGGGATGGACATCTTGCAAAGAAGACAGTTGTTTTTCAGTTGCTAGGTTGTGTCTGACTGTAATCCCAAGGAGTGAAGCACACCAGGCTCTTCTGTGCTCCACTGTCTCCCTTTGAGTGACAAGTCAAAGTCCTTTGAGTCAGTGATGCTAACTATCTCATCATCTGATGCTCCTTCTTTTGCCTTCTTGCCTCAGTCTTGCAAACATCAGGCCCTTTTCCAATGAATCAACACTTTGTATCAGATGACCAAAATATTGGAGCTTCAGCTTCAGCATCAGTCCTTCTAATGATCATCCAGGGTTGATTTCCCTTACTATTGACTGGTTTGATCTCCTCGCAGTCCAAGGAACTCTCAAAAATCTTCTCTAACACCACTGTTGAAAAGCATTTATTCTTTGATTCTAAGCCTTCTTTATGGTCCAACTCTCATATCCATCCCAGAGGTTTCCTGTGGCTCAGATGGTAAAGAATCTCCTACAATGCAGTAGGCCTGGGTTCCATACCTGGATTTGGAAGATGCCTTGGAGAGGGAAACAACTATCTATTCCAGTATTCTTGCCTGGAAAATCCCATGGATAGAGGAGCCTGGCAGGTTACAGACTATGGTGTTGCAGGGAGTCAAACAAGACTGAGCAACTAACACACTCATATCCATACATGACTACTGGAAAAACCATAGCTTTGACTTTAGGAACCTTTGTCCATAAGATGATATCTTTGTTTTGTTTTTTACTTTTTTTTTTAAGTAAATTTATTTATTTTAATTAGAGGCTAATTAGTTTACAATATTGTATTGGTTTTGTCATACATCAACATGAATCCGCCGTGGGTGTCTAGGTTTCTTATTGCTTTCCTTCCAAGGAGTAGGCATCTTTTAATTTCATGGCTGCAGTCACCGATCACAGTGATTTTGGAGCCCCAGAAAATAAAATCTGTTACTGCTTCCACTTTTTTTTTTTTTTTTTCACTTTTTCTCCTACTTGTCACGAAGTGATGATTGGAGCCAGATACCATGACCTTCATCCTTTTGCATATCAAGTTTTAAACTAACTTTTTCACTCTTCTGTTTGACCCTCATCAAGAGGCTCTTCAGTTCCTCTTCACTTTATTCACTTAGAGTGGTATCATCTGCATATCTTAGGTTGTTAATATTTCTCTTCCAGTTTGTAATTCATCCAGCCTGGCACTTTGTGTTATGTACTCTGCATATAAGTTTTCCAAGTGGAAAGCAGAAAAAAAGACGTACAAATGGTCAATAGGAACACATAAAAATATGTTCAACATTACACATCATCAGAAAAATGTAAATTGAGACCATGAGATAGCACCTCACACCTGTTAAGGTAGAAATTATCAAAAATAAAAAAAGATAAGAAGCATTGGCAAAAATATGGAGAAAATGAAATGTATCCTTATGCATTGGTGGAGGGAATGTAAATTGGCATATTTCCGTTATGAAAAACAGAATAGTGGTTCTTAAAAAATGAAAAATAGAGCTATCATATGATTCAAGAATTCTTTACTGGGTAGATGATGGAAGTTAATCAGTACTTCTGAAAGATATGTGTACTCCCATGTTCACTGCAGAATTATTTACAATAGTCAAATTATGGAAATAATTTAAGTGTCTGTGGAACGATGAATAGATAAAGAAATTATGCCTTATATGTGAAAAATATTTAACCTTAAGAGGAGGAAATTCTACTTTTGCAGATTTCAAAATTGGGATGAGTTGATTTACATATCATTTATCTTTATAATGAATGACACTGTGCCTTCATTACTGTCACTTATACTTCCTATATGACTTCTGTATGACTATTAGTATTAGTAGATGTTTATAAAAATGTGAAGAAGCTGAAGATGAGTCTTATGAGTCTAGTGGGTTAGCCCACTAGAAAGATAGCCCTTAACCTATTATTTAATAACTTATACCACTGACATATTTCTATAAATATCTGAATTCTGCTATCACTTTAAAACTTTAAACATCAGTTTCCTTTGAGTTTACCTAAATCACCATCAATTAAAATGCAATCCACTAAACTCATAAGACTCATCTTTAGCTTCTTCACATTTTTATAAACATCTACTAATACATCCACTTAGACGTTTTAAAAGCAGTATTTCCCTTTAAGAAGTTTAACAGTGTCATAAAGAACTTGATTTTGAAAGTGATGCATAAACTCGAAAGTAACAGACTTATTTGATTGCTGCAAATTTCAGCCAAAGGAAAAACAGTCAGCAGCATACACATTTCTACTAACATTACAATTTCAGTGGAAAGTTCATAATTTGCAATTTTTCAAATTAAATGCAGAGTTATAAAAAGAAAACTCATGGAAATAGATTCTTATTTTTTCATACCAATGATGTATGCAAATAAAATATATACTATCTTGGTTCCTCAATTTTAAATAATATCAAAACGAGTTTTCAGAAAATAAAACATTAGGGAAAAATAAATATATATGTTAAAAATGTAACATAAATAAAATGTGATGCTCAGTACGAAAAAGCCAAGTATACTGCATTACCACTTTTTAAGGTGTATTTTAAGGTTTTAACAGTTTTTTCAATGTGTACAGATTCAAGTCCTGTGCATTATAAAACATTTATTGATCCCTCAAATAAAAAAAGTTTGTTTCAAATTAGTGAAGTATATTTAAAACATTATCACTTTTATCACATTATCAAATATTATCAATATTATCAAATAATATTATCAAATAATAACAATAACACTTCAGTATACTTGCCTTGAGAACCCATAAAGAGTATGAGAAGGCAAAAAGATAGGACACTGAAAGATGAACTCCCCAGGTTGGTAGGTGCCCAATACGCTACTGGAGATCAGTGGAGAAATAAATCCAGAAGGAATGAAGGGATGGAGCCAAAGCAAAAACAATACCGAGTTATGGATGGGATTGGTGATAGAGGAAAGGTTCAATGCTGTAAAGAGCAATATTGCATAGGAACCTGGAATGTTATGTCCATGAATCAACACAAATTGGAAGTGATCAAACAGCAGATGATAAGAGTGAACATCAACATTATAGGAATCAGCAAACAAAGATGGACTGGAAGGGGTGAATTTAACTCAGATGACCTGTGAGCATCTATACTACTGTGGGCAGGAAAAAGCTTAGAATAAATGGAGTAGCCATCATGGTCAACAAAAGAGTCCGAAATGCAGTACTTGGATGCAATCTCAAAAACAACAGAATGATCTCTGTTCATTTCCAAGGCAAACCATTCAATATCACAGTAATCCAAGTCTATGCCCCAAGCAGTAATGCTGAAGAAGCTGAAGTTGAACCGTTCTATGAAGACCTACAAGACCTTCTAGAACTAACACCCCAAAAATATCTCCTTTTCATTATAGGGGACTGGATTGCAAAAGTAGGAAGTCAAGAAACACCTGGAGTAACAGGCAAATTTGGCCTTGGAGTACAGAATGAAGCAGGGCAAAGGCTAATAGAGTTTTGTCAAGAGAATGCACTGGTCATAGCAAACACCCACTTCCAACAACACAAGAGAAAACTATACACATGGACATCATCAGATGGTCAACACCAAAATCAGATTGATTATATTATTTGCAGCCAAAGATGGAGAAGCTCTATAGAGTTAGCAAAAACAAAACTGGGAGCTGACTGTGGCTCAGATCATGAGCTCCTTATTGCCAAATTCAGACTTAAATTGAAGAAAGTAGGGAAAACCACTAGACCATTCAGGTATGACCTAAATCAAATCCCTTATGATTATACAGTGGAAGTGAGAAATAGATTTAAGGGCCTAGATCTGATAGGCAGAGTGCCTGATGAATTATGAAGGGAGGTTCATGACATTGTACAGGAGACAGAGATCAAGACTATCCTCATGGAAAAGAAATGCAAAAAAGAAAATGGTTGTCTGGGGAGGCCTTTCAAATAGCTGTGAAAAAAATGGAAGTGAAAAGCAAAGAAATAAAGGAAAGATATACCCATTTGAATGCAGAGTTCCAAAGAATAGCAAAGAGAGATAAGAAAGCCTTCCTCAGGGATTGATGCAAAGAAATAGAGGAAAACAATAGAATGGGGAAGACTAGAGATTTCTTCTAGAAAATTAGAGATACCAAGGGAACATTTCATGCAAAGATGGGCTCAGTAAAGGACACAAATGGTAGGGGCCTAAAAGAAGCAGAAGATATTAAGAAGAGGTGGCAAGAATACACAGAAGAACTGTACAAAAAAGATCTTTATGACCCAGATAATCACGAGGGTGTGATCAATAACCTAGAGCCAGACAGCCTGGAATGTGAAGTCAAGTGGGCCTTAGAAGCATCACTATGAACAAAGCTAGTGGAGGTGATGGAATTACAGTTGAGCTCTTTCAAATCTTGAAAGATCATGCTGTGAAAGTCTTCCACTCAATATGCCAGTAAATTTTGAAAACTCAGCAGGGGCCACAGGACTGGAAAAATTCCATTTTCGTTCCAATCCCAAAGAAAGGCAATGCCAAAGAATGCTCAAACTACCACACAGTTGCACTTATCTCACAAGCTAGAAAAGTAATGCTTAATATTCTCCAAACCAGTCTTCAGCAATACATGAATCATGAACTTTGAGATATTCAAGCTGGTTTTAGAAAAGGCAGAGGAACCAGAGATCAAATTGCCAACATCCACTGGATCATGGAAAAAGCAAGAGAGTTCAAGAAAAACATCTATTTCTGCTTTATTGACTATGCCAAAGCCTTTGACGGTGTGGATCACAATAAACTGTGGAAAATTCTGAAAGAGATGGGAATACCAAAACACCTGGCCTGCCTCTTGAGAAACGTATATTCAGGTCAGGAAGCAACTGGACATGGAACAACAGACTGGTTCCAAATAGGAATAGGAGTATGCAAATGCTGTATATTGTCACCCTCTTATATGCAGAGTGCATCATGAGAAACGCTGGGCTGCAGGAAGCAGAAGTTGGAATCAAGATTGCTGGGAAAAATATTAATAACTTCAGATAAGCAGATGACATCACCCTTATGGCAGATAGCTGAAGAAAAACTAAACAGCCTCTTGATGAAAGTGAAAGAGGAAAGTGAAAAAGTTGGGTTAAAGCTTAACAGTCAGCAAACTAAGATCATGGCATCTCATCCCATCACTTCATGGCATATAGATGGGGAAACAGTGGAAACAGTGTCAGACTTTATTTTTTGTGGCTCCAAAATCACTGCAGATGGTGATTGCAGCCATGAAATTAAAAGACGCTTACTCCTTGAAAGGAAAGTTATGACCAAACTAGACAGCATATTAAAAAGCAGAGATGTTACTTTGCCAATAAAGATCCATCTAGTCAAGGCTATCGTTTTTCCAGTAGTCATGTATGGATGTGAGAGTTGGACTATATAAAAAGCTGAGTGCCAAAGAATTGATGATTTTGAACTGCAGTGTTGGAGATGACTCTTGAGAGTCCCTTTGACTGCAAGGAGATCCAACCAGTCCATCTTAAAGAGATCCGTTCTGGGTGTTCATTGGAAAGACTGATGCTGAAGATGAAACTTTGGCCACCTAGTTCAAAAAACTGACTCATTTGAAAACATCCTGATGCTGGGCATGATTGAAGGAAGGAGAAGGAGACGACAGTGAATGAGATGTTTAGATGACATTACCAACTCAATGGACATGCTGCTGCTGCTAAGTCACTTCAGTCATGTCCATCTCTGCAACCCCTTAGATGGCACTCCACCAGGCTCCCCCATCCATGGGATTCACCAGGCAAGAACACTGGAGTGGCTTGCCATTTCCTTCTCCAATGCATAAAAGTGAAAAGTGAAAATGAAGTCTCTCAGTCGTGTCTGACTCTTTGCAACCACATGGATTCGAGCCCATCAGGCTCCTCTGCCCATGGGATTTTCCAGGCAAGAGTACTGGAGTGGGGTGCTATTGCCTTCTCCAAGTGGACATGAGTTTATGTAAACTCCGGGAGTTGATGATGGACAGGGAGGCCTGGTATGCTGTAGTCCATGGGGTCACAAAGAGTCAAAGATGACTGAGAAATTCTACTGAACTGAACTGAATATCTTGCCCCTCTTTTGGAGAACTCTTGTGATTTTCTCTTTCAGGTCTCTCTCAGGACCTACCTGGTAAACCAGTATAATCTCAACATATCAAGATCTAATTTTAACCACATCTGCATATCAATGTTTATTAGTTAAGGTAATATTCACAGACTCCAGGAATTAAGGTCTGGATACCTCTGTGAGAAGGCATTATTCAAATTACTACACTACACTTAGGAGAAGGTAATGGCACCCCACTCTAGTACTCTTGCCTGGAAAATCCCGTGGGCAGAAGAGCCTGGTAGGCTGCAGTCCATGGGGTTGTTAAGAGTCACACATGACTGAGACACTTCACTTTCACCTTTCACTTTCATGCATTGAAGAAGGAAATGGCAACCCACTCCAGTGTTCTTACTTGGAGAATTCCAGGGACAGGAGAGCCTTGTGGGCTGCCGTCTATGAGGTAGGACAGAGTCGGACATGACTGAAGTGACTTAACAGCAGCAGCAGCACACTACACTTAAATTTTCTTAAATTAAATGGCCTCTCATAATTAATGAAATATGATGAAGTATTTATTTCTTGATTTTTTTTTTTGCCTTGGGACCTATTGGATTTAAATTTCCTGGACTTCTCTTATTCTAATCTTCATCTTCTCTAGAATTCCCTTTCCATTCCTCTATTCGACATGCCTTGTCTTGATAATGTATGTCAATTTTTTAAGACTCTTTAAAAAAATATTAGAATATATCTGATTTAGAATATTGTGTTAATTTCAGGTGTACAGCAAAATAAATCAGTTATTTACAAACATATATCCATTCTTTAGTTTCCTTTCTCATATAGGTCATTACAGAGTGTTGAATAGAGTTCCCTGTGCTATGCAATAGATCCTTGTTACCTTATTAGTTATTTATTTTATACATAGTCATGTTTTATAGATAAGTTCATCTTTATTTATTTTTAGATTTCACATATAAAAAATATATGATATTTTCTTTCTTTGTCTGATTTACTTCATTCAGTATGACAATCTCTAGGTCCATCCAATATTTCTCTTCATGAAGCTTTCTATCACCAGTTATGATGCCTTAGTCACCGTTATACTTGATTGCATTTGTTTTCTATGTGCATAACAAGTTTTCACAAATTTAGCAGTTAGAACTCACATTTGTCATATGATGTCTGCAGGTCAGAAATCTTGTTGTGACTTCAGTTTTCTGCCCCTGGTCCCACAGGGCTGGAGTCAAATATCTGTTAGGCCTGTCAACTGACCAGAGGCACAGGTTCCTCCCCCAAACTCACTGGTTGTTGGTAAAAATTAGGTTCTTGTGGATTTAGTGCTCTGGTCTCACTTTCTGACTGGATGTCTACCTGGGGGCTCTCAGGTCCTAAGAGCCACTACCCTTCCTGCCACATGGTGCTCTCTAACATACAGTCTTCATTTTGCTCCTTCCAGCAACTTCTTTTAAAGTCTTACCTGATTTGCTCACATTCACCCAAGGTAATCTCTCTTAATTAACTCCAAGTCATCTGATTAGGTGACTGTGGTTATATCCACAAATCCCTTCCCCAATGTAATGCAATATAATCGTGGGAGTGATGCTCCATCACACTGGCAATGGAAGAGGATTCAGCAAACAAGACTAGTAAGCTAAGGGTGGAGATCTCAGGGTACTTATTTATATTCTGCCACCACAGAATGGAAGTCACCTTGTAACTCTTCAGCATGAGAAACTGACCATGGGTTCTGTTATGACACTGCTCTGATTTACTCCCTATTTAAACCACTTACTGTTTATAACTTCAATACTTACCATACTTTTGGTCACATTGAACGTCCCATAGGCAGGTACTCATTTAGTATCTGTATAAGTAATATACAAGTCAGTATGGCATCAAGGGTGCATTGAACTCATGCATATTCTGTAAAAGATATTCTTGTAGGAGTCTTTTTCTCAAATATTAATAAGAATTATTGTTCAGGAATATAATGGACTATATGAATGAAATTATTTATGGACTAGACAAGCTAAGTTAACTTCCTACTAGCAAAGCAAAACACCTTTCCTTACAATTAAATATTTAGAAGTAGTAATTATAAAAAATTATTTACCACTGAAAAGGACTTTACAGGTGGCAGAGTAATAATGAATCGACCTGCCAATACAGGAGATGCAGGAGACATGGGTTTTATCCCTGGGTTGGGAAGATCCCTTGGATTAGGAAATGGCAACCTGCTCCAGTATTCTGGCCTGGAAAATTCCATGGACACGGGAATCTTGAAGGTTACAACCCACGGGGATGCAAACTATATAATTAGAAAGAAAAAAAAAAAAAAAAGGTGTGCATGAAAACTTGTTAAGGATAATTCATTTTTTCATATGTTTCTGGCAGATATTCATTCAAACCATTTCACCTATTTAATAAGGAAAAATACTTTCATAAAAATAGTGTCCAGAAATGTATAATTGATAAGACACTTGAATTTCATAATGACTTAAAGACAAAGCAAAGACCTTGTTTGTAATTGAATTAAACATATTATTTACTATAAATTTTGCAAAAAATATACACTTAACATTATTTTTGAAGGAAATCTTTATATGGTATGTGGAAGTAGTATTGTATTTTTACCTTTTTTTTTTTTTTTTTAATGTCCCTGGAAACTTGAAATACTTCTATTCAACTTGACACAGTTTCTATTTCTCTTGTTTTATGGACATTGCCTATCACTTGGGGTCTTTCACTGTATGTAGATCATTGTCCTCAGTAATTTCTAGGGCCCTTTGGGACTATCATAGGGATTCTGAAGTTTTAAAGTTTTTCTAAGTGCCACTGTATTTTCAAATTTTGGAAACATTAGCCCATATTCTAATTCTTTGTTATGCCTGATCCTACAATTGTGAAATTACTGATAAAACCTGAGAAGTTAAAGGACATAATGATTATTGAACATTCTCTTCTCTAAGGTATTCAGCAAGATATCGTTAGAACATATGTAAATGCATGGCATCTGGTCCCATCACTTCATGGCAAATGGATGGGGAAACAATGGAAACAGTGTCAGACTTTATTTTGGGGGCTCCAAAATCACTGCAGATGGTGACTGCAGCCATGAAATTAAAAGACGCTTGCTCCTTGGAAGGAAAGTTATGACCAACCTAGATAGCATATTCAAAAGCAGATCCATTAGTTTGCCAACAAAGGTCCATCTAGTCAAGGCTATGGATTTTCCAGTGGTCATGCATGGATGTGAAAGTTGGACTGTGAAGAAGGCTGAGCACCGAAGAATTGATGCCTTTGAACTGTGGTGTTGGAGAAGACTCTTGAGAATCCCTTGGACTGCAAGGATATCCAACCAGTCCATTCTGAAGGAGGTCAGTCCTGGGTGTTCTTTGGAAGGGATGATGCGAAAGCTGAAACTCCAGTACTTTGGCCACCTCATGCGAAGAGTTGACTCATTGGAAAAGACTCTGATGTGGGGAGGGATTGGGGGCAGGAGGAGAAGGGGACGACAGAAGATGAGATGGCTGGATGGCATCACTGACTCAATGGACGTGAGTTTGAGTGAACTCCGGGAGTTGGTGATGGACAGGGAGGCCAGGCGTGCCGCAATTCATGGGGTCGCAAAGAGTCAGACATGACGGAGTGACTGAACTGAAATGCATGAAAATGGAAATGCATTATTTAAATATGTGTTATTACTTAAATACTTTCCAAATAGCTATATCCACATATTTCAACTATGATTGGAAAACTGACACTTGGAAATAATTTAGTTTTGATTCTGATTTGTTTCATTTTTGTTTCTTATGAATTCCCCTGTTTTAAGTCAGCTTATTTCTTATCTCCAAATACTTGTGTACACTTCAACCAATCACAGCCATTTATTTAGTGTATTTTCTGAATAAAACGTAAAATTTAGTTTCAGGACTGAGGTGTTACTCTTAAAACTGAAGGCCTATTTCAGTAATATTTTTCATCATTTATTTGTTTTGGTAATTGCAAGAAATATATCAAAGGAAGCTTATCACTATTGCAACCTCTAGGGTACCAGAAATAAAACATAATGAAGCATCAGAGCATTGATAATATACTTTCTTAATTGCAATGTCTTCAGAGAACATTATTGAACAAGAGGTGAGAAGTATGGAAAAAAAAAAAGTATTTTTAAAAATACTGTCATTTAAGATTTTTGCCTGTTAGTACTTTGTTAGATGAAGCATAGAAGTCATAAATAGCATTTCTTTCTTAAATTGCAATGAAGAGGAGAGAGAATCACAGTCATAATGTGGAAGAGAGTTATAAGTCATTGCCTAGAGACTAAATTGAATGTGTTTTTGCACAAATATGCCAGTAAATGACAGCCGTGTTGGGGAGACTTGTTCACTGGATAAACACTGACACTCTGATTCTTTCCTTTGAAGTTCAGTTCACACTGTAAATTTGGACCTTGTGAAGCTAATAATCTTTGTGAGAATGGAGCTGTTTGTAGAGATAAAGTGGATATGGGATCACTTCCCCTTGCCTGCCAGTGCCAGTGTGGCAGGGCTTCTCAGGTTCTGCTGTGAGATAGTCATCAGTCTCGCCTACATGGACCTGGATGTCACCTTGCTCATTCAGCCACAGGGATTCTTGTAATACAGTCAGCTTAAGGTCTAATAAAGGAATGGAATAGATCAGGATGCAACCCCGGTTATGTAGTGACTAATTCTGCCTTCAATATCAAAAGCAGAGGCAACTATTTTCACAAAACACACTGATGCTGGTAAATGAATTTATATTTTTGTGATGCATAATAGTAGCAAATGATCAAATTTAACAAAACATGATTTCTATGTTCTGGTGTCAGAATTAATCTTTTTTATTAAAAAAAATAATTAGAGGATAATTACTTTACAATAATGGATGGTTTTTGCCATACATCAACATGAATTAGCCATCAGATTAGATCAGATCAGATCAGTCGCTCAGTCGTGTCCGACTCTTTGCGACCCCATGAACCGCAGCACGCCAGAAGTATACATATGTCCCTAAATTCTTGAACCCCCACCCCCAACCTGCCTCCCCATCCCACCCCTCTAGGTTGTCCCAGGTGCTCTGAGGCATTCATCAAACTCCCATTGGTTATCTGTTTTACATATGACAATGTATATGTTTCAATGCTATTCTCTCAAATCATCGTACCGTCTACTTACTCTACTGTGTTCAATAGTCTATTCTTTCTGTCTATGTTTCCTTTGCTGCCCTGCAAGTAGGATCATCGGTACTATCTTTCTAGATTCCATATATATATGCTAATATACAATATTTGTCTTTCACTTTCTGACATTTCATTCTGTATAATAAGCTCTAAGTTCATCCACCTCATTAGAACTCACTCAGAAGTATTCATTTTTATAGCTGAGTAGACTGAAGCCATTTAGCAGCAGCGGTAGCAGCAATATTACATTGTGTATATGTACCACAACTTCCTTATCTACTTATCTGCCAATGGACATCTAGGTTGCTTCTGTGTCCTAGGTATTGTAAATAGTATTGCAACGAACATTGGGGTACATGTGTCTTTTTCAAATATAGCATCCTTAGAGTATATTCCTAGAAGTGGGATTTCTGGGTCTTATATTTTTATTCCTGATTTTTTAAGGAACCTATACACTGTTCTCCATAGTGGCTATATCAATTTGTATTCCTAACAACAGTGTAAGAGGGTTTCCTTTCTCCACACCTTCTCTAGCACTTATTGTTTGTAAACGTTTTGATGATGGCCATTCTAACTAGTCTGAGTAGTTAGAATTGTAGTTTTGATTTACATTTCTTTAATAATAAGTGATGTTGAGCATCTTTTTCTGTATTTTTTAGTCATCTGAATGTCTTTTTTGGAGAAAAGTATTTATAGATATGGGGAAGTACTCTGTTTACAATGACTTTAAAAATTATTTTAGCTAATTTATTAACTACACACACAGATACTTCTTACTACTGAAATATGTATTCCTGAAAGAATGTAAATTTACAGAGCAAAAAGAAGGAGTCAGGAAGAAAAGAAACAAAAGTGGATGGAAAGAAAGGGGGAAAAGAAAAAAAAGAAGAGATAAATATTAGCTTTCAGATTGTGAATTTTTCTGTGGAAGAGCATGCCTAAAATGGATAATGTTTCTTAAGACAGAAAAATTAGGGCATGAAATAAGCCTGTAACCAGGGATATGGCTAAAAGCCATGGAAAGAGGAAAATAAGAAGAGAGAGTGATTTAGAATGAGTGGGGTAAAAAGAAAAATGTCTATCTTATTTTGCCTTATTTTACCTCCTTTAAAATATTATTTTACAATTTTTACATGATCCCTTAGTAAATGAATAAATGGTTAAAATATTGTAATATGTGAAAAACACATTTTTAATAGAAATTTATTTTGTTTTGGAATGGTATTACTTAACTGAAGTTATAATTTTTAAGCAAATTATTTACAAATGCATGTCCATAAGAAGTGTATTTTTTTTAAAGTGGGTATAGAAGCCCAGAGTTAAAATAATAGCTAGTCATGGGACCCTAGAAAACTGGAGTATCTACATAGATATTAACATGGAATTAGTTGTTCTAATGTTTTGTCGTCTATACAAGTATATTTGGGGCTATGGGCCACCTCTTTACTGCTTCTGATTTAAACTGACATTATTATGTCTTTTTTTTTTCTTTCAGATTTTGGTACTTAAAAGATTGTGTTTTAAAATATGTGAAATTCTCAAATTACCTTGAATAAGTCACAGTTATCTTATTTCTGAGTTCAAACCCAAAGGGATTTAGAGATACTAGGAGTGGTTTTCAAATTTGTTGGATTCACTAGAAACAAGGAAGGTATGGATTGTATGCCTCAAAGGGAGGCCAGCAGATTTTTGTAGATCTAGGTTGCCCTAGTATCAGAGTAATATATGTTTACATCTGACCACTTATTTGTTCTGATGGCATAAATATATATATAAAGTTTATATGGTCTCTGTAAATATTTTAATTTTTTTAACTTTTATACTATAATAAAATACAATGTCAGAATATGCTACTTACAATGTAATGCTAGCTATTAAATGTTTGGAGAAATGTAAATGTATGAAATGTAAATTTTGGATACCTGATATATTGATATGTTTTGAAACAAAATTATCCATAATATATTTTGGACTCTAGACAGAAATACTTAACTACTAGAGGACTAAAACATTTATTAAAATTAAATTATATGTGTAAATTGATAGCATCATAACAATAACACTGTATTCTTAGTATTTTCTCAAAAATAAAATAATTTGTGAAGCCAATTTTTTTAATTCACTTTAGTAGTATTTATTATGAGTATACGTACAAAACTATTATTAACATGTGTAATGTGACATGTATATGTGAATTTGTAAATTTCAAACATTATGTTGTTATTCACCACATTTGCAATATGTTACTAAAATAGTCAACTCTGGCTTTTAATCACAAAATTTTATATAATAGGAAACTTTGATGCAGCACAACTAAAGTATAATATTTCATGTTTATTTAAGTATAATATGAATAATACATACAAATTAATAGAAAGCTCATCTGACAGCATTTTCAATTCAAAATAGTAATACAGATATTTATAAACAAAGATTTATACAAATAAAATGACTGTATTTTCTGGTAAAATTAGTGCCAACAAAATAAGATAATATGTTTAAAAAGTATTTTCTGATAAAATACTGGTTAATTATCACATATGCCATAGGTAACAAATTAGATGTGATAAAAATAATTGCTTCTTTATTTTAAATTTTAAACAAATTATGTCTGTTTATTTTCCCCATGGTATTCAATTTAATTATCCAGGTTCTCACTGGACTTGTCGTTCATTTCTAGTCAACATTCAGAAAGCAAACTGTTTTTCAGAACTTCTGTTAATTCCAATTTATCATTTGCTATAATTTTTCCTTAAAATAACTTATCATTTATCTACTCAGTGAACGTCTTCAGCTATACTGACATTAGTTTGACTCTAGCTGTTTATTACTTGCCAATTTGAATCAGTATTCAACATGACTTGTAATCATGAGCATTTTTAAAAATATCAGTATGATTAATGATACCCCAGTGTTTTAATTACACATTGTATTGCATTTGGTTTTAATTTGTTAATATATCTAATTCTATATATATGATATATAGGCTTCCCTGGTGGCTCAAAGGGTAAATAATCTGCCTGCAATCAGGAGACCTGGGTTCATTACATAGGTCAGGAAGGTACCCTGGAGTAGGAAATGACAAGCCACTCCAGTATTCTTGCCTGGAGAATTCCATGGACAGAGGAGCCTTGTGGCTTTATACATGATGTCCCAAAGAATCAGACACAACTGAGCAACTGCCACACACACTTGTCCCTAAACTTCTCTAGATATTTGTTTCAAGGGAAAAATAAATAAATAAATAAATAAACGAGAACATATATACTAGGCACTACCTTAAATACATTACAGATATTAAATATATTATACACATGATGTAAAGATCCACAATGCATTGCCAAAGATGCTTCCACTAGGACCTACAAGGTTAGTGAATGTTGGATCAGGTGCAGGCACAGAGGCAGTGTGGCCACGTGGTGGGTCTCAATGATAGAGATGAGTTTCAATTCAGCCTTCTCCAACCTCGACCAAGCTGTCAGCATGTCCTTGAGATACTTCAGAACCTATTTTTTCCATCATTAATGGTAAAATAGAGGATGTATTTAGATCATTACTTTTAAAAAATTATGGTGAAATGTAAAAACTCCTTTAACTAAGACAGTAGTTCTGTCAACTTTCAGATCACCATGCACTTTAATGTATCCTGTCACACAAAGAACTTTGTAAACCAGTTAACTTCGTGTTTGTTAAAGCAATCTGGAAAAATGTAGTTGATACAAAAATGACCTATTTATCATAGATACTCTTTACTCACAATGCAAAAGAAATGGAGAGAAAGAAAACTGGATATTTCTTATTGTTGCTTTGCAAATTGTTACCACATGTTCATTGTGATTGTTCTTATTTCAAATAATTCAAGTTTTTAAGGTAATAAAACTGAACAACATAGTTACTTAGAAAATGTTGCAAACGGTTGTGTAACTGAATACAAAATATAAGAACTCACTGCTCTTTTTGGTTAAAAGTGAAATGGATTTAGAGGAATACACCATTCTTTAGAGTAATTTAAATTACCTACACCATGATTAAAAGAATGTTTAGAGTTCCTCTTTCTGTTGCTTAGAGTCATTGATGGCTTCTCCTGTTTGTGTAGTCTGGGCTCTGCTGATCTGAAATGTAAAGAGGACTTAAGGACTGCATCCTGAATATTCATGAGAAAAATTCTACCTTTGAAGATCTGCATCCTGTTAGTATTCATAAATATTATTAATATATCTGAGTGTGGGCTAGCAGAAATTAACCTTATATGGTTAATATTTGGCTTTGCAGCATGTTGCTATGTGTATAGATACATATGCATTCTTACTTAGATTGGAAAACAGAAACTTAAGTAATATTTTCTCAACCTAGTCATAAAAAATGTTCTCTCCACCTCTATATATGCTATGCTATGCTATGCTAAGTCACTTCAGTCGTGTCCAACTCTGTGTGACCCCATAGACGGCAGCCCACCAGGCTTCCCTGTCCCTGGGATTCTCCAGGCAAGAACACTGGAGTAGGTTGCCATTTCCTTTTCCAATGCATGAAAGTGAAAGTGAAGTCGCTCAGTCGTGTCAGACTCTTAGTGACCCCATGGACTGCAGCCTACCAGGCTCCTCCGTCCGTGGGATTTTCCAGGCAAGAGTACTGGAGTGGGGTGCCATTGCCTTCTCCGACCTCTATATATAGGTTGATATAAATATTATAAAATGAGTGATTTACTCTTTGGTTTCAAAACACTTGATGATATTGAATTTCTGTAAAATTTCAGAAATTATTCCAAAAAGCTATTAGTCTTATAGGCATCACTTTCACCTAACTCAAGGTATTATACAAAAACATACTATATATCTCATTGTCATTTGTAATCTTGCTTTTACTTTGATTTCTGTCAGTTGCTGTACCTCCGTCACTTCCTTCATGCATCTACACTGGTGCTGTTCCTTCAGTACATATCCATTTGTCATTTCCTCTGTCACAGCATGTGCCATTCTGCCTTTAACGGACTGTGGCACAGTTGGCAAATCAATGGGATCCCTTCTGGCTCCTCATTTATTAGGAAGCCTGACATTAAAAAAAAAAAAAAAAAAAAGTCTACTCAAGGTGGATTCAGTGACTGGCTTCAGAAAATATATAACACACAACACAAGTTAGTGCTGTGACACTGGTATAGGCTCAGAAGTGGTCATAGCAGCAGTGCTAACTTTCAAGAAAGGACTACACTAGATGAAGATAGGGAAAAAATGCTTTGAAAAACAGACCTATTCTCATCAACACATTTTGACTACAGTGTTCTAACACTACTTCACAATAAAATGATAATTTGTGTATTTCCCTGGTAGTCCAGTGGTAAAGACTCTGCCTGTTAATGCAAGAGATACGGGTTCAATCTCTGGCCAGGGAAGATCCCTCAAGCTGTGGAGCAACTATGCTTGTGAGTCATAATTACTGAAGCCTGTGTAGCCTGGAGCCTGTGTTCTGCAACAACAAAAAAAAAAAGCCCGAGTAATGCAATTGAAAGGTTGTTGTTGAATTACACGAAGACACTGGGATTCTTGGCCCCTGGAGGAGAAGAATTCAATCCAGAGCCAGAGACGAGGTTTGATCGCTCAGAGCTTTTGTATAATAAAGTTTTATTAAAGTATAAAGGAGATAGAAAAAGCTTCTGACATAGGCATCAGAAAGGGGCAGAAATAGTACCCCCTTGCTAGTGTTAGCAATGAAGTTATATACTCTCCAATGAATCCAAAGAATGTCTGGAGGTTATAAAGACCTTCATCTCACACGCTAGTAAAGTAATGCTCAAAATTCTCCAAGCCAGGCTTCAGCAATATGTGAACCGTGAACTTCCTGATGTTCAAGCTGGTTTTAGAAAAGGCAGAGGAACTAGAGATCAAATTGCCAACATCCGCTGGATCATGGAAAAAGCAAGAGAGTTCAAGAAAAACATCTATTTCTGCTTTATTGACTATGCCAAAGCCTTTGACTGTGTGGATCACAATAAACTATGGAAAATTCTGAAAGAGATGGGAATACCAGACCACCTGATCTGCCTCTTGAGAAATCTGTATGCAGGTCAGGAAGCAACAGTTAGAACTGGTCATGGAACAACAGACTGGTTCCAAATAGGAAAAGGAGTACGTCAAGGCTGCATATTGTCACCCTGTTTATTTAACTTATATGCAGAGTACATCATGAGAAATGCTGGACTGGAAGAAACACAAGTTGGAATCAAGATTGCCGGGAGAAATATCAATAACCTCAGATATGCAGATGACACCACTCTTATGGCAGAAAGTGAAGAGGGGCTAAAAAGCCTCTTGATGAAAGTGAAAGTGGAGAGTGAAAAGGTTGGCTTAAAGCTCAACATTCAGAAAACGAAGATCATGGCATCTGGTCCCATCACTGCATGGGAAATAGATGGGGAAACAGTGGAAACAGTGTCAGACTTTGTTTTTCTGGGCTCCAAAATCACTGCAGATGGTGACTGCAGCCATGAAATTAAAAGACGCTTGCTCCTTGGAAGGAAAGTTATGACCAACCTAGACAGCATATTCAAAAGCAGAGACATTACTTTACCAACAAAGGTTCGCCTAGTCAAGGCTATGGTCTTTCCTGTGGTCATGTATGGATGTGAGAGCTGGACTGTGAAGAAGGCTGAGCGCCGAAGAATTGATGCTTTTGAACTGTGGTGTTGGAGAAGACTCTTGAGAGTCCCTTGGACTGCAAGGAGATCCAACCAGTCCATTCTGAAGGAGATCAATCCTGGAATTTCTTTAGAAGGAATGATGCTAAAGCTGAAACTCCAGTATTTTGGCCACCTCATGCGAAGAGTTGACTCATTGGAGAAGACTCTGATGCTGGGAGGGATTGAGGGCAGGAGGAGAAGGGGACGACAGAGGATGAGATGGCTGGATGGCATCACTGACTCGATGGATGTGAGTCTGAGTGACCTCAGGGAGCTGGTGATGGACAGGGAGGCCTGGCGTGCTGCGGTTCATGGGGTCGCGAAGAGTCGGACACGACTGAGCGACTCATCTGATCTGATCTGAAGATAACAGAATTAGCCAGAAGGTTTAATCCAGAGACTGTTCTTAGGCAGGACACATTATTATATAATCCTAAGGAATGTAGAGAAGGAAAAAAAAGTTTGTTCTTTGTTTCTCCTTGAGAATTCCCGACCCCTCTCTCCTTGGGGACCCCTAGACTCCTTATCAACCTGCCTAGGAAATGACTCTCTCACAATGAGAAGCCCAAGCACTGCCACTAGAGAGTAGTCATCATGAACCACAACTAGAGAAAGACTGTACACAGCAAGGAAGGCAATTGGTTTGTGTGTGTGTTTTGTTTTGTTTTTTTGTTTGTTTATTTGCACAAAGGAAAGCAGATACCTAAATGAAAAATATAACTAAGGTTTGGGCAGCTGTGACCAGAAGGACTGATGGCCAGGCATTATGTAGTCACTGTGGGGTATGTGTACTATTCAGTTTCTTTGGTTTTACTCATCACAGATGCTTTGTCTAAGTAAGTCAATCCCATTGCATTTTGGGGGCAGGGTTTTTAAAGCCCTGGGTGTGTCATTGTATACTGGTGTCTCAAGTAAGTTTGGCATTCTTTCCAGGGAAAGTTGTCCTTTGCTGCATATAGGATGCATGTAAATGGGAATGACCTCTTCCAGACTTTCTAACATCTGGGTTTTATACATATAGTTGCTGTATTTTCAGACCCTACGGGGAGGACCGGGTTCTGTCTAGTGATGAATAAGCTTAAAGACAGGAGAGCAGAGACAGGAAATCACTGTTGATCTCCTTACTGAACCCCCAGCTTCTTGCCTATTCCTAAAATCTAATTATGTGAGATTACTTATGGCCTATTTTTAAGTACAGCTTGATTCAGAATTTCCTTGGCTTGCAGGTAAATTATCTAATTTCCATAATGTGATTAAACTTTATTTTAGTCTATAATTTCAGCCATAACTTCAGGAATAATAGGAGTTTATTATAGTAGAAAGTTCTTCATACCCATAATCATAAGATTCCATTTCTAGACCTGACCTTCCAACAAATTATGTGCATGACAGTAAGACAGTCATTTGGCAAGTCAGGCACTGCAACTTTAAGAGCTGTATCATATATCAAATATCAAAATTTCTAAATATAGTGTTCTTTCACTTATTCATCTTATAAATTACCAGTAAGAAGTTATTCAGACTAACTTTAGACTAGCATTAGCTTAAAATCTTGACTCATACTTCCAGAAATTGTTAGAATAAGGAAAAATAAGAATTAAAAAAGTGGAACTTGCAAAAATGGAGAATAAACTGGTAGTTATCAGAAATTGAGAGTGGGTGGAATTTGGGATATTCTAGACAAAAAGTACAAGTCTTCAGTTATAAATTGAATAAGTTCTATGCATCTAATGTATCTATTGGACTTCCCAGGTAGCTCAGTGGTAAAGAATATACTTGCCAATCCTGGAGACATGGGTTTAATCTCTGGGTTAGGAAGAATCCCTGGAGAAGGAAACAGCGACAACACTCCAGTATTCTTGCCTGAGAAATCCTATGGACAGAGGAGCCTGGGAGGCTCTAGTCCATGGCGTCACAAAAGAGTTGGACATGACTCACGGACTAAATAGCAGCAATGTAACTGTAACCTAATAATGACTGTGACTAATAATACTGGGGTGTATACTTGATATTTGTTGAGAGTGGATCTTAAGCATTCTCATTACAAACACTAAAAAGGTAGTTATGTATGGTGATCAATGTGCTAATTAATTTTGCAGTGTATACATATATCAAATGACCACACTTTGTCAGTTATACTTCAAAAAAAAAACCTGAAGGTGAAGAACAAATTAAAAATAAAAGGCAGAAAGGAGAAAAGGTAATAAAATTCTCAACTTGTACTTCACTAACTATATTATTGTATCTTATCAGTTAATTTCAATGTTTTAGAATACTCTAGGAGATCATTGAAATTACATAATTCCTAACTATGATTTTGGAGAAGGAAAGGGCCACCCACTCCAATGTTCTTCCCTGGGAAAACCCATGAACAGAGAAGCCAGGCAGGCTACAGTCCATGGAGTTGCAAAGAGTTGGACACGACTGAACACAGCACAGCATCTATAATTTATGTATTAATTATAAAAGGAGAAGAGCTTCAGGGGCAGCTCAGCTGGTAAAGAATCCACTTATAATGTGGGATACCCTCGTTTGATTGCTGTGCCAGAAAGATCCCCTGGAAAAGGGATAGGTTACCCACTCCAGTATACTTGGGCTTCCCCGTGGCTGAGACGGTATAGAATCTTCCTGTAATTCGGGAGACCTGGGTTCAATCCCTGGGTTGGGAAGACACCTTGGAGGAGGGTATGGCAACCCACTCCAGTGTTTTTGCCTGGAGAATCCCCATGGACAGAGAAGCCTGGTAGGCTACATCCCATGGGCTAGCAAAGAGTCAGACACAATTGAGAGACTAAGCACACATACCTAAGAAGAGAAATACCATTGGATTGGTAATATTCTTCCAAGGGAAGATGTTACAGAGATGACAGATGGTTAAAAAAAAGAAAAGAAAAGAAAGAAAGAATGTTCAGAGAATTTGATGGCTTTTAGATAGTGTGTGGGGGGCCCCAAGTTTGCTGGTTGTTGGTGGTTTAGTTGCTAAATTATGTCTGACTCGTGCGACCCCACAAACTGTAGCCCACTAGTCTCCTCTATCCATAAGATTTCCAAGTCACAAATACCGGAGTGGGATGTCATTTCTTTCTCCACGGGATCTTAACCCAGGTATCAAACTCTAGTTTCCTTCATTGAAGACAATCTCCTGCATTGCAGGCAGATTCTTTACTGTCTGAGCAAAAAGACCAATTCTGAAATGCTCTCTGAAGGCTTTAAAGTGGAAGAGAGATATAACATATAGTTTCTATGAAATGTTTAATATTTTTGATAAACAAAAGAATGACTTTACATAGTCTAAGTTACTTGTATTTGACTATAAGAGTCAGCAGCCTACTTGGTGTTTATCTAGGACTCCCTAAACTAATCGAGGCAATGCCTCTGACATGAGGCTTGTTTCTTCTTTGAATGTGATATGGCTATAGATTTTTTTTTTTTTAATTTTCCTTTTCATTTTATTTATTTATTTTTAATTATTTTAAGTGGAGGATAATTATAATGCTGTGATAGGTTTTGTCATACATCAACATGAATCTGCCACACATATACATGTGTCCCCCAATCCTGAACACTCTCCCACCTCCCTCCCCATTCTTTACCCCTGGGTTGTCCCAGAGCACTGACTTAGGGTACCTTTCTTCATGCATCAAACTTGCACTGGTAATATATTTCACATATGGTAATGTACATGATTCAATTCTATTCTCTCAAATCATCCTACCCTCACTTTCTCCCACTAGTCCAAAAGTCTGTTCTTTACATCTGTGTCTCCTTTGCTGCCCTTTAGGATGCCCTATAGGATCATCAGCACTGATTTTTCAAATCCATATATATGTGTTAACATGAACATTTTCAAAATTGGAGCATTTTCATATTATTGTATGAAATATCATGAATGTGAGTTTGCAGAAAATCAGAAGGCTTTGAAACCAAGATGAGAAGCATTTAATAACAACAAGACTATTTTATTATTTCCCTTTCTTTATGGTTCAATCCTTGGAAGGAAAGTTATGACCAACCTAGATAGCATATTCAAAAGCAGAGACATTACTTTACCAACAAAGGTTCGCCTAGTTAAGGCTATGGTCTTTCCTGTGGTCATGTATGGATGTGAGAGCTGGACTGTGAAGAAGGCTGAGCGCCGAAGAATTGATGCTTTTGAACTGTGGTGTTGGAGAAGACTCTTGAGAGTCCCTTGGACTGCAAGGAGATCCAACCAGTCCATTCTGAAGGAGATCAATCCTGGAATTTCTTTAGAAGGAATGATGCTAAAGCTGAAACTCCAGTATTTTGGCCACCTCATGCGAAGAGTTGACTCATTGGAGAAGACTCTGATGCTGGGAGGGATTGAGGGCAGGAGGAGAAGGGGACGACAGAGGATGAGATGGCTGGATGGCATCACTGACTCGATGGATGCGAGTCTGAGTGACCTCCGGGAGCTGGTGATGGACAGGGAGGCCTGGCGTGCTGTGGTTCATGGGGTCGCAAAGAGTCGGACACGACTGAGCGACTGATCTGATCTGATCTGATCTGAAATCTAAAAATAAAGCAAACAAGCCAAAAAAAAAAAAAAAAGGAAAAGAGAAAAAGGAAGTGGAAGGAGGAAAAAGAGAAAACTTTGAATATATGGCACATGATAAGATAAAATACTGTTTGTTCAGAGTAAGTATTATTTCTTCATGTAACTTTCTTAGGTATATTTAAGAAAGACTATTTTTTATGCTTACTTAAATATATGTAATCAAATTATTCTAGTATTTCCCTCTCATTTTACTTTTAATTTCCTTTGTACCCTACATGGATAATGAATGCTTAATTTTGATAACAGCAGAAAGACAAAAATAGTACAGTAGAACCAATATATAGAAAAAAAAAAGATTTTGTTCATGTAAAATTATTTTAAATCTTGTATATATTGTGTATATATATTATTTGTAATAATATATACTGGTACACTACAGATATAAATTTTCTCTCAGGTCAAAAAACAAACTGAATTTATGTGTTTTCTAGTGAAAAATAAATCAATAAATTGTTCCTGCCTTCCCCACCATACAGTTGAGATATCCATGTCAGTCACTTGAGAGTCACAATGTGCTCACTTTTGGATTGCACAGTCAGTAATTCTTGTGGCCGATCCAGGATTAAGAGGTAAAGACTGGCTCTGCAGTTCATCTTGGCTGCCACTGAGATGCCCATTGTATTATCTCCATGCTCTTTTCAAAGACAAATCTGCCAAATGACTCTAATCCTTTCCTAACAAATCTGGCTCCCGGCACCCTCTCTGTACTCCTCAAATGCAGGATACTTAGCTAATTAGTGGCCAGGTCCCAGCCGCCCCTTCAGAAAATGTATTGGAACCTCTAAAATGTTGGATTCTGCTGTCTTTCAAAGATTACACACCTCCCATCAAAGTGGAATGTCTAACTGCTCTCTGTCCAGATAGAAAAACCTTCATTTCTTTCCTATCCTCTCTTTCTATGAAGATTTGATTATCTCCTTTGATGGAAATTAACATCAAAACTCTGACTCAGTAAAGCTAAGAGCTCCAGAATAGTATAAACAGAAACAACTACCTAAATATTTCTTCCAATTTTGTAGCAAAAGAAGAGAGTAAAGCATTTCATTCTCAAAAATTGCTCTGTTATATGAGTATGACAAAATTTGTTAAATATCAATTGCTTAGCTCTCTTATACCATGTTTACTATTGCTGTTATGCATGTTAATGTTATATTTAAGTCATGGAACCTATAAAATATCACCTAAACTATTAAACTTCCAAATAGTGAGTTCTTTCTTATTTATTTTTAAACTTGATTAGGTTAAACATCATACTTTGTGGTAAAAGACTAGAGAGAAAGTTTCAAGATGAAATGGATTTGTTCTATGATTTAACTTAGAATTTTAAAATGAAGACAGAATATTCACTCAAATTCACAATATATGAAATTATTGTATTAATTTAAAAACAATATAACTCTCTATTTTATTTAAGTATCAGAATATTCATAAGTGAGTATCCAATATTGGGCTTTTTAGTTGGGTTATTACTTTTTTTCATCAAATGGAAGAATTGGACTCAATTGTTCTAAACCAGGAGCTTGCTATCAAAAGGATACTTGGTTAAAATTCTTATTCGGTAACTGAATCCAGGCAACTGGATAAGTTGTGATTCCTAGTGACTTTGATGTGTACTTGCACCTGAGAATCACTAGACTAGGTGTCAAGATGGCACTTTCTAGCACTAAATTGCATTGATATTTGGAGTAGAACACAGACATTAGATGAAAATATGTCCTTTTCATCATAGGGATTGGGAATATAAAAGTAGGGTGTTAAGAGATACCTCAAAGAACAAGCAAGTTTGACCTTGGTACAAAATGAAGGAGGGCAAAAATTTTCTGTCAAAGATTGTTAAGAGAACACTTTGGTCATAGAAAATATCCTTTTGCAACAACCCAAGTGACAGCTCTACACAGGGACATCACCAAACGGTTAATACTGAAATAAGATTGGTTATATTCTTTGTAGATGAAGATGGAGAGTCTTCATACAGTCAGTAAAAACAAGACATGGAGCTGACTGCAGCTCAGAACTGGAGCTTCTTATTACAAATATCAGGCTTAGATTGAAGAAAGTTGGGAAGACCATTAGGCCATTCAGGTATGACCAAAATCAAATCCATTATGTTTATATAAAGTGGAGGTAACAAATAGATTCAAGAGATTAGATCTGGTAGAGTGGCTGAAGAACTATGGACACAGGTTCATAGCATTGTAGATGAGGCAGTGACCAAAACCATCTGCAGGAAAAAGAAAAAAAAAAAAAGATGCAAGAAGGCAAAATGATTGTCTGAGAAGACATTACTAACAGCTGAGGAAAGAAGAGAAGTGAAAGGCAAAGGAGAAAGGGAAAGATATACCCATCTGAATGCAGAGATTCAAAGAATAGCAAAGAGAGATAAGGCCTTCTTAAAAGGAAGATAAGAACATAATAGAATGGAAAAGACTAGAGATTTCTTCAAGGAAACTGGAGATATCAGGAAGTATTTCATGCAAGAATGGGCATGATAAAGGACAGAAACGGTAAGGACAAAAAAGAAGTGGAAGACATCAAGAAGAATTGACAAGAATGCACAGAGAACTGTATGAAAAAAGTCTTAGTGACCTGGATAACCATGATGGTGTAGTCACTCACCTAGGGCCAGACATGCTGGAATGTGAAATCAGGTGGGCCTTAGCTAGTGGGGGTGATGGAAATCCAGTTGAGCTTTGGGTGGGATGATTTGGGAGAATGTCATGGAAACATGTATAATATCATATAAGAAATGAATTGCCAGTCCAGGTTCAATACAGGATCCCTGGGGCTAGTGAACTGGGAGACCTGGAGGGATGGGATGGAGAGGGAGGTAGGAGGGGGGTTCAGGATGAGGAACACGTGTATCCCCGTGGTGGATTCATGTTGCTGTGTGGCAGAACCAATACAATATTGTAAAGTAATTAGCCTCCAGTTAAAATAAATAAATTTAAATTAAAAATAAAAGATGATGCTGTTAAAATGCTTCACTCAATGTGCCAGCAGTAGACACAGGACAAGAAAAGGTCAATTTTCATTTCAACATCCAAAAAGAGCAATGACAAAAAATGTTCAAACTATCATACAGTTGTACTCGCTTCACAGGCTAGCAAGGTTATTCTCAAAATCCTTTAAGCAAGTCTTCAGCAGTATGTGAACTGAGAACTTGCAGATATACAAGTTGGTTTTAGAAAAGGAAGAAGAACCAGAAATCAAATTACCATCATTCATAGTCAGAGAGAAATCAAGGGAATTCCAGTAAAACATGCACTTCTTATTTATTGACTAGGCGAAAGCTTTTGAGTGTGTGGATCACAACAAACTATGGGAAATTCTTAAGGAGATGGTGATACCAGACTACCTTACCTGTCTCCAGAGAAACTTGTATGTGGTCTAGAAGCAACAAAGTAGAACTGGACATAAAACAAATGACTGATTCAAAATTGGGAAGTAAGTATGACAAGGCTGTATATTGTCATTCTGCTTGTTTAACTTATACACAAGTATAGCATGTGAAATGCTGAGCTGGATGAATCACAAGCTGGAATCAAGATTGCCAGGAGAAATATTAACAGCCTTAGATACTCAGATGGCACCACCCTTATGACAGAAAGCAAAGAAGAACTAAAGAGGTCTTGATGAAACTGAAAGAGGAGAATGAAAAAGCTGGCTTAAAACTCAACATTACAAAAAACAAGATGATGGCATCTGGTCCCATTTCAAGGCAAATAGGGGAAAATGTGGAAGCAGTGACAGATTTTATTTTTTTCATATTCACAATCACTGTGGACAGTGACTGCAGCCATAAAATTAAAAGTCAGTTGCTCCTTGGAAGGAAATCTATGCAAATCTACACAGCATATTAAAAATCATGGATGTTATTTTGCTTAGGACAAATCAAAGTGTCCCTGTTGTCAAAACTGTGGTTTTTCCAGTAATCATGTAAGGATGTGAGAGTTGTCCCATTAGGAAGTCTGAACACTGAAAAAGTGATGCTTTCAAACTATGGTCTTGGAGAAAACTCTTGAGAGTCCCTTGGAGAGAAAGGAGCTCAAAGCAGTCAATTCTAAAGGAAATCAATCCTGAATATTCACTAGAAGGATGGATGCTGAAGATAAAGCCCAAAATTTAGCCACCTAATGTGAAGAGCTAACTCACTGGAAAAGGCCCTAATGCTAGGAAAGAGTGAAGTCACAGGGAGAAGTGACTGCCAGAAGATGAGACGGTTAAATAGCTTCACTGACTCAGTGGAAATGAATTTGAGCAAACTCTGGGAGATAGTGAAGTACAGAGGAGGCTGGCATGTTGTAGTCCATGGTGTTGCAAAAAGTCAGACACAACTGAGCAACTGAACAATGACAACTGTGGTTATCATTTCATGTGTAGTGATAACTCACAGTTTAGCACCTTATATGAGAAATAAGATATGACCTTAAAAATCAAGAGATTTATCCCGGTGTTTTTGGCAGTTTATTTCATTGCATCTTCCGTTTAAATATGATTTCTCTTTTGCATTCTTCCATGTGTTTCAGTGCTTTTTCTTTTAACACAAAGGGCATAAATGTAACTTTTGAATCCCAATTCTTTTTTCAAGGACATAATAATATTGTCAGGGAATGTTTAACAGGAGGATTCCTACATGCAGTTTCTCACAAGTCCTTTGTTTCTTTTTAAGTGGAGCAGCATGCTGCTCCCAGGAACTGGGGTCATTGTGTGAGACAGGCTTGAATCTCCTTTAGTAAACATTCTCTTTATGACAAAACTGCTTAGTCTTGATCCTCTTTCTTGAGATATAGATTGTCTCCTGACCTTGTGACCACCATCATCCCATGTTCCCTTTGTAAAGGTTACTGTGCATTTGGTTTTCTGATCTTTATCACTGATGAAAAAAACTTACTGTACTACAGCCTATATATACTCACAGAAAAATCATTAAAGCACCTTTGTTCCATCAGAACTTGGGTCCCCGTGTCTTTCTTTCCATCTTTCTCTCTCTCTCTCTCTCTCTCTCTCTCTCTCTTTCTCTCTAGCTGATTCCATGGAGCACAGAGACCCGTCTTGCTCACTCTCCTGCCTGGGCTTCTAAGACTCTCTCGAGAACGCACTCTGTGCCTTCACCCCCTTGAGAGGGCGCCCGGTGCCTTCATGAGAGATGCAATTCCTGTGTCAAGGACTTTTTTGGTTTTCTGCTTAAACAAGGGAACATCAGCCACTTTTTGTCTTTCACTTTCTTATCGTCACCTCCATACCACCAGGTCCCGGTCCATCAAAGGACCCCAACATAATATATTGTTTCTGCTCCTTGTAATAATTTAGTGATGTGTTAGGGAAGCCTGGAATGCTGCAATCCATGGGGTCACAGAGTCGAATGTGACTTAGTAACTGGACAGCAGCAATGTCTTTATGTTTTGACATTTGCTAAACAGAAAAATTTGCATGAATTTATACCTTTTAATAAAGGCTGGATATAATTATTCAAATAAGTTCAAGAGTATTAGAAAAGAATCATCGTAAGGCCATGCCAAAATTCAATTGTCTTTTTTTTAAATTTTATTATTATTTTTTAATTTATTATTATTATTTTTTTACTTTACAATATTGTATTGGTTTTGCCATACATCAACATGCATCCACCACGGGTGTACACGTGTTCCTCATCCTGAACCCCCTTTCACCTCCCTGCCCATACCATGCCACTAGGTCATCCCAGTGCACCAGCCCCAAGCTTCCTGTATCCTGCATTGAACCTGGACTGGCTATTCGTTTCTTATATGATATTATACATGTTTTAATGCCTTTCTCCCAAATCATGCCCCTCCCCCCACACACACACAGTCCAAAAGACTATTTTAGACATCAGTGTCTCTTTTGCTGTCTTGCATACAGGTTTGTCGTTAGCATCTTTCTAAATTCCATACATATGTGTTACTATACTGTATTGGTGATTTTCTTTCTGGCTTACTTCACTCTGTATAATAGGCTCCAGTTTCATCCAGCTCATTAGGACTGATTCAAATGTATATTTTTAATGACTGAGTAATACTTCATTGTGTATATGTAACACAGCTTTCTTATCCATTCATGTGCTGATGGGCATCTAGGTTGCTTCCATGTCCTGGCTATTGTAAACAGTGCTGTGATGAACATTGGGGTACATGTGTCTCTTTCAATTCTGGTTTCCTCAATGTGTATGTCCAGAAGTGGAATTGCTGGATCATAAGGCAGTTCTATTTCCAGTTTTTTGAGGAATCTCCACACTGTTCTCCATAGTGGCTGTACTAGTTTGCATTCCCACCAACACAGTGTAAGAGGATTCCCTTTTCTCCACACCCTCTCCAGCATTTATTGCTTGTAGACTTTTTGATCGCCGCCTTTCGGACTGGTGTGAAATGGTACCTCATTGTGGTTTTGATTTGCATTTCTCTGATAATGAGTGATGTTGAGCATCTTTTCATGTGTTTGTTAGACATCTGTATGTCTTCTTTGGAGAAATGTCTATTTAGTTCTTTGGCCCATTTGTTGATTGGGTTGTTTATTTTCCTGGAATTTAGCTGCAGGTGTTGCTTGTATATTTTTGCAATTAGTTGTTTGTCAGTTGCTTATTTTCTATTATTTTCTCCCATTCTGAAGGCTATCTTTTCATTTTGCTTGTAGTTTCTTTTGTTGTGCAGAAGTTTTTAATTTTAATTAGATACCATTTGTTTATTTTTGCTTTTATTTCCCATATTCTGGGGCGTGGGTCATAGAGCATCCTGCTGTGATATATGTCAGAGAGTGTTTTGCATATGTTCTCCTCTAAGAGTTTTATAGTTTCTGGTCTTATGTTTAGATATTTAATCCATTTTGAGTTTACTTTTGTGTATGGTGTTGGAAAGTGTTCTAGTTACATTCTTTTATAAGTGGTTGACCAGTTTTCCCAGTACCACTTGTTAAAGAGATTGTCTTTAATCCATTGTATATTCTTGCCTCCTTTGTCAAAGATAAGGTGTCCATAAGTGCTTGGATTTATCTCTGGGCTTTCTATTTTGTTCCATTGATCTATATTTCTGTCTTTGTGCCAGCACCATACTGTCTTGATGATTGTGGCTTTGTAGTAGAGCCTGAAGTCAGGCAGGTTGATTCCTGCAGTTCCATTCTTCTTTCTCAAGATTGCTTTGGCTATTCGAGGTTTTTTGTATTTCCATACAAACTGTGAAATTATTTGTTCTAGCTCTGTGAAGAATACCGTTGGTAGCTTGATAGGGATTGCAATGAATCTATAGATTGCTTTGGGTAGTATACTCATTTTCACTATTTTGATTCTTCTGATCCACGAATATGGTATATTTCTCCATCTATTAGTGTCCTCTTTGATTTCTTTCATCAGAGTTTTATAGTTATATATATATATATATATATATATATAAGTTTTTAGTTTCTTTAAGTATATATTCCTAAGTATTTTATTCTTTTTTGTTGCAATGGTGAATGAAATTGTTTCCTTAATTTCTCTTTCTATTTTCTCGTTATTAGTGTACAGGAATGCAAAGGATTTCTGTGTGTTGATTTTATATCCTGCAACTTTGCTATATTCATTGATGAGCTCTAGTAATTTTCTGGTGGAGTCTTTAGGGTTTTCTAATTAGAGGATCATGTCATCTGATAACAGTGAGAATTTTACTTCTTCTTTTCCAATTTGGATTCCTTTTATTTCTTTTTCTGCTCTGATTGCTGTGGCCAAAATTTCCTAAACTATGTTGAATAGTAGTGGTGAGAGTGGGCACCCTTGTCTTGTTCCTGACTTTAGGGGAAATACTTTCAATTTTTCACCATTAAGGATAATGTTTGTTGTGGGATTGTCATATATAGCTTTGATTATGTTGAGGTATGTTCCTTCTATTCCTGCTTTCTGGAGAGTTTTTGTCATTAATGAATGTTGAATTTTATCAAAGTCTTTGTCTGCATCTATTGAGATAATCATATAGTTTTATTTTTCAATTGTTAATGTATATTACCTCTACTCTAGAATTTTAATCTTTGTTTTTTTTTTTTTTTTGGTATTTGTTAACAATTTTGTACCTTTAAGAACCCACTCTTCAGTACCTATTTTTACTTGGAAGCGAGATTACTGGCTTGACTGCTCTATCCCCCTTGGACTCTCCTTTCTCTCCACTAGGTCACCTCTGTCTCCTCCCTCCCCCTTCTCTTCTCTACCCAACTCTCTGAATCTCTGTGTATTCCAGACATTGGAGGACACTCAGGGAACTGATTACTGCCTGGATCTGTCTTTCTCCTTTTCATTCCCCCCTTTTATCCTTCTGGCCATCTCTGTCTCCTTCTTCCCTCTTCTCTTCTCTGTATAACTCCATGAACATCTCTGAGTGGTCCAGACTGTGAAGCACACATAAGGAAGTGATTACTGGCTAGCTTGCTCTGTCCTCTTTTGATTTCACCTCATCTCATTCAGGTCACCTCTAACTCCCTCCTCCCTCTTCTCTCTTCCATGTAATGCTGTGAACCTCTCTGGGTGTCCCTCACTGTGGAGAAACTTTTCACATTTAACCTAGATGTTTTATCAATGATGCTGTATAGAAGAAGTCTTGAGACTACTGTAAAAATAAGACTGAAAACCAGAACCAGGAGGCTTAAGTCCAAATCTTGAGAACATCATAGAACACCTGACTACAGGGAACATTAAGCAATAGGAGCTCATCAAACGCCTCCATACCTACACTGAAACCAAGCACCACCCAAGGCCCAACAAGTTCAAGAGCAAGATATACCATGCAAATTCTCCAGCAACACAGGAACATAGCCCTGAACTTCAATATACAGGCTGCCCAAAGTTATTCCAAATCCACTGACATCTCATAACTCATTACTAGACACTTCTTTGCACTCCAGCGAGAGGAAATCCAGCTCCACCCACCAGGACACCGACACAAGCTTCCCTAACCAAGAAACCTTGACAAGCCACCGATACAACCCCACCCACAGTGAGGAAACTCCATAATAAAGAGAACTCCACAAACTGCCAGAATACAGAAAGGCCACTCCAAACACAGTAATATAAACAACATGAATAGACAGAGGAATACCCAGCAGGTAAAGGAACAGGATAAATGCCCACCAAATCAAACAAAAGAGGAAGAGATAGGGAATCTACCTAATAAAGAGTTCCAAATAATGATAGTGAAAATGATCCAAAATCTTGAAATCAAAATGGAATCACAGATAAATAGCCTGGAGGTAATGACTGAGAAAATGCAAGAAAGGTTTAACAAGGACCTATAAGAAATAAAAAAGAGTCAATATATAATGAATAATGCAATAAATGAGATCAAAAACACTCTGGAGGCAACAAATAGAATAATGGTGGCAGAAGATAGGATTAGTGAGATAGAAGATAGAATGGTAGAAATAAATGAATCAGAGACGAAAAAAGAAAAACAAATTAAAAGAAATGAGGACAATCTCAGAGACCTCCAGGACAATATTAAACACCACAACATTTGAATCATAGAAGTCCAAGAAAAAGAAGACAAAAAGAAAGACCATGGGAAAATACTTGAGGAGATAATAGTTGAAAACATCCCTAAAATAGGGAAGGAAATAATTACCCAAGTCCAAAAACCCAGAGAGTCCCAAACAGGATAAACCGAAGACAAAACACCCCAAGACACATATTAGTCAAATTAACAAAGATCAAACACAAAAAACAAATATTAAAAGCAGCAATGGAAAAACAACAAATAACACACAAGGGGATTCCCATAAGGATAACAGCTGATCTTTCAATAGAAACTCTTCAGCCCAGGAGGGAATAGCAAGACATACTTAAAGTGATGAAAGAAAATAACCTACAGCCCAGATTACTGTACCCAGCAAGGATATCATTCAAATATTAAGGAGAAATCAAAAGCTTTACAGACAAGCAAAAGCTGAGAGAATTCAGCACCACCAAACCAGCTCTCCAACAAATGTTAAAGGATCTTCTCTAGACAGGAGACACAAAAACAGTGTATAATTTCTAACTCAAAACAATAAAGTAAATGGCAACATGATAATACTTATCAATAATTACCTTAATGATAAATGGTTTCAGTGCCCCAACCAAAAGACAAAGACTGGCTGAATGGATACAAAAACAAGACCCCTATATATGTTGTCTATAAGAGACCCACCTCAAAACAGGGAAAACATATAGACTGAAAGTGAAGGGCTGGAAAAAGATATTCCTTGCAAATAGAGATCAAAAGAAAGCAGGAGTAGCAATACCCATATCAGATAAAATAGACTTTAAAACAAAGGCTGTAAAAAGAGACAAGGAAGGACACTACATAATGATCAAGGATCAATCCAAGAAGAAAATATAACAATTATAAATATATATGTACCTAACATAGGAGCACCACAATACATAAGACAAATGCTAACAAGTATGAAAGGGGAAATTAACAATAACACAATAATAGTACTAATACTATTATTAACTTTAATAATAGTAGAGATAGTAGTAGAGACTACAATAATAGTAGAGACTTTAATACCCGACTCGCACCTATGGATAGATCAACTAAACAGAAAATAACAAAGAAACACAAACTTTAAATGATACAGTACCAGTTAGACCTAATTGATATCTATAGGACATTTCACCCAAAACAATGAATTTCACCTCTTTCTCAAGTGCACACGGAACCTTCTCCAGGATAGATCACATCCTGGGCCATAAGTCTAACTTTGGTAAATTTAAAAAAATTTAAATCATTCCAAGCATCTTTCCTGACCACAATGTAGTAAAAGTAAATCTCAATTACAGGATAAAAATATTAAAAATTCCAACATATGGAGGCTGAACAACACGCTGCTGAATAACCAACTAATCACAGAAGAAATCAAAAAATAAATCAAAATATGCATAGAAATGAGTGAAAATGAAAACACAACAATGCAAAACCTATGGGACACTATAAAAGCAGTGCTAAGGGGAAAGTTCATAGCAATACTGGCACACCTCAAGAAACAAGAAAAAAGTCAAATAAATAACCTAACTCTACACCTAAAGCAACTGGAAAAGGAAGAAATGAAGAATCACAGGGTTAGTAGAAGGAAAGAAATCTTTAAAATTAGGGCAGAAAGAAATGTAAAAGAAAAAAAGAGAGAGAGAGAGAGAGAGAGAGAGACCATAGCAAAAATCAACAAAGCCAAAAGCTGGTTCTTTGAAAGGAAAAAATAAAATTGACAAACCATTAGCCAGACTCATCAAGAAACAAAGGGAGAAAAATCAAATCAATAAAATTAGAAATGAAAATGGAGATCACAACAGACAACACACAAATACAAATGATCATAAGAGACTACTATCAGCAATTATATGCCAATAAAATGGACAACGTGGAAGAAATGGACAAATTCTTATAAAAGTACAACTTTCCAAAACTGAACCAGGAAGAAACAGAAAATCTTAACAGACCCATCACAAGCTCGGAAATTCAAACTGTAATCAGAAATCTTCCGGCAAATAAAAGCCCAAGCCCAGACGGCTTCACAGCTGAATTCTACCAAAAATTTAGAGAAGAGCTGACATGTATCCTACTCAAACTCTTCCAGAAAATTGCAGAGGAAAGTCAACTTCCAAACTCATTCTATGAGGCCACCATCACCCTAATACCAAAACCTGACAAAGATGCCACAAAAAAAGAAAACTACAGGCCAATATCACTGATGAACATAAATGCAAAAATCCTTAACAAAATTCTAGCAATCAGAATCCAACAACACATTAAAAAGAGTATACACCATAACTAAGTAGGCTTTATCCCAGGGATGCAAGGATTCTTCAATATCTGCAAATCAATTAAGTTTTTGAATAAATTGATTAGTTACAACTTCAGTAGTGATTACATAGCAAAAAGTTCAATCTAAATCATGATGCATTAGCTAACAGTCAAGTTCATGGCTACAATGGTTATTTGTTGATAACAATTAAAGTCCTTTGATCATGTCTATTCTCAACAGCCTATTTTTTATGTAGAATAAAGTGTGCTTATAATATTTATTACCCATCTCTCTAATTTTCATTACACAGATTTTTACTATAAGAATTTAGTGAGAATAATTTAATGTTAAATTTATTAAAGTGGTTCCATGCAATGGGTGTAATTTTTCTTGCCTTTCTTTAACACAGTAGATTATATAATTATTTCACTTGTATAATCCATGGGGAGCATAGAATTTTATTACATATATCTGATGACTAGTATAATGCTTTCAATACATTCCCCTCAGTTCTCAATTCTTATCAACAGATTTCTCTCTGAAGCACTCATTTCTTCACCTCCTAATATGTTCTTTTGAGTCTGTCTTGGCAATGAAATACATAACCAGGTTTGTTAGAATATTAAGCAAAACCAAAGCAAAAAGAACCAGGAAACTTATGCTGACCTACCTGAATCAAAAGATGTGCGAACTTTAATACACTGGACTCATGAAATCTATTTTGGAAAGTCAGACATATATTTTTTTCCTTCTTATTCCAAGATTTATTACAGATAAGTGAGGTTTACAGATGGTTGAATTTTGAGGTTTAGAAATCTGCAAAGCAGTACTGAATTTCATAAATATTGTCTGAAAATGTAGCTAATTAGAGAGAAAATTTCCATTTTCAGAGTCTCCAGCAAAAGTAGACAGTTCCTAGACATAGTCCAGCTTTAAAAAATGATTTAGAATTGGTTGCATACAATTTCCATTGCCAACATTAGGCAAATACATCAATAAATGGGTCTACTTTCAAAACATTATGAGACAGATTAAGATCAAAATATTTTAATACCAGCATTATACTTTTTTTTAGTATAAATTTATTTTAATTGGAGGCAAATTACTTTAAAATATTGTATTGGTTTTGCCATACATTGACATGAATCCACCATGGGTGTACATGTGTTCCCCATCCTGAAACCCCCTCCTACCTCCCTTCCCCATACCATCCCTCTGGGTTATCCCAGTGCACTAGCCCCGAGCATCCTGTATCATGCATTGAACCTGGACTGCTGATTTGTTTCACATACAATAATATACATGTTTCAATGCCATTCTCCCAAATCATCCTACCCTCGCCCTCTCCCACAGAGTCCAAAAGACTGTTCTATACATCTGTGTCTCTCTTGCTGTCTCATGTACAGGGTTATCATTACCATCTTTCTAAATTCTATTTATATGTGTTAGTATACTGTATTGGTGTTTTTCTTTCTGGCTTACTTCTTTCTGTATTATAGGCTCTAGTTTCATCCACCTCATTAGAACTGATTCAAATGTATTATTTTTAATGGCTAAGTAATAATCCATTGCATATATGTACCACAGCTTTCTTATCCATTCATCTGCTGATGGACATCTAGGTTGCTTCCATGTCCTGGCTATTATAAACAGTGCTGCGATGAACATTGCGGTACATGTGTCTCTTTCAATTCTGGTTTCCTCAGTGTGTATACAGTTATTTTATTGTTTGTTGTATTTACATCACTATGACTAGGACTCAACTCTAGGCCTCAAAATTCATTTCTGAGAATTTAATGAAAAGGTCCCAGTAACTTATTTTTTCCTAAAAATAATCCGTTTTCTACCCCTTACATGGATGCTATTTTTAAGTGGTTGAATCCATATAAGACTGTTTTCAGAAAGCTTTCATGCTGTGTTTAAATACTGTTTTTAAGACAATAATGATAGAAAAAAGATGTGCATCCCTTCAGAAAAACAGGTTGACTTAACAATATATATTAACTAACAGGAGCAGTGATCAAAGGATCCTAAATCCTTCACCTCCATCAGTAAAGAGATCCACTATGGTCTAACTCTGTCATCCCACTCGCTATTTGTCTACAAGAAATTTGCCAATCATGAAGAGTGCAGGAAAATTTTAATTAAGAAATGGATATATATATATATATATAATATATATATATATTTGTGAAAACAAGCATATACATGAATGTGATCCACATTATTCATCTGATTCACCAGATCCACCCGATCTATCTCTTTTTGTACATTAAGCCTTAAATATAGCTAACTCAACCTGAATCTTAGTACCACAGTCTTGCTGTTCAGGTCCCCTGATTATAGTTGTTTGCCTTCTCTGCCCTCTCAAAGCAAGAAAATCTGTTATCTAAATTCTGCACTTAAAAGACTAAGATGAAAAATCTATCCTCTACACCTAAAAAAAAAAAAAGTATGGAACAAACTAAGAGAGTCCCATGTGATTGATGTAAATGGAAGTGTGAATGAGTATACGAATATAAATACTGACTATATATATATATATATATATATATATATATATATATATATATATATTGGCATGAGGGGCCTTCCTTGGTAGCTCATACCCTGATTTGATTTCTGGGCTGGGAAGTTACACTGGAGATGGGATAAGCTACCCACTTCAGTATTCTTGGGCTTCCCTAGTAGCTCAGATGATAAAGCATCTGTCTGAAATGCAAGAGACCTGGGTTCAGTCTCTGGGTAGAGAAGATCCCTGGAGAAGGAAATGATAATCCATTCTAGTATTCTTGCCTAGAGAATCCTGTGGACAGAGGACCCTGGCAGGTCACAGTCCATGGGATCAAATAGAGTTGGATACAATTGGGCAACAAAACACACACATGCAATGTGGAAGACCTGGACTTGACCCTTGGGTTGAGAAGATCCACCTGGAGGAGTGTATGGAAATCCACTCCGATATTCTTGCCTGGAGAATTATGGAAAGAGGACCTTGGACAACTATCATCTATGGGGTCATGAAGAGGTAGACATGACTGAGTGACTAAGCACAGCCCAGAACAGCACATGTGTATGTGTATCAATTCACTGCAGTTCAGTCGCTCAGTCATGTCGGACTCTTTGTGACCCCATGAATTGCAGAAGGCCAGACCTCCCTGTCCATCACCAACTCCCGGAGTTCACTTAAACACACGTCCATCGAGTAGGTGATGCCATCCAGGCCTCTCATCCTCTGTCATCCCCTTTTCCTCCTGTGCCCAATCCCTCCCAGCATCAGAGTCTTTTCCAATGAGTCAACTCTTCGCATGAGGTGGCCAAAGTACTGGAGTTTCGGCTTTAGCAACATTCCTTTCAAAGAACAACCAGGACTGATCTCCTTTAGAATGGACTGGTTGGATCTCCTTACAGTACAAGGGACTCTCAAGAGTTTTCTCCAACACCACACAGTTTAAAAGCATAAATTCTTCAGTGCTCAGCTTTCTTCACAATCCAATTTTTATATCTATATATGACCATGGGAAAAACTATAACCTTGACTAGATGGACCTTTGTTGGCAAAGTAATGTCTCTGCTTTTGAATACACTACCTAGATTGGTCATAACTTACCCTCCAAGGAGTAAGCATCTTTTCATTTCATGGCTGCAGTTACCATGTGCAGTGATTTTGGAGTCCCCCAAAAAAGTCTGACACTGTTTCTACTATTTTCCCATCTATTTCTCATGATGCGATGGGGTCAGATGCCATGATCTTTGTTTTCTGAACATTGAGCTTTAAGCCAACCTTTTCACTCTCCACTTTCACTTTCATCAAGAGGCTTTTTAGTTCCTCTTCACTTTCTGCCATAAGGGTGGTGTCAACTGCATATCTGAGGTTATTGATATTTCTCTCGGCAAACTTAATTCCAGCTTCTGCTTCTTCCACCCAGCGTTTCTCATGATGTACTTTGCATATAAGTTAAATAAGCAGGGTGACAGTATACAGCCTTGACGGACTGCTTTTCCTATTTGGAACCAGTCTGCTGTTCCATGCCCTGTTCTAACTGTTGCTTCCTGACCTGCATATAGGTTTCTCAAGAGGCACATCAGGTGGTCTGGTATTCTAATCGCTTTCAGAAATTTCCACAGTTTATTGTGATCCACACAGTCAAAGGCTTTGACATAGTCAATAAAGCAGAAATAGATGTTTTTCTGGAACTCTCTTGCTTTTTCGAGGATCCAACAGATGTTGGCAATTTCATCTCTGGTTCCTCTGCCTTTTCTAAAACCAGCTTGAACATCTGGAATTTTATAGTTCATCTATTGCTGAAGCCTGGTTTGGAGAATTTTGAGCATTACTTTACTAGCATGTGAGATGAGTGCAATTGTGTGACAGTTCGAGCATTCTTTGGCATTGACTTTCTTTGGGAATGGAATGAAAACTGATCTTTTCCAGTCCTGTGGCCACTGCTGAGTTTTCCAAATTTGCTGGCATATTGAGTGCAGCACTTTCACAGCATCATCTTTCAGGATTTGAAATAGGTCAACTGGAATTCCATCAACTCCACTAGCTTTGTTTGTAGTGATGCTTCCTAAGGCCAACTTGACTTTGCATTCCAGGATGTCGATGTCTGGCTCTCGGTGAGTGATCATTCCATAATGATTATCTTGGTCGTGAAGATCATTTTTTGTACAGTTCTTCTGTGTACTCTTGCCATCTCTTCTTAATATCTTCTGCTTCTGTTAGGTCCATACCTTTTTTGTCCTTTATCAAGCCCATCATTGCATGACATGTCCCCTTGGTATCTCTAATTTTCTTGAAGAGATCTCTAGTCTTTCCCATTCCATTGTTTTCTGCTATTTCTTTGCATTGATCACTGAGGAAGGCTTTCTTATCTCTTCTTGCTATTCTTTGGAACTCTGCATTCAGATGCATATATCTTTCCTTTTCTCCTTTGCTTTTGATTTCTCTTCTTTTCACAGCTATTTGTAAGGCCTCCTCAGACAGGCATTTTGGTTTTTTTTTTTGCATTTCTTTTCCATGGGGATGGTCTTGATCCCTTTCTCCTGTACAATGTCATGAACCTCTGTCCATAGTTCATCAGGCACTCTATCTGTCAGATCTAGGCCATTCAATCTATTTCTCACTTCCACTGTATAATCATAAGGGATTTGATTTAGGTCATACCTGAATGGTCTAATGGTTTTCCCTACTTCCTTCAATTTAAGTCTGAATTTGGAAATAAGGAGCTCATGATCTGAGCCACAGTAAGCTCCTGGTCTTTTTTTGCTGACTGTATAGAGCTTCTCCATCTTTGGCTGCAAAGAATATAATCAATCTGATTTCGGTGTTGACCATCTGGTTATGTCCATGTGTAGAGTCTTCTCTTGTGTTGTTGAAAGAGGGTGTTTGTTATGACCAGTGCATTCTCTTGGCAAAACCCTATTAGCCTTTGCCCTGCCTCATTCCATATTCCAAGGCCAAATTTGCCTGTTACTTCAGGTGTTTCTTGAGTTCCTACTTTTGCATTTCAGTCCCCTATAATGAAAAGGAGATCTCTTTTGGGTGTTAGTTCTAAAAGGTCTTGTATATCTTCATAGAACCGTTCAGCTTCAGATTATTCAGTGTTACTGGTTGGGGCATAGACTTGGATTACTGTGATATTGAATGGTTTGCCTTGGAAACGAACAGAGATCATTCTGTTATTTTTGAGATTGCATCCAAATACTGAATTTTGGACTCTTGTTGATCATGATGGCCACTCCATTTCTTCTAAGAGATTCCTGCACACAGTAGTAAATATAATGGTCATCTCAGTTAAATTCACCCATTCCAGTCCATTTTAGTTCACTGATTCCTAGAATGTTGACGTTCACTCTTAACATCTCCTGTTTGACCACTTCCAATTTGCCTTGATTCATGGACCTAACATTCCTCATCCGTATGCAATATTGCTATTTACAGCATCGGACCTTGCTTCTATCACTAGTTATGTCCACAACTGGGTATTGTTTTTGCTTTGGCTCCATCCCTTCATTCATTATGGAGTTATTCTTCCACTGATCTCCAGTAGCATATTGGGCACCTACTGATTTGGGGAGCTACTCTTTCAGTATCCTGTCATTTTGCTTTTTCATACTCTTTATTGGGTTCTCAAGGCAAGAATACTGAAGTGGTTTGCCATTCACATTCCATCAGACCTCCCCACCATGACCCACCTGTCCTGGGGGCCCCGCATGGCATGGCTTAGTTTCACTGTGTTAGACAATGCTGTGGTCCTAGTGTGATTAGATTGACTAGTTTTTTGTGATTATGGTTTCAGGGTGTCTGCCTTCTGATGCCCTCTTGCAACACCTACCATCTTACTTGGGTTTCTCTTACCTTGGATGTGGAGTATCTCTTCACAGCTGCTGTAGCAAAACGCAGCTGCTGCTCCTTGGACGAGGGTATCTCCTCACAGCCCTCCTGCACCCACATATAAAAAATGTAAATCGCACTATTTTCTGTTGTGTGTTATACCTTTCAAGGACTCCTTTTTCAGTTTACTGATGTGTCATAGAAGATGTATTTTACAAAGAAAAACATAAGGGTTGTAGAAACAAACCAGTTTCTTCTGATCACATAGTGAGGTAAGCTGTGCCAAAACAGCTCTGCCATTGCAAGCACCTCTTATATTCTCCTTCTTTCCCTAGAACTGGCTGAGACTCTGCAAGTATCAGAACTTGAGCTCAGTTGTCCACAGGATTTACAAAACTAAAAGGATAAGAATCCTGAGATCAGCCAGTATTTCAGAGACTCCATAATATACCACCACCACATGTACCCTTTCTGAAAATGCATGCTTATCAGGGCTCACTTCCTGGGAAATCTAATTTTGTAAATATGAATGAGGTTTGAACCTTTGTGCTTTTAAAGGACATCACGGAAGATTCACAAGCTGAGTCATAGTGCATAAATGCAGGCTGTCTGTGGTCACTGGGCTGCCTTTCCCATACAGCCATTAGCATCCAGCCAGTGCTCACCTGATGGAAGCCTTCACCCAGAGGGTATATCCTTTCAGGGAATGTGCTCTTACTAAGATGATGGGATGCAGCTAAAGAGACTACAGTTTGTGTCATTTTCTTATCTACAGGTTAATTGTAATTGAGGAGAATGTAGAGCCGGAATTGTAAGAAGTAAATTGAGGGTTAAAATAAAAACTTAGAAAGCTAATCATTTATTTCTCTCTCAAGTGTGAACTTTCTATGGAAAGTGATCTCCTTAGCTTGTTTCGACAAGCAAGTCCAGAGGAGGCCCTAGCCATCAAAGGAGTGCCTATTTGTCCTCTAATAGCCCTGTTTGGAAAGAGAATTTTGACCAATTAAGAGGCATTGCTTATGACTGACTTACAGATATTTTTGCTCAGGATACACTGAATTCCCCTGTAACCACAGGTTCTGCACTGGTGGGATGAAGCAACTTTGAATGGAAAATATTCAGAAAGGAGAATGACATTGAAGTATGTATAATATCATACATGAAACAAGTCACCAGTCCAGGTTCAATGCACGATACTGGATGTTTGGGGCTGGTGCACTGGGACGACCCACAGGGATGGTACGGGGAGGGAGGAGGGAGGAGGGTTCAGGATGGGGAACACGTGTATACCTGTGGCGGATTCATGTTGATATATGGCAAAACCAATACAATATTGTAAAGTTAAAAAATAAAGTAAAATAATAATAATTTTAAAAAACTGTTAAAAAAAAAAAAAAAACAAACCTTTGCAAAAGAAATATGCAGACATTTCCAGAGAGCAAAACTTAAATTTGCCTCACGATGGCAGCTACTTACAAAATTTAGTATTTACAACTATTTACATAGATTTCCACCGTATTAGGTATTAGAAGTAATCTACATATGGTTTAAAATACACAGGAGGATGTGTGTGAGCTATATGCAAATATTGTATGCAATAAACTATTTGCAATACTACATCCTTTTATGTAAGAGACTTGAACATTTATAGATTTTAGTATCCATGTAAGTCCTAGAACCAATCCCATGTGAATACCAAGGGATGGTTATATATATGTCCTACTAAATTATGATTTGATGCTTGCAAGATATTTGGAGTTTGAGAGTGTGATGGTAGCCTCTTGCTACCCTACTGAGATTTTCTTCCAAGATTTAGATGGTAGCTTCAGGTTCAAATTCTATACAAAGCAAACTGGACCTTTAATGCTACAAGCAGTTTGGCACAGACTGAGAACAACTGTTCATTGGTCTTGTTAAGCAGAGAACCATAGCTGTAGAGGGAATATCAGTCAGGAAGGATGTAGTCATTCCATCAGTAAACACAATAAGACAAACTTACAGTGCCTGAGTACAATTGCACTGGACCTCAAAGAAGCAATGAAGCACAGGAATGTCATTCCCTAAGCTTACAAGTAGGTTACTAGAGCAGGATTTACTTTTGAAATATAGTATGGGGAAAGCATTTGCAATCTTATTATAATCAAGAGCTTTTCTCTTTGGTAGGATAAGCTGCCTGGTAAATCCATTTAATGGTTATAGAACTGGAATGAGCTATAGCCTTGTAGTTGTGGTTCGATGTATTTTAAAACTTGGTATGATATTTTATATTTGGTAAGTGAGAGATCAGCTGAATGAGAAACACCGAGGTCATAGAGTGTAAAAAAGCACACATAGAATGGTGTAGAATACTAAGGAGGATTTTAGCAATAGAAACTAAGAGAAAAGTTAGAGTTGGTAATAGTGTCATGAGGAAATATTCAGTAGGACAAAGCTGTCCTTATCTCTTAAAGCAGGTATTTATTGCCTTGCCAGAGATGTGGAGTATGTCAAGTGAATGACTTCAATTCAGAAATGATCCAATGTGATAGCACAAGGATGTATTTACACAAGTTAGAGATTAAATACTAGAGGTATTTAGTGAAGATGTTTTTTCACTAAATGAATTAAATTTCAATTTTGAAAAATAAAATTTCTCAAAATTTGGATTTTAAGATATTTTATTAAATGTACTGTATATACATGATTGAATGCTTTTTATAATGGGAAAAGACTATATAATATTATATTTATTATATTGTATTTTATTTTAATCCAGTTCTAAATATATTGTAGTAAACTCTATATTTACCAAAAGAAATTAATTTAAATTATAGAATTCCTCAATTTCATAAGAAAAGTTCCTAAAAGTAACTGGCCCCTGTTTTTTTTTCATTACTGACTGGAATAATATATTGACCATAAAACATCAAAAAACTCAAAGTTTTGAAACATTTTTCTATGGATATGAGCCGCTGCTTACTTCTTCCAGGCGGTACTACCTACTGCATTTAAGCCATCATGGAGTTTGCTCTTACTGTGTTCTAGCAGACAGAGAGAGAAAACTTTCTTTTTTTCCCTTCAAATTTGCCAATATAACCAATATAACTAACCTAACTAATAATAAAATATAATATTAGTTAGATTAGTTATAATATATATAGCATAATAATATATAATCTAATAATACATAATAATTTATTATAATATATGATATAATAATAAATAATAGTAATCAATGGATTTATGCCATCTAACTCCTCAAAATTGTTTCTTAAATTTTATGTGTGATGAATTGAAATAAATATATCCCCAATTACACTAAATCTTTGGTCTCCTTTTTAAGTATATTTTGTATCCTAAGACTAATAAACTTACCTGTAAAATAAGTAAATATTAGGTAAGCATACATTAATGTTTAAATGATGCTACAAAAGTCCAAAAGAATATAACTTAGAAAATTAATTTGCTACATATCTGAGTGTAATTACAATTATCCCTAATGAGAAACAATTGAGTGAATAACTCACACAAATCAAAATTCAAAACCAGACTCTAAAGTTGTTATGATTTATGTTACATATAGGCAAGTAAAGGACTTCCCTAATGACTCACTGGGTAAAGAATCTACCTCCAATGCAGAATACACAGGTTAGATCCTGGGTAGGAAGATGGCCTGGAGAAAGAACTTGCAACCCACTCCAGTAAGTTTTGTCTTAAAATCCTATGGACAGAGGAGCCTGGCAGGCTACAACCCAATCAGACATGACTGAGAGACTAAGCATAGACACAGTTAAGTAAGTTATGTATCATATCATATATAATATATGCCTATTGTAATGTTCCTGTAGTTTAAAAAAAAAAAAAAAGTTTATTTTTAAAGTGTCTTCTTTAAATAAAAAGTTTGACTTCATTTAGATAAAAGAAGACAAAATTGTTCCAGGTAAATTTTGCAAGAACTCTTAGATTGTGGATGGGAGTAAAGAACCATAAAGGGTAGGAATGAAATAAGGAGGACATTTCTCACATTTCCTAGACCAGTGACCTAACCAAACAAGTGGCACCAAGAGTCATTTGTTACTTCATGTTTTTGTGCAAGTTAATAGGCGGATTGAAGAGGAGAAATTCTACCTCTAAGCAAAGTCATAGCGTTTATACTAGTTAAGACCTTTTCACAGGCTCCTGGCATTTTTGTGACAAAAACCCTCTTTATTGGCTATCTGAAGTTGCTTTTAGTTATGACCTGTGATTGTATCAGTTCACTTATTGCCTACTGACCTGCCCTGTATCTGTGTATTCATAAAATAGAAGACATTTCTTGTCACATACATGCAAAATCTACACCAGAAGATTGATAAATGTGATATCAGTGGAGGACCCAATATATATCCATATTCTGATCTTGATCAGAGCCCATGACTTTAAAATTTTTTTAAATAGTTTATCATTTTTTTGTTAAAGGGAGATAGCATCTGAAAAAATCTGGAAAACCTGAAATTTAAAAAAGTTAAGAAAGAAACTTATTTCTACTAGCAGAAGCTTGTTTTGCTACAATTGTAATGGTGTTCTGGGGGTGGGCTGGCGGGGGAGGAGGTCAGATACACACATTCCTAGTGACTCAGAAGGTAAAGAATCCACCTGCAAAAATTGAAGCAGAATTGTTGAACCTGAACTGAGACCCGGGTTCAACCCCTGGGTGGGTTGGGAAGATCCTCTAGAGGAGGAAACGGCAATCCACTCTAGAATTCTTGCCTGAAGAACACCATAGACAGAGAAGGCTAGCAGGTTACAATCCATAATGTCATAAAGAGTCAGACATGACTGAACGACTTGGCACACATGATGAGATTAAAACCTGGATTACATCAAAGAGAGAAGTCTACCAGGAAAAAAAAAGTCCTGGGCTGTACTGTAAGATGCAGAGGTGGTTCTGATTTCTTTATTGTGTAAGTATATAATATGATTCCATTGTACATAAGTTTATAAGAACGTATATTTACTTTCAATTTAAAATCATGTCTCATCTGACAATAATCTGTACTACTTAATTATTTTTGTTTTTTCAAAGAATTCCATTGTCTTATTTTTCTTGTATACTAAGATTGATCACTATATAGAGTGAAGAGATACCTTTTCTAATTTTTTATTATAACTATTTAATAATGTTAAAATACAATTGCAAAATCATTGCACATTCTTTTTGCAGTTAGTTAAATTCTTTGGTAGATAGTTTAGAAAAAATAGGGAAAATAACAACTATTTTTTTTAGTTATTTCAAATTTTACTATCAAAATAACCATAATCAGAAAACTGCTTCAGAACATGATGTGGAAAGCACAGTCTCATGTATTTTAGTTTACAGTTTATCATTCAATAACTCATCTGTTCCTTTAAAAGATGTCACTCAGAAGGATAATCAGTTCAGTATAGGGTTATCTCTTCTTCATCGCTGGAAGAGTAAGAATGAGGGTGGTATATGTGGAGGCCCAGGGAATTAATTGGGCCCAAAAGTTAGGGTCATGGTAGTTGTTTTGTGATGGTTTATATTTGAATTAAATTCAAAATTTAATATCAGGAAAATGTCATACTTTCTTTCTGTTCCAAGGTTTCAAGAAGTCTCCATTTAAAGACTGGGCCCCAGCAAATTCTTCCAACAAAGCCCAAACAATGGAAATTACCCCTACATAAATAAAAAAACTGAAAAAAAAAAGAAAAGGAAATGTTCTTGATCTGGTGGGAAATAAGTATGTCCATTTTACAGGAACCTCATTAATACAAGTACAAGCGAAATAAAAAGTGGCAGGATGTTTAAACACATTTGACCACAGTATCATATGTCTTTTAAATAATCATTTAAAGTTTTGGAAAGTATGTTTTATGTTTTTCGTGTGTTTTTTTAATTTTTTAATTTATTTTTTAAAAAATAAATTTATTCATTTTAATTGTTATTTTAATGTACCTTAATGAGTACAGTTTTTGTGCATAGTGTGTGAATATCAGCATTGGAGTAGCCTCAAATGAGTGTGTATATATATATTATCTATCTACTTATCCTGACACAAATATCTCATAAACTTCCTCATTTTTTATTTTCACACTGAAATATGAGTAGACTAATTGATGTAATGCAGTGATGTATCCTTTTTTATGTTTTCACTAGAGAAGCAGCGTGCTCTGCTAAGACAGCTTCAGTTAAATAATTCTGACTTACTTCATATTGTACATTATTCTGTGTAGGCAGCAAACACTCCTGCTGTCATTTTGGCCACAGATGAACCCTTTTGGAGCTAAATTCAGTTATGGGTTTCCTAGATGATGCAGTGGTAAAGAATCTTTTTGCCAGTGCAGGAGACACAAGAGATATGGGTTTGTTTCCTGGGTCATGAAGACCATCTGGAGTAGGAAGTGGTAACTCATTCCAGCATTCTTGCCTGAAAAATCCAATGGACAGAGGAGCCTATTGGTCTACAATCCATGGGGTCACAAAGGTCAGACAAGACCAAGCACATACAGAATACAAACACACACATACACACAGAAACATAAATTCAGTTATACTCTGCAGGTAAATCTAAATATGAAGTGTATTATGAATAATTTATCATTTTAATGATTGCAAATTTCAATGTGAAGAAAAAAATATATCTGACATGAAGTTCGTAATGGTGTAAAATAAGAACCATTTAGTCCATGATGACTATTTAATGTATTTGTGCTTGACATATATTTTTCTGGTACTGACAAGCAGTAAAAGGATACTTTTAAACATATATATTTATATCTTGTCACAAAAGAGCTGAAAAACATAGATTATATACATCACATATAAAAATTATAATCTTTCATCACAGTGATATTATATTTTTTGATTATTATATATTATTTAAAAGAGTAAGCATTATTAATAACTTCACTTGACAGTTTTGCTAAAAAGTTCTACTTCTTCAAGTATAAATGCAACCCAACAAAGTTATTTGAAATTGTTTATATAAATTGCATTTATATATTTGCTAAGGCATCTGTAATTAACTTCAGATAATGAGATATCCACCAGAACAAAGACATAAGTTCACCCAACGAGGAAAACTTCCCAAGCCACTGGTCCAACACCACCCATGGGAAGGATACTCCAAAATTGAGAGGAAACATGACCAAGATAATCACGATGGTGTGATCACTCATCTAGAGCCAGACATCCTGGAATGTGAGGTCAAGTTGGACTTAGAAAGCATCACTACAAACAAAGCTAGTGGAGGTGATGGAATTCCAGTTGAGCTATTCCAAATTCTGAAAGATGATGCTGTGAATGTGCTACACTCAATATGCCAGCAAATTTGGAATACTCAGCAGTGGCCACAGGACTGTAAAAGGTCAGTTTTCATTCCAATCCCAAAGAAAGGCAATGTCAAAGAATTCTCGAACTACCGCACAGTTGTACTCATCTCACATGCTACTAAAGTAATGCTCAAAATTCTCCAAGCCAGGCTTCAGCAATACGTGAACCATGAATTTCCAGATATTCAAGCTGGTTTTAGAAAAGACAGAGGAAACAGAGTTCAAATTGCCAACATCTGCTGGATCCTTGAAAAAGCAAGACAGTTCCACAAAAACATCTATTTCTGCTTTACTGAGTATGTCAAAGGCTTTGACCGTGTGGATCACAAAAAACTGTGGAAAATTCTTAAACAGCTGGGAATACCAGACAAACTGACTTACCTCTTGAGAAATCAATATGCAGGTCAGGGAGCAACAGTTAGAACTGGACATGAAACAACAGATTGGTCGCAAATAGGAAAAGGAGTACATCAAGGCTGTATACTGTCACGCTGCTTATTTAACTTATATGCAGAGTACATCATGAGAAATGCTGGGCTGGAAGAAGCACAAGCTGGAATCAAGATTGCTGGGAGAAATATCAATAACCTCGGATATGCAGATAACACCACCCTTATGGCAGAAAGTTAAGAGGCCTAAAAGCCCCTTGATGACAGTGAAAGTGGAGAGTGAAAAAGTTGGCTTAAAGCTCAACATTCAGAAAATGAAGATCATGGCTGCTGCTGCTGCTAAGTCACTTCACTCCTGTCCAACTCCACGTGACCCCATAGACGTCAGCCCACCAGGCTCTCCTGCCCCTGGGATTCTCCAGGCAAGAAAACTGGAGTGGGTTGCCATTTCCTTCTCCAATGCATGAAAGCGAAAAAGTGAAAGTGAAGTCGCTCAGTCGTGTCCGACTCTTAGCGACCCCATGGACTGCAGCCCACCAGGCTCACATGCATCTAGTCCCAAATAAGATCAGATCAGATCAGTCGCTCAGTCGTGTCCGACTCTTTGAGACCCTTTGTATCGCGGGACGCCAGGCCTCCCTGTCCATCACCAACTCCTGGAGTTTAGTCAGACTGACGTCCATTGAGTCAGTGATGCCATCCAGCCATCTCATCCTCTGTCGTCCCCTTCTCCTCTTGCCCCCAATCCCTCCCAGCATCAGAGTCTTTTCCAATGAGTCAACACATCGCATGAAGAGGGCAAAGTACTGGAGCTTCAGCTTTAGCATCATTCCTTCCAAAGAACACCCAGGGCTGATCTCCTTCAGAATGGACTGGTTGAATCTCCTTGCCATCCAAGGTACTCTCAAGAGTCTTCTCCAACACCACAGTTCAAAAGCATCAATTCTTCGACGCTCAACCTTCTTCACAGTCCAACTTTCACATCCATACATGACTACAGGAAAAACCATAGCCTTGACTAGACGAACCTTTGTTGGCAAAGCAATGTATCTGCTTTTGAATATGCTATCTAGGTCGGTCATAACTTTCCTTCCATGGAGTAAATGTCTTTTAATTTCATGGCTGCAGTCACCATCTGCAGTGATTTTGGAGCCTCCCAAAATAAAGCCCGACAGTGTTTCCCCATCTATTTCCCATGAAGTGATGGGACCAGATGCCATGATCTTCATTTTCTGAATGTTGAGCTTTAAGCCAACTTATTCACTCTCCACTTTCACTTTCATCAAGAGGATTTTTAGTTCCTTTTCACTTTCTGCCCTAAGGGTGGTGTCATCTGCATATCTGAGGTTATTGATATTTCTCCCGGCAATCTTGATTCCAACTTGTGTTTCTTCCAGCCCAGCATTTCTCATGATGTAGTCTGCATATAAGTTAAATAAATAGGGTGACAATATACAGCCTTGACCTACTCCTTTTCCTATTTGGAACCAGTCTGTTGTTCCATGTCCAGTTCTAACTGTTGCTTCCTGACCTGCATACAAATTTCTCAAGAGGCAGATCAGGTGGTCTGGTATTCCCATCTGTTTCAGAATTTTCCACAGTTTATTGTGATCCACACAGTCAAAGGCTTTGGCATAGTCAGTAAAACAGAAATAGATGTTTTTTGAACTTTCTTTTTCAGTGATCCAGTGGATGTTGGCAATTTGATCTTTGGTTCCTCTGCCTTTTCTAAAACCAGCTGGAACATCAGGAAGTTCATGGTTCACATATTGATGAAGCTTGGCTTGGAGAATTTTCAGCATTATTTTACTAGTGTGTGAGATAAGTGCAATTGTGTGGTAGTTTGAGCATTCTTTGGTAATGCATTTCTTTGGGATTGCAATGAAAACTGACCTTTTACAGTCCTGTGGCTTTCCAAATTTGCTGGCATATTGAGTGCAGCACTTTCACAGCATCATCTTTCAGAATTTGAAATAGCTCATCTGGAATTCTATCACCTCCACTATCTTTGTTGGTAGTGATGCTTTCTAAGGCCCACTTGACTTCACATTCAAGGATGTCTGGCTCTAGGTCTGTGATCACACCATCGTGATTATCTGGGTCTTGAAGATCTTTTTTGTACAGTTCTGTGTATTCTTGCCACATCTTCTTATTATCTTCTGCTTATGTTAGGTCCATACAATTTCTGTCCTTTATCGAGCCCATCTTTGCACGAAATGTTCCTTTATTATATCTGATTTTCTTGAAGAGATCTCTAGTCTTTCCCATTCTGTTGTTTTCCTGTATTTCTTTGCATTGATTGCTCAAAGAAAGCTTTCTTATCTCTTCTTGCTATTCTTTGGAACTCTGCATTCAGATGTTTATATCTTTCCTTTTCTCCTTTGCTTTTCAGTTCTCTTCCTTTCACAGCTATTTGTAAGGCCTCCTCAGACAGCCATTTTGCTTTTTTTGTATTTCTTTTCCATGGGGATGGTCTTGATCCCTGTCTCCTATACAATGTCAGGAACCTCAATACTCTATGACAAATAGATGCAGAAACGGTGGAAACCGTGTCAGACTTCAGTTTTAGGGGCTCCAAAATCACTGCAGATGGTGATTGCAGCCATTAAATTAAAAAACGTTTACTCCTTGGAGGAAAAGTTATGACCAACCTAGATAGCATATTCAAAACAGAGACATTACTTTGCCAACAAAGATCCATGTAGTCAAGGCTATGGTTTTTCCAGTGGTCATGCATGGATGTGAGAGTTGGACTGTGAAGAAACTGAGCACTGAACAATTGATGCTTTTGAACTGTGGTGTTGGAGAAGACTCTTGAGAGTCCCTTGGACTGCAAGGAGATCCAACTAGTCAATCCTAAAGGACATCAGTACTGGGTGTTCTTTGGAAGGATTAAGGCTAAAGCTGAAACTCCAGTACATTGGCCACCTCATGTGAACAGTTGACTCACTGGAAAAATCTCTTATGCTGAGAGGGATTGGGGGCAGTAGGAGAAGGGGATGACAAAGGATGAGATGGCTGGGTGGCATCACAGACTCTATGGATGTGAGTTTGGGTGAAGTCTGGGAGTTGTTGATGGACAGGGAGTCCTTGCTTCCTGCAATTAATGGGCTTGCAAAGAGTCGGACATGGCTGAGTGACTGCACTGAATTGAAGATCATCCAGCCTGCAGAAGAAGACCCAAATACTGCATGTTAAACAGAATGAAAAGGCAGAGAAATATCCAGCAGGTGAATGAAAATGATAAAAACCCATCAAATCAAACAAAATAGGCAGAAATAGGGAACCAACCTGAAAAACAATTCAGAATAATGATAGTAAAGATGATCTAAACTCTTGAAAACAAAATGGAGATACAGATAACTAAGCTAGAGACACAGATTGAGAAGATGAAAAAACTTTTAATCAGAACCTACAAGAAAAAAAAAATAGTCAATTGTGTGACTAGCACAATATTTGTGATTAAAAACACTCTGGAGGGAAACAACAGTAGAGTAACTAAGACAGAATAAAGGACAAGTGTGCTGGAAGATAGAATCATGGAAATAAATGAAGCAGAACAAGAAGAAAAAAAGAATAAAAGTAAATGAGATAAATGAGGACATAAGTTTTAAAGACAACTGGGAGAGTGATAAGCACCAAACATTCAAACCATAGGCATCCCAGAAGAAGACCAAAGGAAAGGACAAGAGAAAGTACATAAGGAAACAATAGTCAAAAATTTCCCTAAAATGGGGAAGGAAATAGCCACCCAAGTTCAAGAAGCCCAGAGTGTTCCATACACTATAAAATAAAAGGCAAAATACCACAAGACACATATTAATCAGACTAGCAAAAATTAAGATAAACAGCAAATGTTAAAAGCAGCAAAGGAAAAGCAAAAAATGAAATACAAGTGGATCCCCATAAGGATAACAGCTGATCTTTCAAAAGAAACTCTGCAGGTCAGATGGGAATGGCAAGATATACTTAAGATGATAAAAGGGAAAAACCTAAACCATGATTATCCTACCCAGCAAGGATTTCATTCACCATTGAAGGAGAAATCAAAAACTTTAAATAAAGCAAAAGCTGAGAGGATTCAGCACCATGAAATCAGTTCTTCAATAAATGCTAATGGATTTTATCTAGACAGGAAACAGAAGACATTTATAAAAATGAAACAGAAACAATAAAGTAAATGGTATTGGCATTATACTTGTAAATTACTACCTTAAAAGTAAACAGATTAAATGTTCCAACCAAAAGACAAAGACTGGCCAAATGCATACAAAAAAAAAAAAAAAAAAGACCCCTATATATGCTGCTTCCAAGAAATCAACTTCAAACTTAGAGACATGTACTACCTGAAAATGAGGGGCTGGACAAAATATTGCATTCAAATAGAGACCAAAATAGAATGGGACAATTATTTCTCAGTTCAGTTCAGTCATTGAGTCATGTTTGACTCTGTGTGACCCCATGGACTAGAGCACACCAGGCTTCCCTATGCCAGAGCTTAATCAAACTCATGATGGTGATGCCATCCAACCATCTTATTATTTAATAATATTATTAAAGATAAAAAAATAAAATATCTTACTGTTTCCTTTGTTCCCCCATCTGTTTGCCTTGAAGTTATGGGGAAATAGATGAGGAAACAATGGAAACAGTAAGAGATTTTTTTTTTCTTTCTTTCTTTTTTTTTTTTTTGATGCTTTTGAACTGTGGTGTTGGAGAAGACTCTTGAGAGTTCCTTGGACTGCAAGGAGATCCAACCAGTCAGCCCTAAAGGAAATTAATTGGAAGGAATAATGCTGAAGCTGAAGAGCTTCAGCAAAAACTGAATCATGAGAAAACATCCTGATGCTGGAAAAGACTGAAGGCAGGAGGAGAAGGGGATGACAGGGGATGAGATGGTTGGATTGTGTCACCAACTCAATGAAAATGAATTTCAACAAGTTCCGGGAGTTGGTGATGGACAGGGAAGTCTGGCGTGCTGCAGGCCATGGGGGTCTCAAAAATTCGAACACAACTGAACAACTGAACTGAACTGAACTGAAATCTGCATATGTTAAATAAGCAGGGTGACAATATGCAGCCTTGACGTACTTCTTCCCAATCTAGAACCAGTCTGTCATTTCATGTCTGGTTCTAACTGTTGCTTCTTGACCTACATACAGATTTGTCAGGAAACAGATCATGTGGTCTGGTATTCCTATCTCTTGGAGAATTTACCACAGTTTTTTTTTTTTTTTTTTTTTTTTTTTATCTACACAGTAGATCTACACAGGCTTTAGTGTAATCAAGAAAGTAGAAGTATATGATTTTCTTGCTTGTTGATGATCCAACAGATGTTGGCACTTTGTCTCTGGTTCCTCTGTCTTTTCTAAATATAGCTTGAATATACAGAATATATAGAAGTTCACATATTGTTGAAACCTAGCTTGGAGAATTTTGAGCATTACTTTGCTAGTGTTTGAGGTGAGTGCAATTGTGCAGTAGTTGGAACATTTTTTGTCATTGCCATTTTGGGGGATTGGAAGGAAAACATCATGTGAAATACTGGGCTGAATGATGCACAAATAGGAATGAAGGTTGCTGGGAGAAATACCAATAATCTCAAATATGCAGATGACACCACCCTTATGGCAGAAAATTAAGAACTAAAGAACATCTTGATGACAGTGAAAAAGCTGGCTTAACGCTAAACATTCAAAAAATGAATATCATGGCATCCAGCCCCATCACTTCATGGAAAATAGATGGGGAACAATGCAAACAGTGACAGATTTTGTTGGGGGGCTCCAAAATCATTGTAGATTGTGACTTTATGCAGGGTGGGATGATTTGGGAGAATAGCATTGAAATATATATAATATCATATCTGAAATGAGTCGCCAGTCCAAGTACGATGCCTGATAACGGATGCCTGGGGCTGGTGCACTGGGATGACTCAGAGGGATGGTATGGGGAGGGAGGAGGGTTCAGGATGGGGAACACATGTATACTTGTGGTGGATTCATTTTTATGAATGGCAAAAGCAATACAATATTGTAAAGTTAAGCAAAGTAAAATTAAAAAAAATAAAAATAAATGACGCTTGCCCCTTCGACCAAAAGCTATGACAATCTAGACATCATTATAAAAAGCAGAGACATTACTTTGCCCACAAAGGTCTACCAAAGTTATGGCATTTCCAGTAGTCATGTATGGATGTGAAAGTTGGACTATAAAGAAAGCTGAGCACCACAGAACTGATGCTTTTGAACTGTGGTGTTGGCAAACACTCTTGAGAGGTCCTTGGAGTACAAGGAGATCCTAAAGGAAATTGGTCTTGAATATTCATTGGAAGGACTGATAGTGAAGCTGAAACTCCAATACTTTTGACGCCTAATGCAAAGAACTGACTCCTTAGGGAAAAACAAAAACAAAAAACCTTGATCCTGGGGAAGATTGAAGGCAGGAGGAGAAAGCGACATCAGGATGAGAATTCTGGATGGCATCACCAATTGGATGGACATGAGTTTGAGTAATCTCCATGACTTGCACTTGCTGATGGACAGGAAACTTGATGTGCTGAAGTCCATGGGGTCGCAAAGAGCCATACATGACTAAGTGACTGAACGGAACTTAGAACAACTAGAAAGAGAACAACATATCCCAAAGTTAGTAGAAGGAAATAAATAATAAAAATAATAGCAGAAATAAATGATAAAAAATGAAGGAGACAATAGCAAAGATCAATTAAACTATTTTTTTTTGAGAAAATAAACAAATTGACAAACTTTTAACCAGATTCATCAAGAAGACAAAGGAGAAGACTCAAATCAATAAAATTAGAACTGAAAATGGAGAAATTATAGCAGACAACATAGAAGTAAAAACGATCATAAGAGACTACTATGAGCAACTATATCCCAATAAAATGGACAATTTGGAAGCAAAGGGAAATTTCTTATAAAAGTATAAACTTTCAACACTGAACCAGGAAGAAATAGAAAATTTGAACAGCCCCATAACAAGCTACAAAATCAAAACTGTAATAACAAATCTTCCAACCAACAAAAGCCCAGGATGAGACGACTTCACAAGTGAATTTACCAAAAAATTAGAGAAGAGCTAACACCTTTCTTCAAAATCTTCCAGAAAATTGAAGATGAGGGAAAACTCTGAAAATCATTCTACAAATCCATCATCATCCTAATATTAACACCAAACAAAGATCACAAAATAAAAAACAAACAAAAAAAGCTACATTGCAGTATCACTGATGGACATAGGTGAAAAAATTCTCAACAGAATTCAAGCAGACAGACTCCAACAACATATTTAAAAAATCATACATCTTGATAAAGTGGGTTTTCTTATAGCGATGCAAGGATTCTTCAATATTTGCAAATCAATGAATGTGACACATTGTATTAACAAATAGAAAGATTATATATATATATAGATATAGATATATAGATATATAGATATATAGATATAGATAGATAGATATAGATATATAATTATATCAATTAGGTCCGAACACTTCATGGCAAATAGATGAGGAAACAGTGAAAATAGTGACAGACTTAATTTTGGGGGGCTCCAAAATCACTGAAGATGGTGACTGCAGCTATGAAATTAAAACATACTTGCTCATTGGAGGAAAAGATATGACAAAACTAGACAGGGCATTAAAAAGCAGAGACATTACTTTGCTAATTAAGGGCCTTCTACTCAATGCTATTTCTTTTCCAGTAGTCATGCATTGAGATGAGAGTTGGACTATAAAGAAAGCTGAGCACCGAGGAACTGATGCTTTTTATCTGTGGTGTTGGAGACGACTTTTGTGAGTTCCTTGGACTACAAGGAGATCCAACCAGTCAATCTTAAAGAAAATCAGTCCTGAATATTCATTGCAAGGACTGATGTTGAAGCTAAAACTACAATACTTTGGCCACCTGATGTGAAGAACTGACTCATTGGAAAAGACTCTGATGCTGGGAAAGATTGAGGGCAGGAGAAGAAGGAGACGACAAGAGGATGAGATGGTTGTATGGAATTACTGACTCAATGGACATGAGTCTGAGCAGGCTCCAGGTGTTGGTAATGGACTGGAAGCCTGGCATGCTGCAGTTCATAGGATCTTAAAGAGTTAGTTCAGTGACTGAACTGAACTGACTGTTGGAATAAATGCAGGGAAAGTCTGACAATATTCAACATTCATTTATGATAAAAACTCTCCAGAAAGTTGGCGTAAAAGGAACATACCTCAACATAATCAAAGCCATGTGTGACAAACCCAGCAAAGATTATCCTCAGTGGTTAAAAATTGAAAGCATTTCCTCTAAACTCAGGAAAAAAGACAAGTGTACATACTGTCACCCCTATTATGCAACGTACCTTTGGAAGTCCTAGCCACAGCAGTCAGAGAACAAAAAGAAATAAAAAGAATCCAGATTGGAAAAGAAGCAGTAAAACTCTCACTGTTTGCAGAAAACATGATCTTCTACATAGAAAACGCTAAAGATGCCACAAAAAATTTACTAGAGCTAATCAGTGAATATAATAATGTTCAACATTTGAAATTAATACACAGAAATCCACTGCATTCCTATACACTAACAATGAAAATAAGACAGATTAAGGAAACAATCTCATTCACCATTGAAATGAAAAAGAAAAATAAAATAAAACAGGAATAAATTTACTTAAACAAAATGCCTGTATACAGAAAACTATTAAATACTGATAAAATAAATAAAAAATGACACAAATAGATGGAGAAATATACCATGTTCATGGATTGAAAGAATCAATATAGTGAAAATTAGTACACTACCCAAAGCAATTTATAGATTCACTCAATCCCTATCCAATTACCAATGGTACCTCTCACAGAAATAGGACAAATAATTTCACAATTTTTTATGGAAACACAAAAGAACTTGAATAGCCAAAACAATCTTGAGAAACTAGAATGGAACTGGGGAAGTTAACTGATTTTTTTCTTTTTCTTTTTCATTGTATTTAGCTCTCTGTGGCTGTGCCACACTGAATTCTAACCCAGTGGGTCTATCAATCTTATTTACCCACACAAGCTTCTCAAGGGCCAGGGTCACTGATTATTCATCTTTGAATCTATAGCATCTCTTATACCACTGGATAAATAAACACTCAATGACTATGTGCTGAAGCAATGAATTGTAAACAGGAGAAAAATTCATTTCTTAATTAGTAAACACTCAATACAAAAGCTGTGTTCTGAAATTCAGTACATATGGAGATTTTTCTCAGAAATAATGGTTTTATGACTTTAGAATAATTATGTAGTTACTGATTCATCATTAAAACTTTTTTTTATTTGATCCTATCTGATGTGATATGATGAACAAGGTATCAGATCAGATCAGTCGCTCAGTCGTGTCCGACTATTTGCAACTCCATGAATCGCAGCAAGCCTGGCCTCCCTGTCCAGCACCAACTCCCGGAGCTCACTGAGACTCACATCCATCGAGTCAGTGATGCCATCCAGCCATCTCATCCTCTGTCGTCTCCTTCTGCCCCCAATTCCTCCCAGCATCAGAGTCTTCTCCAATGAGTCAATCTTCGCATGAGGTGGCTAAAGTACTGGAGCTTCAGCTTTAGCATCATTCCTTCCAAAGAAATCTCAGGGCTGATCTTCAGAATGGACTGGTTGAATCTCCTTGCAGTCCAAGGGACTCTCAAGAGTATTTTCCAACACCACACTTCAAAAGCATCAATTCTTCAGCGCTCAGCCTTCTTCACAGTCCAACTCTCACATCCATACACGACCACAGGAAAAACCATAGCCTTGACGAGATGAACCTTTGTTGGTAAAGTAATGTCTCTGCTTTTGAATATGCTATCTAGGTTGGTCATAACTTTCCTTCCAAGAAGTAAGAGTCTTTTAATTTCATGGCTGCAGTCACCAACTGCAGTGATTTTGGAGCCCAGAAAAATAAAGTCTGACATTGTTTCCACTGTTTCTCATTCTATTTTCCATGAAGTGATGGGACCAGATGTCATGATCTTCGTTTTCTGAATGTTGAGCTTTAAGACAACTTTTTCACTCTCCACTTTCACTTTCATCAAGAGGCTTTTTAATTCCTCTTCACTTTCTGCCATAAGGGTGGTGTCATCTGCATACCTGAGGTGATTGATATTTCTCCCAGCAATGTTGATTCCAGCTGTTTTTCTTTCAGCCCAGCGTTTCTCATGATGTCCTCTGCATATAAGTTAAATAAGCAATGTTACAATATACAGCCTTGAGGAGCTCGTTTTCCTATTTGGAACCAGTCTGTTGTTCCATGTCCAGTTTTAACTGTTGCTTCCTGACCTGCATACATATTTCTCAAGATGCAGATCAGGTGATCTATATTCCCATCTCTTTCAGAATTTTCCACAGTTGATTGAGATCCACACAGTCAAAGGCTTTGGCATAGTCAATAAAGCAGAAATAGATGTTTTTCCGGAACTCTCTTGCTTTTTCCATGATCCAGCAGATGTTGGCAATTTGATCTCTGGTTCTTCTGCTTTTTCTAAAACCAGCTTGAACATCAGAAAGTTTACAGTTCACATATTGCTGAAGCCTGGCTTGGAGTATTTTGAGCATTACTTTACTAGTGTGTGAGATGAATGCAATTATGCGGTAGTTCTAGAATTCTTTGGCATTGCCTTTCTTTGGGATTGGAATGAAAACTGACCTTTTACAGTCCTGTGGCCACTGCTGAGTTTTCCAAATTTTCCAAATTGAGTGTAGCACATTCACAGCCTCATCTTTCAGGATTTGGATTAGCTCAACTGGAATTCCATCACCTCTACTAGCTTTGTTTGTAGTGATGCTTTCTAAGGCTCACTTGACTTCACATTCCAGGATGTCTGGCTCTAGGTCAGTGATCACACCATCATGCTTATCTGGGTCTTGATGTTCTTTTTTGTACAGTTCCTCTGTGTATTCTTGCCACCTCTTCTTAATATCTTCTGCTTCTGTTGGGTCCATACAATTTCTGTCCTTTATTGAGCTCATCTTTGCATGAAGTGTTCCTTTGGTAACTCTGATTTTCTTGAAGAGATCCCTAGTCTTTCCCATTCTGTTGTTTTCCTCTATTTCTTTGCATTGCTCGCTGAAGAAGGCTTTCTTATCTCTTCTTGCTATTCTTTGGAACTCTGCATTCAGATGTTTATATCTTTCCTTTTCTCCTTTGCTTTTTGCTTCTCTTCTTTTCCCAGCTATTTGTAAGGCCTCCCCAGACAGCCATTTTGCTTTTTTGCATTTCTTTTCCATGGGGATGGTCTTGATCCCTGTCTCCTGTACAATGTCACGAACCTCAGTCCATAGTTCATCAGGCACTCTATCTATCAGATCTAGGCCCTTAAATCTATTTCTCACTTCCACTGTATAATCATAAGGGATTTGATTTAGGTCATACCTGAATGGTCTAGTGGTTTTCCCTACTTTCTTCAATTTAAGTCTGAATTTGGCAATAAGGAGTTCATGGTCTGAGCCACAGTCAGCTCCTGGTCTTGTTTTTGCTGATTGTATAGAGCTTCTCCATCTTTGGCTACAAAGAATATAATCGATCTGATTTCAGTGTTGACCATCTGGTGATGTCCATGTATAGAGTCTTCTCTTGTGTTGTTGGTAGAGGGTGTTTGTTACCACTATTCCTTTTTCTTGGCATCTCATAAATTATCTAGGTCTGAGTTTTCTTGTTTTTACAATGAGAACTCTTCCTGTGTGTAAAGGTCTTCCTGTATGTAATAGGAATACAATGAGAACTCTTCCTGTATGTAACTCTTCCTGTATGTAATAGGTCTACTTTAAGACCTATTCTGGCTCTAAATTAAGAGTATCAAAGCCTCAGAAGAGACTTCTCTTGTGTTTTTGAAAGAGGGTGTTTGCTATGACCAGTGCGTTCTCTTGTCAAAACTCCGTTAGCCGTTGCCCTGCTTCATTCCACATTAAAAGGCCAAATTTGCCTGTTACTCCAGGTGTTTCTTGTCTTCCTACCTTTGTATTCCAGTACCCTATAATGAAAAGGCATCTTTTTTGGGTGTTAGTTCTAAAAGGTCTTGTAGGTCTTCATAGAACCGTTCAACTTCCGCTTCTTCACCGTTACTGGTTGGGGCATAGACTTGGATTACCGTGATATTGAATGGTTTGCCTTGGAAACGAACAGAGATCATTCTGTCGTTTTGAGATTGCATCCAAGTACTGCATTTTGGACTCTTTTGTTGACCATGATGACTACTCTATTTCTTCTAAGGGATTCCTGTCCACAGTAGTAGATATGATGATTATCTGAGTCAAAATCACCCATTCCAGCCCGCTTTAGTTTGCTCATTCCTAGAATGTTGACATTTACTCTTGCCATCTCCTGTTTGACCACTTCCAATTTGCCTTGATTCATGGACCTAATATTCTAGGTTCCTATGCAATATTGCTTTTTAGAGCATTGGACCTTGCTTTTGTCACAAGTCACATTCACAAATGGGTATTGTTATTGCTTTGGTTTCATCACTTCATTTTTTTTTTTTCTGTAGTTATTTCTCCACTAATCTCCTGTAGTGTATTGGGCACCAATGAACATAGGGAGTTCCGCTTTCAGTAACCTATCATTTTGTCTTTTCCTACTGTGTATGGAGTTCTCAAAGTAGAATACTGAAATGGTATGCCATTCCCTTCTCCAGTGAACCACATTCTGGACATCACCAGATGGTCAACACTGAAATCACACTATGTTCTTTGCAGCCAAAGATGGAGAAGCTCTCTACAGTCAGCAAAAACAAGACTGGGAGCTGACTGTGGCTCAGATCATAAACTTCTTATTGCAAATTCAGATAAAATTGAAGAAACTAGGGAAAACTACTAGACCATTCAGTTCAGTTCGGTTCAGTCACTCAGTCATATCAGACTCTTTGCGACCCCATGAATTGCAGCACACCAGGCCTTCCTGTTCATCACCAACTCCCAGAATTCACTCAAACTCACATCCATCGAGTCAGTGATGCCATCCAGCCATCTCATCCTCTGTCGCCCCCTTCTCCTCCTGCCCCCAATCCCTCCCAGCATCAGAGTCCTTACCAATGAGTCAACTCTTCGCATGAGGTGGCCAAAGTACTGGAGTTTCAGCTTCAGCATCAGTCCTTCCAAAGAACACACAGGACTGACCTCCTTTAGAATGGACTGGTTGGATCTCCTTGCAGTCCATGGGACTCTCAAGAGTCTTCTCCAACACCACAGTTTTCAAAAGCATCCATACTTCGGTGCTCAGCTTTCTTCACAGTCCAACTCTCACATCGATACATGATCACTGGAAAAATCATAGCCTTGACTAGATGGACCTTTGTTAACAAAGTAATGTCTCTGCTTTTTAATATGCTATCTAGGTTGGTTGAAGTGTTCTTTCCAAGAAGTAAGTGTCTTTTAATTTCATGGCTGCAGTCACCATTTGCAGTGATTTTGGAGCCCCCAAAAATAAAGTCTGTCACTGTTTCCACTATTTCCCCTTCTATTTCCCATGAAGGGATGGGACCAGATGCCATGATCTTAGTTTTCTGAATGTTGAGCTTTAAGCCAACTTTTTCACTCTCCTCTTTCAGGATAGTAGTTCCTAATAATTAAAACATTGATCAGCCATGAAATTAAAAGACACTTACTCCTTGAAAGAAAAGTTATGACCAACCTAGATAGCATATTCAAAAGCAGAGACATTACTTTGCAAACAAAGATCCATTTAGTCAAGGCTATGGTTTTACCAGTGGTCATGTATGGATGTGACATTTGGACTGTGAAGAAAGCTAAGTGCCAAAGAATTGATGCTTTTGAACTGTGGTATTGGAGAAGACTCTTGAGAGTCTCTTGGACTGCAAGGAGATCCAACCAGCCCATTCTAAAGGAGATCAGCCCTGGGTGTTCTTTGGAAGGACGGATGCTAAAACTGAGACTTCAATACTTTGGCCACCTCATGCAAAGAGTTGACTCTTTGGAAAAGACTCTGATGCTGGGAGGGATTGGCAGCAGGAGCAACAGGGGATGGCAGACGATGAGATGGCTGGATGGCATCACCAACTCGATGGACATGAATTTGAGTGAACTCTGGGAGTTGTTGATGGACAGTGAGGCCTGGCGTGCTGCAATTCACGGGGTCGCAAAGATTCAGGCACGACTGAGTGCCTGAACTGAACTGAACTGCATAAAAACAATTTATGATTTACCATCAGGCATGTTTTGGTGTGAATTCAGCTATTCATTACTGAAATATGAATTTAATAATTTTTTTCATTGATAGCACCGTAAATTATAGCATATAAAGAAATACTTGTTATATTTATTGTGGGACTATGGAGAATTATCTTGAGGCTAAAGTCTAATTGAAAATATGATCATTCTTAGCATGCATTCTGAGGTATTTATGAAACAACCGTTTATTCTGTTCATGATCTAGCTTTAACTTGGCTCCTCTGAAATTTTTTCTGCACTATTTTTAATGCCTTGAGGGAGTAGAGTGGGATTTAAACTAATACTTCTCCATAATCATTGCACATTATTGTAGCATGTTAAAATAATAATAAAACTTAGCACCGCTGTATTTTATGTGGAGGGAAAGAATAAGTCTATAGTGTATTTTCTACTATTGCCTATTTCCAGAGCGGAAAGCCTGTTTGTAGTTTTGTTTTGTTTTTTTTGTTTTTGTTTTTTTTCCCCCTTCATTTTAACAATGGAAGCAAAAGCTATAATTTATTTTACTTGTCACTATACATGATGTTTTGCTTAATATTACATATGATCACCTGGCCATGTGGTTTGGTAGTGCTCCAAGGATTGTGGCTCTAAACTGGTGACATCTCAAGGAATGGAAGAGTATTGCTGACTTTATCTTATATGTACAATAATTTGCTGTGATCCAAGAATTTTAGCTTCAGGGGATTTTCAAAATTTTAATACATGTTTTTAATTAGTCTAGATACTGGTATACCTTTGAAATTTTCCTTTATTATTCAAGTGACTTAAATAATATTAAACATTTTAAATATGATTTAAAATTTAGAATTTAAAAATGCATTTAAAATATTCTTAAGTATATTTGCATTTCATAACAAAAGGAGTCCTTCATTTTTATTATATATATATATATATAAAATGACAACTATTTTGCTCAACCTGTTGATCTTGGCCTTGTTCCTCATGTATAATTTATTTTTCTTTATCTTTAGTGTATCCTATTCACTCCATCATTGGTGTAACTGAGAAACCAAAACCTGTCAACCACTGATCTTTGTTTTTTCTCCTCCATTTGAACTTGTAGGTAGAAGCTTACAGGGTCCATGCCCTAATTTGGTTGCCTCTGGAAACTTGGAAAACCTCTCAGCTGAAAGCAATGTCCATCTTTAAGCTCTTTCTAAGTAGTTTGTTTCACATCTTTGCTTACTTTGCTTCAGTCTCCAAAATTTGGTGGTGTTTTTTATCGTTGTTGTTGTTGTTGTTGTTGTTGTTTTTTCTGGTAGTGCGCATGCCCATGCATGTTCAGTCATGTCTGGCTCTTTGCAACCCCGCAGACTGTAGCCCACCAGACTACTCTGTCCATACAATTTTCCAGGCAGGAATACTGGAATGAGTTGCCATTTCCTACTTCAGGGTATCTTTGGACCCAGGGATCAAATCTATGTCTTTGTCTCCTTCACGAACAGACAGATCCTTTAGCACTGGCACCACCTGGAAAGTCTCTGCTGGTGCACTTACCTCAGTTGTGGAAGACATGCCACTTCTATTCTTTTTTTAATGATAAGATCTTGAGATTCTACAAGGAAAAATGCATTCCCTTGACAAAGAAATGAAAATTATCAGGCCTCATCTCACACCTATTCAATCAGAAACTCTGCACAACAAAGGAAACTATAAGCAAAGTGAAAAGACAGCCTTCAGAAAAGGAGAAAATAATAGCAAATAAAGCAACTGACAAACAACTAGTCTCAAAAATATACAAGCAACTCCTACAGCTCAATTCCAGAAAAATAAATGACCCAATCAAAAAATGGGCCAAAGAACTAAATAGACATTTCTCCAAAGAAGACATACAGATGGCTAACAAACACAAGAAAAGATGCTCAATATCACTCATTACCAGAGAAATGCAAATCAAAAGAACTATGAGGCACCATTTCACATCAATCAGAATGGATGGGATCCAAAAGTCTACAAGCAATAAATGCTGGAGAGGGTGTGAAGAAAAAGGAACCCTCTTACACTGTTGGTGGGGATGAAAACTAGTACAGCCACTATGGAGAACAGTGTGGAGATTCCTTAAAAAAACTGGAAATAGAACTGCTTATGATCCAGCAATCTCACTGCTGGGCATACACACTGAGGAAACCAGAAATGAAAGAAACACATGTTCATTGCAGCACTGTTTGTAATAGCCAGGACATGGAAGCAACCTAGATGTCCATCAGCAGATGAATGGGTAAGAAACCTGTGGTAAACATACACAAAGGAGTATTACTCAGCCATTGAAAAGAATACATTTGAATCAGTTCTAATGAGGTGGATGAAACTGAAGCCTATTATACAGAGTGAAGTAAGCCAGAGAGAAAAACACCAATACAGTATACTAACACATATGTATGGAATTTAGAAAGACGGTAACGATAACACTGTATACGAGACAGCAAAAGAGACACAGATGTATAGAGCAGTATTTTGGACTCCATGGGAGAGGGAAAGGGTGGGATGATTTAGGAGAATGGCATTGAATCATGTATAATATCATACATGAACCGAGTTGACAGTCCAGGTTTGATCCACGATACTGGATGCTTGGGGCTGGTGCACTGGGATGACTCACAGGGATGGTACAGGGAGGCAGAAGGGAGGAGGGTTCAGGATGGGGAACAAATGTATACATATGGCAGATTCATTTTGATATATGGCAAAACCAATACAATATTGTAAAGTTAAAAATAATATATATATATATATATATATATATATATATATATATATATATATATATATATATATATATCTGCCTCTTGAGAAATCTGTATGCAGGTCAGGAAGCAACAGTTAGAACTGGTCATGGAACAACAGACTGGTTCCAAATAGGAAAAGGAGTACGTCAAGGCTGCATATTGTCACCATGTTTATTTAACTTATATGCAGAGTACATCATGAGAAATGCTGGACTGGAAGAAACACAAGTTGCAATCAAGATTGCTGGGAGAAATATCAATAACCTCAGATATGCAGATGACACCACTCTTATGGCAGAAAGTGAAGAGGGGCTAAAAAGCCTCTTGATGAGAGTGAAAGTGGAGAGTGAAAAGGTTGGCTTAAAGCTCAACATTCAGAAAACGAAGATCATGGCCTCTGGTCCCATCACTATATGGGAAATAGATGGAGAAACAGTGGAAACAGTGTCAGACTTTATTTTTCTGGCCTCCAAAATCACTGCAGATGGTGACTGCAGCCATGAAATTAAAAGATGCTTACTCCTTGGAAGGAAAGTTATGACCAACCTAGATAGCATATTCAAAAGCAGAGACATCACTTTGCCAACAAAGGTTCGCCTAGTCAAGGCTATGGTCTTTCCTGTGGTCATGTATGGATGTGAGAGCTGGACTGTGAAGAAGGCTGAGCGCCGAAGAATTGATGCTTTTGAACTGTGGTGTTGGAGAAGACTCTTGAGAGTCCCTTGGACTGCAAGGAGATCCAACCAGTCCATTCTGAAGGAGATCAATCCTGGAATTTCTTTGGAAGGAATGATGCTAAAGCTGAAACTCCAGTATTTTGGCCACCTCATGCGAAGAGTTGACTCATTGGAGAAGACTCTGATGCTGGGAGGGATTGAGGGCAGGAGGAGAAGGGGATGACAGAGGATGAGATGGCTGGATGGCATCACTGACTTGATGGATGTGAGTCTGAGTGACCTCCAGGAGCTGGTGATAGACAGGGAGGCCTGGCGTGCTGCGGTTCATGGGGTCGCAAAGAATCGGACAGGACTGAGAGACTGATCTGATCTGATATATAATGAAACATAAAGTAAAACAAACAAACAAAAAAAAGAAACTCTGTAGTGAGGCCCAAAACCCCCTTCACAACCTTCTACAAAATTCTAATCTCAATGAAGTTTGAAAAGAATAGCCTTAAAGCTTTTATGTCATCTAGGGTTTTGAAGTTCTTAAAATGACACTAGATTTGGTCTTGATTTTTTACCTTTTTATATGTCCTGACTCAGTCTTTTTTCCTGCCTCTGTGTTGTACTCTCACCTGGGACACCAGAGTAGGGGAAGTCTGTATTTTTTGCTACCAAATATTATCCATAATGATCTCTCTTAATTGTTCCATATGATTTAAATTAAGTACTTTCCTAGGACTAGGACCTTCTATTAACTCTAATCAGATAAATTCATCTCAGTTTTTACTAGGCAAAGCACAGAGAAACATCCCTTATTTATGAACTGTCCTTTTAAACTCTTAGGCCCAGAAAATAAAAATAGTAAAAACTCTATTTCCCAGTTAGTTTTATGCTGCTGCTGTTGCTGCTGCTAACTGGCTTCAGTCATGTCCGACTCTTTAACATGGTAATTGTGATTTCTCATTTTTTTCACGGGAAATAGTCATCTAACTTTTCCTAAACCATCTTGCCAAGCTTAGCACTATTTGAGCACTTGTAATATTAATAATATACTAACATAGTCTTATTTGCATATTTGGGGAAATTTATTTTCATCTAATTTAAATTTCACATTGACTATTTTATAAAATTATTGAAACATATTTGTGGCAGAATCTTATCTCTCTTTTGTCTATATGAATAGAGATGGATTTCATCATGTGTAATAAATAGTAGTAGATAAAGATAGCTGTGCTAGAAATATAAATTTGCATTATAAAACAGACTAATACTATAAATGTATGCATCATTCCAATTTGAGCATGAATTACTTTATATTCAACACATACATATTTTTAAATTCCTAGCAAGAAATCTTCCACCCAAAGCAGCTGTGAAATAAAATTGAATACAACAAATTTGACAGATTTTTTTTCGCCATCACCTGCATTTGAGCAATAATCATCTGTATTCTTAGTTATTTTCCTTTTAATTTAAAAATGCAACTCTTTCACAATAATGAATTAATTTAACAAAAATATTAAATAAAGATAGTCAAGCAGTATTTTCACTTTAAATAATTTACTGAAAAATTGTTACTCAAACAGTGTATTATTATCTTTAAATTCAATTTATTTATTTTAATTAAAGACAAATTACTTTAAAATATTGTGATGGTTTTTGTCATTCATTGACATAATTCAGCCATGGGTTTTATTAATATTAAAATATAGCTTAAAGTGCTTTATCAAATACATTTTTAAAGGTTATCAGTTCAGTTCAGTCGCTCAATCCTGTCTGACTCTTTGTGATCCCATGAATTGCAGCATGCCAGGCCTCCCTGTCCATCACCAACTCCTGGAGTTCACCCAAACCCACGTTCATCAAGTCAGTGATGTCATCCATCCATCTCATCCTCTGTTGTCCCCTTTTACTCCTGCCCCCAATCCCTCCCAGCAACAGAAACTTTTCCAATGAGTCAACTCTTTGCATGAGGTGGCCAAAGTACTGGAGTTTCAGCTTCAGCATCAGTCCTTCCAAAGAACACACAGGACTGATCTCCTTTAGAATGGACAGGTTGGATCTCATTGCAGTCCATGGACTCTCAAGAGTCTTATTCAACACCACAGTTCAAAAGCATCCATTCTTCGGTGCTCAGCTTTCTTCACAGTTCAACTCTTATATCCATACACGATTACTGGGAAAACCATAGCCTTGATTAGATGGACTTTTATTGGCAAAGTAATATCTCTGCTTTTGAATATGCTATCGAGGTTGGTCATAACTTTCCTTCCAAGGATAAGCGTCTTTTAATTTCATGGCTGCAATCAACCATCTGGAGTGATCTTGGAGCCCCCCAAAATAAAGTCAGCCACTGTTTCCCCATCTATTTCCCATGAAGGGATGGGACCAGATGCCATGATCTTAGTTTTCTGGATGTTGAGCTTTAAGACAACTTTTTCACTCTCCTCTTTCACTTTCATCAAGAGACTTTTTAAAGATTATAATAATATATAAATATCCTCCAAATTGTAATACTATATAATGCTCCAATCAAGTGGTATTTCTTTAACATAAAATCTAGTGTCAGTGTAAGTATTTCTGAATGATTATGCTTTACTAAACAAAGGAAAATTTATGAAGTAGGAAAATCATAAAAAAAAATGGTGGTTAAGAGCTTACAGAAGATAAAGAAATGCATTGTGAGACCCACGGATCCAAATGACCGTTTAATTATATGCTAAAGTTTTTTTTTTTTTTTTTTTGTAGTTAATGACCATTTTTAATATTCAGTTCTTCTTCAGGGGCTTATTATTTTTTAAAAGGCACATTTTATGGAAAGTGATATGTATGGAGAAGTTTGGATTTGATTTCAATAGAGAAAGAAAAAACAGCTTAAACAAACCTGTTATAGAAACATGCAATTTCCAACAATCCAGAGGTTTTCCTCATGTGAAATGCTTCTTAAGGTATTTCATAGAGGAGGTGAATTGTTGCTGAATTGAGGTGAATTGTTGCTTTGCGTCTTGAATTATACGTTATTTATAATCATATACTCTTTTACAAGGAAAATTAGTTTCATGTGCAAACTAAAACAGATTGGCAATGTTGGAAACAAAATTTTAATTATAAGGTCTATTTTATTAAACAGTAATGATACATTTTTAAATTTTCTTGAAAATTATTAGATAGACAATAATAAATAGGAAAAGGAGTACGTCAAGGCTGTATATTGTCACACTGCTTATTTACCATATATGCAGAGTACATCATGAGAAACACTAAGCTAGAAGAAACACAAGCTGGAATCAAGATTGCTGGGAGAAATATCAGTAACCTCAGATATACAGATGACACCACCCTTATGGCAGAAAATGAAGAGGGACTAAAAAACCTCCTGATTAAAGTGAAAGAGGAGAGTGAAAAGGATGGTTTAAAGCTCAACATTCAGAAAACGAAGATCATGACATCTGATCCCATCACTTCATGGCAAATAGATGGGGAAACAGTGGAAACAGTGTCAGACTTTATTTTGGGGGGACTCCAAAATCACTGCAGATTGTGATTGCAGCCATAAAGTTAACAGACACTTACTCCTTGGAAGGAAAGTTATGACCAACCTAGATAGCATATTCAAAAGCAGAGACATGACTTTGCCAACAAAGTTCCGTCTAGTCAAAGCTATGGTTTTTCCAGTGATCATGTATGGATGTGAGAGTTGGACTGTGAAGAAAGCTGAGCGCTGAAGAATTAATACTTTTGAACTGTGCTGTTGGAGAAGACTCTTGAGAGTTCCTTAGAGATCCAACCAGTCCATTCTAAAGGAAATTAGTCCTGGGTGTTCATTGGAAGAACTGATGCTGAAACTGAAACTCCAATACTTTGGCCACCTCATACGAAGAGTTGACTCATTGGAAAAGACTCTGATGCTGGGAGGGATTGGGGGCAGGAGGAGAAGGGACAACAGAGGATGAGAAAACTGGATGGCATCACCCACTGAATGGACATGAGTTTGAGTGAACTCCGGGAGTTGGTTATGGACAAAGAGGCCTCGCATGCTGTGATTCATAGGGTCGCAAAGACTCGGACACCACTGAGTGACTGAGCTGAGCTGAGCTGAGCTGAGACAACAATAGGATAAACAGAGAAATAGTAACAAAATGTGTGCAGTTCCCAGCTCAATCAAGTTCAAAAGTCATTTTTACAGAAGTAAAAAGATTTAGGGACTTGATATATTTTACTAAATGTGTATGAGAGACATCATTGATTTTGCTTTTTATTCCTTGGGAAAATATGATTTAAAGTAAGTTTAACAATTACTCTGAGATATATATATATATACACATACACACACACATACACATAAACACACACACATATATACCCACATATATATTTCTCTTACAAAAATGGACTAATAACCTTTAAAATTATTTTTTTTTTTAGTTTTTAGTATAGTTGATTTACAATCATGTTTTAGGTTCTTTACAAAGAAAAGGCAAGTCATTTATAAATATACATATACCACAGTTTTTAAAAGATTCTTTTCCCAAGTAGGTCATTACAGACTGTTGAGTATAGTTCTGTGTGTTATATAGTAGTTAGTTAACTAATAAGGAACCGCTGTACTGTAAAGCAATAAGAACTGCACTCAGCAGTCTATAATGACCTATGTGGTAAAAGAATCTTTCAAAAATTGTGGATATATGTATATGTATAAATGACTTACTTCTTTTCTTTTTTGTAACCCAGAACCTAACACATTGCAAATCAACTATACTCAAAACATGGAAAATAAATGCAAAAAAGGAAAATGGCTGTCTGGCGAGGCCTTACAAATAGCTGTGAAAAGAAGTGAAGTGAGACAAGGAAAGCAAAGGAGACAGGGAAAGATATAAACATCTGAATGCAGAGTCCCAAAGAATAGCAAGGAGAGATAAGAATGCCTTCCTCAGGGATCAATGCAAAGAAATAACGGAAAACAACAGAATGGGAAAGGCTAGAGATCCTAGGAAAATTAAGGATATCAAGGAAATATTTTGTGCAAAGATGGTCTCGGTAAAGGACAGAAATGGTATGGACCTAACAGAAGCAGAATATATTAAGAAGAGGTGGCAAGAATACACAGAAGAACTGTACAAAAAAGATCTTCATGACCAAGACAATCACGATGGTGTGATAACTGACCTAGAGCCAGACATCCTGGAATGTGAAATCGAGTGGGCCTTAGAAAGCATCACTGCGAACAAAGCTGATAGAGGTGATGGAATTCCAGTGGAGATATTTCAAATCCTAAAAGATGATGCTGTGAAAGTGCTGCACTCAATATGCCAGCAAATTTGGAAAACTCAGCAGTGGCCACAGGACTGGAAAAGGTCAGTTTTCATTCCAATTCCAAAGAAAGACAATGCCAAAGAATTCTCAAACTACAGCACAATTGCACTCATCTCACATCCTAGTAATGTAATGCTCAAAATTCTCCAAGCCAGGCTTCAGCAATATGTGAACTGTGAAAATCCAGATATTCAAGCGGGCTTTAGAAAAGGCAGAGAAATCAGAGATCAAATTGCTAACATCCACCGGATCATCAAAAAAGCAAGAGAGTTCCAGAAAAACATCTATTTCTGCTTTATTGACTATGCCAAAGCCTTTAACTTTGTGGATCACAGAAACTGGAAAATTCTGAAAGAGATGGGAACACCAGACCAAGTTACCTGCCTCTTGAGAAAGCTATATGCAGGTCAGGAAGCAACAGTTAGAACTGGACATGGAACAACAGACTGGTTCCAAATAGGAAAAGGAGTTCGTCAAGGCTGTATATTGTCACTCTGCTTACTTAACTTATATGCAGAGTGCATCCTGTGAAAAGCTTGGCTGGAAGAAGCACAAGATGGAATCAAGATTGCCGGAAGAAATATCAATAACCTCAGATATGCAGTCCATGGGGTCGCTAGAGTTGGACACAAGTGAGCGACTTCACTTTCACTTTTCACTTTCATGCATTGGAAAAGGAAATGGCAACCCACTCCAGTGTTCTTGCCTGGAGAATCCCAGGGACTGGGAAGCCTGGTGGGCTGCCGTCTATGGGGTCGCACAGAGTCGGACATGACTGAAGCGACTTAGGAGCAGCAGCAGCAGATATGCAGATGACACCACCCTTATGGCAGAAAGTGAAGAGGAACTAAAAAGCCTCTTGATGAAAATGAAAGAAGAGAGTGAAAAAAGTTGGCTTGAAGCTCAACATTCAGAAATCTAAGATCATGGCATCTGGTCCCATTACTTCAGGAAAATAGATGGGAAACAGTGGAAACATTGGCTGATTTTATTTCCTGGGGCTCCAAAATCACTGCAGATGGTGACTGCAGCCGTAAAATTAAGACGCTTACTCCTTGGAAGGAAAGTTATGACCAACCTAGATAGCATATTCAAAAGCAGAGACATTGCCAATAAAGGTCCATCTAGTAAATGCTATCGTTTTTCCAGTGGTCATGTATGGATGTGAGAGTTGGACTGTGAAGAAAGTTGAGAGCCGATGAATTGTTGCTTTCGAACTGTGGTGTTGGAGAAGACTCTTGAGAGTCTCTTGGACTGCAAGGAGATCCAACCAATCCATCCTAAAGTAGATCAGTCTTGGGTGTTCTTTGGAAGGATTGATGTCAAAGCTGAAACCCCAGTACTTTGGCCACCTCATTTGAAGTGTTGACTCATTGGAAAAGACTCTGATGCTGGGAGGGATTGGGGGCAGGAGGAGAATGGGAGGGGAGAGGGTGAGATGGCTGGATGTCATCACCGACTCTATGCACATGATTTTGAGTAAACTCAGGGAGTTGGTGAAGGACAGGGTACCTGTTGTGCTGCGATCATGGGGTCACAAAGAGTCCGACACGACTGAGAGACTGAACTGATATATATATATGGTACAAATGAACAAATTTTCAAACAGAAATAGGGTCACAGATGTAGAAAATAAACTCATAGTTACCAGGATAGAAAGGGGGAGAGGGATAAATTGGGAGATTGGGATTGATTTTACACACTGTTGTTCAGTCACTCAATCCTGTCTGATTTGCGACTCCATGGAATGTAGCATGCCAGGCTTGCCTGGCTTGACTATCTCCTGAAGTTTGCTCAAAGTCCAGTCCATTGAGGTTGTGATGCCATCCAACCATCTCATCCTCTATTGCCCCCTTCTCCTACTGCTCTTAATCTTTCCCAGCATCAGGGTCTTTTCCACTGAGTCTTCTTTTTGCATCAGGTGGCCAAAGTACTGCAGCTTCAGCTTCAGAATCACTATTTCTAATGAATATTCAGGGTCGATTTCCTTTAGCATGGACTGGTTTGATCTCTTTGCTGTCCAAGGAACTCTCAAGAGTCTTCAGCAGCACCACAGTTCAAAAACATTCATTCTTTGATGTTCAGCCTTCTTTATAAGCCAATTCTCATATTTGTGACTACTGAAAACACCATAGCTTTGACTAGATGGACCTTTGTCAGCAAATGATGCTTCTGTTTTTTAATATGCTAGCTAATTTTGTCATAGTTTTTCTTCCAAGGGTCAAGTGTCTTTTAATTTCATGGCTGCAATCAACATCTGCAGTGATTTTAAAGCCTCCCAAGATAAATTCTGTCATTCTTTCCTATTTTTCCCCTTCTATTGGCCATGAAGTGTTGGGACTAGATGCCATAATCTTCATTTTTTGAATATTGAGGTTTTTTAAGTCAGCTCTTTCACTCTTCTATTTCACCTTCATCAAGAGACTCTAGTTTCTCTTCACTTTCTGCCATTAGGGTGGTGTCATCTGCATATATGAGGTTATTAATATTTCTCCCAGCCATCTTGATTCTAGCTTGTACTTCATCCAGCCCAGCATTTCACATGATGTACTCTGCATATAAGTCAAATAAGCAGGGTGACAACATACAGTCTTGATGTACTCCTTTCCCAATTTTGATCCAATCTGTTGTTCCATGTCCATTCTAACTTGTTACTTCTTGACCTTCATACAGCCTTGACATATACACACTACAATACATAAAATACAATTAATTTTAATAGTTTTAAAGCTACACATCCACCAAAATGTCCATTCATACTATTCTTACTGCTAAAGCAGTCACCCTTATCCATGGAACTATCAGGCTCCTCTGTCCATGGTGATTCTCCAGGCAACAATCAGTTCAGTCACTCAGACGTGTCTGACTCTTTGTGACCCCATGGACTGCAGCACACCAGGCCTCCCTGTCCATCACCAACTTCCAGAGTTTACCCAAACTCACGTCCATTGAGTCGGTAATGCCATCTAACCATCTCACCCTCTGTCGTCCCCTTCTCCTCCTGCCTTCAACCTTTTCCAACATCAGGGTCTTTTCAAATGAGTCAGCTCTTCGCATCAGGTGGCCAAAATATTGGAGTTTCAGCTTCAACAGCTTCAACAATTCCAGGCAACAATATTGGAGTGAATTGCCATGACTTCTTCCAGGGGATCTTCACAACCCAGGAGTTGAAATTGGATAAATCTGAAAACATATTACTTTATTTAATATGTGATTGAAAAGTCATATAACTATATTTTGAAATAAAAACAACTATTAACAACATAATTACCTTTTTAAGAAAAGCAGTTTATTTCATTTAAAAAAATATATAGCAAAGAACATTTATTTATTATTTTGGCCATACCCTGAAGCATACAGAACTTCCCCAATCAAGGATCAAACCCATACCCCTGCACTGAGAGTTCAGACTCAACCACTAGACCATGAGGGAAGTCCTTCATCTCTTTTTTATAAAAGTAATTTATTTATTTTAGTTGGAGGCTAATTGCTTTACAATATTCTGGTGGTTTTTGCCATACATCAGCATAAATCAGCCACACATATACGTGTGTGTCCCCTGCATCCTGAATCCCCTCCCACTTCCCTTCCCACCTTATCCCTCTGGGTCGTCCCAGAGCACCAGCTTTCAGTCCTCTGCTTCATGCATTGAACTAGCATTCGTCGTCTGTTTTACATATTGTAATATACATATTTCAATGCTATTCTCTCAAATCATTCCACCCTCGCCTTCTCCCACATAGTCCAAAAGTCTTATTTACATCTGTGTCTCTTTTGCTGTCTTGAATATAGGGTTGTCATTACCATCTTTCAAAATTCCATATATATGTATTAATATATTCTTTGGTGTTCCTCTTTCTGACTTACTTCACTCTGTATAGTAGGCTTCAGTTTCATCGACCTCATTAGAACTGATTCAAATGTGTTCTTTTCATAAATGAGTAATATTTCATTATGTACATGTACCACACTTTTCTTATCTATTCGTCTGCCAGTAGACAGCTAAGTTCCTTCCATGTACTGGCTATTGTAAACAGTGCTGCCATGAACGTCAGGGTACACATTTCTCTTTCAATTCTGTTTTTCTTGATGTGTATATCCAGCAGTGGGATTGCTGGGTCATATGACAGTTTGGTTTCCATTTTTTTTTTTTTTTTTTTTTAAGGAATCACCACATTGTTCTCTATAGAGGCTGTACTAGTTTGCATTCCCATCAACAGTGTAACAGGGTTCCATTTATTCCACACCCTTTCCAACATTTGTTGTTTGTAGACATTTTGATGGCAACCATTCTCACCAGTGAAGGAAATGGCAACCCACTCCAGTATTCATGTCTGTGAAATCCCATAGACAGAGGAGCCTGGTGGGCTACAGACTATGGGGTTGCAAACAGTCAGACACAACCAAGTGACTAACACTTATTCTGAGCTGTGTGAGATGGCTCCACATTGTGATTTTGATTTGCATTTTTCTGATAATGAGTGATGGTGGCACCTTTTCATGTGTTTGCTAGCCATTTGTATGTCTTCTTGGAGAGATGTTGGTTTGGTTATTTGGCCCAATTTTTGATTGGGTCATTTTTTTTTTTTTTTCTGCTATTGAGCTACATGAGCTGCTTGTATATTTTGAAAATCAATTCTTTGTCAGTTACTTCCTTTGCTAGTATTTTCTTCCATTTTGAAGGCTGCCTTTTCACCTTGAATATCATTTATTTTGTTGTGCAAAAGCTTTTAAGTCTAACTAGGTTTCATTAGTTTCTGGTTTTGCTTTGTTTTGTTTTGTTTTACTTCCATTATTCTGGGAGGTGGGTCATAGAGGATCTTGCTGTGATTTATGTCAGAGAGTGTTATGCCTATGTTTTCCTATAAGAGTTTTACAGTTTCTGGTCTTATATTTAGATGTTGAATAACTTTTTAGTTTATTTTTGTGCATGCTGTTGGAAAATGTTCTAGTTTCATTCTTTTACAAGTGGTTGACCAGTTTTCCCTGCACCACTTGTTAAAGAGATTGTCTTTTCTCCATTGTATATTTTTGCCTCCTTTGTCAAAAACAAGGTGTCCACAGATGTGTGGATTTATCTCTGGCCTCCTATTATATTCCATTAACCTATATTTCTGTCTTTGTGGCACTACCATACTGTCTTGATGACTGTAGCTTTGTAGTATAGTCTGAAGTCAAGCAGGTTGATTCGTCCAGTTCTATTTTTGCTTCTCAAGATTGCTTTGACTATTCGAGGTTTTTTGTGTTTCATACAAACTATGATATTACTTGTTCTAATACTTTCAAATTACTTATGAAAAATACCGTTCGTCGCTTAATAGGGATTGTGTTGAATCTATAAATTGCTTTGAGTAATATAATCATTTTCACTATATTGATTCTTCCAGTCCACGAACATGGTATATTTTCCCATCTATTTGGATCTTCTTTGATTTCTTTCATTAGTGTTTTATAGTTTTCTATGTATATATATGGACATGAGTTTGAGTGAACTCCAGAAGTTGGTGATGAACAGGGAGGCCTGGCGTGCTGTGACTCATGGGGTCGCAAAGAGTCCAACAGGACTGAGTGACTGAACTGAACTGACTGATGTATATATAGGTCTTTTGTTCCTTTAGGTAAATTTATTCTTAAGTGTTTTATTCTTTTCATTGCAATGGTGAATGGAATTGTTTCCTTAATTTGTCTTTCTGTGTTCTCATAGTGTATAGGAGTGCAAGGGACTTCTGTGTATTAATTTTATATCCTGCAAATTTACTGTATTCATTGATTAGCTCTAGTAATTTTCCAGCTGTGCTTTTAGGACTTTCTATGCAGAGGATCATGTCATCTGCAAATAGTGAGAGTTTCATTTCTTCTTTTTCTATCTGGATTCCTTTAATTTGCTTTTCCTCTCTGATTGCTGCTGCTAGGACTTGAAAAACTATGTTGACTAGTAATGGTGAGAGTGGGCACCCTTGTTGTGTTCCTGATTTTAGAGGAAATGCTTTCAATTTTTGACCATTGACGATAATATTTGTTGTGTGGTTGTTATATATGGCTTTTACTATGTTGAGTTATAGTCCTTCTATGCCTTCTTTTTGGAGAGTTTTAATTATAAATGGATTCATGTAAAAGTATGGCAAAGCCAAAACAATGTTGTAAAGTAATTAGCCTCCAATTAAAATAAATAAATTTATATTTAAAAATAATCATAAATGTGTCTTGAATTTTTCAAGGGTTTATTTGCATATATTGAGATAATCATATGGTTTTTATCTTTCAATTTGCAAATATGGTGTATGACATCGGTTAATTTGAAAACACTGAAGAATTTTTGCATCCCTGGGAGAAAGCCCACTTGGTCATGATGCATGATCCTTAAAAAATGTTCTAGAATTGTGTTTGCTAGAATTTTGTTGAGGACTTATTCATGTTATCATATGTTATCATATATATGTTATCATATATCATATGCTCATCAATGTTATTGGCCTATAATTTTCTTTTTTCCTGGCATCTTTGTCTGGTTTTGGCATTAAGATGATGGTGGCCTCATAGAATGAGTTTGAGAGTTTACCTTCTGCAATCTTCTGGAAGAGTTTGAGAAGGATAGGTGTTAGTGCTCTTCTAAATTTTTAATAGATGCGAAGCCATTTGGTCCTGGGCTTTGGTTTGTAGCAAGATTTTTGTTTACAGTTTTGATTTCTGTGCTTGTGGTGTGTCTGCTATTTTCTATTTCTTCTTGGTTCAGTTTTTGAAACTTACACTGTTCTATGAATTTATCCATTTTTTCAAGTTGTCCATTTTATTGGCATATAATTGCTCATAGTAGTCTCATGATCTTTTGTATTTCTGTGTTGTCTGTTGTGATTTCTCCATTTTCATTTCTAATTTGATTGATTTGATTGTTTTCTCTTCTTTCTTGATTAGTCTGGCTAATGGTTTGCCTATTTTATTTATCTTTTCAAAGAATCAGCTTTTAGTTTTGTTGATTTTTGCCTTAGTCTCCTTCATTTCTTTTTCATTTATTTCTGCTCTGATTTTTATGATTCCTTTCCATCTAACTTTGGGGTTCTTCTTTTTTTCTTTTTCTAGTTGCTCTAGGTGCAAAGTTATGCTGTTTATTTGATGTTTGTCTTGTGTCTTGAGATATATTTGTATTGCTATGAACTTCCCTCTTAGAACTGTTTTTATTGGATCCCATAGGTTTTAGGTTGTTGTGTTTTCATTTGTTTCCATGCATATTTTGACTTCCTTTTTTATTTCTTCTGTGATCTGCTGGCTATTCAAAAGTGGGGTTTTTAACCTCCATATATTTGTATATTTAATAAATGTTCCCTATAATTGGCATCTAATTGTTCCATATATTGATCAGAAAAGATGCTTGAAATTATTTCAGTTTCTTTAACTTTACCGAGACTAGATGTATGGCCCAGGATGTGATCTATGCTGGAAAATGTTACATGTGCACTTGAGGAAAAGGTGAAATCCATTGTTTTTTGGTGAAATGTCCTATAGATATCAATTAGGTCTAACTGGTCCATTGTATCATTTAAAGCTAGTGCTTCCGTGCTAATTTTCTATTTGGTTGATCCATCCATAGGTATGAGTGGGGTGTTAAAGTCTCCCATTTTTATTGTGTTACTGTTAATTTCACCCTTTGTATGTGTTAACATTTGCATTATATATTGAGGTGCTCCTATGTTGGGTGCATATATATTTGTAATTGTTATATCTTCTACTTGGATTGATCCTTTGATCATTATTTAATATCCTTCTGTCTCTTATCATGCTATTTAATTTAAAGTCTATTTTATCTGATAGGAGCATTGCTACTCCAGTTTTCATTTGGTCTCCATTTCCATGAAATATCTTTCTCGAGCCCTTCTCTTTCAGTCTGTATGTATCCCTAGCTTAGAGGTGGATCTCTTGTAGATAGAATTGTATAGTGGTCTTGCTTTTGCATGCATTTGGTCAGGGTTTGTCTTTTGCTTGAAGCATTTAATCTGTTTACATTTAAGGTAAATATTGATAAGTATGATCACATTATCATTTATTTTGTTGTTTGGAGTTCATTTTTATAAACGTTTTGTATGTTTCCTGTCTAGAGAAGATCCTTTAGCATTTGATGAAGAGTTGATTTGTTGGTGCTTAATTCTCTCAGCTTCTGCTTGTCTGAAAAGCTTTTGATTTCTCTTTCATATCTGAATGAGATCCTTGCTGAATAGAGTAATCATGGTTGTAGGTGTTTCCCTTTCATCACTTTAATTCCCTTCTGTCCTGAAGAGTTTCTATTGAAAGATCAGCTGTTATCCTTATGGAGATCTCCTTGTGGATTATTTATTGCTTTTATCTTGTTGCTTTTAATATTTGCTTTTTGTGTTTGATTTTTGTTAATTTGATTAATATGTGTCCTGGAGTGTTTTGCCTTTGGTTTGTCCTGTTTCAGACCTTTTGGGCTACTTGAACATGGATTGCTATTTCCTTCCCCATTTTAGGGAAGTTTTCTACCATTATCTCCTCAAACATTTTCTCATGCCCTTTCTTTTTGTCTTCTTTTGGGACACTAATGATTCCACTGTTTAACATTGCCCCAGTGGTCTCTGAAGTTGCCCTCATTTCTTCTAATTCTGTTTACTTTTTCCTCTCTGCTTCATTTATTTTCACTATTCTATCTTCCACCTCACTTTTACCCTATTCTACCTTAGTTATTCTACTATTGGTTCCCTCCAGAGTGACTTTAATCTCAGTTATTGTATTGTTCATCATTGATTGACTGTTTATTTCTTCTAGGTCCTTGTTAAACATTTCTTGCATCTTCTCAGTCCTTGTCTCTAATCTGTTTATTTGTAACTCCATTTTGCTTTCAAGATTTTGAATCACTTTTACTATCATTATTTTGAATTATTTTTCTTGCAGACTCCCTACCTTCTCCTCTTTTGTTTGGCATGGTGGGCATTTATCATGTTCCTTCACCTACTGAATATTTCACTGCCTTATCATTTTGTTTAAATTACTGTGTTTGGAGTGCCCTTTCTGAAAGTTGGAAATTCATGTTTCTTCGTAAATGTGGAGTGGGATTTCTCACAGTTTTCTTGTTAGGAGAGCTTTCATCCATGTTCTGGTGGCTGGAGCTGGACCTCTTCTCTCTGGAGTGCAGTGAAGTGTCCAGTCTTGAGTTTTGGAGTGTCCATGGTTTGGCATGTCTTTGGACAGCCTGTCATTTATTGTTCAGTTGTGTTCCTGTTTGCCTGGAGAATTATCATGGTGTGTTTTTCCTGGAACTTGTTGACTTTTGGTTGCAGCTTGGCTTCAGTGCAAGTATGGAGACTTTTTCCAAGTTCTTGTCTATTAATGTTCCATGAAGTCAGGAGTTCTCTGATGTTCTAAAGTTTTGGAGTTAACTCTTCTGCCTCTGGCTTTTGGTCCTTCTTTTACAGTAGCCTCAAGACTTCTCCATCCATACATCACGGAAGATGAAACCCCTAGGTTAATGGTGAAACAATTCCCCACATCCTGGAACATCCAGAAAGATTCAGAGTTACATAGAGAAAAGAAGATGGAAGAGGGAGATAGAGGTGACCAGAAGAAGAAAAGTGGTGTCAAAAGGGAAGAGAACAATCTAGGCAGTAATCAAATCCCTAAGTGCTGTCCACAGTCCAGAACACCCAGAGAGATTCACAGAATTATGTAGAGAAGAGAAGCAGGATAAAGGCCATAGAGGTGTCTGGGGGAAAGAAAAAAGAGTCTCAAAAGGGAAAAGAGCAATCAAGTCAGTAATCAAATCCCTAGATGAAAATGGATACTGAAGATTAGGTTCTCAGAGGTACAAAATTGATAACAAACATCAAAAAGAAAAGATTAAAAGTGTAGAATAGACTCAAAAATTTTTAGACTCTTAAAAATACAATATAAAAATAGAAAAAAAATCAATCACAAATTTAAAAAATATGTATGTAATTTGTTTTAAAAATAGTTGTTTTTTTGTTTGTTTGTTTGTTTTTTGTAAATTTAATACAAGTAAAGAAAGTGAATAGCTCAGTCATGTCCAACTCTTGGTGAACCCAAGAACTGTAGACTACCAGGCTCCACCTTACATGGAATTTTCCAGGCAAGGGTACTGGAGTGGGTTGCCATTTCTTTCTCCAGGGGATCTTCCCAACCCAGGGGTCAAACCTGGCTCTCCCACCTTGTAGGCAGATCGTTTACTGTCTGAGCCACCAGGGAAGTCTAATAGTAGACTATAAAAAATAATAGTAAGCTAGAAAAATGATAGCTAAAGAAGTAATAGAGAATTAAATTAAAAAAAAATTAGAAAGTGGTGATAGCAAAAATATATATCTAGAAATTTCTCTGGAGCTGTTGTGGGCAGTGTAGGGTCAGTTTAGAGTCAGATAGTCCCTTGCTCTGGCTTGTACTTGTTCTCAAGTTCTCTATACTGCTGCTAAGTCACTTCAGTCGTGTCCGACTCCGCGTGACCCCATAGACGTCAGCCCACCAGGCTCTCCTGCCCCTGGGATTCTCCAGGCAAGAAAACTGGAGTGGGTTGCCATTTCCTTCTCCAATGCATGAAAGCGAAAAAGTGAAAGTGAAGTCGCTCAGTCGTGTCCGACTCTTAGCGACCCCATGGACTGCAGCCCACCAGGCTCCTCCATCCATGGGATTTTCCAGGCAAGAGTACTGGAGTGGGGTGCCATTGCCTTCTCCCAAGTTCTCTATAGGTATCCCTCAAATGCACAGTCTCAGTATTAACTTCAGGGCTTTAATCTGTCACATGTGCAGAGCGGTGTTTGTTTATTTTGGCTTTGTTTATTTTGGCTTCCTCTACTTGCAAGTCTTTTCAGTGTCTAATGTCCCCCTGACACGGCAAGGTGAAAGTGACGAGTTAAATAATTCATTTGTTCAGTTGTGTTTTGAGAAGGGAGGAACACTGCAGCAAACAAATGCCACCGGCATATGTGGGGAATGCTCACAGTGGACGAACCACAGTGGGTTTGCCATTGCCCAAGGTGATGTGTACTTCCCAGATTCACACTAATCAGGCTTCAGGGTGCTCTTCAAGGGCACTGTCCCAAGTGGGCACTGTTTTTCAAGCACTTTCCAGGTCTAAACTGCTCAGATTCTCAGGTGCTCCACAGGGGCACAGATAAAGATGGATTATTTGTTTTGTTCCCTTCCCAGATTTGAGCAGCTCAGACAACCAAGTGCTTGATGAGTGCACTGTCCCAGGTGGGCCATGCATCTTATTCACCACCCTAGTCCTGGCAGCTCAGTTTCCCAGGTGCACCATGAGAGTACATTCCCAGATGTGCCGTGTGTCTCCTCTGGAGAGCTGATCTCAGGCTGTGACACTGTTAAATCTTTTGTCTCTGTTTTTGTCTTTCATATTTTATCCCATCTCCTTTTGAAGACATTGGGCTGCTTTTCTGTGTACCTGGTGCTCTCCAACAGCTTTCAGAAGATATTTTGCGGAAGTTGTTCAACATTCAAATGATCTTTTGATGAACTTGTGGGGGAGAAAATGGTCTCCCCATTCTATTCCTCCAACATCTTGGGACCACCTAGAAAAAACAGTTTTTGAAAATATAAAATCTCCACAACTTGCTAGGCTATGTAAAATTTATATAACATATATACATTGGGCTGTTTAAAGATTTCTGTCAAGTGAATTTTGGTCACAAGTATGTTTCAGCAGGTATTTTGTATATAGTTTTAATGTTTCTGTGATAAAAAAAAAAAAAAGGAGTAACAAGCTATATTAAAATAAAAAATAAAACATAAGTAGAAGTTACTTTGATGTTCAGTGGCTATTTCTTTGAGAGATCTAGTTGAAAGCTTTGTAGTATCTTGCGAAGAAACGAGCACATCATTAGGCAGTCAGGGGCACTAGATTTCCTCACTTGCTCTGAAGCCCTCATTCCTTCAGCTAATCACACTATGGAGTGTCTGCTTCCTGCCAAGCTCTGGGGATCCAGAGATCATTTGGGTACAGTTCTTCTTCCATGTTCAAATTCACAATGAGGATATAGAAGGACAATTTAAAAAAGTTAATACCACACAACAAGTGTTATAAAAGAGATGTGAGTAAGACCCAAACATGGCACAACCATGCTCCTGCATTGCAAAATGAAAAAAAAAAAAAAAAAAAATCCTGAATCTTAGCCCCTTCATAAGGGATGCTAGGAGTTTACAAAGCAAAGACTTAGAGCTAATTTTATAATGCACATTTACAATGGTGAAAATTTTGTGTAGTTGGAGTGTCTGATATACCAGATGGAAAGTTGTCCAGTGGTTAAAAAAGAGGTTGGAACTTCAGTCTCAGACTGGGAAGAATGACGTATTTTAAAACAGACTTTAAATTTTGTCCCAAGTGTGGTAGCAGCTAAACTGTTCTAATTTAGAGCCGAGTGATATGGTTGTGTTTGACTTTTAAAAATATTACTCCGGCTGTTGTGAAGTAGAAATCAACATGATCAGAGACATATATCAGATATAAAATAAATGCCATAACTGATAACAATGTATGGTAGTGATAAATGACTAGAAAGAAATATCTAAGGAAAAAGAAGCATAATTTAATAGATTAATAGACTAAAATATAAGAATGCAACTAAATTTAATTTAAAAACTTTTTTTTTTTTTTTCTAATTGCTAAACAAAGAACCGGCTTTGTGTATAGAATGCCAGTGGATAGACAGATGGACAGTGGAAAGACTGTAGAGTGGCCACTGAAAAGACTCAGAACCTAATCCCTGGAACAGTGAGAGCTACTTTATGTGGTAACAAAGACCCTTCATAAGTTGTTAAAGTAAAGGTCATAAGAGGAGGTGGGTATCCTTGAATATCTAATAATCACAATTACCTTTCTAAAAGGAAGTGAGAAAGAGTGATTTGAAGACAGAATAAGGCAGGGTAAGGACAAAAGCACCACCAACACTGTTGACTTTAAAGATGAAGGAAAGGTCCAAGGAAGTGGGCTTTCCCCTGGAGCCTCCCAAGCGAGGCTGTGCTCTCAGATTCTTGTCTTTATTAAAAGAGGGACTGCATGCTCTCTTTACATTTTCACATAAAGAAGAATGAATATTTGACCTCACATTTTAAGGTCACGTTTATTAATGGTCTTTAATCCAAGGTTTGGCAATTAAGAGAATATGCTATATTTCACTCCCAAAGTAAAATCATCAGGAGTGTTGAACCTTTAACAAATCTAAGAAGCCCCATATTTCTCCTTGCTGAGTTTTGACAGAATGTAGTAACAAACTAGTTTGGAGTCTAGTTTTTGACAACTAAAATGACTGTATCAAATTAACATGACTATATAATATTTCTTGGATACTTGTCTAGGTAAATAATGAAGCAAAAACTCAGAATAAATTCTGCTTTAAAAGACATCATTAATTATGTCTTTTCTGTAAGGGAAAGACATAGTGCAACTTTCTGTTGGTCAGACAATAAAATCCCTTGTCAGTTTCTATCCATTTCTGAAACTAGTTGGGAAAAAAAAAAAAAAAAAGCAACAAAGCAAACAAACAAAAACCTCCTATAAAGTGTTTTGAATAAATTATTTTCAACACAAACACATGTAGTAGATTACCAAATAAGCCACAGTAAATTATGTCAAGCCATAAATTATTTCACAATTTATACAAATGTAGAATCAATATATGATATAAGCTCTATTTTAGTGATGGCTCTATTCATGTTTGTGTCTACAGATATATACATGTCTTATACATGTATGTGTCTTAAAATTATTCCTGCTCAAAAAAAAAAAAAAAAAAAATTAAAGTAAGCAGTCAAGGATTTCATAAAGCCAATGAAACTCCCAAAATACACTATAAGAGACCTGGTAATAATATAAACTGGAAAAAAAGTTAGTGATAGCTTTAATAAAAAGTATGAAATTCATCAGATCGGATCAGATCAGTTGCTCAGTTGTGTCCGACTCTTTGCGACCCCATGAACCGCAGCACGCCAGGCCTCCCTGTCCATCACCAGCTCCCGGAGGTCACTCAGACTCACATCCGTCAAGTCAGTGATGCCATCCAGCCATCTCATCCTCTGTCGTCCCCTTCTCCTCCTGCCCTCAATCCCTCCCAGCATCAGAGTCTTCTCCAATGAGTCAACTCTTCGCATGAGGTGGCCAAAATACTGCAGTTTCAGCTTTAGCATCATTCCTTCCAAAGAAATCCCAGGGTTGATCTCCTTCAGAATGGACTGGTTGGATCTTCTTGCAGTCCAAGGGACTCTCAAGAGTCTTCTCCAACACCACAGTTCAAAAGCATCAATTCTTCAGCGCTCAGCCTTCGTCACAGTCCAGCTCTCACATCCATACATGACCACAGGAAAGACCATAGCCTTGACTAGGCGAACTTTTGTTGGTAAAGTGATGTCTCTGCTTTTGAATATGCTATCTAGGTTGGTCATAACTTTCCTTCCAAGGAGTAAGCGTCTTTTAATTTCATGGCTGCAGTCACCATCTACAGTGATTTTGGAGCCCAGAAAAATAAATTCTGACACTGTTTCCACTGTTTCTCCATCTATTTCCCATGTAGTGATGGGACCAGATGCCATGATCTTCGTTTTCTGAATGTTGAGCTTTAAGCCAACCTTTTCACTCTCCACTTTCACTTTCATCAAGAGGCTTTTTAGCCCCTCTTCACTTTCTGCCATAAGAGTGGTGTCATCTGCATATCTGAGGTTATTGATATTTCTCCCAGCAATCTTGATTCCAGTTTGTGTTTCTTCCAGTCCAGCATTTCTCATGATGTACTCTGCATATAAGTTAAATAAACATGGTGACAATATACAGCCTTGACGTACTCCTTTTCCTATTTGGAACCTATGAAATTCATAGGTGCTCATATTTAGACTTAGATAATTCAACTTGTTGAGTATGTTTTGTACCTTAATTTTATTTTCCTCATTTAATATAAAAATTCAAATTTGAATGATCTTTATTTATTTCATGAATCTTCAATGTATGGTGAACCGTTTTATACAAATATAATAATGGATTCCCTTACATGATCTGTAACATACCTAACATTTGAAGCAAAAAGACCTATAAACAATAAATACTTTATGTCCCTTTATTGTCAATATAATAGTGTGTGTATATGAACACTGTACTAATTTCAGGAAAATTTCAAGTTTATTTCAAGTGGGACTATTTTGTCTATTTTGTTCATGAACACCTAGAACACTGGTCTAGAATAACAGTCATATGATACAGACTCTCTAAATACATGTAGAATTAAAAAGAAAAAAAATGTAGAATTTTATTTTACTTCTCTTGTATTTTTCCTTATTCATATTATGATGATGTAATTTAATAACATTTTTTGCTACTTGAGCATGAGGATAATTGGTTCTATGCAGAATTCATTTTTTGAACTCAAATGTTATTAATATGAACATCCCATGCCCTTGCTTCTCAGGGAAAAAAACTAATTTTATATTTCTACATATCCACTCAAAACTAAAAGCTCATGTTTTTATGAACTATTTTTATATTACTGACCCCTGTGATAGGAAATTTTCACCACTGACCTTACCAAATATAAAATATTTTTAAAATAAATGTTGAATAAAAATCATGACATTTGAATAATCATAGAGAAATGGAAATAAAAATAAATATATTTATATAATATTACATAAGATTTTAAATTGACACATTTTATTAATGACAAAACAAAACCATGAAATACCTATTAGTTTAATGAAATCAATTGAAAAAGATGAGATACTTTTCCTTAATTAATGAAGACTATTTCTTAACAATTTAATTACAGTATTCATTTCGTTTAGCGTAAAGAAATCAGAAGGGTGTTAGAGAGAGTAATTACTTTCAAATTAAATGGAAATAAAAATCAATTGAAAATTTACATAAATACATATTATCTTGGGGACTTCTGGGATGGCTCAGCAATTGAAGAATCCACCTGCAATGCAAGAGAAACAGGAGATGCAGTTTCAGTCCCTGGGTTGGGAAGATTTCCTGGAGAAGGAAACAGCAACCATTTCAGTATTCTTGCTGAAAACTCCCAGGGGCAAAGGCACCTGATAGGCTACAGTCAAATGGGTTGTAAAGACTTGGACATGACTGGGTGACTAAGCACAAACATATGCTATTTTTGAGAGGCTTATTTAAAATCTCATTAAAGAAAAGTAGACTTTTTAAAACATTTAAACTTCCAATAATGTATCTTTAATATATTTTGAAAATATATTAGGTTTCTGCAATAATAGTGATAAACATAAAAGACAAAATGTATCAAGAAGTTGCTAAATGTCAAGCCTTGCAATATCCATTTAATAACCATTACTTCCTAAGATTTTTAAAGTAAAGTACTGAGAGCGGTTAGGACGGCTACAGGTCTATAAAAAGAGGAAGTAGCTGCAAGTGTCAGACATTTTTTATCATTCTCTTAAGGGCCAGGAGGAAACAAACTACAAGTGTCAGGTTTTTCTCCCCTTCTCTGTACAAAGTTCAAAGGAGATTTATTTTAAAATTCTGTGTTGCCATGACAACACCTGGTTCCACCTGAACTTAACTTTTCTCAAACTTTGAGCTAACCAATACTTTTTTTTTTTTTTTTAATGTAAATGTTTTTATTAAGCTATGTTAATGAACTATGTATTTACCTTAGGCTCTGTTTTCAAGTCCTTCTACCTAAAACTCAGAACCAACTTGACCAACCAGTATGTTTTACTCAACAAAGCAATATCTTTTACTCATGCAAATGTTCTCTTAAGCTATGTTAATGAGATTATGTATTTGCCTGGAAACCTGCCTTTCTTCAAGATTCATGTCAATCTTTTTATAGTCTGGGATGACTCACTTTGTGTCAATGTTATCTTAAAATATGCATATTATGGGTGAGGTGCCTGTTGCCACTTTCTGAGTTTTGAGACATTTCCTTTCTCCAATTTTCAGCCTACTAGTAGGTATATAACTTCCCACTAAACACTAGCAGGGGGGCACTCTATCTGCCCTCTTCTGACGTCTATGTCAGAAGCTTTCTCTAGCTATTTTATACTTTAATAAAACATTACTAACCATAAACTCTGAATGATCAAGCTTCATCACTGGCCCTGGACTGAATTCCTCTCCTCCTGAGGTCAAGAATCCCAATGTCTTGTACGGCTCAGCAACAAATTTTCAGTAATAACCACTTTTCCTAAAATAGGGAGTGCTTTCTTGAACATTTTAAAAAATACAAAAAGAGTATCAGATCAGATCAGATCAGTCGCTCAGTCGTGTCCGACTCTTTGCGACCCCATGAACCGCAGCACGCCAGGCCTCCCTGTCCACCACCAGCTCCCGGAGGTCACCCAGACTCACACCCATCAAGTCAGTGATGCCATCCAGCCATCTCGTCCTCTGTCGTCCCCTTCTCCTCCTGCCCTCAATCCCTCCCAGCATCAGAGTCTTCTCCAATTAGTCAACTCTTTGTATGAGGTGGCCAAAATACTGCAGTTTCAGCTTTAGCATCATTCCTTCCAAAGAAATTCCAGGATTGATCTCCTTCAGAATGGACTGGTTGGATCTCCTTGCAGTCCAAGGGATTCTCAAGAGTCTTCTCCAACACCACAGTTCAAAAGCATCAATTCTTCGGTGCTCAGCCTTCTTCACAGTCCAGCTCTCACATCCATACATGACCACAGGGAAGACCATAGCCTTGACTAGGCGAACCTTTGTTGGTAAAGTGATGTCTCTGCTTTTGAATATGCTATCTAGGTTGGTCATAACTTTCCTTCCAAGGAGCAAGCGTCTTTTAATTTCATGGCTGCAGTCACCATCTGCAGTGATTTTGGAGCCCAGAAAAACAAAGTCTGACACTGTTTCCACTGTTTCCCCATCTATTTCCCATGTAGTGATGGAACCAGAGGCCATGATCTTCGTTTTCTGAATGTTGAGCTTTAAGCCAACCTTTTCACTCTCCACTTTCACTCTCATCAAGAGGCTTTTTAGCCCCTCTTCACTTTCTGCCATAAGAGTGGTGTCATCTGCATATCTGAGGTTATTGATATTTCTCCCAGCAATCTTGATTCCAGCTTGTGTTTCCTCCAGCCCAGCATTTCTCATGATGTACTCTGCATATAAGTTAAATAAACATGGTGACAATATGCAGCCTTGATGTACTGCTTTTCCTATTTGGAACCAGTCTGTTGTTCCATGACCAGTTCTAACTGTTGCTTCCTGACCTGCATACAGATTTCTTAAGAGGCAGATCAGGTGGTCTGGTATTCCCATCTCTTTCAGAATTTTCCATAGTTTATTGTGATCTACACAGTCAAAGGCTTTGGCATAGTCAATAAAGCAGAAATAGATGCTTTTTCTGGAACTCTCTTGCTTTTTCCATGATCCAGCGGATGTTGGCAATTTGATCTCTGGTTCCTCTGCCTTTTCTAAAACCAGCTTGAACATCAGGAAGTTCACGGTTCACATATTGCTGAAGCCTGGCTTGGAGAATTTTGAGCATTACTTTACTAGCGTGTGAGATGAGTGCAATTGTTCGGTAGTTTGAGCATTCTTTGGCATTTCCTTTCTTTGGGATTGGGATGAAAATTGACCTTTTCCAGTCTTGTGGCCACTGCTGAGTTTTCCAAATTTGCTGGCATATTGAGTGCAGCACTTTCACAGCATCATCTTTCAGGACTTGGAATAGCTCCACTGGGATTCCATCACCTCCACTAGCTTTGTTTGTAGTGATGCTTTCTAAAGCCCATTTGACTTCACATTCCAAGATGTCTGGCTCTAGGTCAGTGATCACACCATCATGATTATCTGGGTCTTGAAGCTCTTTTTTGTATAGTTCTTCTGTGTATTCTTGCCACCTCTTCTTAATATCTTCTGCTTCTCTTAGGTCCACATCATCTCTGTCCTTTATCGTGCCTATCTTTGCATGAAATGTTCCTTTGGTATCTCTGATTTTCTTGAAGAGATCCCTAGTCTTTCCCATTCTGTTATTTTCCTCTATTTCTTTGCATTGATCACTGAAGAAGGCTTTCTTATCTCTTCTTGCTATTCTTTGGAACTCTGCATTCAGATGTTTATATCTTTCCTTTTCTCCTTTGCTTTTCGCTTCTCTTCTTTTCACAGCTATTTGTAAGGCCTCCCCAGACAGCCATTTTGCTTTTTTGCATTTCTTTTCCATGGGGATGGTCTTGATCCCTGTCTCCTGTACAATGTCACGAACCTCATTCCATAGTTCATCAGACACTCTATCAGATCTAGGCCCTTAAATCTATTTCTCACTTCCACTGTATAATCATAAGGGATTTGATTTAGGTCATACCTGAATGGTCTAGTAGTTTTCCCTACTTTCTTTTTTTTTTTTTAAGAGCGACCTCGCCTTCCCGAGACCGGCGCACAATTAAGAGCGACCTTGCCTTCCCGCGACCGGTGCTCAATTAAGAGTGACCCGCCGGCTGCGTCGCGCACGAAGAGCGCCCCGCCAGCTGCACCGCGCACTAAGAGCTCCACCGAGAAGAGCTACCCAACGACCGAGGTCAGGAAGGGCGGCGGTGAGGAAAGACCCCTCGTCCAAGGTAAGGTGCGATGGCTGTCCTTCGCTGGCCGGGAGCAGCCGGGAGCAGGTGGGACGAGATACCCCACGCCCAAGGTAAGAGAAACCCAAGTAAGACACTAGGTCTTGAAAGAGGGCATCAGAGGGCAAATACACTAAAAAGAGTATAGAAATTGCATTATATGATACCATGTGATACTGTTGGAGGAGTGTGTAATTTCCTTAGTTCTGTCTCACCACAGCAAAGATTTTAAATGGCAAACCAGTATCACAGCTCAGTTTTATTTGAAAAGCAAAGGGAGAATACCCTCAAGATGTAAGGGCAGGCCAATCCAAAAAGGAGAAACCTCGATCTGTCTTGGCTTCCTCCTTTTACCCATTTGTCTCTTCCTGAAGGAGCTTGCCCTATGCAAATTGGGCTAGCTAAGAAGGAGGTATGCTTATTTCATCTGAAGTTCTCATGCCAATCAGTGGGTTTTCTTTTGTTCCATTTTTGCAGGCTTTTCCCTTTCTTTGTCTTTTAGCCACTGGACTCTTTTTTCCTGTTCTAACTACCTAACATTCCCCCCTCAAGAGATGGGAGAACTAATTTCTTTCCGAATAGGGGCATCAAGGTCTCTCTGACTACTTCCTGCTGAGCTAGGATGGTGAGGGCCATTGGGCCTCCCCTCTTGCTAATCTCAAGCCTCAGAGTCCTTATAGTGGTGTCATCTATCTAAGGTATCACTCATCTAATGGTGAGTGATATTTTCTGTGGTCAGGTGTTGTTTTATATATTCTTGTTGAACTGGCACTGCATGTTGTTGAGCTGCACAGAGAAAAAAATGGGTTAGACACTTGAAGATACATGGAGTGATCATAAACAGCATCAATATGATGATAACAGGGATTAGTAGGTTCATAAAGAACTTCTTGATGAAAGTGAAAGAGGAGAGTGAAAAAGTTGGCTTAAAGCTCCACATTCAGAAAACGAAGATCATGGCATCTGGTCATGGCATCTATTTCCCATCAAATAGATGGCATCTATTTCCCATCACTTCATGGGAAATAGATGGGGAAACAGTGGAAACAGTGTCAGACTTTGTTTTTCTGGACTCCAAAATCACTGCAGATGGTGACTGCAGCCATGAAATTAAAAGATGCTTACACCTTGGAAGGAAAATTATGACCAACCTATACAGCATATTGAAAAGCAGAGATATTACTTTGCCAACAAAGGTCCATCTAGTCAAGGCTGTGGTTTTTCCAGTGGTCGTGTATGGATATGAGAGTTGGACTATGAAGAAAGCTGAGCACCTAAGAATTGATGTTTTTGAACTGTGGTGTTGGAGAAGACTCTTGAGAGTCCCTTGGACTGCAAGGAGATCCAACCAGTCCATTCTGAAGGAGATCAGCCCTGGGATTTCTTTGGAAGGAATGATGCTAAAGCTGAAACTCCAATAATTTGGCCACCTCATGTGAAGAGTTGACTCATTGGAGAAGACTCTGATGCTGGGAGGGATTGGGGGCAGGAGGAGAAGGGGACGACAGAGGATGAGATGGCTGGATGGCATCACTGATTCGATGGATGTGAGTTTGAGTGAACTCCTGGAGTTGATGATGGACAGGGAAGCCTGGTGTGCTGCAATTCATGAGGTCGCAAACAGTCAGACATGACAGATCTACTGAACTGAACTGAACTGAAGCAGATAAATCTTGGCATGATTTCATGGAGTAGATTTTTAATTTGTTTGTATTTTTTACCACCTCCTGGCCCTCTCAATCTGGGTTGGAAAACCTTCAATCCATCCTGTGAGTGTATCTATCGTGATTAATAGGTACTTAAGCTTTTGAGAAACTGGCATCTGTGTGAAGTCTATCTGCCAGTCCTCTCCTTTGTAGGTCCCACACTGTTGGATTGGCTGGGCCAGCTGAAGTATTCGAGCTCCTCTGGGGTTGTTTAATTGAAAAGTGGGTCAAAAGGAGACCACTTTCCTTATAGTTGTTTGGAGGCCTATTCCTCTGAAGGACCTTTCTAGTAATCTTTGGTAGAACTTCTCTCCTAAATAAGTGGTGGCTTGTAAAGAGTTAATCAACTTCCATTGGAGGTATCCAGGCAGGAAAAAACAGTCCCTCCTTTTGGAAGCAGCCAATATAATCTTCTTGAAAGCCCTCACTCTTAGTTGTAAGAGTCTCACATTCACTATATGAAGGAGTTTCTGGCAAATTAGTCTGTGGAACTAAGGTGGCCACTCCCATTAGGTCATTGCTCTATAATGCTTCCCTTTTAGCTGCCTGATCAGCTGCTTGGTTTCCTTGCACCACTTCCATGCTCCCTTATTGGTATCTTTACAATGAGACACTGAAAACTCAGAGGGAAGACAGAACACCTCCAAGAGTCTAAGGATCTGATCACGATATTTGATTGGGGAACCTTGGTTGGTCAAGTGGCCTCATTCTTTCCAAATAGCAGCATGTGCATGTAGCACCAGAAAGACACATGTGAAGTCAGTGTAAATGCCTACTCTTTTTTATTTTCCAAACTAAAGCTCAAGTCAGTGCTATTAGCTCAGTTAATTGGGCTAAAGTACCTGGTGGCAAAGGTTTAGCCCCTCAGCTGAGTTCAGTTCAGTCGCTCAGTCTTGTCTGACTCTTGGGAAGCCATGGATTGCAGCACACCAGGCCTCCCTGTCCATTACCAACTCCCTGAGTTTACTTAAACTCCTGTCCATTGAGTCAGTGATGCCATCCAACCATTTTATTCTTTTTTATCCACTTTTCCTCCTGCCTTCAATCTTTCCCAGCATCAGGGTCTTTTCAAATGAGTCAGTTATTCACATCAGATGGCCAAAGTATTGGAGTTTCAGTTTTAACATCAGTCTTTCAAATGAACACCCAGGACTGACCTCCTTTAGAATGCCCTGGTTGGATCTCCTTGCAGTCTAAGGGACTCTCAAGAGTCTTCTCCAACACCACAGTTCAAAAGCATCAATTCTTCAGCACTCAGCTTTCTTTATAGTCCAACTCTCACATCTATACATTCCTACTGGAAAAACAACAGCTTTGACAAGACAGGACTTTGTTGGCAAAGCAATGTCTCTGCTTTTTAATATGTTGTTTAGGTTGGTCATAATTTTCTTCTAAGAAACAAGTGTCTTTTAATTTTTGGTTGCAGTCACCATCTGCAGTGATTTTGGAGCCCCCCAAAATAAAGTCTGTCACTGTTTCTACTGTTTCTCCATCTACTTGCCATGAAGTGATGGGACCAGACACTATGATATTAGTTTTCTGAATGTTGAATTTTAAGCCAACTTTTTTACTCTCTTCTTTCACATTCATGAAGAGTCTCTTTAGTTCTTCTTAGCTTTCTGCCCTAAGTGTGGTATCATCTGCATATCTGAGATTATTGATATTTCTCCTGGAAATAATGATACCAGGTTGTGCTTCATCCAATCCAGAATTTCGGACAATGTACTCTGCATATAAGTTAAATAAGCAGGGTGACAATATACAGCCTGCACATACTCCTTTTCCTATTTGGAATCAGTCTGTTGTCCCATGACCAGTTCTAACTGTTGCTTCCTGACCTGCATAGAGATTTCTCAAGGGCAGGTCATGTGGTCTGGTATTCCCACCTCTTTAAACATTTTCCACAGTTTGTTGTGATCCACACAGTCTTGTGGATCCACACACTATGCTTTGGCATAGTCCACAAAGCAGAGATAGATGTTTTTCTGGCACTCTCTTGCTTTTTCAACAATCCAGTGGATGTTCGCAATTTGATCTCTGGTTCCTCTGCCTTTTCAAAAACCACCTTGAATACCTGGAAGTTCATGGTTCACCTACTGTTGAAGCCCAGATTGGAGAATTTTGAACATTACTTTACTACCATGTGCTGCTGCTGCTAAGTCGCTTCAGTCGTGTCCGACTCTGTGCAACCCCATAGATGGCAGCCCATCAGGCTCCCTCGTCCCTGGGATTCTCCAGGCAAGAACACTGGAGTGGGTTGCCATTTCCTTCTCCTACTAGCATGTGAGATGAGTGCAACTGTGCAGTAATTTGAACATTCTCTCTCTCTCCCACCTGTGTATGATCTTTCTCTCTCTCTCTCTCTACACACCCCACCACCTACATGCATGTTGATACACTCCTCCACTCTCTTCTCTTCTTCGAGAATTGATTCTTCCACTATCTTTTAAATAAAATGAAGCTGTAACACTGATTTGTCTAAGAGCTATGACACGGGTTTGTTCAAGACCCAAGCGCTGTGGCACGCCAAGGACTTTAATGTCCATTTCTCCAAATCATTGTTGTGAGGAGATAAGAACCAAGCAGCATACACTCGCCTAACATCTATGGTGCTGTGACTCAGGTTTAACCTGGCTGAAACAACCTTCACTTGGAAGAAGCCAAGCACAGCAGGAGCCCAACTTGGCGAAACTCCCATGCTTGAAGCAGAACACAAAGATAACCCAGACGTAGGGAAGTGACGGCAATGTCACCCCACTCCAGTACTCTTGCCTGGAAAATCCCATGGACAGAGGAGCCTGGTAGGCTGCAGTCCATGGGGTCGCTAAGAGTCGGACACAACTGAGCTACTTGATTTTCAATTTTCAGTTTTATGCATTGGAGAAGGAAATGGCAACCCACTCCACTGTTTTTACCTGGAGAATCCAAGGGACAGGGGAGACTGGTGGGCTTCTGTCTATGGAATCGCACAGAGTTGAACATGACTGTAGTGACTTAGCAGTAGCAGTAGGGAAGTGACGAAAGGCCCTTTGTGCTGGAAACCAGGACAGCGACAAACAAACTCAGCAGAAAGCTCATGTGGCTAAGCCTCAAATTCCAGAAGACCTCTGGTTAAGGTGTTGCCTAACCTGAATATATGGAGAAGGCAATGGCAACCCACTCCAATAGTCTTGCCTAAAGAATCCCATGGATGGAGGAGCCTGATAGGCTGCAGTCCATGAGTCAGACACGACTGAGCAACTTCACTTTCGCTTTTCACTTTCATGCATTGGAGAAGGAAATGGCAACCCACTCCAGTGTTCTTGCCTGGGGAGTCTCAGGGACAGTGAGCCTGGTGGGCTGCCGTCTATGGGGTTGTACAGAGTCAGACATGACTGAAGTGACTTAGCAGTAGCAGTTGAGCATTCATTAGCATTGCCGTTCTTTGGGAAAGGAATGAAAACTGAACTTTTCCAGTCTTGCAGTCACTGCAGAGTTTACCAAATTTGCTGGCATATTGAGTGCAGCACTTTCACAGCATCATCTTTTAGAATTTGAAATAGCTCAAATGGAATTCCATCACTTCCACTAGCTTTGTTTGTAGTGATGCTTTATAAGGCCCACTTGACTTCACATTCCAGGATGTCTGGCTCTAGGTAAGGGATCACACCATCATGATTATCTAGTTCATGAAGATCTTTTTTGTATAGTTCTGTGTATTCTTGCCACCTCTTCTTAATACCTTCTGCTTCTGTTAGGTCTTTACCATTTCTTTCCTTTTTGAGCCTATTTAATAATTTAATTGACATGTATGATAGAAAGACAAAAGACACATATTTTTAAAGTCCCTTTAAGCTAATTAAGATTAGGGAAATTTGTGTTTTGTAACAAATTTATAAAATACTTATATCAAATTAACTCTTTTGCTAAAATAAATTTGTTTTTAAGTAATATTTTCACAGTTTGACTTTTTCTATTTTTCTAATAGATTTAATGATAATGATAAAGAAATAAAAATTAATATAAGCCATTACTTCCCATATTCCAAGTGGTATAGGTATTCCACTTGGGAAGATATGATGGTGTTTAAGTTGAGAAATTAAGTAAGGTACATAATGGTTGGGTCAGATATACCTGGAGAGCAAGCTATTAAATGACTTGTATTATTAAACCTAGAAATTTGGAATAGCATGTTGAAAAAAATGAAGGATTAGGAAAAATGAGAGTATAAGAGATAGTCCAAAAGATGGATAATCATGATTTGAGACTGTGGAGGTTGAAAATGTCGTGGAAGAAATAGGGCTAATTTGTGTTATGGTTTTGGTTTGTGGTTATGCTTCACTGAAGGTGGAGAGTAGGGCTCTGGGTTGATGGTTTTACAGTGCTAAGTGAATGGTGGAAAAATAAAGTCATTTTAATGATGCCAAAACCTGTAATGAATTCTTTATATATAAGTACAGAGAAAAGTTTTTAAAAATATATCCCACTAATAGTTATATTCTTGAAGTGAAGTGAAGTTGTTCAGTCGTGCCTGACTCTTTGTGACCTCATGGACAGTAGCCTGCACCAAGTCCCTCCATCCACGGGGGATTTTCTAGGCAAGAGTACTGGAGTGGGTTGCTGTTTCCTTCTCCAGGGAATCTTCCCGACCCAGGGATCGAACCCAGGTCTCACTCATTGTAGACAGATGCTTTACTGTCTGAGCCACAAGGGAAGCCCAGTTTAATAAATAAGCAAGTCGATTAAATAAATTGCCCAGTGACACAGGAGCAGAAAAGAGAAGTTGGACTGCAAGCAAAGCCCATTAAACACTGTAAAGTGGTATTGTGGGGAATTTTTAATGATGTAATAAAATAAATAGGAAAATGTGTGAAAATGACATCGATTCTATCGGGTTTCTTCCACTGCAATGGAGAGATGTACGTTTTTTTAAATACCATAACTACCATGTAGATTCCTCAGGAGAGAACAACACAGTACTCTGTAATTATTGAGTATTTAAAAAGGAATTTTATACATGGGTATGATTTAACAGGGTGGGAGAAGGTAATTGATCCTTAGGTACTATTCATTCAAGTCAGATGATTGCAACAGGACTCCTCTCCTTTATGCCAAATTCTTTGAGTAATTAGCAATTTACATTAAAACATACATACAATATTACTGACCAGGAGCAAAATATTCCTTTGTGAAAGGACATTAAATTGTTAAATCCTGAGTCAACAGTTGAGAAGTACCACAGTTTCAGAATTTTTTCTATGTCAAGGTATATTATTTTTATATTTTGTTCTGAAAGGACTCAAAATTAAGAGATCTTATTAAAGTCATATTTACATTATATATAATTTATATATGTACAAATGTAATATAATACATATGATGGTGATTGCAGCCATGAAATTAAAAGATGCTTACTACTTGGAAGAAAAGTTATGACCAAGCTAGATAGCATATTCAAAAGCAGAGACATTACTTTGTCAAAGAAAAGTCCTTCTAGTCAAGGCTATGGTTTTTCCAATGGTCATGTATGGGTGTGAGAGTTGGACTGTGAAGAAGGCTGAGTGCTGAAGAATTGATGCTTTTGAACTGTGGTGTTGTAGAAGACTCTTGAGAGTCCCTTGGACTGCAAGGAGATCCAACCAGTCAATCCTAAAGGAGACCAGTCCTGGGTGTTCATTGGAAAGACTGATGCTGAAGCTGAAACTCCAATATTGTGGACACATCATGCAAAGAGTTGACTCATTGGAAAAGACCCTGATGCTGGGAGGGATTGGGGGCATGAGGAGAAGGGGGCAACAGAGGATGAGATGGCTGGATGGCATCACCAACTTGATCCACATGAGTTTGGGTGAAATCTGGGAGTTGGTGATGGACAGGGAGGCCTGGCGTGCTGCGGTTCATGGGGTTGCAAAGAATCGGACATGACTGAGCAACTGAACTGAACTGAACTGATACATATAATACATACATGTATTATATACATATATGTACATATAAGACATAATGCATATAAATGTAAAATATATTATATAATATATTATGTAATATATATTAGCTATATTTTATATTATATATTATGCCATATAATATATTTATACTATATGGATTATATATTAAATGTAAATTATATTAATATATAATGCACATTATAATTATATTATATTATTTACTAATTACATTTATTGTCATATTAATAATTATATTGATTATTTTATTATAATTATATTATATTAATATATATCATAATTAATATTGTATTAGTTCAGTTCAGTCGCTCAATGATGTCCCACTCTTTGCGACCCCATGAATCGCAGCTTTCCAGGCCTCCCTGTCCATTTCCAACTCCCGGAGTTCACTCAGACTCACGTCCATTGAGTCAGTGATGCCATCCTGCCATCCAGCCATCTCATCCTCTGTCGTTCCCCTCTCCTCCTGCCCCCAATCCCTCCCAGGATCAGAATCTTCTCCGGATGAGTCAACTCTTCCCATGAGGTGGCCAAAGTACTGGAGTTTCAGCTTTAGCATCATTCCTTCCAAAGAAATCCCAGGGCTGATCTCCTTCAGAATGGACTGATTGGATCTCCTTGCAGTGCAAGGGACTCTCAAGAGTCTTCTCCAACACCGCAGTTCAAAAGCATCAATTCTTCAGTGCTCAGCCTTCTTCACAGTCCAACTCTCACATCCATATATGACCACAGGAAAAACCATAGCCTTGACTAGACGGATCTTTGCTGGCAAACTAATGTCTCTGCTTTTGAATATGCTATCTAGGTTGGTCATAACTTTTCTAGTATAATAATATATAAATAAATTTATATATAAATAATTGTGTTAATATAAATGAATTAATGTATAATATATGTATATATGTATTATATTATACATGTATATTATATATATATATAAAATTTGCCCTCTGATGCCCTCTTACAAGACCTACTGTCTTACGTGGGTTTCTCTTACCTTGGGCGTGGGGTATCTCGTCCCGGCTGCTCCCGGCCAGCCAAGCACAGCCATCGCACCTTACCTTGGACGAGGGGTCTCTCCTCACCGCCGCTCTTCCTGACCTCGGTCGTGGGGTAGCTCCTCTCGGCCGCGCTTAGTGCGCTGGCCCTCACCGCCGTCCTTCCTCGGTCGTGGGGTAGCTCCTCTCGGCCGCGCTCTTAGTGCGCGACGCAGCCGGCGGGGCGCTTCAGTGAAATTAAGCCATGCCCGAGGGGCAACCTGGGATGGGCGGGTCATGGTGGAGAGAGATGACAGGGTGTGGTCCGCTGGAGAAGGGAATGGCAAACCACTTCAGTATTCTTGCCTTGAGAACCCCATGAACAGTATGAAAAGACAAAATGATAGGATACTGAAAGAGAAACTCCCCAGGTCAGTAGAGGCCCAATATGCTACTGGAGATCAGTGGAGAAATAGCTCCAGAAAGAATGAAGGGATGGAGCCAAAACAAAAAGAATACCCAGCTGTGGATGTGTCTGGTGATAGAAGCAAAGTCCGATGCTGTAAAGAGCAATACTGCATAGGAACCTGGAATGTCAGGTCCATGAATCAAGGCAAATTGGAAGTGGTCAAACAAGAGATGGCAAGAGTAAATGTTGAATTAGCGAACTAAAGTGGACTGGAATGGGTGAATTTAACTCAGAGGACCATTATATCTACTACTGTGGGCAGGAATCTCTCAGAAGAAATGGAGTGCCATCATGGTCAACAAAAGAGTCCGAAATGCAGTACTTGGATGCAATCTCAAAAATGACAGAATGATCTCTGTTCGTTTCCAAGGCAAACCATTCAATGTCACAGTAATCCAAGTCTATGCCCCAAGCAGTAATGCTGAAGAAGCTGAAGTTGAAAGGTTCTATGAAGACCTACAAGACATTTTAGAACTAACACCCAAAAAAGATGTCCTTTTCATTATAGGGGACTGGAATGCAAAAGTAGGAAGTCAAGAAACACCTGGAGGAACAGGCAAATTTGGCCTTGGAACACGGAATGAAGCAGGGCAAAGACTAACAGAGTTTTGCCAAGAAAATGCACTGATCATAGCAAATACCCTCTTCCAACAACACAAGTGAAGACTCTATACATGGACATCACCAGATGGTCAACACCGAAATCAGATCGATTATATTCTTTGCAGCCAAAGATGGAGAAGCTCTATACAATCAGCAAAAACAAGACCAGGAGCTGACTGTGGCTCAGACCATGAACTCCTTATTGCCAAATTCAGACTGAAATTGAAGAAAGTAGGGAAAACTACTAGACCATTCAGGTATGACCTAAATCAAATCCCTTATGATTATACAGTGGATGTGAGAAATAGATTTAAGGGCCTAGATCTGATAGATAGAGTGCCTGATGAACTATGGAATGAGGTTCGTGACATTGTACAGGAGACAGGGATCAAGACAATCCCCATGGAAAAGAAATGCAAAAAAGCAAAGAGGCTGTCTGGGGAGGCCTTGCAAATAGCTGTGAAAAGAAGAGAAGCAAAAAGCAAAGGAGAAAAGGAAAGATATAAACATCTAAATGCAGAGTTCCAAAGAATGGCAAGAAGAGATAAGAAAGCCTTCTTCAGTGATCAATGCAAAGAAATAGAGGAAAACAACAGAATGGGAAAGACTAGGGATCTCTTCAAGAAAATCAGAGATACCAAAGGAACATTTCATGCAAAGATGGGCACGATAAAGGACAGAGATGGTGTGGACCTAAGAGAAGCAGAAGACATTAAGAAGAGGTGGCAGGAATACACAGAAGAACTGTACAAAAAAGAGCTTCAAGACCCAGATAATCATGATGGTGTGATCACTGACCTAGAGCCAGACATCTTGGAATGTGAAGTCAAATGGGCCTTAGAAAGCATCACTATGAACAAAGCTAGTGGAGGTGATGCAATTCCAGTGGAACTATTCCAAGTCCTGAAAGATGATGCTGTGAAAGTGCTGCACTCAATATGCCAGCAAATTTGGAAAACTCAGCAGTGGCCACAAGATTGGAAAAGGTCAGTTTTCATCCCAATCCCAAAGAAAGGAAATGCCAAAGAATGCTCAAACTACCGAACAATTGCACTCATCTCACACGCTAGTAAAGTAATGCTCAAAATTCTCCAAGCCAGGCTTCAGCAATACATGAACCATGAACTTCCTGATGTTCAAGCTGGTTTTAGAAAAGACAGAGGAACCAGAGATCAAATTGCCAACATCCGCTGGATCATGGAAAAAGCAAGAGAGTTCCAGAAAAACATCTATTTCTGCTTTATTGACTATGCCAAAGCCTTTGACTGTGTAGATCACAATAAACTATGGAAAATTCTGAAAGAGATGGGAATACCAGACCACCTGATCTGCCTCTTAAGAAATCTGTATGCAGGTCAGGAAGCAACAGTTAGAACTGGTCATGGAACAACAGACTGGTTCCAAATAGGAAAAGCAGTACATCAAGGCTGCATATTGTCACCATGTTTATTTAACTTACATGCAGAGTACATCATGAGAAATGCTGGACTGGAAGAAACACAAGTTGGAATCAAGATTGCTGGGAGAAATATCAATAACCTCAGATATGCAGATGACACAACTCTTATGGCAGAAAGTGAAGAGGGGCTAAAAAGCCTCTTGATGAAAGTGACAGTGGAGAGTGAAAAGGTTGGCTTAAAGCTCAACATTCAGAAAACAAAGATCATGGCATCTGGTCCCATCACTTCATAGGAAATAGATGGGGAAACAGTGGAAACAGTGTCAGACTTTATTTTTCTGGGCTCCAAAATCACTGCAGATGGTGACTGCAGCCATGAAATTAAAAGACGCTTGCTCCTTGGAAGGAAAGTTATGACCAACCTAGATAGCATATTCAAAAGCAGAGACATTACTTTACCAACAAAGTTTCGCCTAGTCAAGGCTATGGTCTTTCCTGTGGTCATGTATGGATGTGAGAGCTGGACTGTGAAGAAGGCTGAGCGCCAAAGAATTGATGCTTTTGAACTGTGGTGTTGGAGAAGACTCTTGAGAGTCCCTTGGACTGCAAGAAGATCCAACCGGTCCATTCTGAAGGAGATCAATCCTGGAATTTCTTTAGAAGGAATGATGCTAAAGCTGAAACTCCAGTATTTTGACCACCTCATGCGAAGAGTTGATTCATTGGAGAAGACTCTGATGCTGGGAGGGATTGAGGGCAGGAGGAGAAGGGGACGACAGAGGATGAGATGGCTGGATGGCATCACTGACTCGATGGATATGAGTCTGGGTGACCTCCGGGAGCTGGTGATGGACAGGGAGGCCTGGCGTGCTGTGGTTCATGGGGTCGCAAAGTGTGGGACACGACTGAGCGACTGATCTGATCTGATATATATAATTCCATCAGATCAGATCAGATCAGATCAGTCCATCAATCGTGTCCGATTTGTTTAATTACAATATATAATTCCATTATATGTAATTCCAGTATAGTATAGTTTCACTAGGCCTCAATAGCTAGTTAAGTGAATTTTTCATTTTCCCAAAAAGTTTATTTGATGAACAGGTTTTTAATTTTGATAAAGTCCAATATATCATTCTTTATTTTATGGCTATTAATTTTTACACATCAGGAAATTTTTGCCTATTACATGATTGCAAACATTTTAATTGGCAGGAAAGATGGACGTTTGAATAGTAATATTGGTGTCATCTTCAGTTCAGTTCCATCACTCAGTCGTGTTTGACTCTTTTAGGCCCCATGGACCACAGTATGCCAGATCTCCCTGTCCGTCACCAACTCCCTGAGTTTACTCAAACTCATGTCCATTGAGTTGATGATGCCATCCAACCATCTAATCCTCTGTCATCTCCTTCTCCTCCTGCCTTCAATCTTTCTCAGCATCAGAGTCTTTTCAAATGAGTCAGTTCTTCACCTCAGGTGGCCAAAGTATTGGATCTTCAGCTTCAACGTCAGTCCTTCCAATGAATATTCAGGACTAATTTCCTTTAGGATGGAGTGTTTGGATATTCTTGCAGTCCAGGGGACTCTCAAGAATCTTCTCCAACACCACAGTTCAAACACAGAAAAAATGAAAAGATAGTTGGCAGTTAATTAAATAGACAACATAAATTTTAGTATAACATTTAAAGCCAGTGAGTAACCATTAATAAAATGTTCAGAAATGTTAAAGGAGAGAAGACAAAACTGTATTTTGTGACATCCAAGATTTGTGGGACAAAATTAGACTTGTGGATACAAGTTGTGTCACAATTTGAATTTCCTGAAAGTAGAAAAAATGCCTAAAAGACAAATTTAACTATTTTGAAAGAGATGTTAGAAAATAAAAAGGCTTATGGAGATCTATATTAACTGTTCTTGGATTCTACATTAATGAAGAAGTCATTGAAAGTAATTCAAGAAGGTACTGTGAAGAATTCTTCCAAATTTTTTTTAGTCTTGAATTTTAAGATGATTGCTTAAAATTGAACACTATTTGACAAGAAAATTATTAATAATATATGATTAGACAGCTATCAATCATTTCATTCTATCACATATTCAAAATTACTTTTATATTTCATACTTCTTATTATATTCATTTATAAAAACAAAATAAAAAGAAACTATCTGAAAAAATGTTTATAAACTTGTAATCCAAGTCAAAAACTTGACCACTGGAGAGGAGTATTCTAGGTAGCTGGTGGCATACTAGGCAGGGTAGAAAATCTGTCTTTGTTAACACCTGGTTGTTCTAGAAAATATTAGTATAAACAGAGAAATAAAAACATGATCATTTTAAGATTGAAAGGGCTATTAGAGAATGTGGACCTAGTTCACATTTATTTAAATATTATGGCCAGTTATGTTCAATTAGGTGATTTTCTCAGTGCCCCAGATGTGGGAGCCTCCTAGACATGACCCCTCCTAGACCCGACTCAAGCCAAACACCCTGAACCTATTCCAGGGATTTAATTCTCATCTCCAATCAAATTATATCAATGAATCACATGATACCGATTCTATCTATCTATCCATCTATCTATATATCTATATATATATATGTGGAAGATATATAATAACTCATAACTGGTTTAATCTGTGTAGAAAATATTTACATACAACATAAGTCTTCATTCCCTGATTCAACAAAATATACAAATAAGTAGGAAAAGAAGACAAAGATGGAACAAAGAAGTACCTGATAATCCTAAGGGAGGGGAGAAGTGATCAAATCAATAATGTTAAATTGTAAAATTCCAACACATATCAGAGACTTGGTTTCATAACTAATTAAATTTAAAAATAACTGACTTATTTCTTCTTTGCAACTGATTTGCTTCCAAGTTATCACTGGATTCAAGGATCCCAACAAGGTAACACTTTTCTGAGCATTGTTATAACCATTTTTGTCCTTCCTGGTTTTGGTTACAGCATTGTGTCTGAGTTTTTATTTCACCTTTATTACTGCTGATTTCCATTGCAAAGGTAGCTATCAACCTCCAATAAAATCATGATGGTTAACCATAAGATGATACAGCTCTCCTGTCAAAGAACTGCAACCTACAGACAAAGCATTCGGTAATTGTGAAAGTGAAAGTGAAAGTTTCTCACTTGTATCCGACTTTTTGCTACTCCATGACTTCAGCATGCCAGGCTTCCATGTCCTTCACTATCTCCCAGAGCTTGCTCAAATTCATGTCCATTGAGTCAGTGATGCCATCCATCCATTTCATCCTCTGCCATCCCCTTCTCCTGCCTGGAGTGGGTAGCCATTCCCTTCTTCAGGGTAGTGTCTCAACCCAGGGATTGAACCCAGGTCTCCTGCATTGCAGGCTGATTCTTTACCATGTGAGCCACCAGGCAGTCCCAGGGAGGTATTGAAAATACTTAAATAATAGGAAAATATTACATTATTCTTTGTTACTTTTACTGTGCAAAAGCCTAGCTTACTTTTATACTGTTAGAGATGCTCATTTCCCTAGGGGTCTCTTTGCTGGAAATGAGTTCTCTACTTTTAAACTTTCAGTCACGCTGATTTAAATATATCCTGAGGCTGCAAGCTCCCATGACTACCTCTTTCAATCAAAGCAGTGATATTTACTCTTGCTACTCCCTGCCACCGTCAAGCTCAGTGAGCATGAGAGCTGTCCATATTCAACCCGAAAATCACCTGTAGTACCAAGGTAGACCTCCTTATTCCATGCAAGAATGCTAGTGATAAACCGATTAACATCAGTTACACTGTTAACTTTTGGATTTTTCCTTTAGCATTTCCATTATGAGGATAAAAATATTTATTATTTCACACTGCTATTTGTAAAACATCACTTTGATGCCGCCCAGACCATCTAGCCACTTAATTATTCATAGAGAAAAGATAATATGTGAATCATATATTAAAAGAATTATTCTACATACACAATTTAAAGGTTACCTTAAAATTCTCAGACTATTTTCATTGTATATTTCAGAAAATATATTTCTGAATATATTAATTTGTTAGATGTTGTTAATTAATTTTTAGCTACATTTAGAAATACTGGACAGGGAGTCAGGGGACATGAATTCTAATTCTGTTCTTCCATTAACTTGTTACTTTAGTTGGAGTGATTATCCTCTAAGTGTCAGTTTTCTCATTATAAAATGGAATAAGTTGGATGGATCAGTGGTTTTCAATCTGCATTTTTGAGAATCGAAATGAAAGACTGTTGTCCTCAGGCCTGGTGTGGAGAGAGAGGCTATGACAGCTAAGCAGGCAGAGCTCTGTACTCCATCCCCAGGTAAGTCAGGGCCCATCTGCTTTCCAGGGCTTAATTTATTTGTAAGAGTTTCTTATTTACAATTAACAAACAAAATATTTAAAACAATTGAGCCAAATAATCTAATGTTTAGATGGTTTCAAGCAATAATGTATGTAAAATTCTGTAGGCTCTGTAATGTGCTAGAAAACTGAGAGGAGAAACTATGCATCACCCTTCTGTAGTGTGTTCTAGAAAACCCTGGTGTGCAGACAAGCGACTTTTAGTTCATGGTGTGCTAACCTTATTAGTGCCCTTTGACTTTCAGACCAAAAAGTAATTGTCCCAAAAAACTAAATTATCTATAGCAAAATTGCATTCATATTCTAACATCTTTATGTTTGTGATAGTCCCTCGGAAGTTTGCTTCTTCTTCTTTCTTTTTTTTTTTTTTTGTATTCTTAAGTATTCTCTATGTCAAGGGGATACAGTTTTCAGTAATAGACTGTTTCTCCAGGTGTCAAATTGAGTCAATCTGGAAAATAGTATTGAAGATATAAGAATATGATTGAACAGTACACATCAATATCAGATAAACTATTTTTCCATCATAACTATGTTATCAATAAGGGATAAAATTCTAGTACTATTTGCCTAAAAGCAGGTGACAGAAGATGAGATGGTTGGATGGCATCACTGACTCAATGGACATGAGATTGAGCAAACTCCAGGACATAGTGAAAGACACATAAGTCTGGCATGTTCCAGTCATTGGAGTTGCAAAAAGTTGGACACAACTTAGTGACTGAACAACAGCAACTAATAGCTGAAGACCTTTTACTCCAGTTTCTTTAAAACTTTCTTTAAAAACAAACAAACAAACAAAAAGCACTGTTGAAGATAAGGGAACACTTTGGAAAGTAATACTAATGTTTTATGAAAGTAGGACATGCATTAAGACAATTATATTTTTATAAACTGATTGCTAATAGAGATATATAACCAAAATAACAGAGTAGATGAACAGCTGAGATTATTTTGAAGACTATATTAATAATATGAATTTTATTATTAGATTAAAAGAAAAATAGAAAACAAAATAAAATAAAACTAGTGGAAATTTGCATTTCATGTCATTTTTTCATTTAGAATAGACATTGAAATGCTATTTTATCATTAACCAAAAATATCTTTACATGAAAACAATGACTAACTTTCTTAGGAACTTATGTTTAGAAAGTTTTAAAAGGTCAGCATAGTATGATTATTTCCATTTAATAATATATGCATTGAAAGTGTGGATTTTCATATTCATCACATATTTATATTACATTTACCCAAGTTTAAAAAATTGTGTTTTTCTAAAACAGTTGTTTCTGAAAATACCACTTAATTTAACATATATTTTCATTGCTTTATGTCAAAATATGTTTAATCAAATTTAGCATTTATAGTTTTTCTTACAAATTGTTTTAAAATATTCCATTAACTTTCTGTCAGAAATAATACATATTATTTCATTTTAGATTTAAACACCAAGATAAGTCATTTTCTCCAGCTAATATTAACATAGTTTTGCTTTTTTGTTTTTAAGGATAAAGATTACTATATTTACACATAACCTTGAGTATTATTGTATTATGTTTAATTCAATAAGTCCTTAAAGATTAAGCAAGTACTTCAAATAATATTAAAAAGAAATAGAACAGGCAGAACACTTTATTTTTATAAGAATTGAGTATTCTTATAAGATTTGAATTAGTTATGGATTTTCTTTTTTTATATTATTAATGAAAACATAAATCTTAATCCTTCTTCCTATGAGTAATGAATTTGAAAAAGACAAATATATATATATATATATGTGTGTGTGTGTGTGTGTGTGTGTGATATATATATATATATTCCTCATAGTGTGTATCTAAATTTCCAGGAATTGAAAAGTAAGGTTCATAAAGTAAAATGAATTTTGTGGCTAAGATTGAATCAAATATTGTTACCTCAATATGTAAACACTTCATAATAGAACTGGTAAATTTTTTTCTTTTTTGGGAATTTTCAAATCTCATTTATAGAACTAGTTTTAGTTGATTATAATGGAAGGGTTATTGAATTCTAAAATATTTCATTCTTGTTAGAAAAGGGAGATCGCTGAATAACTAGAAATTATAAACAAAATATTAATGGTAAATATATTACTAATTGATGTCATATATATTTTATAATTTAACTTCTGCTATTTCAGCCAAATAGAGTATTCCAGAGAGTGATAATTGGTGAACAAAACAGTTAGAATTTGTATTTTACAAGTCAGGGAAATACACAGTAAAATAAGTGAGATACTTAAAAATATAATAAGTACTAAGCATAAGATTGCACTCTTCTCACCCACTAGTAAAGTAATGCTCAAAATTCTCCAAGCCAGGCTTCAGCAATATGTGAACCATGAACTTTCTGATGTTCAAGCTGGTTTTAGAAAAGGCAGAGGAACCAGAGATCAAATTGCCAACATCCACTGGATCATCGAAAAAGCAAGAGAGTTCCAGAAAAATATCTATTTCTGCCTTATTGACAATGCCTAGGCCTTTGACTTTGTGGATCACAATAAACTGTGGAAAATTCTGAAAGAGATGGGAATACCAGACCACCTGACCTGCCTCTTAAGAAACCTATGTGCAGGTCAGCAAGCAACAGTTAGAACTGGACATGGAGCAACAGACTGGTTCCAAATAGGAAAAGCAGTACGTCAAGGCTGTATATTGTCATCCTGCTTATTTAACTTACATGCAGAATACATCATGAGAAACACTGGGCTGGAAGAAACACAAGCTGGAATCAAGATTTCTGGGAGAAATATCAAAATCATACGCAGGTGACACCACCCTTATGGCAGAAAGTGAAGAGGAACTAAAAAGCCTCTTGATGAAAGTGAAAGAGGAGAGTGAAAAAGTTGGCTTAAACATGGATTAAAGACAATCTCTTTAACAAGTGATGCTGGGAAAACTGGTCAACCACTTGCAAAACAATGAAACTAGAACACTTTCTAACACCATACACAAAAATAAGCTCAAAATGGATTAAAGATCTAAACGTAAGACCAGAACCTATAAATCTCCTAGAGGAGAATATAGGCAAAACACTCTCCGACATACATCACATAAGGATCCTCTATGACCCACCTCCAAGAATATTGGAAATAAAAGCAAAAATAGACGAATGGGACCTAATTAAACTTAAAAGCTTCTGCACAACAAAGGAAACTATAAACAAGGTGAAAAGACAGCCTTCAGAATGGGAGACAATAATAGTAAATGAAGCAACAGACAAACAACTAATCTCAAAAATATATAAGCAACTTCTACAGCTCAATTCCAGAAAAATAAATGACCCAGTCAAAAAATGGGCCAAAGAACTAAATAGACATTTCTCCAAAGAAGACATACAGATGGCTAACAAACACATGAAAAGATGCTCAACATCACTCATTATCAGAGAAATGCAAATCAAAACCACTATGAGGTACCATTTCACACCAGTCAGAATGGCTGCAATCCAAAAGCCTACAAGCAATAAATGCTGGAGAGGGTGTGGCGAAAAGGGAACCCTCTTACACTGTTGGTGGGAATGCAAACTAGTACAGCCACTATGGAGAACAGTGTGGAAATTCCTTAAAAAACTGGAAATAGAACTGCCTTATGATCCAGCAACCCCACTGCTGGGCATACACACTGAGAAAACCAGAATTGAAAGAGATACGTGTAGCCCAATGTTCATCGCACCACTGTTTATAATAGCCAGGACATGGAAGCAATCTAGATGTCCATCCGCAGATGAATGGATAAGAAAGCTGTGGTATATATACACAATGCAGTATTACTCAGCCATTAAAAAGAATGCATTTGAGTCAGTTCTAATGAAGTGGATGAAACTGGAGCCTATTATACAGAGTGAAGTAAGCCAGAAAGAAAAACACCAATACAGTATACTAATTCATATATATGGAATTTAGAAAGATGATAACAATAACCCTGTATACGAGACAGCAAAAGAGACAGTGATGTATGGAACAGTCTTTTGGACTCTGTGGGAGAGGGCCAGGGTTGGATGATTTGGGAGAATGGCATTGAAATATGTATAATATCATATATGAAATGAGTCACCAGCCCAGGTTCGATGCACGATACTGGATGCTTGGGGCTGGTGCACTGGGATGACCCAGAGGGATGGTAGGAGGAGGGAGGTGGGAGGGGAGTTCAGGGTGGGGAACGCATGTATACCTGTGGTGGATTCATTTTGATGTATGGCAAACCAATACAATATTGTAAAGTTAAAAAATAAAATTAAAAAAAAATAAAAATAATAAAAATTTTTTAAAAAGCTAAACATTCAGAAAACTAAGATCATGGCATCTGGTCCCATTACTTCATGGGAAATAGATGGGAAAATAGTGGAAACAGTGTCAGACTTTGTTTTGTTCTTGGCTCCCAAATCACTGCAGATGGTGATTGCAGCCATGAAATTAAAAGGCGCTTACACCACCTGATCTGCCTCTTAAGAAATCTGTATGCAGGTCAGGAAGCAACAGTTAGAACTGGTCATGGAACAACAGACTGGTTCCAAATAGGAAAAGGAGTATGTCAAGGCTGCATATTGTCACCATGTTTATTTAACTTATATGCAGAGTACATCATGAGAAATGCTGGACTGGAAGAAACAGAAGTTGGAATCAAGATTGCCAGGAGAAATATCAATAACCTCAGATATGCAGATGACAACACTCTTATGGCAGAAAGTGAAGAGGGGCTAAAAAGCCTCTTGATGAAAGTGACAGTGGAGAGTGAAAAGGTTGGCTTAAAGCTCAACATTCAGAAAACGAAGATCATGGCATCTGGTCCCATCACTGCATGGGAAATAGATGGGGAAACAGTGGAAACAGTGTCAGACTTTGTTTTTCTGGGCTCCAAAATCACTGCAGATGGTGACTGCAGCCATGAAATTAAAAGACACTTGCTCCTTGGAAGGAAAGTTATGACCAACCTAGATAGCATATTCAAAAGCAGAGACATTACTTTACCAACAAAGGTTCGCCTAGTCAAGACTATGGTCTTTCCTGTGGTCATGTATGGATGTGAGAGTTGGACTGTGAAGAAGGCTGAGCACTGAAGAATTGATGCTTTTGAACTGTGGTGTTGGAGAAGACTCTTGAGAGTCCCTTGGACTGCAAGAAGATCCAACCAGTCCATTCTGAAGGAGATCAATCCTGGAATTTCTTTAGAAGGAATGATGCTAAAGCTGAAACTCCAATATTTTGGCCACCTCATGCGAAGAGTTGACTCATTGGAGAAGACTCTGATGCTGGGAGGGATTGAGGGCAGGAGGAGAAGGGGACGACAGAGGATGAGATGGCTGGATGGCATCACTGACTCGATGGATGCGAGTCTGAGTGACCTCCGGGAGCTGGTGATGGACAGGGAGGCCTGGCGTGCTGCGGTTCATGGGGTCGCAAAGAGTCGGACACGACTGAGCGACTGATCTGATCTGATCTGCTCTACACCTTGGAAGGAAAGTTATGACCAACCTAGATAGCATATTAAAAAGTAGAGACATTACTTTGCCAACAAAGGTCAGTCTAGTCAAAGGTATAGTTTTTCCAGTAGTCATGTATGGATGTGAGAGTTGGACTGTGAAGAAAGCTGAGTGCCGAAGAATTGATGCTTTTTAACATGTGGTGTTGGAAAAGACTCTTGAGAGTCCCTTGGACTGCAAGGAGATCCATCCAGTTCATCCTAAAGGAGATCAGTCCTGGATGTTCTTTGGCAGGACTGATGCTAAAGCTGAAACTCCAATACTTTGGCCACTTCATGTGAAGTGTTGACTCTTTGGAAAAGACCCTGATGCTGGATGGGATTGGGGGCAAGAGAAGAAGGGGAGGACAGGATGAGATGGCTGTAGGACAAGGAGGCCTAGTGTGCTGCGATTCATAGTGTTGCAAATAGTTGGACACGACTGAGCAACTGAACTGAACTGAAGCATAAGACAAAATATATGTATAACTAATATACATTAAAAAAGTGTCATAAAATTTAAAATAGTATTTGTGAGGAAGGAAAATATAATGGAGAACAGGTAGAATACCTCAGGTAGAATGTAACTTTTATTTTACTTTAAGGGTGGAATAAAAACTCAAAATTTAGGGGAACCAATACAATATTATAAAGTAAAAAAAAATAAAATAAATTAAAAATAAAGAAGTTAAAAAAAAAAGTCAGGAGAAAGGTTAGTTTAAGTAAGCAAAGATATTTCAGGTGAGAAAAGAAGCAGAAATTTGACCACTGGAGTAGTTTAGATTACCTGGACAGAATTGAAGAAGGATATATTTCATTGGGTATGGACATTTAGGTTGGCAGTTAATTTCTCTCACTCCATTAACATATTCTTCTGCTGAGTTCTTGCTTCCACTGCTGGGAAGTAAGCTGTCCATCCTGCTGTTTCTGAAAGTAAAGATCTTTGTCCTTTGGCTGCTTTTAATTTTTACTCTTTGATTATCAGCAGTCTCACCCTGCATAATGTTTTCTTCGTACAGACAGGACTGAAGTGACTTAGCAGCAGCAGCAGCAGCAGCAGCAACCCAGAAAAGGTCTGGATTTCTAAATCTGAGAGGTTTCTAAATCTGTGACTACTTTCTTCTTATCATTTGACAACTATCAATCAGTTATTATTGTTTCAGTCACTAAGTCGACTCTGAATCTTTGTGACCCAGTGAACTGCAGCACACCAGCCATCACTGTCCTTCTCTGTCTTCTAGAGTTTGCACAAATTCATGCCCATTGAGTCAATGATGCCATCCAACCACCTCGTCCTCTGTTGTCCCCTGTTCAGGGTTGATTTCCTTGAGTATTGGCTGGTTTGATCTACTTACAGTCCATGGGACTCTCAAGAGTCTTCTCCAAGATCCCAAATTTGAAAGTATCAATTCTGCAGCATTCAGCCTTCTTCCTAGTCCAAATATCGTACTTGTACATGATTACTGGAAAAACCATAGATTTGACTATACAGATCATTGTCAGCAAAGTGATCTCTCTGCTTTTTAATACTCTGTCTAGGTTTGTCATAGCTTTTCTTCCAAGGAGCAAGTGTCTTTTAACTTCAGGGCTGCAGCCAACATCCACAATTATTTTGGAGCCAAGAAAATAAAATCTGTCATTGTTTCCTTTTTTTTTTTTTACCGTCTATTTGCCATGAGGTGATGGGACTGGATGCTAGGATCTTAGTTTTTAGAATGTTGAGTTTTAAGCCAGTTTTTTCAGTGTCCTCCTTCATATTCATCAAGAGGCTTTTTAGTTTTTCTTTACTTTATGTTAGTGTTATCATCTATGTATCTGAGGTGGTTGACATTTTTCCCTGCAATTTTGATACTAACTCAAGCATTATCCAGCCCTACATTTTGCTTGATGTGCTCTACATAGAAATCAAATAAGCAGGGTGACAGTATACAGCCTTGATATAATCCCTTCCCAATTTTGAACCAGTGTGTTGTTCCATGTCCTGTTCTAACTGCTGTTTCTTGACTTGCATACAGGTTTATTAGGAGGCAGGTAGGATTGTCTAAGCCAGGCTTCAGCAATATGTGAACCGTGCTTCCTGATGTTCAAGCTGGTTGAAAGGCAGGGACAGGCCCAACATCCGCTGATCAGGAAAAAGCAGGCACATCTTCTGCTTTGACTGCGCCTTTGACTGTGTGGATAATCTGGAATCTAGGAGGCCACACTATCTCCTCGCTGGGTCAGGGCAAAGAGAACTGGTCGGAAAGACTGGTTCAAAGAAAGAGTACGCAGCTGCATTGTCCCCAGTCGAGAGTACATCAGAAATGCTGACTGAAGAAACACAGCTGGAATCAGATCGGAGAATCATCCGTGCAGAGACACACCCTATGGCAGAAAGAGAGGGCACCTCTGAGAAAGGAAGTGGAGAGGAGGTGGCCTCAACAAAATCATGCATCTGGTCCCATCACTGCAGATGGAGGGAAACAGGAAACAGTGTCAGACTTGTCTGGGCTCCTCACTGCAGTGGTGACTGCAGCCATGCGCACTCGGAGGGTTGACACCTGTGCATCACAGAGACAACTACACAAGGTTCCCTAGTCAGGCTTGGTCTTTCCTGTGGTCGTTGGATGTGAGAGCTGGACTGTGAGAGGCTGGCGCCGATTGATGCTTGAACTGTGGTGTTGGAGAGACTCGGGTCCCTACTGCAGAGATCCAACAGTCCATTCTGGGAGTCTCGAATCTGGGAATGATGCTAAAGCTGAAACTCCAGTATTGCCCCTCATGCGAGAGTTGACTCATGGAAGACTCTGATGCTGGGAGGGATTGGGGCAGGAGGAGAAGGGGACGACAGAGGATGAGATGGCTGGATGGCATCACTGACTCGATGGATGCGAGTCTGGTGACCTCCGGGAGCTGGTGATGGACAGGGAGGCCTGGCGTGCTGCGGTTCATGGGGTCGCAAGAGTCGGACACGACTGAGCGACTGATCTGATCTGATCATTTCTTTAAGAATTTTCCACAGTTTGTTGTGATCCACACAGTCAAAGGCTTCAGCACAGTCAATGAAACAGAAATAGATTTTTTTTTTTCTGGAATTTCCTTGCTTTTTCTATAATCCAGTGGATGTTGCCAACTTGATCTCTGATTCCTCTGCCTTTTGTAAACCCAGTTTGTACATCTGGAAGTTCTCAGTTCATGTACTGTTGAAGTCTATCTTGAAGGATTTTAAGCATTATCTTCCTAGCATGTGAAATGAGCACAATTATATGCTAGTTTGAACATTCTTTGCCTTTCTTTGTGATTGTGCTGAAATTTGACCTTTTCCAGTTTTGTGGCTGCTGGTGAGTTTTCCAAATTTGCTGGCATATTGAGTGCATCACTTTCACACCATCATCTTTTAAGATTGGAAATAGCTCAACTAGAATTCCAACACTTCCACTAGCTTTGTTCCTAGTAACACTTCCTAAAGCCCACTTGACTTCACATTCCAAGACATCTGGCTCTAGGTGAGTGATCACACCATTGTGGTTATATGGGACATTAAGACCTTTACGTATAGCTCTTATGTGTATTCTTGCAACCTTTTCTTAATCTCTTCTGCTTCTGTTAGGTCCATATGGTTTCTGTCCTTTATTTTGCTCATCTTTGCGTGAAATATTCCTTTGGTATTTCCAATTTTCTTGAATAGATCTCTAGTCTTTCCCATTCCATTGTTTTCCTCTATTTCATTTCATTGTTCGCTTAAGAAGGCTTCTTTTATATCCTTGCTATTCTCTTAAACTCTGCATTCATTTGGGTATATTTTTCCCTTTCTCCTTGGCCTTTCACTTCTTTTTTTTTTTTTTAACTTTACAATATTGTATTGCTTTTACAATACATCAAGATGGATCTGCCGCCAGTATACACGTGTTCCCCATCCTGAACCCTCCTCCCTCTGCCCTCCCCACACCATCCCTCCAGGTCGTCCCAGTGCTCCAGCCCCAGGCATTTGTTATCGGGCATCAACTATTTGTAAGGCCTGCTCAGACAACCATTCTGCCTTTCTTTTTCTTTGGGATGGTTTTTGTCACCACCCCCTGTATGATATTACGAGAGAGGAACCTGGTAGGCCACAGTCCATGGGGTTGAAAAGAGTCAGAGATGACTGAATAAGTAACACTTTCTCAATTGTAATTTTACAAATATAGCTCTTATTTGTTTCTCTTTCCTCACTCTTTAATATTCAATTAATGTTATACTAGTTCTTTTGCTTCCCATATTTGACAGCTTATTTTTTTCCAACTTCTCTATTATTTTGTCTTTTTATACTTTAATCTGGATATTTACTACTAATCCTTTGCTAAGATTTTATTTAAATAATGGAATAAATTATTAAATTTCAATGATCATTATTGTCAAATCACAGAACTTCTTTGAGTTTTTATAGCATGTTCATAGTGTTTATATTAATCTTGATCATTTCAAAATATTCACTAACACAATATCTAAATAGTCTATTTCTACCATGTGTTTTTATCTCGAATTTTGATCATCAGCATTTATTTACTTTTTATAGAATAGCAGATATTTTGTTATCAAACATTGAAAATTTTCTTCTAATTTTAACTTCTCCCAAAGAGCATTTTATTTCTTTGGCATGGCAACAGAATACATGTAGATGACCTCAACTAAAATGTTGAGTAGACATTTGCATGATCTGGCCTGAGAATGTGGCTGGTTTATTTTGCTTCTAGATTGTGACCCTTTGGGGTTTCAATGAAAGTCAGAAGTGTGCAGCAGGAACAGTCCCCATTAAAGGCCCTAATCTCCAAACTCTTCCTTTCCTGGGAGATATGAATACTTAATCTTTGCTGTTCACTTTAGAGGCTTTCTGCTTATATTGGGTAGTTTCACCCTAGGGAACAAATGTCTCCGATAGATTGCTCATCAACACTTGGACACATTTCTTCCTTCCTTTCTTCGTGGACAAAAGTGAAGATCCATTTATATATGCACATTTTGGTTCCAGGGAGCTATAAAAAGCTCCAGCTACTTCTGTTTACCAAAATTTAAGAATGAAAATACCCTGGCATTAAAAGCAAGGTCAAGCTTGATCTTACCTTAGTTTGCTTACCTTGTCTCCAGAATTTAGGAAATGCAACCTGACTTGGTTTATCTTTTCAGAATTCAATCATTTATCTATGTATTTTATTCAATTTCTCTAGTTGTTTCCTGTAAAATGAGATTTGGCAGAATTTTTTGACTGCTTGCTTGTTTGGTAAGTAGTTCTTATTAATATAACGACATTCCCGAAAAAGTTCTCATTTGATAAAATAATTGTTATAAAACTGTGTTGAATTAGATAATATGTTTTCTGAACCTGAAATAATAAAAAAACAAAGCAAATTATCAGCTAATAACAGAACAAATATTGACGATATTGTTAGTGTCAATTATGCATTTCTTTTTATTTTACTTTTTTTGTTGCTGCTCGTCACTAGAAATTAGCTGAGTTTGCATTTCTTGTTATATGCCTGCCATATTTTGGTATCTATGTTTTCTTGGACTCAAAATATAAGCTGGATAGTATTCTGCTTTTTTTTTTCTGTTTTCTGCACCTTTATAACATAAGAGAACTAAAGAATTGGAAGCAATTTTATTGCAGTCTATGTTTGATTATATTCTTTGCAGCCAAAGATGGAGAAGCTTTATACAGTCAGCAAAAACAAGACCAGGAGCTGACTGTGGCTCAGATCATGAACTCCTTATTGCCAAATTCAGACTTAAATTGAAGAAAATAGGGAAAACCACTAGACCATTCAGGTATGACCTAAATCAAATCCCTTATGATTATACAGTGGAAGTGAGAAATAGATTTAAGGGCCTAGATCTGATAGATACAGTACCTGATGAACTATGGAATGAGGTTCATGACATTGTACAGGGGAAAGGGATCAAGATCATTCCCGTGGAAAAGAAATGCAAAAAATCAAAATGGCTGTCTGAGGAGGTCTTACAAATAGCTATAAAAGAAGAGAAGCGAAAAGCAAAGGAGAAAATGTAAGATATAAGCATCTGAATGCAGAGTCCCAAAGAATAGCAAGAAGAGATAAGAAAGCCTTCTTCAGTGATCAATACAAAGAAATAGAGGAAAACAACAGAATGGGAAAGACTAGAGATCTCTTCAAGAAAATTAGAGATATCAAAAGAATATTTCATGCAAAGATGGACTTGATAAAGGACAGAAATGGTATGGACCTAACAGAAGCAGAAGATAATAAAAAGACATGGCAAGAATACACAGAAGAACTGTACAAAAAAGATCTTCACAACCCAGATAGTCATGACGGTGTGATCACTGACCTAGAGCCAGGCATCCTGGAATGTGAAGTCAAGGGGGCATTAGAAAGCATCACTGCAAACAAAGCTAGTGGAGGTGATGGAATTCCAGTTGAGCTATTCCAAATCCTGAAAGAAGATGGTGTGAAAGTGCTGCACTCAATATGCCAGCAAATTTAGAAAACTCAGCAGTGGCCACAGGACTCTAAAAGGTCAGTTTTCATTCCTCTCCCTAAGAAAGCAATGCCAAAGAATGCTCAAACTACCGCACAATTGCACTCATCTCATGCACAAGTAAAGTAGTGTTCAAAATTCTACAAGCCAGGCTTCAGCAATATGTGAACTTTCTGATGTTCAATCTGGTTTTAGAAAAGGCAGACAAACCAGAGACCATATTGCCAACATCCGCTGGATCATGGAAAAAGCAAGAGAGTTCCAGAAAAACATCTATTTTTGCTTTATTGAGTATGTCAAAGCCTTTGACCGTGTGGATCACAGTCAACTGTGGAAAATTCTGAAAGAGATGGGAATACCAGACCACCTGATCTACCTCTTGAGAAATCTATATGCAGGTTAGGAAGCAACAGTTAGAACCAGACATAGAACAGCATACTGGTTCCAAATAGGAAAAGGAATATGTCAAGGCTCTATATTGTCACCCTGCTTATTTAACTTCTATGCAGAGTACATCATGAGAAACTCTGGACTGGAAGAAACACAAGCTGGAATCAAGATTGCTGGGAGAAATATCAATAACCTCAGATACACAGATGACACTACAGAAAGTGAATAAAGTGAAGAGGAACTAAAAAGCCTCTTGATGGAAGTCAAAGAGGAGAGTGAAAAAGTTGGCTTAAAGCTCAACATTCAGAAAACGAATATAATGGCATCCGGTCCCATCACTTCATGGGATATAGATGGGGAAACAGTGGAAACAATGTCAGACTTTGTTTTTTGGGGCTCCAAAATCACTGCAGATGGTGACTGCAGCCATGAAATTAAAAAATGCTTACTCCTTGGAAGGAAAGTTATGACCAACCTAGATAGCGTATTCCAAAGCAGAGACATTACTTTGCCAACAAAGATCTGTCTAGTCAAGGCTATGGAGAAGGCTATGGCAACCCACTCCAGTGTTCTTGCCTGGAGAATCCCAGGGACAGCAGAGCCTGGTGGGCTGCCGCCTATGGGGTCTCACAGAATTGGACACGACTGAAGCGACTTAGCAGCAGCAGCAGTCAAGGCTATGGCTTTTCCTGTGCTCATGTATGGATGTGAGAGTTGTACTGTGAAGAATGCTGAGCACCAAAGAATTGATGCTTTTGTGGTGTTGGAAAAGAGTCTTGAGAGTCCCTTGGACTGCAAGGAGATGCAACAAGTCCATTCTGAAGGAGATCAGCCCTGGAATTCTGTGGAAGGAACGATGCTAAAACTGAAACTCCAGTATTTTGGCCACTTCATGTGAAGAGTTGACCCATTGGAGAAGACTCTGATGCTGGGAGGGAATGAGGGCAGGAGGAGAAGGGGACGACAGAGGATGAGATGGCTGGATGGAATCACTGACTCGATGAACGTGAGTCTGAGTTGAACTCCGGTAATTGGTGATGGACAGGGAGGCCTGGCGTGCTGCAATTCATGGCGTTGCAAAGAGTCAGACACGACTGAGTGACTGAACTGAACTGCAGCATAACTTCAATCTTCTTCATTTGGTGCATTTAAAAATGTTTACTTATTTAGAGAAATTGTCTACTACTTTCTGATCCATATTCCTAATTTATATTATCTGAAATGTGCCCACATCTTCTAAGTTTCTGTTTTGTATTGACAGATTGCTAGATTCTCTTTCTTCTTTGTTTCCTAGTCTGATAATCATTATCTTTTGGCAGGTTCATACAAAATAATAATGCAAAAAATAGTGAAAAGTCACACAAAATATATATATTTGCAGGGGAAAATGGACAAAGGAGAGGATCAATGAGGGTGGGAGGGAAATGGGAAGGAAAAGGGGAGTGATGGTGGGGAGGAGTATATGTAATTTCTTAACTAATGGCTTTCTGTTTTTAATCACAAAGAACATTAAAAAAATCATATTAAATTCATCTTATATTAGGAGGTTTGATCTGGAAATGAAAAGTTCAGGAAACTAAAAGTCCAGTTTGGGTGTCCTCATCTTAGGCACATCTTGGTATTTTGTATTGGTAGGTCTATCTTTACAACAATATATTATTTAGGACAGGATCACATTTGTCACTTCTTCCTAATACCCAAAGTGATATCAGACACATAAAATAGTCAATAAACATTTACAGATTGAACAAATAAGTCTATTTTTATTTTTTTTTAAACTCTCCTGAGTGAATTGAATTTTTTGAGGCTCATAAGTGAATATGTTTTCCTCTTTATTTTGTATGTTACAGCCAGATTGTATGAGTGGGGTATCAAAGTCTCCCACTATAATTGTGTTGTTGTATATTTCTTCTATCATACTAATTAGTGTTTATCTTAGATATATCAATGCTCCAATGTTGGGTGTGTATTTATTTATAATTGTTATAACTTCTTTTTGGATTATTCCTTTAAGTCATTATGTGTAACCTTCATTGTCTCCTTTTCAGGACCTTTGTTTTAAAGTCAATTTTATCTGATATGAGTATTGCTACTCCTGTTTTCTTTTGGTACATATTTGCATAGAAAATATTTTTCCAGCCCTTCATTTTCAGTCAGTATATATCCCCTATTTTAAGGTGGTTCTCTTGTAGACAACATATATAGGGGTCGAGTTTTTGTATCCATTCAGCCCGTTTTAATCTTTTGGTTATCTCTTGTAGACAAGGTATGTAGGGATCTTGTTTTTGTATGGATTTGGCCAGTCTTTGTCTGTTGATTAGGGCATTCAGCTCATTAACATTTAAAGTAATTATTGATCAGATCAGATCAGTCTCAGTCGTGTCCTACTCTTTGCGACCCCATGAACTGCAGCACGCCAGGCCTCCCTGTCCATCACCAGCTCCCGGAGGTCACTCAGACTCGCATCCATCGAGTCAGTGATGCCATCCAGTCATCTCATCCTCTGTCGTCCCCTTCTCCTCCTGCCCTCAATCCCTCCCAGCATCAGAGTCTTCACCAATGAGTCAAATCTTCGCATGAGGTGGCCAAAATACTGGAGTTTCAGCTTTAGCATCATTCCTTCCAAAGAAATCCCAGGGCTGATCTCCTTCAGAATGGACTGGTTGGATCTCCTTGCAGTCCAAGGGACTCTCAAGAGTCTTCTCCAACACCACAGTTCAAAAGCATCAATTTTTCGGCACTCAGCCTTCTTCACAGTCCAGCTCTCACATCCATACATGACCACAGGAAAGACCATAGCCTTGACTAGGCGAACCTTTGTTGGCAAAGTAATGTCTCTGCTTTTGAATATGCTATCTAGGTTGGTCATAACTTTCCTTCCAAATAGTAAGCATCTTTTAATTTCATGGCTGCAGTCACCATCTGCAGTGATTTTGGAGGCCAGAAAAATAAAGTCTGACACTGTTTCCACTGTTTCTCCATCTATTTCCCATGTAGTGATGGGACCAGATGCCATGATCTTTGTTTTCTGAATGTTGAGCTTTAAGCCAACCTTTTCACTCTCCACTTTCACTTTCATCAAGAGGCTTTTTAGCCCCTCTTCACTTTCTGCCATAAGGGTGGTATCATCTGCATATCTGAGGTTATTGATATTTCTCCCAGCAATCTTGATTCCAGCTTGTGTTTCTTCCAGTCCAGCATTTCTCAGGATGTACTCTGCATATAACTTAAATAAACATGGTGACAATATACAGCCTTGACGTACTCCTTTTCCTATTTGGAACCAGTCTGTTGTTCCATGACCAGTTCTAACTGTTGCTTCCTGACCTGCATACAGATTTCTCAAGAGGCAGATCAGGTCATCTGGTATTCCCATCTCTTTCAGAATTTTCCACAGTTTATTGTGATCAACACAGTCAAAGGCTTTGGCATAGTCAATAAAGCAGAAATAGATGTTTTTCTGGAACTCTCTTGCTTTTTCCATGATCCAGCGGATGTTGGCAATTTGATCTCTGGTTCCTCTGTCTTTTCTAAAACCAGCTTGAACATCAGGAAGTTCATGGTTCACATATTGCTGAAGCCTGGCTAGGAGAATTTTGAGCATTACTTTACTAGCGTGTGAGATGAGTGCAATTGTGTGGTAGTTTGAGCATTCTTTGCCATTGCCTTTCTTTGGGTTTGGGATCAAAACTGACCTTTTCCAATCTTGTGGCCACTGCTGAATTTTCCAAATTTGCTGGCATATTGAGTGCAGCACTTTCACAGCATCATCTTTCAGGATTTGGAATAGCTCCACTGTAAGATTTACTTTATTGTTTTGGGTTCGAATTTATACATCCTTTTAGTGATTCCTATCTAGAGAATGTCCTTTAATTTTTGTTGGAGGAATGGTTTAGTGGTGCAAAATTCTCTCAACTTTTGCTTATCTGTGAAGCTTTTGATTTCTCCTTCATATTTGAATGAGATCCTTGCTGGATACAATAATCTGGGGTGTAAGTTATTTTCTTTCATCATTTTAATTATGTCTTGCCATTCCCTCCTGGCTTGGAGAGTTTCTAACCAAACAAAAGAGGAAGAGATAGGGAATCTACCTGATAAAGAATTCTGAATAATGATAGTGAAATTAATCCAAAATCTTGAAATCAAAATGGAATCACAGTTAAATAGTCTGGAGACAAGGATTGAGATGATGTAAGAAAGATTTAACAAGGATCTAGAAGAAATAAATAAGAGTCAACACATAATGAATAATGCAATAAATGAGATCCAAAACACTCTGCAGGCAACAAATAGTAGAAAAACAGAGGCAGAAGATAGGATTAGTGAATTAGAAGATAGAATCCTAGAAATAAATGAATCAGAGAAGAAAAAAGAAAAATGAATCAAAAGAAATGAGGACAATCTCAGAGACCTCCAGGATAACATTAAACGCTACAACATTTGAATCATGGGAGTTCCAGAAGAAGAAGATAAAAAGAAAGACCATGAGAAAATACTTGAGGAGATAATAGTTGAAAACTTCCCTAAAATGGAGAAGGAAATAACCACTCAAGTTCAAGAAATCCAGAGAGTCCCTAACAGGATAAACCCAAGGTGAAACACCCCAAGACATATATTAATCAAATTAACAAAGATTAAATATAAAGAACAAATATTAAAAGCATCAAGGGAAAAACATCAAATAACTCACAAGGGAATTCTCATAAGGAAAACACTCAAATTTTCAATAGAAACTGGCCAAAATATTTTTAAAGAATGAGATAATGAAACATAATGAAATGAAATAATAAAAAAAAAAAGTTTATACAAAGAAATGATGTAGAAATGGATAATTTTGGTCCAGGTGTAGTAGTCGTTGTAAGTTACCCATTGACCTTGTCAGATCTAGTCTGGCATGACTGGAGAGAATGACCGTTATTGCTTAGTGGTGGTTATTTGTAACAAGATCATGTATGTTATAGTCATTATTGCATGCAATGTTCAAAATAAGCTTATGAGGTATATATTACTGGAACTTTAGATATGAAAGCACCTGAAGCTTAGATAACTTAAATAGTTTGCTTTGGTAAATCATGTAGATTAGCAAATGTAGTAGTCAGAATGATAGAACGGCCCAAAATTTCCATGTCCTATTGCACATGGCCTGTAAAACCTACTCTGCTGTGAATATAATGGCATAATACTCCCATTTATGTTACTTTATATTGAAAAGCACATTGTGCAGATGTAACTAAGGTCTCTAATCAGTTGACTATGGTTTATAAAATATAAGATTATCCTGGATAGGCTCTGCTTAATTAGCTGAATCTTCAGGGGAGACAAGACACAACAGCAGTTAGTCCCCTAATGGTCTTGAAGGATTGAACCACCCTACTGAGCAATTGAACGACCCTACTGTGCTTTAAGGAGATGATGCTATGTGCAAAGGATATGATAGTCTTTGGATGTGAGAGCTGTCCTTGCCTAGCAAGTGACCAGACTCAAGCCCTAGGGCCAAAATGCAATGAATTTTGCTGACAACCAATGCTTGGAAAAGGACCTCAAGCCTCAGATGAGATCATAACCCCAGTGATACTTTGTTTTTAGCCCAGTGAGACTTTAAGTAAAGGACTCAAACAACCTGTATCTGGACATCAATTTGCAAAAAATGTGAAATAGCAAATTTACATTTGAAGCTACTAAATGTATACTATTTTGCTACACAGCAATAGAAGTTCGATACATCAGACATATTTAGATATTTAATAAGTCACAAAGCTGGTGTTCACATGTCTTCTCTCACACTTCAAAATTTAAAATTGTTCTAACCTTCAGTCAGTTCAGTTCAGTTGCTCAGTCATGTCCAACTCTTTGTGACCCCATGAATCACAACACGCCAGGCCTCCCTGTCCATCATCAACTAGAGTTCACTCAGACTCACCTCCATTGAGTCAGTGATGTCATCCAGCCATCTCATCCTCTGTCGTCTCCTTCTCCTCCTGCCCCATTCCCTCCCAGCATCAGAGTCTTCTCCAATGGGTCAACTCTTCACATGAGGTGGCCAAAGTACTGGAGTTTCAGCTTTAGCATCATTCCTTCCAAAGAAATCCCAGGGATGATCTCCTTCAGAATGGAATGGTTGGATCTTTTTGCAGTCCAAAGGATTCTCAAGAGTCTTCTCCAAAACCACAGTGGAAAAATATTAATTCTTCAGCACTCAGCCTTCTTCACAGTACAACTCTCACATTCATACCTGACCACTGGAAAAACCATAGCCTTGACTAGATGGACCTTTATTGGCAAAGTGATGTATCTGCTTTTGAATATGCTATCTAGATTGGTCACAACTTTTCTTCCAAGGAGTAAGTGTCTTTTAATTTCATGGCTGTAGTCACCATCTGCAGTGATTTTGGAGCCCAACAAAATAAAGTCTGACACTGTTTCCACTGTTTCCCCATCTATTTTCCATGCAGAGATGGGACCACATGCCATGATCTTCATTTTCTGAATGTTGAATTTTAAGCCAATTTTTTCACTCTCCACTTTCACATTCATCAAGAGGCTTTTTATTTCCTCTTCACTTTCTGCCATAAGGGTGGTGTCATCTGGATATCTGAGGTTATTGATATTTCTCCCAGCAATCTTGATTCCAGCTTGTGCTTCTTCCAGCCCAGCATTTCTCATGATGTACTCTGCATATAAGTTAAGTAATCAGGGTGATAATATACAGCCTTGACATACTCCTTTTCCTATTTGGAACCAATCTATTGTTCTTTTTCCTATTTGGAACCATTCTAACCTTACCTGTGGGCTTTCCTGGTGGCTCACAGGGTAAAGCGTATGCCTGCAATGCAGGAGACCTGGGTTTGATTCCTGGGTCAGGAAGATCTGCTGGAAAAGGAAATGGCAACCCACTCTAGTTCTCTTGTCTGGAAAACTCCATGGATGGAGGAGCCTGGTAGGTTACAGTCCATGGGATCACAAAGAGTTGCACATAACTGAGCAACTTCACTTCTTCTTACCTTTGCATATTTGTGAGTGATCAGTAAGATATAAAATATCTAGCTTGTGATATGAAAAACTAAGTTACTGCTACATAGTTCCATGCAGAATATAAATCAGATCAGATCAGATCAGATCAGTGGCTCAGTCGTGGCCGACGTTTTGTGACCCCATGAATCACAACACACCAGGCCTCCCTGTCCATCATCAACTTCTGGAGTTCACTGAGATTCACATCCATCGAGTCAGAGATGCCATCCAGCTATCTCATCCTCTGTTATCCCCTTCTCCTCTTGCCCCCAATCCCTCCCAGTATCAGTCTTCTCCAATGAGTCAACTCTTCACATGAGGTGCCCAAATTACTGGAGTTTCAGCTTTAGCATCATTCCTTCCAAAGAAATCCCAGGGCTGATCTCCTTCAGAATGGACTGGTTGGATCTCCTTGCAGTCCAAGGGACTCTCAAGAGTCTTCTCCAACACCACAGTTCAAAAGCATCAATTCTTTGGTGCTCAGTCTTCTTCAAAGTCCAGCTCTCACATGCATACATGACCACAGGAAAAACCATAGCCTTGACTGGACTAAACTTTGTTGGCAAAGTAATGTCTCTGCTTTTGAATATGCTATCTAGGTTGGTCATAACTTTCCTTCCAAGGAGTAAGTGTCTTTTAATTTCATGGCTGCAATCACCATCTGTATTCATATTGGAGCCCAGAAAAATAAAGTCTGACACTGTTTCCAATGTTTCCCCATCTACTTCCCATGAAGTGATGGGACCAGATGCCGTGATATTCATTTTCTGAACATTGAGCTTTAAGCCAACCTTTTCACTCTCCACTTTCACTTTCATCAAGAGGCTTTTTAGTTCCTCTTCACTTTCTGCCATAAGGGTGGTGTCATCTGCATATCTGAGGTAATTTATATTTCTCCCAGCAATCTTGATTCTAATTTGTGTTTCTTCCAGTCCAGCGTTTCTCATGATGTACTCTGCATAGAAGTTAAATAAACAGGGTGACAATGTACAGCCTTGATGGACTCCTTTTCCTATTTGGAACCAGTCTGTTCCATGTCCAGTTCTAACTGTTGCTTCCTGACCTGCATACACGTTTCTCAAGAGGCAGATCAGGTGGTCTGGTATTCCCATCTCTTTCAGAATGTTCCACAGTTTATTGTGATCCACATAAAGGCTTTGGCATAGTCAATAAAGCAGAAATGGATGCTTTTCTGGAACTCTCTTGCCTTTTCCATGATCCAGCAGATGTTGGCAATTTGAACTCTGGTTCCTCTGCCGTTTCTAAAACCAGCTTGAACATCAGGAAGTTCACGGTTCACATACTGCTGAAGCCCGGCTTGGAGAATTTTGAGCATTACTTTACCAGCATGTGAGATGAGTGCAATGCATTCTTTGGCATTGCCTTTCTTTGGGATTGGGATGAAAACTGACCTTTTCCAGTCCTGTGGCCACTGCTGAGGTTTCCAAATTTGCTGGCATATTGAGTGCAGCACTCTCACAGCATCTTCTTTCAGGATTTGGAATAGCTCAACTGGAATTCCATCACCTCCACTAGCTTTGTTTGTAGTGATGCTTTCTAAGGCCCACTTGACTTCACATTCCAGGATGTTTGGCTCTAGGTCAGTGATCACACAATCATGATTATCTGGGTTGTGAAGCTCTTTTTTGTACAGTTCTTCTGTGTATTCTTGCCACCTCTTCTTAATATCTTCTGCTTCTGTTAAGTCCATAACATTTCTGTCCTTTATGGAGCCCATCTTTGCATGAAATATTCCTTTGGTATCTCTGATTTTCTTGAAGAGATCCCTAGTCTTTCCCATTCTGTTGTTTTCCTCTATTTCTTTGCATTGCTCGCTGAAGAAGGCTTTCTTATCTCTTCTTGCTATTCTTTGGAACTCTGCATTCAGATGTTTATATCTTTCCTTTTCTCCTTTGCTTTTTGCTTCTTTTCTTTACAGCTATTTGTAAGGCCTCCTCAGAAAGCCATTTTGCTTTTTTGCATTTCTTTTCCATGGGAATGGTCTTGGTCCCTGTCTCCTGTACAATGTCATGAACCTCATTCCATAGTTCATCAGCACTCTATCTATCAGATCTAGGTCCTTAAATCTATTTCTCACTTTCACTGTATAATCATAAGGGATTTGATTTAGGTCATACCTGAATGGTCTAGTGGTTTTCCCTACTTTTTTCAATTGAGGTCTGAATTTGGCAATAAGGAGTTCATGATTTGAGCCACAGTTCAGCTCCTGGTCTTGTTTTTGCTGACTGTATAGAGCTTCTCCGTCTTTGGCCACAAAGAATATAATCGATCTGATTTTGATGTTGACCATCTGGTGATGTCCATGTATAGAGTCTTCTCTTGTGTTGTTGGAAGAGGGTGTTTGTTATGACTAGTGCATTTTCTTGGCAAAACTCTATTAGTCTCTGCCCTGCTTCATTCCATATTCCAAGTCCAAATTTGCCTGTTACTCCAGGTGTTTCTTGACTTCCTACTTTTGCATTCCAGTCCCCTATAATGAAAAGGACATCTTTTCGGGATGTTAGTTCTAAAAGGTGTTGTAGGTCTTCATAGAACCGTTCAACTTCATCTTCTTCAACGTTACTGGTTGGGGTATAGATGGTGTATTATATAGTAGTACTATATAGAGATTTCTACATAAAGGCATCTATATATAGATAGGTGGTTATTATACCTATCAAACCAGATCAATTGCCTTTTTATCACGGGCTTGTAATTCACTGACCTGGATTTGTGTTATCCTTTATTATCTTCTATCTTTCCTATGTCTGACTTCCTATGTATTTTTAAAGTATGAAAATGGTTTTATCTGAATTTGACCTGAAGAAGGATGTCTATTTTGCATTAAAAGATAAAACTGATGTTGTGCTAACTTCACAGGTTATGCAACCCTTTATTCTCTTTAGTAACTGCTTTTTAAAATACATTTTATCTCGAGTTACTTTTGCTGAAGAGTAAAAATTCATTTTACTCCTCAGCAAAAGTAAGTCGAGATATTATTATATGATTATTGAATATCAAGGTAATATGATTTTTAAAAAAGTTTGTCAGTTTTTACTATTATTTTAAGTTACTGGGTTTAATTAACTACAATATTGATTCAGAAAGTTCTGTACACTAAAAATTTTGAAGTTCAGAATAATGCTTCTAAATCAAGTAAGCAGCAGGTGCATAGATATACTCAAACTTGCTTAATTCTAGTAAATATTTATTTTTGCTTTCTTTAATGCTTATATTTTTCCTTGTTTATTATTAGAAAATGTCTATTTCCTTTATCCTTTATATTTCTATTTCATACAGATTCCATCTTATGTGGAGGTCACTGCTTTGGTACCTGATAATAATAATAATTTGGAGAAGGCAATGGCAAGCCACTCCAGTACTCTTGCCTAGAAAATCCCATGGATGGAGGAGCCTGGTGGGCTGCAGTCCATGGGGTCGCTATGAGTTGGACACAAGTAAGCGACTTCACTTTCACTTTTCACTTTCACACAATGGAGAAGGCAATGGCAATCCACTCCAGTGTTCTTGCCTGGAGAATCCTAGGGACGGCGGAGCCTGGTGGGCTGCCGTCTATGGGGTAGCACAGAGTCGGACACGACTGAAGTGACTTAGCAGCAGCAGCAGCAATAATAATAATTAGAGCATTAAATGGGTGATAATATACTATTCTGTATTAGTGAAAGTTGTTGAGTCGTTATCTGACTCTTTGTGACCTCATGGACCCCACCAGGCTCCTCTGTCCATGGAATTCTCCAGGCCCGAAAACTGAAATGTGTAGCCTGTTTCTTTCTCCAGAGAATCTTCCCAACCCAGAGATCGAACCCATGTCTCCCACACTGCAGGTGGATTCTTTACCAATTGAGTCACCACGGAAGCTCAAGAATACTATAGTGGGTAGCCTAACCCTTATCCACTGGATCTTCCCAATAAAGTAATTGAATTGGAGTCTCCTGAATTGCAGGTGAATTCTTTACCAGCAAGATTACCAGGGAAGCCCAGTTTCTGAATTAAATCATCAAAAATACCAATGAATGTTTGCTTCTAAAAAATATATGGCTTTAATGGGAAAGAAGCTTGACTGGCTTTTTGACTCATTCATCAAATTTATGTCAAATTATTACTGAGAAGTCAAAATAAAAACTAGCAGTAAACTCATGCATTTGTCTTTATGGAAACAATTGACACCTCTTAGAAAGTGAATGATCAAATCATAACAAAGGACACCTCACTTGGTCCATGGGTGACATGTATACTTCACATATCCTGCTCTGCCCTTGTGTCTATCACTAGTTTGGGTTGTGGTTCCCCAGTTCCTAAGTGGCTGCTTATCTTACCTACTGAATTGCCTCCATCTCAAATAGCATTTACAAAATATAATCATTATCTTCAATTTTCATGTAAGTGCTCTTTGTAAGGCTTACAAAAAAAAAAAAAAAAAAAAGGAATAAAACAACACAATCAATGAAAAATTTCCAAATATCCAGGAAACCTTCAGTACTGTTAGTGAAAGCTCTGAGTGGAGAATGAACTTTTGTTCAGGAGCAAGGCCTGGCATCAGCAGAGTGTCCACTCTCATCCCTCTGCTTTTCATAAGAAGCTGAAAACTAAAGTAGTTTTCAGTGGAAACTACTCAGACATGGACAACTGTAACCTAAATACACCTACATAGAGCATGAATGTATGTGTTTTTATGGTTAATAAGCTTATTTGATTGTAATGTTTGAAACAAACTTCCTGTCTACCTCTATACAGCAAAGATATAGAATCCTTTTGAAGTCTGTTTTGAATATTAACTTCATATTATGTTATTTTTCCTATCATATTTATTATTTTCCATTGTTCAATCAACAGGTATTAAACATTCACTGAGTGATAGGCCTTCTCAAGATGCAAGAACATACTAAACCAGAATTTGGTTTCCAATCTCAGGGAGCTCTAACTCCTCTTATGTGTTCACAGAAACAGGTAGACTCAATCTCATTCCCAATTGGAGAAGTTGGGCTGTCATCATCTGACACAGCTCTGCCCAATAGAAATGACTCAAAATTCATGTGTGTGAAACACATTTTCTAAAATTTTTAAATGTGAAGTTCACATTTTAAAAAAACAGTTCAAAGAAACAGGTGAAATCAATTTATTAATATAATACTGTTTTAATTCTTTATATCCACATTATTAGCATTGCATCATATAGTAAAATTATTAATGAAGTAATTTTATTCTTTTTTAACTAAATATTCAAAATTCAATGTGTATTTTATACTTATGCTAAGTCACTTCAGTCGTGTCCGACTCCGCGTGACCCCATAGACGTCAGCCCACCAGGCTCTCCTGCCCCTGGGATTCTCCAGGCAAGAAAACTGGAGTGGGTTGCCATTTCCTTCTCCAATGCATGAAAGTGAAAAGTGAAAGTGAAGTCGCTCAGTCGTGTCCGACTCTTAGCGACCCCATGGACTGCAGCCCACCAGGCTCCTTCATCCATGGGATTTTCCAGGCAAGAGTACTGGAGTGGGGTGCCATTGCCTTCTCCATTTTATACTTATATCCCAACTCAATTGAGACTAGGCACATTTCAATGACACATGGCCAGTGGTTACTATACAGAAAGTAGACAAAAATAACACCTAACTGATTTTAGCATTTTTCCTAATTGTAAATGCAAAATCTCTAAATTTGGGAGCCCAAATTCTAACGTCTTGACAAAAGCCCTAATCTTAAGAATTAGCTTTTCATGTATAGTTTATTCCCACCATAATTTGAGGTCATTTTTTGTTTGTTTGTGTATTTGCCCAATTGGGAGAAAGCAATTTTAATTTTAGTATTTTGAGTATTGTTATACGCCAATTTTATTCTTTAGAAAAAATAATATATAAGATTTCACAATTTCAACCAAGCAATAATACCACACTTATATAAGTTTACTATTAGTAAGTAATACCACAATCTGTCAAAGGATTATTTTGCTGTAGTTATTTTTTAAATTCATGAGCTCGTAGTCAAGTACAATATTTAGTTGTCTAGCTTTATCCAATCACTAACATTCATATTTGGAGAGGGAAATGGCAACTCACTCCAGTATTCTTGCCAGGAAAATCCCATGGATGGAAGAGCCTGGTAGGCTACAGTCCATTGGGTTGCAAAGAGTCAGACACGACTGAACGATTTCCCTTTCACTTTTCACTTTCATGCATTGAAGAAGGAAATGGCAACCCTCTCCAGTTTTCTTGCCTGGAGAATCCCAGGGACAGAGAAGCCTGGTGGGCTGCCGTCTATGGGGTCACACAGAGTTGGACACAACAACAGCATTCATATTCATAATGAAGTATTTTATATTAACATTTAATAAGACCATTAGTTATCATTGTGAGCTTAATACAGAAATACTAATTTTTATTTAATTAGATAGCAGAGAATACTGTTCATGTAGTTTTTAAACTACAATAAAGAGAATTTGGCAAGTATTGACATTCTATACAAATTGTAAAACTCATAAATTCATAGGAGGTCAAAATAACCAGAAGCAATAAGGAATACCTAATGGTTGTATAGTTTTCACATTCCCTTAGAACTATACGTGTGTGTGCCTTTCTGGTTGGAAAGGAAATTTTTGTGAACAAGACTCCAATGACTGCAAAATGAATCCCTGTGAGAACAACTGCACCTGCATTGACCTTGACAATGGCTATCGGTGAGTAATATATTTATTGTTTCTTCACAAAATTATTTAGAGCACATAATGTCTTTGGAATACATCCAGACATTATTTCCTCTTTACATCAATTAATTAAAATAATGGTACCAAGATGAAGAACCCTTTCCTGACAAGAAAGTATCACATTCACTTAAAATTTACAAATCAGTCAGTTCAGTCACTCAGTCAGGTCCGACTCTTTGTGATCCCACAGACTATAGCAGATCAAGCCTACCTGTCCATCACCAACTCTCAGCACTTGCTCAAATTCATGTTCATCAAGTTGGTGATGCCATCCAATATCTCATACTCAGTCACCCCGTTCTCCTCCTGACTTCAATCTTTCCCAGTATCAGCGTCTTTTGCAACGAGTCAGTTATTCACATCAGGTTGCCATAGTATTGGAATTTCAGCTTCAACATCTGTCCTTTCAATGAATATTCAGACTGATTTACTTCAGGACTGACTGGTTTGATCTTGCAGTCCAAAGGACTCTTAAGAGTCTTCTCCAGCACCGTTCAAAAACATTCATTCTTTGGCCCTCAGCTTTCCTGTTCCATGTCTGGATCTGACTGGTGCTTCTTGACTGATGTACAGATTTCTCAGAAGGCATTCAAAGTTCCAATGTCAAGTCAAAAAAGGAATAAACAAATTTTGACTTGGAAATGCAATGTCCAGATGTGACACATCTTAAAAATATTTACTTCTTCAAAACACACCTTTGTCATTTCAGCATTGTTTGGGGTCATTGTATGCAAAATGAGTGCCACAGTATGTGTCCTTAGTAGATCTGCTAAATTAACTTCAATTTATTTCCTATAAATCAATTGTAAGTTTAGATTATTTTAGTTAAATTATTGTTAAATTTTATAACATTTACTATCCACATTTTCCATGTGCTGTACTTAATTGCTTAGTCATGTCAGACTTTTTGTGACCCCATGGGCTGTAGCCCACCAGCTTCCTCTGTCCATGGGGATTCTCCAGGCAAGAATACTGGAGTGGGTTGCCATGCCCATCTCCAGGGGATATTCCCAACCCAGGGATTGAACCCAGGTCTCCAGCATCACTTTTATCTTTTGAATTCTTTTGGGTACACTAGGTTCCTCTAGATGCAAAATCAGGTGTATTGTAACTGGAATGCTTTTCTTGTTGTCGCAGAAGCAGAATTAATTGAATGCAAATATACTTGCATGATTATATTTCCAGAGATAAAAATGATTTAAGATGCCCTCTAAGATAATTCATAAACTGTCTTTTATCCTATGATCATCTCATGTACATAAAAGTTTTTACAAATGTTCCTAAAGTTTAATGACTGAAATGGGATGTAAGATTTAAACTGGTCAATTGTAGTCACTTTATTTCATTATAAGATAATTCTGAAATAGCTTCAAGTTGATATACATTTCAATGACCATAAGAAAAATGATGAATAACTTTTGTAATATAGAAAACTTCTCAATGTCAATAGTTGACATTAGATTAAAATACATGAAATGTAAAAACCCAGAGTTATTTTTATGATATTATCAATTATTTTAATTGATATATCATCACAAATTAAGATTTCTGCCTATCCATCTAGGTAGTGGGATAAAGAATCGACTTTTGTTAGGCTATGGAACAATAAACTTTTCATAGTAATAACTTTATTTTATTTTTTAAATAGCTCTATTAATTACAAGCTAAAGTATATAATATGAATTTCCTAGGGTATTTTTTCAGTCTCTAAGATATGCTTTTAAACATTCAACTCACTCTTTAGTTCCTAATGGTGATTTGTTTATGCATTTGTTTATGTGTGCACTTACACAGTCAGTTGCCTCCAGAAGAATATATGTAGGAACATAGACACCTAAGGTTGAAAAAGTTGGGTCTGTAAATCTTCTCTGTAATGGTAAACACACAAGATGTGCATCCATGTGGCATCTCAGTAAAAGGGTACTGGAAAGGCCTTAGAAGTTCGAGCTTGTGACACATAATTTTAGGATGTCTTAAGAAAGTGTGGCCTTGACCTGGATGGGATGTTGTCAGGAGTGGGAAGTATTATGTGACTGAATTCATAATAAATCTTACATAAAGTGATGGAGTACTAGACAGAGTGGAAAGCCAATATGTTTACAAAGGCAGCAATCCTTCATAATAGCTATGATAAGAGAATGTTTACCATTTTTGTGTTTAGAAAATGTTGATGTTTTTGTCTGTATTTAGATATGTTTATAAAGTAGGCTACAGTGTCAGACTTTATTTTTCTGGGCTCCAAAATCACTACAGATGGTGACTGCAGCCATGAATTTAAAAGACGCTTACTCCTTGGAAGGAAAGTTATGACCAACCTAGATCACATATTCAAAAGCAGAGACATTACTTTGCCAACAAATGTTCGCCTAGTCAGGGCTATGGTTTTTCCTGTGGTCATGTATGGATGTGAGAGCTGGACTGTGAAGAAGGCTGAGTGCCGAAAAATTGATGCTTTTAAACTGTGGTGTTGGAGAAGACTCTTGAGAGTCCCTTGGACTCAAGGAGATCCAATCAGTCCATTCTGAAGGAGATCAGCCCTGGGATTTCTTTGGAAGGAATGATGCTAAAGCTGAAACTCCAGTATTTTGGCCACCTCATGTGAAGAGTTGACTCATTTGGAGAAGATTCTGATGCTGGGAGGGATTGGGGGCAGGAGGAGAAGGGGACGACAGAGGATGAGATGGCTGGATGGCATCACTGACTCGATGGATGTGAGTCTGAGTGACCTCCGGGCGTTGGTGATGGACAGGGAGGCCTGGCGTGCTGTGATTCACGGGATCGCAAAGAGTCGGACACGACTGAGCAATTGATCTGATCTGATCTGATTCTTGTTATGATTCTTTAGAGTCACAGAGTATCCTTGTTTCATTTTGATGTTCTGTGATATTGTCAATTGAAATGTTTAACAGGAGAACAGCAACATATAGCTGTAGAACTAACTTCAAATTCCCAGGCAGCTTCTGGGGATCTTGGACTTAGCTGCTTTTCCAAAATATAGTCTCACTGATGAAAGGAGGACAGGTGTGTGTGTGTATGTGTGTGTGCATGCATGTGAAATTTATCACTTGTGCTTGCCCAACTATTTGTCTTTATTTTTATAATGTCAGTCAACAGAATAAGAATTTGTTGTTTCATCACTAAGTCATGTCTGACTTTTTGAAAATCCATGAACTGTATCCTGCCAGGGATTTCTCAGGCAAGAATACTGGAGTAGATTACCATTTTCTTCTCCAGGGAATCTTCCTAACCCAGGGATCAAAACTGCATCCCCTGCTTAGCAGGCAGATTCTTTACCACTGAGCCATGTGGGAAGCAAAATAAGGATACTCAAATATTAATTTATTATGCAACATGGTAATATCAATTCTTTTATTTAAGGTAAAATACTACCATTTGATACAGAGATCCTAAATATCTTAAAAAAGAAGAAGAAAGTCAACATGGCTTAATTAAAATATACTTTATTTTAAAATAAACACAAGTGATAAATTTCACACACACACACACACACACACACAAGTTCAGTCCTCCCTTCATCATTTATTTTAAAATAAAGTATAATTTAATTAAGCCATATTGACTTAGTCCTTTTTTAAGATATTTAAAGTAATTAGACTCCAATTAAAATAAATAAATTTAAATTAAATATATATATACTTTATTTTAATATTTCTGAAAGTCTTTCTAGAAACTCTGACACCACTACTTGTGAATGCTTAATGACTTAAATCTATAAATGTGCCAGAAGACATTGCCTCAAATTAACACAAGCACTCAGTCATTTTACCATGCTTCAGATTTTTGAAAGATTACTGATTGTATTTCCAAAATAGTAGGGCTGCACCTTCTTCTCAGTTTAAAAATAAAAACCCACTTGAAGTGAGCTTTCTGATTGTGTCTAGTCTTTGTGATTGTAAACATGCATGTAGCATCATGTAATAAGTGGTCTTTTGTGACTAGTTTATCACGTTTAGCATAGTGTTTTCAAGGTTTATTTTGCAGTATTTCTTTTTATAGCCAATAGTATTACATCATATAATTATAATGCATTTATGTATCTTGTTCTTCATCTTATAGACATTTAGATTGCCTACTTTTTAAACTATTATGCCCAAATATGTGTATGCACATACATTTCCAATTCTTTGAGTATTTAGCTAGCAGTAGAATTCTTGGATTGTCTGATAACTTTGTTTTATTTTTAAAGGGCAGTTACAAAGTCTCTTCAAAGAGAATTCACAATCCCACCAAAGATATGTGAGTGTGTCAATTTCTTCATATCCTTGTTGTATTACTAATGTTTTTTCATTTCTAATTCTAGTAATTTAAATTTCTTTATTTTTCTCCTGGTCAATCTAATTCAGTATCTATCTTTTGAGAGAAAAAAAATTGGAGTTTCATTATTTTTACCAGTTTCTTCTTGTTTTCTATTCCATTAATCTCATTATTTCCTTCTTCTGGTTCTAGGCTTCTTTTTATTTTTCTAGTTTCTTAAGTCGGATGGTAACATTACTGATTTAAAAATCTCTATTCTTTTGAAATGCCAGTACATACAAATATATAAATATATAAATTGCAGCTTTAGCTGCAATCTATGTTTTTGTTGTTGTTGTTGTTATTTTGCATGTTTATTTTTATTTATCTCAGAATATTCTCTAATTTCCAATGTGATTTCTTCTTTGGCTCACTGATTATTTACAAGTATGACAATTAATTTTCACATATTTGTGGATTCCTCACATTTTCTTTTGATATTAATTTTTATTTATTGTGATCAGAAAACATAATTTGTATGAATGTAATCCTTTTGAACTTACTGAAGCTTATTTTATGACCTAACATATGGTCTATAATGGAGAATGTTCTATACATACTTGAGAATAATGTATATTGTACTGTTGTTGAATAAAATGTCATATAGTTTTTTCTTTTAGTCCTGGTGGGTATAAGCTGGTCCAGCGTTCTATCCTTTTTGTCTCCTGTCAAGTTGTCCTATCCATTACCAAAGTAGGATATTGAACTTTACAATTATTATTGTTGAATTGTTTATTTATTCTTTAAATCTCTTATTTTGCTTCGTAAGATTCAGGCTCCACTTTCAGGTATGTGTATGATAGTAATTGTTAGATCTTACAGATAGATACAGAAGAGACGATGGCAACCCACTCCAGTACCCTTGCCTGGAAAATCCCATGGACGGGGGAGCCTGGTAGGATGCAGTTCATGGGATCGCTGAGAGTTGGACATGACTGAGCAACTTTACTTTCACTTTTCACTTTCATGCATTGGAGAAATAAATGGCAACCCACTCCAGTGTTCTTGTCTGGAGAATCCCAGGGATGGGGGACCCTGGTAGGCTGCCCTCTAGGGGGTCACACAGAATCAGACAAGACTGAAGTGACTTAGCAGCAGCAGCACAGATAGATATACATATTTTTAATTACAAATATTGTCCTTTATCTTGAGTACATTTTTTTTTGTCTTACATTTTTTTTTTTTTGCCTGATACGGTTATAGCCGACTTAGCTTTGATGATTATTGATTGCATAATATACATTTTTCTATCCTTTTATTTTCAATTTATTTGTGTGTTTGAATGTTAAATTTCTCTCTTCTAGTTAGCATACAATTAGACTATTTTTTAAAGATATTATGCCACCCTCTACCTTTTTGTTAGATTATTTCTCAATTTACATTTACAGTGATTACTGATATAATCAGTAAAATGCCTAGTTGTCGATGTGACCAGTGATCGAAATAAAGTCTGATGCTATAAAGAAAAATATTGCATAGGAATCAGGAATGCTAGATCCATGAACCAAGGTAAATTGTAAGTGGCCAAACAGACGGAGTCAGTGAACTAAGTTAGCTCAGAATGGGTGAATTTAATTCAGTTAACCATTAAATCTACTACTGTGGGCAAGAACTCCTTAGAAGAAATGGAGTGGCCCTCATAGTCCACAAAGAGTCTGAAATTCATATTGGGTGCAATCTCAAAAATGACAGAATGATCTCTGTTCGATTCCATGGCAAACCATTCAGTATCACAGTAATCCAACTCTATGCCCCACCCACTAATGGCAAAGAAGCTGAAGTTCACTGATTCTATGAAGACGTACAAGAACTTCTAGAACTAACATCAAAAAAAAGATATCCTTTTCATCATTTGGGACTGGAATGCAAAAGTAGGAAGTCAAGAGAGACCTGGAGTAACAGGCAAACTCGGCTTTGGAGTACAAAATGAAGCAGGAAAAAGGCTAACAGAGTTTTGTTATGAGATCACACTGGTCATAGCAAATACCCTCTTTCAACAGCACAAGATACAAGTTTAAGCATGGACATCACCAGATGGTCAATAATGAAATCAGGTTGATTATATTTTTTGCAGCTGAAGATGGAGAAGCTCTATACAGTCAGCAAAATCAAACTGGGAGTTGACTGTGGCTCAGATCATGAACTCATTACTGCAAAATTCAGTCTTAAATAGAAAAAATATGGGAAGTCACTAGACAATTCAGGTATGTCCTTAATCAAATCCCTTATGATTATACAGTAGAAAGGACAAATAGATTCAAGGGATTATATTTGATAGAGTGTCTGAAGAACTCTAGATGGAGGTTCCCAACATTATACAAGAGGCCATGATCAAAACCATATCCAAGAAAAATAAATGTAAAAGTCAAAATGGTTTTTGTGGGAAGCCTTACAAATAGCTGAGAAGATAAAAGAAAGGCAAAGGAGAAAAGGAAAGTATTCATCTGAATTTAGAGTTCCAAAAAACAGCAAGGAAAAATTTAAAACAAACAAACAAAAACCTTGCTAAGTGATCAATGCAAAGAAGTAGAGGAAAACAATAGAATGGCAAAGACTAGAGATCTCTTAAAGAACATTTGAGATACCAAGGGAACATTTTGTGCAAAATGGGTACAACAAAGGATAGAATGGTATGGACCTAATAGAAGCAGATGACATTAAAAAGAGGTAGCAAGAATACACAGAAGAATTATACAAAAATAGCTTCATGACCCAGATAACCATGATGGTATGATCACTAACCTAGAGCTAGTTGTCCTGGAGTATGAAGTCAAATGAACTTTAGGAAGCAACACTAAAAACAAAGATAGTGAAGGTGATGGGATTCCAGCTGAGTTACTTTAATCCTAAAGGTGATGCTGTGAAAGTGCTGCACTCAACATGCCAGCAAGTTTGGAAAACTCAGCAATGGATACAGGACTGGAAAAGGTCAGTGTTCTATCCAATCCCAAAGAAACACAATGCCAGAGAATGCTCAAATTACCGCACAATGCACTCATCTCACATGCTAGCAAAGTAATGCTTAAAGTTCTCCAAGCTAAACTTCAACAGTACAGGAACTGAGATATTCCACATGCTCAAGTTCGATTTAGAAAAGGCACAGGAACCAGAAATCAAATTGCCAACCTCCATTGGATCATCGAAAAAACGAGAGAGTTCCAGAAAAAGATATCTACTTCTGCTTTATCGATTATGCCAAAGCCGTTGACTGTGTGGATCCCAACAAACTGTGGAAAACGCTTAAAGTGATGGGAATAGCAGAACGCTTTACCTCCCTCCTGAGAAATCCATATTTAGATCAAGAAGCAAGAGTTAGAATCAGACATTAAACCATGGATTGTTTGCAAATTGGAAAAGGAGTATGTCAATGCTGTACATTGATGCCCTGATAATTTAACTTATATGCAGAGTACATCATGCAAAATGCTATGCTGGATGAAGCACAAGGTGGAATCAAAGTTGCTGGGAGATATATCGATAACCTTATTTTTAAAATTTATTTATTTTAATTGGAAGCTAATTACTTTACAATATTGTAGTGGTTTTCGCCATACATTGATAACCTTAGATATGCAGATGACACAACCGTTATGGTAGAAAATGAAGAGGAGCTGCACAGTCTCTTGATGAAAGTGAAAGAGAGTGGAAAAGCTGGCTTAAAACTCAACATTCAAAAAGTAAAGATCATGGTATCTGGTCCCATCACTTCGTGGCAAATAGATGGGAAAACAATAGAAACAGTGAGAGATTTTATTTTCTTGTGCTACAAAATCACTACAGATGGTGACTGAAGCCATGAAATTAAAAGATGCTCTCCTAGGAAGAAAATCTGTGACCAAACTAGACAGCATATTAAAAAGCAGAGACATTACTTTGCCAACAAAAGTCCATCTAGTCAAAGCTATGGCTTTTCCAGTAATAGTATATGGATTTGGGAGTTGGACCATGAATAAGAATGAGCATCAAAGAAGTGATGTTTTTGAACTGTGGTGTTGTGAAAGACTCTTGAGAGTCCCGTGGCATCAAGGAAATCAAACCAGTCAATCATAAAGGAAATCAACTCTGAATATTCATTGGAAGGACTGATGCTGAAGCTGAAGCTCCAATACTTTGGCCACCTGATGAAAAGAACTGACTTCTGGAAAACACTCTGATGCTGTGAAAGTTTCAAGGAAGAAGGAGAAGGTGGGACAGAGGATGAGATGGTTGGGTGGCTTCACTGTCTCGATGGACATAAGTTTAAGCAAACTCCTGTAGTTGGTGATAGGGAAGCCTTGTGTGCTGCAATCCATGGATCACAAAGTTGAACACAGCTGAGTGACTGAACTGACATAATAAAATAGGGTGTATATATATGCACGTATGTATGTTTTATATTTCTTTTTTTAATATGTGAGAGGTCATTTTTTTCCCCTTCATTTCCTCATTGTTGTCTTCTTTGGTGCTAGGTATTTTCTGGTATATTTAACTTCTTTTTTTACTTTTGCTATGTATCTTTTTAATGTATTTTCTTAGTGATTGTCCTATAGATTACAATTAACCTCTTAAAATATCATAATATTAATACCAACTTAATTTCAACAGTGTACTAAAACTTTTGCCTGATGTTGTTCCATTCTTTCCCTCCTTCTGTAGGCTGTTATAAGTTATAAATCCCTCAATGTAATTGTATAATTATTTGCATTTACTTTATTTTAAATAGGATTAAAAAAACAAAAGTAATAAGTAAAGTTATTTTATACTCTTTAATTTTTGCCTTATTATCACTATTATCAGTGCATTTTATTTTGTATATAAATTCTTGTTACTGTCTACTTTCTTTTCCTTTTATATTAAATAATTCCCTTTACCATTTCATATAGGGCAAGGCTACAACTGATGAACTCTCTCAGTTCTTTTTAAATCAGGGAATGTCTTAATTTTTCCTTTAATTTAAAATATAACTTTCAAGGATATAGAATCCTGGTTTTACAGTCTCCTTCTTTCAGCACTTGAAATCTGTCTGATCTATATGGTTTTGACAAATTGGTTATTAATATGACTGGAGATACCTTGTATATATATATATGCATGTATATACATATATATACATATATATATATATCTTTTCTCTTGATGCTACCAAAATTCTGTTTCTCTTTCAACAGGTTCAGTATCATGTGATTAGACTTTCATCCCTTTGAGTCTAGGTTACTTTCAGATTATTAAACTTCAAGGGCATATAGATAAATATTTTTCATCAAATTTGCAAAGCTTTAACTTTTATTTCTTTACATATTTAACCTGTCTTTTTCTCTCTCTCTTCTAATTTTCCAACCCCAAAGAAAGGCAATGCCAAAGAATGCTCAAACTACTGCACAATTGTACTCATCTCACATGCTAGTAAAGTAATGCTCAAAATTCTCCAAGCCAGGCTTCAGCAATATGTGAACTGTGAACTTCCAGATATTCAAGCTGGTTTTAGAAATGACAGAAGAACCAGAGATCAAATTGCCAACATCCGCTGGATCATGGGAAGAGGAAGAGAGTTCCAGAAAAAACATCTATTTCTGCTTTACTGACTATGCTAAAGCCTTGGACTGTGTGGATCACAATAAACTGTGGAAAATTCTCAAAGAGATGGGAATACCAGATCACCTGATCTGCCTCTTGAGAAATGTGTATGCAGGTCAGGAAGCAACAGTTAGAACTGGTCATGGAACAACAGACTGATTCCAAATAGGAAAAGGAGTTCGTCAAGGCTGTATATTGTCACCCTATTTATTTAACTTATATTCAGAGTACATTATGAGAAACGCTGGACTGGAAGAAACACAAGTTGGAATCAAGATTGCCGGGAGAAATATCAATCACCTCAGATATGCCGATGACACCACCCTTGTGGCAGAAAGTGAAGAGGAACTAAAAAGCCTCTTGATGAAAGTGAAAGTGGAGAGTGAAAAAGTTGGCTTAAAGCTCAATATTCAGAAAACGAAGATCATGACATCCGGTCCCATCACTTCATGGGAAATAGATGGGGAAACAGTAGAAACAGTGTCAGACTTCATTTTTCTGGGCTCCAAAATCACTGCAGATGGTGACTGCAGCCATGAAATTAAAAGACGCTTACTCCTTGGAAGCAAAGTTATGACCAACCTAGATCACATATTCAAAAGCAGAGACATTACTTTGCCAACAAAGGTCCGTCTAGTCAAGGCTATGGTTTTTCCTGTGCTCATGTATGGATGTGAGAGCTGGACTGTGAATAAGGCTGAGAGCCAAAGAATTGATGGTTTTGAACTGTGGTGTTGGAAAAGACTCTTGAGAGTCCCTTGGACTGCAAGAAGATCCAACCAGTCCATTCTGAAGGAGATCAGCCTTGGGATTTCTTTGGAAGGAATGATGCTAAAGCTGAAACTCCAGTACTTTGGCCACCTCATGTGAAGAGTTGACTCATTGGAGAAGACTCTGATGCTGGGAGGGATTGGGGTCAAGAGGAGAAGGGGACGACAGAGGATGAGATGGCTGGGTGGCATCACTGACTCGATGAACGTGAGTCTGAGTGATCTCCAGTAGTTGGTGATGGACAAGGATGCTGCGATTCATAAGGTCACAAAGAGTCCGACATGAATGAGCGACTGATCTCTGATCTCTTCTAATTTTGGAATTTTGATATGTGTATGCTAATGTATTTGATGATGTCCTACAGGTATCTGACTAATTTTTTTCTTTGTTTTCTGTTATATCTTCAGCAATAATAATAATGATTCATTTTCAAATTCACTACTTCCGTTTTCCGCCACCTTAAATCTAATGTTATGCTTCTCTAGTGATTTCTTTTTATTTTTTTTGGATAGGACACCAGGTCTTTTATTTTATTTAAATTTATTTATTTTAATTGGAGGCTAATTACAATATTGTATTAGTGATTTCTTAATTTTATATTTTGTACTTTTCAATTATAAAGTTTCTCTTTCTTTCTCATAATTTTTATCTCTTTACTGATATTCTCAACTTGGAAAGACATGAATCATATTTCCCCTAATTATTTAGATTTGGTTTCTATTTTTCTTTGAATATATTTGTTGTGGATGATTTAATAGGTTTTTCAAGTCTAATATCCTGGTTTCCCTCCAGAATAGTTTTATGGACTGTTCTTCCTGTGTATGGAAATATACTTTTCTGTGTTTGTACAACTCATATTTTTTTAAACCATTTAAATAATACAATGTGAGAAATCTGGAAAGCAAATCCTGCTTCTTCCCAGTTGTTACTGTTTGTTGTTACTGCTGTTTGTTTTGTACTTATTTTTTGCTATTGTTTATTTAGTGTTTTTTTCTGGAATAGTACAAATTATTTATTTTTTGTCATATGTAACTATTGAGGTTTCTGCTTATCTAACATAGTAGTTATCTAGTGATTTAAAATATTTTAAAAATTTTCCTTGAATCAGAAGCTCTCCCAGCCTTTACCGAGATACTGTGTGTGTGTGTGGTGAGGCATGAGTTCAACATGCCTTAGACAATTTACTGCTGCTGCTGCTAAGTCGCTTCAGTTGTGTCCGACTCTGTGCGACCCCATAGACGGCAGCCCAACAGTTTACAGTTCTGTTATATTACTAAATTCCTGCTTGCAGTGAGTCTAGGAGATTGAGGATTTCTCATGCCTTTCTTAGGCCAGTGCACAAACTTTCTTGTTGTATCATTTTCTATTTTCCCAGGAATGTATCTAGTACCTCTATGAGTATCTCATTCCCTACTTTTTAAGTATATTGGTCAGAATTTAATCAGCCTGAACTGAGATCAGCACCTGAAGCAATCATCTCTGATTGTGTTTAACAAATGCACTTTATGTAGGGTTTTTAAAAAGAGTGAGCTCTGATTTAGGTGAAATAAAGTCTATCCATAAGCCTGAAACATCCAGACAGTTGCCAGATCAATTTTATCGGTAACATTCCCTCTTGAGAACCTTTTATTTGAGTTTCAAACCTCTTCTGTGCCTGCCTTCCCTAATAGCTTTTAGGCTGTTGATTTCACAGATGTCTTAATTGTAATGCAGTTGGTTTTCCGATACTTTACAGAGCTTGGAAGAAGGAGGGAGAAAAGTACAAGATAAACAATCACAAAGTTGACTGGCTTATGAGACTTAGCCATTTTCCTTGAATAAATATTCTTCCAATTGTTACAATCCTTCAGCATATTTCCAGAATTCTAAAAGAGTTGAGTTTGACTCTGTTTCCCAGTGTTCTTTTTTTTAATGTAAGAATAGATTTTCAGAAGTCTTTCTCAGACATAAATGAAATGACTCCACTAAATTATATTGTCTATTACTGAGAAAGAGTAGAAGTTCTAGAGTCAGGTTGTCAGGATATAGAATATAAAGTTTGGTTCTGTTGGTAATGATGAGCATGATTAGGATAAGGAAGTTTACTCGTGATCCAAAGCTTCCAGTTTCCTTATCGAGAAAGTAGAAATACTAATAGTAATGTCTCATAGACTTATGGTGACAATTAAATAAAATCTGAATGTAAAGCACATAGTTCATTTCTTGAATATAGTAAACTCTAAGTAAGACTGGTTTTTACTATTCTCATCATTCATTTTACTTTCAAAATATATGTATGAATAAGATTAGAGTGGGATTATTCAAGTGGAGCTAATGGTAAAGAACCTGTTTAAAATGCAGAAGTCATAAGAGACACGGGTCAGATTCCTGGGATGGGAGGATCCCTAGAGGCAGGGATGACAACTCACTCTAATATTCTTGCCTGGAAAATCTCCATGGACAGAGGAGCCTTGAGGGCTATAGTCATAGGCAAGAGTCAGACACAACTGAAGTGATTCAGCATGAAGGCATGCAGGTTTAAAGAAGTATCTTATAAATGATGAATCCTTGGAATCATACAGATATCAATTAATCAACAGTTCAGTTCAGTCACTCAGTCATCTCCGACTCTTTGCAACCTCATGAACTGCAGAAAATCAGGTCTCCCTGTCCATCACCATCTCTCAGTATCCACCCAAACTAATGTCAATTGAGTTGGTGACACCATCTAACCATCTCATCCTCTGTCATCCCCTTATCCTCTTGTCCTCAATCTTTCCCGGCATTAGGGTCTTTTCAAATGAGTCAGCTCTTTGCATCAGGTGGCCAAAGTATTGGAGTTTCAGGCTCAACATCAGTCCTTCCAATGCACACCCAGGACTAATTTCCTTTAGGATGGTCTGGTTGGATCTCTTTGCAGTCCAAGGGACTCTCAAGAGTCTTCTCCAACACCACAGTTCAAAACTGTCAATTATTTGGCACTCAGCTTTCTTCACAGTCCAACTCTCATATCCATACATGACTACTGGAAAAATGATAGTCTTGACTAGACAGAACTTTGTTGGCAAAGTAATGTTTCTGCTTTTTAATAAGCTGTCTAGGTTGGTAATAACTTCCTTCCAAAGAGTAAGCATTTTTTTTATTTCATGACTGCAGTCATCATCTGCAGTAATTTTGGAGCCCCTAAAAATAAAGTCTGCCACTGTTTACACATCTATTTGCCATGAAGTGATGAGACTGGATGCCATGATCTTAGTTTTCTGAATGTTTAGCTTTAAGACTAATTTTTCAATCTCCTCTTTCATTTTACCAAGAGGCTCTTTAGTTCTTCTTCACTTTCTGCCATAAGTGTGGTGTCATCTGCATATCTGAGGTTATTAATATTTCTCCTGGCAATTTTAATTCCAGCTTGTACTTATCCAGCACAACATTTCTCATGATGTACTCTGCATATAAGTTAAATAAGCAATGTAACAATATACAGCCTTGACATACTCCTTTTCCTATTTTGAACCAGACTGTTGTTTCATGTCCAGTTCTGTTGTTTCCTAACCTTCACACAGGTTTCTCAAGAGACAGGTCAGGTGGTCTGGTATTCCCATGTCTTTCAGAATTTTCCACAGTTTATTGTGATCCACACAGTAAAAGGCTTTGGCATAGTCGATAAAGCAGAAATAGATGTTTTTCTGGAACTCTCTTGCTTTTTCAATGATACAGAGGATGTTGGCAATTTGATCTCTGGTTCCTCTGCTTTTTCTAAAACCAGCTTGAATATCTAGAAGTTCACAGTTCATGTATTGCTGAAGCCTGACTTGGAGAATTTTGAACATTACTTTATTAATGTATGAAATGAGTGCAATTGTGTGTTAATTTGAGCATTCTTTGACATTTCCTTTCTTTGGGATAGGAATGAAACTGACCTTTTCCAGTCCTTTGACCACTGCTGAGGTTGCCAAATTTGCTGACATATTGAGTGTAGCACTTTCACAGCATCATCTTTCAGGATTTGAAATGGCTCAACTTGGATCCTTCACCTTCCTTCACTTTGTTTGTAGTAATGTTTCCTAAGGCCCACTTGTCTTCACATTCCAGGATGTTTGGCTCTAGGTGAATGATCATAATATCATGATTAACTGGATCATGAAGATCTATTTTGTACAATTCATCTGTATATTCTTGCCATCTTTTCTTAATATCTTCTACTTCTGTCAGACCCTAACATTTATGCCCTCTTTTGAGCCCATCTTTGCATGAAATATTCCGTTGGTATCTCTGATTTTCTTGAACAGATCCCTGGTCTTTCCCATTTTATTGTTTTCCTCTATTTCTTTGCACTGATTACTTAGGAAGGCTTTCTTATCTCTCCTTGCTATTCTTTGGAACTCTATTCAAACGGGTATATCTTTCTTTTTCTCCTTTGCTTTTTGCTTTTCTTCTTTTCACAGCTATTTGTAAGGACTCCTCAGACAGCCATTTTGCATTTTTGAATTTCTTTTTCTTGGGAATGGTCTTGATCCCTGTCTCCTGTACAGTGTCACAATCCTCTGTCCATAGTTCATCAGGCAGGCTATCAGATCTAGTCCCTTAAATCTTTCTCATTTCCACTGTATAATCATAGGGAATTTGATTTAGGTCATACCTGAATGCTCTAGTGATTTTCCTCACTTTCTTCAATAAATTAGAATTTGGCAATAAGGATTTCATGATCTGAGCCACAATCTGTTCCCGGTCTTGTTTTTGCTAACTGTATAGAGTTTCTCCATCTTTAGCTGCAAAGAATATAATCAATCTGATTTTCGTATTGGCCATCTGGTGTTGTCCATGTGTAGCGTCTTCTCTTGTGTTGTTGGAAGAGGGTGTTTTCTCTGACCAGTGTGTTCTCTTGGCAAACTCTGTCAGCCTTTGCCCTGCTTTATTCTGTACTCCAAGGCCAAATTTGCCTGTTACTCCAGGTGTTTCTTGACTTCCTACTTTTGCATTCCAGTCCCCTATAATGAAAAGGACATCTTTTTTGGATATTAGTTCTGAAAGGCCTTGTAGCCCTTCTTAGGACCATTCAACTTCAGCTTCTTCAGTGTTACTGGTCGGGGCATAGACTTGGATTACCGTGATATTGAATGGTTTGCATTGGAAACGAACTGAGACCATTCTTTTGTTTTTGAGATTGCATCCAATTTCTGCATTTCGGACTCTTTTGTTGACTATGATGGCTACTCCACTTCTAAGGGATTCCTGCCCACAGTAGTAGATATAATGGTCATCTGAGTTAAATTCACCCATTCCAGTCCATTTTAGTTGCTGTTTCCTAGAAAGTCAATGTTCACTCTTGCCATCTCCTGTTTGACCACTTCCAATTTGCCTTGATTCATGAACCTAACATTCCACGTTTCTATGCAATATTGCTCTTTACAGCATCAGACCTTGCTTCTATCACCAGTCACATCCACAACTGGTGTTGTTTTTGCTTTTGCTCCATCCCTTCATTCTGTGCATACAACAAGTAAGACTCAAAATAGATTGCTTTTTTGCAATTAAGGAACAGTTTATTATCTAAGTTTTGAGACATCTGAAGCATTCCCACAAATTTCCACTGAGCAAAATTTTCAGTAATATCAATAAAGTTAGTTATGACTGTCTTACTTCATTTACTAAAAAGCCACTCTAAGAAACCTCAAAAATTGCAAATATATTAACTTTCATAGTACTTGAAGGAATTCATATTCTATATCATGATAAATGTTTAAAATATAACATACTTTATCATATTAGAAAGAATTGTATTTCCTTGACTATAAGTTTATATTAATTGAGAGCAATATATTAGGAAATGAAATTTTTCTAGAACTTCAAATATTTTAAATAATCTGTGTGTCTTAAATTGCAAAACTACCTATGTGTTATTGTTGTTCAGTCACTAAGTCCAACTATTTGTGACTCTATGGTCTGCAGCATTCCAGAGACAGTGAAGCAATCTGTCCTTCACTGTCTCCCAGAGTTAGTTCAAATTAATATCCATGGAGTCAGTTTTGCCATCCATCTTCCTCTGTCATCCACTTCTCTTTCCGCCCTCAATCTTTCTGATCATCAGAGTATTTTCCATAAAATACACAGCTTTATGTATCAGGCAAACAAAGTATTGTGACTTCAGCGTCATCATCAGAATTTCCAATGAATAGTCAGTGTTGATTTCCTTAAGTACTGACTGGTTTGATCTTCCTGATGTCCAAGGCACTCTGAAGAATCTTTTCCAGGATCACAGTTCAAAGACACCATTTCTTTGGCCCTCAGCCTTCTTTATGGTCCACATTTCACATCTCTACATAGATACTGAAAAATGAAAGCATTAACAATATGGACTTTTGTCAACAAAATTGCGTTTCTGCTTTTTAACATTGTCTTTAGGTTGGTCATATATATATATATCTATATATATTTCCCCCTCCCCCGCCCCAAGGAGCAAGAGTCTTTTAATTTCATGGCTAATGTCACCGTCCATGGAGATTGTAGAGTTCAAGAAAATAAAATCTGCCACATTTTTCCCTTCTATTTGCCATGAAGTGAGGGGACCATATGCCTTGATCTTAGTTTTTTGAATGTTGAGTTTTAAGGCAGCTCTTTCATTCTCATCTTTCACCTTCGTCAAAAGGCTCATTTGTTCCTCTTCGTTTTCTCTCATTAGACTGTTATCATATGCATATCTAAGTTTGTTGATATTTCTCCTGGCAACTTGATTCTAGTTTATGGTTCATCGAGCCCTGCATTTTGCATGATATTTTTTTGCACAGAAATTAAATAAGCAGGTTGGCTATATACAGCTTTAACATATTACTTTCCCAATTTGTAAACAGCCCATTGTTTCATGTCTGGTTCTAACTGTTGCTTCTTGAGCTGCATATAGGTTTCTCAGGAGTCAGGTAACGTGCTCTGTATTCCTATCTCTTTAAGAATTTTCCAGTTTTTTGTTACCCACACAGTCAAAGGCTAAAATGCATGAAGGAGAGTAGGTGATTTTCTGGAATTCCCTTGCTTTTTCTATGATCCAACAGATGTTGGTGATTTGATCTTTGGTTCCTCTGCCTTTTCTAAATCCAGATAGTACATCTAAAAAATCTCAGTTTATGTAGTTTTGTAGCCTAGCTTGAAGGATTTTGAGAATTACCCTCATAACATGTGAAATAAGCAAAGTTGTGTGGTCGTTTGAACATTCTTTGGCAATGTCCTTCTTTGGGATTGGAATGAAAACTTAACTTTTCTTTTCTGTGGCCATAAATGAGTTTTCCAAATTTGCTGGCATATTGAGTGCAACACTTTAAAAGCATCATCTTTTAAGATTTTAAACAGTTCAGCTGAGATTCTATCACCTCCAATAGCTTTGTTCATATTAATTCTTCCTACAGCCCACTTCACATTCCAGGATATATGGCTCTAGCTAAGTGACCACTCCATCGTGGTTATCTTGGTCATCAACATCCTTATTTGGCAGTTCGTTTGTATATTCTTTGCACCTCCTCTTAATCTCTTCTGCTTCGGTTAGGTCTTTGCCATTTCTGTCCTTTATTGTACCCATTTTGCATGAAGTATCCTCTTGATATCTCCAATTTTCTTGAAGAGATCTTTAGTCTTTCCCATTCTATTGCTTTCCTCTATTTCTTTTTATTGCTCACTTAAAAAGGTTATATTACCCCTCCTTGAGAATAAGAGTTCTTACTCTGGAACTCTGCATTCAGCTGGATATGTCTTTCCTTTTCTCCTTTGTCTGTTTTTCCTTTCCTTTTATTTAGCTATTTGTAAGGGCTCCTCAGACAACCATCTTGCTTTCTTGCACTTCTTTTTGTTTGGGATGATTTTGGTCATTGCTTCCTGTACAGTGTTAAAATCCCTGTCCATAATCCTTTAGGCCCTCTATTAGATCTAATTCCTTGAATCTATGTGTCATTTCCACTGAATAATCATAAGGGATTTTATTTAGATCAAACCTGAATGGCCTAGTGGTTTTCCCTACTTTCTTCAATTTAAGCCTGAATTTGAAATAAGGAGCTCATCATCTATGCCATAGTCCATTCACAGTATTATTTTTGCTGATTGTGTAGAGATTCACAATCTTCAACTACGAAAAATGTAATCAATTTGATTTTGGTACCATTCATCTGATGATGTCCATGTGTAGAGTCATCTCTTTTGTTGTTGAAAGACAGTGTTTTCTATGACCAGTGTCTTCTTCTGGGATAACTCTGTTAGCCTATGTCCTGCTTTGTTTTGTTCCCCAAGTCGAAACTTGCTTGTTACTCCAGGTAATACTTGACTTCTTACATTTGCATTCCAATTCCCCATGATTAATAAGAGATTGCTTTTTGGTGTTAGTTCTAAAAGTTCTCATAAGTCTTCATAGATTCCTTTAATCTCAGGTTCCATGGCATTAGTAGTTGTGGCATAGTCTTGGATTATTATAATATTGAACAGTTTGTCTTGGAAACAAATCAAGAACATTCTGTCATTTTTGAGGTTGCAACCAAGTACTGCATTTCAGACTCTTTTGTTGACTATGAGGACTACTCCATTTCATCTAAGTTATTCTTGCCCATAGTAGTAGATATAATGGCCATCTGAATTAAATTCACCCATTCCCATCCATTTTAGTTTACTGATTCCTAAAATGTCAGTGTTCACTCTTGCCATCTCCTGCTTGATCACATCCAATTTGCTTTGATTCATGGACCTAACATTCCAGGTTCCTATGCAATATGTTACTCCTTACAGCACTGGACTTTACTTTTACTACCAGGCACATCCATAAGTGGGAGATGTTTCTACTTTGGCCCAGCCTCCTCATTCTTTCTAGAGCTATTCCCCTGCTCTTCCCCTGTACCATATTGGACACCTACAGACCTGGGGGCCTCATCTTCCATTGTCATATCTATTTGTGTTTTAATATTATTAATGGGGTTATCAAGGCAACAATACTGAAGTGATTTGCCATTCTCTTCTACTATGGACTATGTTTTGTCAGAACACACTACCATGATCCATCTGTCTTTGGTGGCTTTGCATGGCATGTCTCATAGCTAAATTGAATTACTCAAAGCTGTGATCCATGTGATCATTTTGGTTAGTTTTATGTGATTTTGGTTTTTGTTCTGAAGGCCATGGGATTGTAGTTCTTGCTTCTTCTCTATTCCCTGTGATGGATGAGGATAAGAGACTTGTGCAAGCTTCCTGATCAGAGAGGCTGGACATAGGTGGGCAGGGATATGCTCAGTACATATCTAATCCAATTTTCTGCTAATAGGTGGGACTGTGGTCCCTCCATGTTAGTTATTCTGCCTGTGGTGGCCCAGTCCTAAAGTCTGCAATCTCTATGTTAGGGCTATAGGTTCTATGGTTGAGCTAATGGTGACCTCCTCCAAAAGGACATATGCCAACATGCCATGCCTCCCAGGACTACTTCTGCCAGTGCCCCTGTCCCTGTGGCAGGTCAATCTTGATCCACGTCTCTACAGGAGACCTTCAAACACTAACTGGAATGTATGACACCATCTCTTGTGGAGGTCACTACTCCTTTCCCCTGGGTGCTGGTGCACAAAAATTTATTTGTGTGTTCTCCAAGAGTCTCTGGCACCTTTCCTACTGTCTTATTGGGGCTTCTTCTTTGTCCTTGGACACGGAGTATCTATTTTTGGTGGTTTGCGACATCCTCCTGTAGATGATTCTTCAGCTGCTGGTTGCAAATTTGCTGTTCTCACAGGAGAAGATGAGCACACATCCTTCTATTCTGCCATACTCAAAAGGTAAGCCCACCAGCCCATCTCATGTACTAACTTCTAAACAACTGTAATGAACATGGTTTAGTGTTTACACAGTTTCAATATATTAAAAAGCAAGTTGGGCTAGGGATGTAATTTGAATGCTGACAGCATCCTCCTTGTGCTATCTCTGGCACAGTTCAAAAGTTAACTGCCTTCTTTATTTCTGATTTTTCTTCCCCCAAAGCATAGTCAACAGCTTTAGCTACAGATGGAGCTCTGTATGGAAGTTATTGCACCCAGATGTCACACTCTGGAGCATGTTTTGCCAACAGCATCTGGCACTTATACTCTCTGCATAATTAGCATTCTTTTTAATTCTTTGGCCTACTTTTCCTATGGACATAACAGTGTAGGTTTTCAGAAAACATGAAGCATAGCCCCAAGTTGACCATAATAATTTTTTCTCAGGCTACAATTCATGGAAGTTTGTTCCAGGTGCTTTAAATTATGAAGTGCTTTGCATTAAAATATTTTGTATTTTTATAAGGACACTTTTTTAAAATTTATTTCTTTTTACTGAAAGATAATTGCTTTACTAAAAGCTATAGTTGAGATAACTGAAAAAAGGACTACCAAATTGTGGTATATTACTAGAGGTTTTTTGGTTTTTTTTTTTTCTTTTTTTCTTTGCTTAATTTATACATAAAAGCATAAGATACTAAAATACAAGTACAATAAGTGCTAATAAATATAAACTAATTTATATATTTATATAAATCTATATATAAATATAAATTTATGTTTATATAAATTAATTTATATTTATCAGCACTTATTGTATTTTAGTATCTTATGCTTTTATGTATAAATTAATAAATATAAAACAGTAACAAATTTTTAATCTAGGCAACAGCAAACTGGTATTCACCATTAGCAGATGAAAAAGTTTTCCTTTACAAATCCAGAGTTTGAACAAAATGTAGGTTTGTGTGTGAATATTTCACCTCCTTTTTGAATAACTACATCAGATTTTAATTTATAGATATAGCATAATGACCACTTAGTCAATTTTAAAATCTTTGCAATTATAAACTGTTGTTTGGAGAAATTATTTATATGTGCCTTTTAATAAGCATACATCTGTAGATTTATACAATAAATCCTTAGAAGTAAAATTGGTGAATCAAAGTGTGTCAACATTCAAGATCTGGACAATTTTTATCAAATTATCTTTTGGATAAATTTAATATTACATTCACACAGGCCATTAATGTGACTATCTGTATCAGGTACATATTGTTCATATTAATTTGTGCTACAGCAAAATATTTTGTGAGGGCTAGATATGCCCACTTTGTAGATGAAAGAAACAAGACTTCGATGTTTTCAGCAATTTAACCAAAATCACAGTGTTAGAAAGTAGTGAATCTAAATATCAGACCAAGATCCATGTGACTCCAACTCTGTGGTTTGAGATTACTGTCAACTGGTCTTGATGTGAATATAAAATGGTATATGTATTGCCATTCTGTATCTGACAACTTAAAGCTGAACATTCAGAAAACTAAAACCATGGCATCTGGTCTCAACACTTCATGGGAAATAGATGGGGAAACAGTGGAAACAGTGTCAGACTTTTTTGGGGGGAGGGCGGGAGGGGCTCCAAAATCACTGCAGATGGTGACTGCAGCCATAAAATTAAAAGATGCTTACTCCTTGGAAGGAAAGTTATGACCAACCTAGATAGCATATTCAAAAGCAGAGACATTACTTTGCCAATAAAGATCTGTCTAGTCAAGGTTATAGTTTTTCCAGTGGTCATGTATGAATGTGAGAGTTGGACTGTGAAGAAAGCTGAGTGCCAAAGAATTGGTGGTTTTGAATTGTGGTGTTGGAGAAGACTCTTGAGAGTCCCTTGGACTGCAAGGAGATCCAACCAGTCCATGCTAGATATCAGTCCTAGGTGTTCATTGGAAAGACTGATGCTAAAGCTGAAACTCCAATACTTTGGCCACCTCATGTGAAGAGTTGATGCATTGGAAAAGACCCCGGTGCTGGGAGAGATTGGGGGCAGGAGGAAAAGGGGACCACAGAGGATGAGATGGCTGGATGGCATCACAGACTTGATGCACATGAGTTTGAGTGAACTCCGGGAGTTTGTGGCCGACAGGGAGGCCTGGTGAGGTGCGATTCATGGGGTCGCAAAGAGTCAGACATGACTGAGCGACTGAACTGAACTGAAATGACTGATCCCACAACTACCAAGGCAGGGCAGCCACCCCAGAGTTCTAAGAAAGTTACACAAGATTAAATAGTTATCCTTCTCTCAATGGAAGAGTTGAAACCTCACATAATTTCAGTTTCATATAAAAATAATAATAAAACAAAAACAAAACATGCCTCAAGAAGCAAGTACACTGTCTTTGACAGATGAATATATAATATAATAAATTATGACTTTATATAATTCTCAGAATTCTCCAAGCTAGGCTTCACCAGTATGTGAACTGAGAACTCCCAGATCTTCAAGCTTAATTTAGTAAAAGCAGAGGAAACAGAAATCAATTTGCCCCATCCACTGGATCACAAAAAAACACAAGAGAATTTCAGGGGGAAAAAAAAATCAACTTCTGCTTCACTGAGTATGCTAAGCCTTTTATTTTTTGCATCACAGCCTGTGGAAAATTCTTAAAGAGATGGAAGTACCAGATCACCTTGCCTGTCTCCTGAGAAATCTGTATGATGGTCAAGAAGCAACAGTTACAACCACACATGTAACAATGAACTGGCTCCAAATTGGGGAAGAACTGCATGAAGGCTGTATGTTGTCACCCTGCTTATTTAACTTCTATGCAGAGTACATTATGAGAAATGTCAGACTGGATGAAGCACAAGCTGGAATCAAGACTTCCAGGAAAAATATCAATAATCTCAGATATGCAGATGACACTACCATTATAGCAGAAAACAAAGGGAGACTAAAGAGCCTCCTGATGAAGGTGAAAGAGGAAAGTGAAAAAACTGGCTTAAAACTCAACAACCAAAAAAGATGCATCATCCAGTCTCATCACTTCATGGCAAATAGATGGGGAAACAATGGAAACAGTGAGATAATTTATTTCCTTATGCTCTAAAATCATTGCAGATGGTGACTGAAGCCATGAATTAAAAAGACTCTTTCTGTTTGGAATAAAAGTCATGACAAACCTAGAAAGGATATTAAAATGCAGAAACATTACTTTGTGGACCAAGGTCCATATAGTCAAAGCTATTATTTTTCCATTGGATGTGATACTTGGATCGTAAAGAAGAGTGGGCACCGAAGAACTGATGCTTTTAAACTGTGGTGTTTGAGAAAGCTCTGAGGAGGCCCTTTGAATGCAAAGCAATCAAGCCAATCAATCCTAAAGAAAACAAATCCTGAATATTCTTTGGAAGGACTGATGCTGAAACTGAAGCTTCAATACTTTGGCCACCTGATGTAAAGAGCCTACTCATTGGAAAAGATACTTATGCTGGGAAAGATTGAACACAGGAAGAGGAAGGGACGACAGAGGATGAGATGGTTGGATGGCATCACTGATTCAATGGACATGAGTGTGAACAAACTGGCAGATGCAACGGACAGGGAAGATTGGTGTGCTATAACCCATTGGGTTGTGAAGAATCAGACACGACTGAGTGACTGAAGAGATAAATACAGGCATTAAGATTTACTGAGTAAAATTATATTTTTGTAAGAATAGCACAAGGAAGGGGAAAAAAATTACATGTTGCATGGTATTGTATTATTTGAAGAATTCTTAAGCTAAAAATATATTCAAGCAACTATTGAATAAATAAATGAATTTCTTACTTCATCGAACCTGGAATGAAAAGGAGGAGGAAAGAGTGTTTTATCTGTCCCCATGATATTTTTTCAGAATGAATCAGTCTTGGTGTTTCCCATCTAAAAGTCTCCCATGTACCCTCTGTATTAGTTTTCTAGGGCAATACTTGGTGTTCTGTAGCTTTGGCACCCCACCCCAGTACTTTTGCCTGGAGAATCCCATGGACAGAGGAGCCTGGTAGGCTCCAGTCCATGGGGTCGCTAAGAGTCGGACACGACTGAGAGACTTCACTTTCACTTTTCACTTTCATGCATTGGAGAAGGAAATGGCAACCCACTCCAGTGTTCTTGCCTGGAGAATCCCAGGGACGGGGGAGCCTGGTGAGCTTCCGTCTATGGGGTCGCACAGAGTCGGACACGACTGAAGCGACTTAGCAGCAGCAGCAGCAGCTTCTGCTCTATCACCCTAGTCTCTACCTTCTTCTCCACATGGTATTCTTCCTGTGTTCATTTATTGGACTTGTCTAGTTCTCTCCCCCGGGGAAGGCAATGGCACCCCACCCCAGTACTTTTGCCTGGAAAATCCCATGGACGGAGGAGCCTGGTAGGCTCCAGTCCATGGGGTCGCTAAGAGTCGGACACGACTGAGCGACTTCACTTTCACTTTTCACTTTCATGCATTGGAGAAGGCAATGGCAACCCACTCCAGTGTTCTTGCCTGGAGAATCCCAGGGACAGGGGAGCCTGGTGTGGTTCCGTCTCTGGGGTCACACAGAGTCGGACACGACTGAAGTGACTTAGCAGCAGCAGCAGCAGTTCTCTCCCCAAGGTCAAGCTTCTCATAAGAACATCAGTGACACTGGGTTAAAGCCTCACACTAATGATCTCCCTTCAGCTTGATGACTTCTGTAGAGACCCCATTTCCACAGAAGACTGTATTTGAGATGCTGAGGATTTCGTGGTACTTTGCTGCTGCTGCTAAGTCACTTCAGTCATGTCTGACTCTGTGTGACCCCATAGAGAGAAGCCCACCACGCTTCCCATCCCTGGGATTCTCCAGGCAAGAAGACTGGGGTGGGTTACCATTTCCTTCTCCAGTGCATGAAAGTGAAAAGTAAAATGAAGTCGTTCAATCGTGTCCAACTCCTAGCGACCCCATGGAATACAGCCTACCAGGCTCCTCTATCCATGGGATTTTCCAGGCAAGAGTACTGGAGTGGGTTGCCATTGCCTTCTCCCCGTGGTCCTTTAGGGAGATGCAATTCAAATTGCATCTGTATTCGCAGGATGCAACACCCTCTGAGTATAAATATTAAAACATTTCTCACAATCCTAATACAACATAATTTTATAATTTAACACAACCATGAGTAAAATTTCTTGAATTTTATGCATAAAGTTGTGTAGGAATATGTTTAAATATTATTTATACTGTTTTAAAAAGTGGTGGTGGTTTAGTCTCTAAGTTGTGTCCAACTCTTGGGACCCCATGGACTTTAGCCTGCTAGGCTCCTCTGTTTATGGGATTCTACAGGCAAGAATACTGGAATTGGTTGCCATATTCCTTCTCCCGGGGATCTTCCTGACCAAGGAATTGAACCCAGGTCTCCTGCATTGCAGGCAGATTTTTTTTACCAACTGAGCTATGAAGGAAGCCAGATTTTAAAAAGTAGGAAACAATATTTGAGTGTTACATCATCTCATTTCATATAGAACCCTAGCAAAAGTCTAAATTAAATGTATTATTGTCTTAGAATGAGTTTTATTTGTTTTCTTGCCCTTTAAGATTTTTTTTTAAATATTGAGTTGTTTTTTTTTACAAAGCCCTAGAACTTATATAATTACAATTTACAGAAAAATGTAATACAAAAATTAAACAATCCAGATACATTCAGAAACGCTCCACTGGAAAACCATCAGCTATCTCTTACCTCAGATTTGATGTTGCACATGAGAGCAATGCATATGACAGGCACAAAATGTAAAATCAGGATGATGGATTTTGCTACTAAAATTGCATTTTATTGAACTGTGGATTAAAAAGGCAATACACTGTTGCACAGAAGGGGGAAAACGTAAATGTGAATTTTATTTATTGCAAAATCATTATTCTGAAAAGATTATTAATCAGAATTTCATGATTTTATTTAAAATCATATAGTATAATCAAGTAACAAAGTCTAGGCATTTTTCTTATTTTTCTAATTACCCTATTTTCTCTTACTCTTTTATTTATTATTGCTTTTTTTTTTTTTTTTTTTTGGTAGGGATCGGTATTTTTAAAGAAACATCCTTCTGATAAGGCACTCATTTATATTTTAAGACTTTTTTATTTTCTTAGGTAGTTTGCATATAGTAAAATATAAAGATCTTATATAAAGTAGTTTCAGCAATTATTTATACCTGTGTAAATTCTATGAAAATCTAAATTCTGTGTATTTAGATTCTGAAAATCTAAATACTGTGAAAATCTACTTATAGAACATATCCATTGACCCAGAGAATTTCCTTCATAATTCATTTTCACCCTTTCTCTGGCTATTTATTGGATTTTTAAAACTGTTTTTGTAATAATATCTGAATAAACTGTTCAAAACCACCAACATATTCTCCTTTCAGAAGGAAAAACAAATACGTGTATATTTTGTTCATTTTAGCAAAGGCTTTTTGCAGAATGTTTCTAATTTGATTTTTATTTTAAGTGCAGCCAGATGATGTACAGATATTATTCCTTTTTCCTATATGAAAAATCAAAATTTATGTAGATGAACTGATTCTCCAATGAGATGTTGTTGATTAAAGTGATACAGAATTTAAGACCTCTTGCTTCAGAACTCAACACTTCATGTTGATTCTTTTATTATTATTATTATTTTACTTTACAATATTGTATTGGTTTTGCCATACATCAACATGCATCCACCATGGGTGTACACGTGTTCCCCATCCTGAACCCCCATCCCACCTTCCGATCCATACCATCCCTCTGGGTCAACCCAGTGCATTTCTGTTGATTCTAATGGTCCCCAGCCATTCTTGACAAACTCAGGTTTTAAATAGCTGTTCAGTGATCTGCTTTTTCATATAATGGGGTTTCTCAACATAAATTTAATGATGAACACTTTTTATCTATATTTATTATATAAAATTGTTTAATTTCTTATGAGTTAATTATGTAAATAAATCAATAACTTCAAGTAGCTTAGGAGTTTGTATTTTTAGCTTTAAGTAGCTAGGAGTTTGTACTGTTAGCTTTGTTTCATAGCAGGTTATTTCTTCCCAAATAAGTATAGACATTGACATGGCTTTGTTCTTCATGTTCTAAAAGAGTATTGTTTATCATTCAAAATATAGGAAAATAAACTTTTTAAATAATATACCTATTTCTAGAATGCACCTTATAGTATTAAATATACAGACATTTTACTCTGAAGATAAAGGTGTTTTTTTTTTTTTAAAGTTTATCTGAAATGGATAAGGAAAACACATCTGTGCCTTTGGAATGTTAAAATATTTAACAAAATTTAAGTAATTTTTATCAAATTAATTTTTTCAAATATTTATTTCACTAAATAACCTGGATTTTTCAAATTCATACCCTGAACTTTATCAGTTTCTAAATTAATGACAGCTGATATGTAGAAAAGGCTTACATTAGGTTAGGAGTTCCATTCCACAATTTCCTTCTAGACATTTTTCTAAGGCACATGATTTGAGCTAGTCAAAAAAATTTTTTTTCACACATTTATCATGTCACACTACACTTTCAGATTTCAGACAGAATCTGTTTAAAAGGTGCCCCTTCAAACATTTCTATGTCTCTTACACAGCTTCAATCAAAGCTATGTCCCATTGTATTACCCAATGTCCTATGTAAAAAGTCATAGCATAAATTATTTTACTGAATTCAGTATAAAAAAATCCCTCTTTATGGGAAAACATTTGCTTTCTTTTATCAGAGACTGCAAAGTATACAGCTTTAATATTCTTCACATTTAACCTTAAATTTTAAAGGAAATTATAATCAATGAATGGCCTATGAGATGAATTCTGTAAAAATACCTAACTTTTCGAGGCTTATCTACTTTTTCAAAAGTTTTAAACATCATGTTTGCATTGCAATTTTCTTTTCTTTTTTTTTTTTTTTGAGCAAGGTTAAGCTAGTGCAGATGATGGAATTTCGGTTGAGCTATTCAAAATCCTGAAAGATGATGCTGTGAAAGTGCTGCACTCAATATGCCAGCAGATTTGGAAAACTCAGCAGTGGTCACAGGACTAGAAAAAGTCAGATTTCATTCCAATCCCAAAGAAAGGCAATGCCAAAGAATGCTCAAACTACCGCACAATTGCACTCATCTCACACGCTAGTAAAGTAATGCTCAAAATTCTCCAAGCCAGGCTTCAACAATATGTGAACCATGAAATTACAGATGTTCAAGCTGGTTTTAGAAAAGGCAGAGGAACCAGAGATCAAATTGCCAACATCCACTGGATCATCGAAAAAGCAAGAGAGTTCCAGAAAAACATCTATTTCTGCTTTATTGACTCTGCCAAAGCCTTTGACTGTGTGGATCACAATAAACTGTGGGAAATTCTAAAAGAGATGGGAATACCAGACCACCTGATCTGCCTCTTGAGAAATTTGTATGCAGGTCAGGAAGCAACAGTTAGAACTGGACATGGAACAATAGCCTGGTTCCAAATAGGAAAAGGGGTACGCCAAGGCTGTATATTATTACCATGTTTATTTAACTTATATGCAGAGTACATCATGAGCAACAGTGGACTGGAAGAAACACAAGTTGGAATCAAGATTGCTGGGAGAAATATCAATAACCTCAGATATGCAGATGACACCACCCTTATGGCAGAAAGTGAAGAGGAACTAAAAAGCCTCTTGATGAAAGTGAAAGTGGAGAGTGAAAAAGTTGGCTTAAAGCCCAACATTCAGAAAACGAAGATCATGGCATCCGGTCCCATCACTTCATGGGAAATAGATGGGGAAACAGTGGAAACAGTGTCAGACTTTATTTTTCTGGGCTCCAAAATCACTGCAGATGGTGACCGTAGCCATGAAATTAAAAGATGCTTACTCCTTGGAAGGAAAGTTATGACCAACCTAGATCACATATTCAAAAGCAGAGACATTAATTTGCCAACAAAAGTCCTTCTAGTCAAGGCTATGGTTTTTCCTGTGCTCATGTATGGATGTGAGAGCTGGACTGTGAAGAAGGCTGAGCACTGAAGAATTGATGCTTTTGAACTGTGGTGTTGGAGAAGACTCTTGAGAGTCCCTTGGACTGCAAGGAGATCCAAACAGTCCATTCTGAAGGAGATCAGCCTTGGGATTTCTTTGGAAGAAATGATGCTGAAGCTGAAACTCCAGTATTTTGGCCACCTCATGCAAAGAGTTGACTCATTGGAGAAGACTCTGATGCTGGGAGGGATTGGGGGCAAGAGGAGAAGGGGATGGCAGAGGATGAGATGGCTGGATGGCATCACTGACTCAATGGATGTGAGTCTCAGTGAACTCTGGGAGTTGTTGACGGACAGGGAGGCCTGGCGTGCTGCAATTCATGGGGTCACAAAGAGTCGACATGACTGAGCCACTGATCTGATCTGATAGTTTGAAACCACTTGAAATATTTAAAAAGTTAAATACAAATCTTATGAAAAGTGGCATTTTTGGTTCAAAAAAATCATACTAAGATTTCAAAGATGTCTATATATTTCTTTACACTATCCAAGAAGTCAGGATGCTTATGATATAATGGCACATCATTAATCCTTATTTTATACCATATTTGAGAGTACAACTATTGTTTTCGCATGTGCTGGAAGAATTGAAAAATTAATGTAAATGGCTATCAAAATAGTTTCAATTAAACATTAAATTATTTAAGCAGAAACACTTATTTTTGATGATATATATTATACATATTATAGAAGTATTTATTCATGTGTATAAAATTTTAAAATATAATTATACATGTAATAATTGCATGTTACATATATTGTAATAATTAATATCATAAAATTATTATAATTAAAATTACTCATAATTAAAACATTCAGTTCAGTTCAGTCACTCAGTCTTGTCTGACTCTTTGTGACTCCATGAATGGCAACATGGTAGGCCTCCCTGTCCATCACCAACTCCTGGACTTGACTCAAACTCATGTCCATCGAGTCGGTGATGCCATCCAGCCATCTCATCCTCTGTCGTCCCCTTCTCCTCCTGCCCTCAATCCCTCCCAGCATCAGAGTCTTTTCTAATGAGTCAACTCTTCACATGAGGTGGCCAAAGTACTGGAGTTTCAGCTTTATCATCATTCCTTCCAAAGAAATCCCAGGGCTAATCTCCTTTAGAATGGACTGGTTGGATCTCCCTGCAGTCCAAGGGACTCTCAAGAGTCTTCTCCAACACCACAGTTCAAAAGCATCAATTCTTCAGCACTCACCTTTTTCACAGTCCAACTCTCACATCCATACATGACGCCTGGTAAAACTATAGCCTTGACTAGACGGACCTTTGTTGGCAAAGTAATGTCTCTGTTTTTCAATATGCTATCTAGATTGGTCATAAATTTCCTTCCAAGGAGTAAGTGATTTTTAATTTCATGGCTGCAGTCACCATCTGCAGTGATTTTGGACACCCCCCCCCCAAAAAAAAAAGTCTGACACTGTTTACACTGTTTCCCCGTCTATTTCCCATGAAGTGATGGGACCAGATGCCATGATCTTCATTTTCAGAATGTTGTTCTTTAAACCAACATTTTCACTCTCCTCTTTCACTTTCATCAAGAGGCTTCTTAGTTCCTCTTCACTTTCTGCCATAAGGGTGGTGTCATCTGCATATTTGAGGTTATTGATATTTCTCCCAGCAATCTTTATTCCAGCTTGTGCTTCTTCCAGCCCAGCGTTTCTCATGATGTACTCTGAATAGAAGTTAAATACGCAGAGTGACAATATACAGCCTTGATGTACTCCTTTTCCTATTTGTAACCAGTCACTGGTTCCAAATAGAAAAAGGAGTACGTCAAGGCTGCATATTGTCACCATGTTTATTTAACTTATATGCAGAGTACATCATGAGAAACGCTGGACTGGAAGAAACACAAGTTGGAATCAAGATTGCCGGGAGAAATATCAATAACCTCAGATATGCAGATGACACCACTCTTATGGCAGAAAGTGAAGAGGGGCTAAAAAGCCTCTTGATGAAAGTGACAGTGGAGAGTGAAAAAGTTGGCTTAAAGCTCAACATTCAGAAAACGAAGATCATGGCATCTGGTCCCATCACTGCATGGGAAGTAGATGGGGAAACAGTGGAAACAGTGTCAGACTTTGTTTTTCTGGGCTCCAAAATCACTGCAGATGGTGACTGCAGCCATGAAATTAAAAGACGCTTGCTCCTTGGAAGGAAAGTTATGACCAACCTAGATAGCATATTCAAAAGCAGAGACATTACTTTACCAACAAAGGTTCGCCTAGTCAAGGCTATGGTCTTTCCTGTGGTCATGTATGGATGTGAGAGCTGGACTGTGAAGAAGGCTGAGCACCGAAGAATTGATGCTTTTGAACTGTGGTGTTGGAGAAGACTCTTGAGAGTCCCTTGGACTGCAAGAAGATCCAACCAGTCCATTCTGAAGGAGATCAATCCTGGAATTTCTTTGGAAGGAATGATGCTAAAGCTGAAACTCCAGTATTTTGGCCACCTCATGCGAAGAGTTGACTCATTGGAGAAGACTCTGATGCTGGGAGGGATTGGGGGCAGGAGGAGAAGGGGACGACAGAGGATGAGATGGCTGGATGGCATCACTGACTCAATGGATGAGAGTCTGAGTGACCTCCGGGAGCTGGTGATGGACAGGGAGGCCTGGCGTGCTGCGGTTCATGGGGTCGCAAAGAGTCGGACACGACTGAGCGACTGATCTGATCTGATCTTGTTTCATGTCCAGTTCTAACAGTTACTTCCTGACATGCATATAGGTTTCTCAAGAGGCAGATCAGGTGGTCTGATATTCCCATCTCTTTTAGAATTTCCCACAGTTTATTGTGATCCACACAAAGGCTTTGACATTGTCAATAAAGCAGAAATGGATGTTTTTCTGAAACTCTCTTGCTTTTTTGATGATCCAGTGGATTTTGGCAATATGATCTCTGGTTCCTCTACCTTTTCTAAAATCAGTTTGAACATCTCCGTCCAAAGAAATAGAGGAAAACAACAGAATGAGAAAGACTAGAGATCTCTTCAAGAAAATTAGAGATACCAAGGGAACATTTCACGCAAAGATGGGCTTGCTAAAGGACAGAAATGGTATGGACCTAACAGAAGCAGAAGATATTAAGAAGAGGTGTCAAGAATACACAGAAGAATTGTACAAAAAAGGTCTTCACAACCAAGATAATCACGATGGTGTGATCACTGATCTAGAGCCAGACATCCTGGAATGTGAAGTCAAGTAGGCCTTAGAAACAATCACTACGAACAAAGCTAGTGGAGGTTATGGAATTCCAGTTGACCTATTTCAAATCCTGAAAGATGATGCTGTGAAAGTGTGCTGTACTCAATATGCCAGGAAATTTGGAAACCTCAGCAGTGGCCACAGGACTGGAAAAGTTCAGTTTTCATTCCAATCTCAAAGAATGGCAATGCCAAACCATGTTCAAACTACTGCACAATTGCACTCATCTCACAGGCTAGTAAAGTAATGCTCAAAATTATACAAGCCAGGCTTCAGCAATATATGAACTGTGAACTTCAACATGTTCAAGCTGGTTTTAGAGAAGGCAGAAGAACCAGAGATCAAATTGCCAACGTCCATTGGATCATTGAAAAAGCAATAGCGTTCCAGAAAAAAACATGTATTTCTACTTTGTTAATTATGCCAAAACCTTTGACTGTGTGGATCACAATAAACTGCAGAAAATTCTAAAGGAGATGGGAATATCAGACCACCTGACTGACTCTTGAGAAACCTATATGCAGGTCAGGAAGCAACTGTTAAAACTGGACATGGAACAACAAACTGGTTTCAAATAGCAACAGGAGTACATCAAGGCTTTATATTGTTGCCCGGCTTATTTAACTTCTATGCAGTGTACATCATGAGAAACATTGGGTTGGAAGAAGCACAAACTGGAATCAAGATTGGCCGGAGAAATATTAATAACTTCCGATATGCAAATGCACCTCTCTTATGGCAGAAAGTGAAGAACTAAAAAGCCTCTTGATAAAAATGAAAGAGTAGAGTGAAAACTTTGACTTAAAACTCAACATTCAGAAAACTAAGATCATGGCATCTGGTCCCATCACTTCATGGGAAATAGATGGGGCAACAGTGTCGGACTTTATTTTGGGGGCCTCCAAAATCACTGCAGATGGTGACTGCAGCCATGAAATTAAAAGATTTTTACTCCTTGCAAGGAAAGTTATGACTAACCTAGATAGCATATTCAAAAGCAGAGACATTACTTTGCCAATAAAGTTCCCTCTAGTCAAGGTTATGGCTTTTTCATTGGTCATGTATGGATGTGAGAGTTGGATTATGAAGAAAGCTGAGCGCCAAAGAATTGTTGCTTTTGAACTGTGGTGTTGGAGATGACTCTTGAGAATCCCTTGGACTGCAAGGAGATCCAATAGTCCATGCTAGAGATCAGTCCTGGGTGTTCATTGTAGGGACTGATGCTAAAGCTGAAACTCTAGTACTTTGGCCACCAAATGCAAAAAGTTGACTTATTGGCAAATACCCTGATGCTGGGAGGGATTGCTGGCAGGAGAAGAAGGTGACGATAGAGGATGAGATGTCTGGATGGCATCACTGACTGGATGGACATGAGTTTGACTAAACTCCGGGAGTTGGTGATGGACAGGGAAGCCTGGCGTGCTGTGATTCATTGGGTCGCAAAGAGTCAGAAACGACTGAGAGAGTGAACTGCGCTGAATATATATTGTATTGGACTCACACCCCATTTAAGGGGCATGCATGCTAAGTCTCTTCAATCATGTCCCACTCTTTGTGACCCTGTGGACTATAGCCCACCAGCTCCTCTATACATGAGAATTTCCAGGCAGTTATACTGGAGTGGGTTGCCAGACCCTACTCCAAGGGATCTTCCTGACCCAGGATTCGAACCCAGGTCTCTTACATCTCATGCAATGACAGGGTTCTTTACCACTTGTGCCACCGAGAAGCCTTTATATAATATATATTATACATAAAATATACTGTGCTTAGTCACTCAGTCGTGTCTGACTCTGCAACCCCATGAACTGTAGCCCCCCCAGGTTCCTCTGTCCATGGAAAGTCTCCATGCAGGCAGATTCTTCAAGGTCTGAGCCACCAGGGGAGTCCAACATATAATTGCAATTATGTGAAGTTATATATATATATATATATATATATATATATACACACACACATATATACATATGTTATGTATTATATAATGAATGTACAATGCATATATTGTATATCATATAATGTATATTGTGCTGTGCTATAGGGACAGAGGAGCCTGGTGGGCTGCTCCATCACACAGAGTTGGACACAACTGAAGTGACTTAGCAGCAGCAGCAGCATGCATAGTCTCTCATCATGTCTAGCTCTTTGTGACCTCATGGACTACGGCCTGACAGGCACCTCTGGCAGGGGATCTTCCCAACTGAGGGACTGAATCCAGGTTTCCCAAATTGCAGGCAGAATCTATATTTTCTGGGCCACCAGAAAAGACGACGAATACCGGAGTGTGTAGCCTATCCCTTCTCCAGAGGATCTTTCTAACTCAGGAATCGAACCAGGGTCTCCTGTATTGCAAGATATACATTATATCATATTTTATAATTTTTAGCACCAATCCATGTATTCTTTCATAGCACCAATCCATGTATTCTTTCAGTGTTTCAAATACATCAAGTGATTTTGCTTGTCTTCAAGACCTCTGAGACTTGGATATAAGTTTAAATGATCTAAAAGAAATGTCTCTAACTACCAAATCCAATGTCTCATGTATTCTTTGTCTCCTAGTGTTATCACAATTTGTAATTGCATTTTGTTTTATCTATTTGTTTTATTTTGTGTCAATTTGTATTATTGGCTAATGCAAATGTATTATCTTTCATTAAAATGCTACTGTACACTAAGCTTCCTGCATGAGGCAAAACACCCAGTGAAGGTTTGTGAGTAAATAAATAAATGAATGACTTTATTATTCAATTAATGTTATAATAAAGAAATGCACATATACCTAGCTATTTAAAAAATTTAGGCTTGGAATGTTGTATAGTTTGGATAACTAATAAATATTGTTGTCCTGATTTGCACACACTTGCTTATGTTTGAGAATTCTATTGGACCTTTGGTTTGTTTTTCAATAAGTGAATCTCTCCTCTAGCACAGACTTATAGTCACTGAAAGTTATTGTTATTCATTTCATTTAAACTATGGGGTGATCCAAAATATCTTCTTTTAGAAAATATTTTAAAGTGAGAATTTTTGAAAATAAGACTTTTTCCTTGTCTAACCCTTCTTAAATGAACGAAGTTGAAATTGTTTTTAGAATCTATATTTTTTCTCATTTGTTATAAGAATTCCACATTCTCTCTATTATTTATTTATTATCTTTATTTTTTGCTTTACAATATTGTATTAATTTTGATCTATCTCCACATGGTTTCTCTTTCTTTTTTTTTTTTTTTTAATGTAACCTTACTGGGTAGATTATTTCTTCTCTGTTAACATTCAGCTTGAACTATTTGTATTCTCAGAAAACATATATTGGTCTGGGTTCAATTCCAGTATGAGATGTGGGCTTCCCTAGTAACTCAGATGGTAAAGAATCTGCCTGAAGTGCAGGAGGCCTGGGTTCAAACCCTGGGTCAGGAAGATCCCCTGGAGAAGGAAATGGCAAACCACTCCAGTATTCTTGTCTGGGGAACTCTCTGGACAGAGGAGTCTAGTCTTTTTCTCTGAGTACATTTTTATGTATAATTTAAGTAAAAATTAGTTGCAGGATCACAAAATTTGTGTAAAAGATAAGAGAGTTCTATGTAAACTCTAAAAAATGCTCTGTACTCCACCTGTTCATCCTCTCCTCTCTCATGGCCCTGGAAACACTAACCTTGTTACTGTGTTTATAGTTTGACCTTTTCCAGGATATCATGCATTATATTATGTAATATTTTTAAAACTGTCTTCTTTCACTTATCAATATGTACTTATGGTTCCTCTGGAGAAGGCAATGGCACCCCACTCCAGTACTCTTGCCTGGAAAATCCCACGGACAGAGGAGCCTGGAAGGCTGCAGTCCATGGGGTCGCTAAGAGTCAGACACGACTGAGCGACTTCACTTTCACTTTCCATTTTCATGCATTAGAGAAGGAAATGGCAACCCACTCCAGTGTTCTTGCCTGGAGAATCCCAGGGATGGGAGAGCCTGGTGGGCTGCCGTCTATGGGGTCGCACAGAGTCGGACACGACTGAAGCGACTTAGCAGCAGCAGCATGGTTCCTCTATATCTTTGTGGACCTCCTAGGTGGTTCAGTGGTAAAAAATCTGCTTGCCAGTGCAGTGGATACAGAACATGTGGGTTCCATCCGTGGGTTATGAAGATCCCCTGGAGAAGGAAATGGGTAACCCACTCCCATATTCTTGCCTGGGAAATCTCATTGACAGAGTAGCCTGATGGCTACAGTCCATGTGGTTGCAAAGAATAGGACAGGGCTTAGCAACCAGGCAACACCAGTATCTTTATAGCTCATCTATTTTTATTGCTGGGTAATACTTTTTTTTTTTTCTTCTTTTCATCCATCAACTTATTGAAGGACAACTTGGTTGACTCCAATTATGGAAATTATGATTAGGCTACTGTGAAGATCTATGTGCAGGTTTTTATGTGTGTGCATAGATTTCTCAACTTTGAATAGATACCTAAGAATATGATTACTGGATCTTATGATAAACTATGTACATTTACCTTTGTGACATCTGCTAGATTGTCTTTCAAAGCAAGTGTTAGATTTTGCATTTGAACTAGCAATGAATGTGAGCTCTTGTTGCAGCCAATTCCTGCCAGCATTAGGTTTTATCAGTAATCTGAATTTGTCATTATAATAAGTGTAGGGGTATTTTATTATCATTTCATTTAGAATTCCAATGACTTATGGTACTGAGCATTTTTTTCACATGTATATATATAATTTGTATATCTTCATTATTATTTCAATATTTTGATAAAGTACCAAAACTCATTTTTAAAGTAAATCCTTTATCAGATAAATATTTTGCATTGTATCTCAATCAGTGTTTTGCCTTTTCATATTCTTGATGAATTCTTTTTCAAAGCAGACATTTTTAGTTTTAATGAACTCCAAATTTATTATTTTTATTTTTTAATTTTTTTCACCTCATTGTTTTATTCATTAAAAGCACACTGAAACTAACAATTGTAAAAGAAAGACATCATAGAAGATTTCTTGAGGCTCAGTTAGGAATTGATACACAGCCTTCTTCAGATGTAATTTTTATTAAACTAAAGTTGATTTGTAGACTCAGAAAAGATCTAAGGCTACTAAATGTACATAGATGTGGAGTTGATTTGAAGAGTTCTCCAGGGACATTCTATTTTTTTTTTTTTTGTACAAAACTCACAAGTATTTTCTAAATCCACCTATGTTCAAAGGTCATTTTAGTGCACCACGTTTTGTTTTTGTTTTTTTTTTTAAATTTTTCAGTATCTAGTCTGTATCTATTTGGTTTTGTTCTGTTTTTACTTTACAATATTGTATTGGTTTTGCCATACATCAACATGCCTCCATCACGGGTGTACACGTGTTCCCCATCCTGAACCCCCTTCCCACCTCCCTCCTCATACCATCCCTCTGGGTCATCCCAGTGCACCAGCCTCAAGCTTCCTGTATCCTGCATCAAACCTGAACTGGCAATTCGTTTCTTATATGATATTATACATGTTTCAATGCCATTCTCAAAAATCAACCCCCCCACCACAGAGTCCAAAAGACTGTTCTATACATCACTGTCTCTTTTGCTGTTATTGTTATCATCTTTCTAAATTCCATACATATGTGTTAGTATACTGTATTGGTGTTTTTCTTTATGGCTTACTTCACTCTGTATAATAGGCTCCAGTTTCATCCATCTCATTAGAACTGATTCAAATGTATTCTTTTTAATGGCTGAGTAATATTCCGTTGTGTATATGTACCACAGCTTTCTTATCCATTCATCTACTGATGGACATCTAGGTTGCTTCCATGTCCTGGCTATTATAAACAGTGGTGCGATGAGCATTGGGGTACACGTATCTCTTTCAATTCTGGTTTCCTCAGTGTGTATGCCCAGCAGTGGGATTGCTGGGTCATATGGCGATTCTATTTCTGGTTTTTTAAGGAATCTCCACACTGTTCTCCATAGTGGCTGTACCAGTTTGCAGTCCCACCAACAGTGTAGGAGGGTTCTCTTTTCTCCAAACCCTCTCCAGCATTTTTTTGCTTGTAGACTTTTGGATCGCAGCCATTCTGACTGGCATGAAATAGTACCTCATTGTGGTTTGGTGTTGTGTCTAAAATTCATCATCAGACTCAAGATTGCTTCTTCTTTTTTTTTTCCCCCTGTATTATCTCCATCTGTTTTATAGTTTTGCCTTTTACATAAAATGGAGCCTATGTTTTTAGCCATGTGTTCTTGAACAACTTAGGGTCATCACTAAAGATCAATTTCATAAGCTTTAAATCAAGAAGAGTGGTACTTAATTCCAAGTCTTGTCAAAACATCACATATATGCTCTCAAATATGGTGTTTTGCATGAAAAAAATCCACAAATTTTAATTTTCTCTATTCTGTGTTTCTATCTCTAATGTTATTATCCAGCATTGTCAAAAGCCCTTCTTTACCTTTAGAACTTTTCAGCCTAATTTTGTGAGATGTAGAACTATAATAATGAACTTTATACTGCCCTTTGGTAGTAGACTATAGTTAGTTTTCAGACCTTCAATCCCTATATTATTGTCACATATGCTGCAAGAAAAGTTCAGTCTCACTTGCTAATGCCAGTATATTAACATATCATAATGTCACAATTTATCAAGATTCATTCTGACAGACATTGAAAAGCAGTAGCTTTTTTTAAAGATACAAAATGTTAATGGTTTTATATATCTTGAGATGTTTACCGAAAAGCAAAGGCAAAAAAAAAAAAAAAAAAAAAAGCAAAAATTTAAGTTAATAAAGAACATATATGACTTTAAAATTGAGAAAAAAACACAAAACCATAAATAGACACTATATAGATTAAACATCACAGTTCAGTTCAGTTGCTCAATGGTGTCCAACTATTTGAGACCCCATGGACTGCAGCACACCAGGCTTTTCTTTCAAACAGAAACTCCTAGAGACTGCTCAAACTCATGATTATTGAGTCGGTAATGCTATATAACTATCTCATTCTCTGTTGTCCCCTTCTCCTGCATTCCATCTTTCTAACATCAGAGTCTTTTCCAATCTTCACATCAGGTAGCCAAAGTATTGGACTTCCAGCTTCACTATCAGTCCTTCCAATGCATATTCAGGATTGATTTCCATTAGGATGGACTGGTTGGATCTCCTTGCAGTCCAGGGGTCTCTCAAGAGTCATATCCAACACCACAGTTTTCAAAAGCATCAATTCTTTAGTGCTCAGTTTCCTTTATAGTCCAGCCCTCATACCCATACATGACTAGTGGAAAAACCATAGCTTTGACTAGACGGACCTTTGTTGGCAAAGTAATGTCTCTAGTTTTTGATATGCTGTCTATGCTGGTCATAGCTTTTCATCCAAGGAGCAAGTGTCTTTTAATTCCATGGGTGCAGTCACCACCTACAGTGATTTTGGACCCCAAGAAAATAAACTATCTCACTGTTTCCATTGTTTCCCCATCTACTTTCCATAAACTGGTTGGACTTAATGCCATGGTCTTCGCTTTTTGAATGTTTAGTTTTCAGCTCAGTTCAGTCGCCGAGTCGTGTCTGACCCTTTGTGACCCCATTAACCGTAGTACGCCAGGCCTCCCTTCCATCACCAACTCCCAGATTACCAAAACCCATGTATATAGAGTTTATGATACCATCCAACCATCTCATCCTCTGTCATCCCCTTCTCCTCCTACCCTCAATCTTTCCCAGCATCAGAGTCTTTTCAAATGAGTCAGCTCTTCACATCAGGTGGCCAGAATATAGGAGTTTCAGCTTCAACATCAGCCCTTCCAATGAACATCCAGGACTGTTCTCTTTTAGGATGACTGGTTGGATCTCTTTTCAGCCCAAAGGACTCTCAAGAGTCTTCTCCAACACCACAGCTCAAAAGCATGAATTTTTCAGTGCTCAGCTTTCTTTATAGTCTAACTCTCACATCCATACATGACTACTGGAAAATCCATAGCCTTGACGTACTCCTTTCCCCAGTTTGGAACCAGTTCATTGCTCCACATCCAGTTATATCTGTTGCTTCTTGATCTGCATACAGATTTCTCAGGAGGCAGATAAGGTGGTCTAGTATTCTAGTATTCCCATCTCTTGAAGAATTTTCCACATGTGTTGTGAACATCACAGTAATCCTATTCTATGTCCCAACCACTAATGCCAAAGAAGTTGAACAGCTCTATGAACATCTACAAGGCCTAGAACTAACACAAGAAAGATGTCCTTTTTTTCATCATCAGATCAGATCAGATCAGTCGCTCAGTTGTGTCCGACTCTTTGCTACCCCATGAACCGCAGCACACCAGGCCTCCCTGTCCATCACCAACTCCTGGAGGTCACCCAGACTCACATTCATCGAGTCAGTGATGCCATCCATCCATCTCATCCTCTGTCGTCCCCTTCTCCTCCTGCCCCCAATCCCTCCCAGCATCAGAGTCTTCTCCAATGAGTCAACTCTTCGCATGAAGTGGCCAAAATACTGGAGTTTCAGCTTTAGCATCATTCCTTCCAAAGAAATCCCAGGGCTGATCATAGACAACTGAAATACAAAATTAGGAAGTCAAGAGAGACCTGGAGTTACAGGCAAGTTTGGCCTTGGAGTACAAAATGAATCAGGGAAAAGGCTAACAGAGTTTTGCCAAGAAAACACATTGGTCATAGAAAACACCTGCTTCCAACAACACAAGAGATGATTTTACACATGGACATCACCAGATGATAAACAGTGAAATCAGATTGATTATATTCTTTGCAACTGAAGATGAAGAATTTCTATATACTCAGCAGAAACAAGACCTGGAGCTTACTGTGGCTCAGGTCATGAGCTCCTTATTCCAAATTTCTGACTTAAATTAAAGTAAGTAGGGAAAATGACTAGACAAGATATGACCTAAATCAAGTGAAAAGGAGATTAAAGGGATCAGATCTGATAAAGAACCTGAAGAACTATAGACAGAGTTTCAAAACTGTTCAAGCAGCAGTGTCCAAAACCATCCCCAGGAGAAGAAATACAAGAAGGGAAAACAGTTGTCTGAAGAGCCTTGTATACAGCTGAAAAAAAAAGAGAAGTGAAAAACAAAGGAGAAAGGGACAGATTTACCCATCTGAATGCAGAGTTCCAAAGAATAGCAAAGAGAGATAAGAAAGCTTTTTTTAATGGACAATGGAACTTAATCAAGGAAAAAAAAAAAAAAAAAACAGAATGGGAAGTACTAGAAATCTCTTCAAGAAAATTGGAGATACCAAGGGAATATTTCATGCAAAGATGGACAAAATAAAGAACAGAAATTATATGGACCTAAAAGAAGAAGAATATATTATCAAGAAGTGGCAAAAATGCACAGAAAAACTGTACCAAAAAAAAAAAAAAAAAAAAAAAAGGTCTCAATGCCCTTGGATAGCCATGATGCTGTGATCACTCACCTAAACCCAGAAATCTTGGAGTGGGAAATCAAGTGGGCCGCAGGAAGAATTTCTGTGAACAAAACTATCAGAGGTGATGGAATTCCAGCTAAGCTATTTCAAATCCTAAGAGTTGATGTCATTACAGTGAAAGTGCTGCAACCAATACGCCAGCAAATATGAAAGATTCAGGAATGGCCACAGAACTAGAAGATGTGAGTTTTCATTCTAATCCAAAAGAAGGGCATGCCAAAGAATGTTGAAGTACTGCAAAATTGTGCTCATCTCACATGCTAATAAGGTAATGCTCAAAATCCTTCAAGCTAGGCTTCAGCAGTACATAAACCAAGAAGTTCCAGATGTACAAGCTGGTTTTAGAAAAGGCCGAGGAACCAGGGATCAAATTGCCAACATCTGTTGTATCATAGAAAAAGCAAGAGAATTCCAGAAATAACATCTATTTCTGCTCCATTGACTGCGTTAAAGCCTTCGACTGTGTGGATCACAACAAACTGTGGAAAATTCTTAAAGAGACAAGAATACCAGACCACCTTACCTGCCTTCTAAGAAAACTGTATGCAGATCAAGAAGCAGCAGTTAGAACTGGACATGGAACAATGGTTCAAAACTGGGAAAGGATTATGTCAGGGCTGTATGATGTCATTCTGCTTCTTTAACATACATGCAAAGAATATCATGTGAAATGCCAAGCTGGGTGAATTAGAAACTGGAATCAAGATTGCTGGCAGAAATATAAAAAACCTTTGACATGCAAATGATATCACTTTAATGCCAGAAAGCAAAGAGGAGCTAGAGAGCTTCTTGATGAAGGTGAAAGCGAAGAGTGAAAAAGCTGGCTTAAAACTTAATAATCTAAGGCCAGGGTATCTTGTCCCATCACTTTATAGCAAAGAGATGGGGAAAAATGGAAACAGTGACAGGAATTATTTACATGAGCTCCAAAATCACTGTGGATGGTGACTGAAGTCATGAAATTAAAAGATGCTTGCTCTTTGGAAGAAAAGCTGTGACAAATCTAGACAGCATATTAAAAAGCACAGACATTACTTTGCTGACAAAATCCATATAGTCAAAGCTTTGGTTTTTCCAGTAGTCATGTACAGACGTGTGAGTTGGATCATAAAATGGCTGAATGACAAATAATTGATGCTTTTGAACTCTATTTCTAGAAAATTCTCCTCTGAGTCCCTTGGACAGCAAGAAGACGAAACCAGTCAATCATAAAAGAAATCAAATCTGACTATTAATTGGAAGGACTAATGTTGAAGCTGAAGATCCTATAATTTGTCTACCTGATGCACAATGCTAACTCATTAGCAAAGACCCTGGTTCTGGGCAAGATCAAGAGCAGGAGAAGAGGGCAACTGAGGATGACCAACTCAATGGACATGAGTTTGAGTAAATTCTAGGAAACAGTGAAGAGCAGGGAAGCCTCGTGTGCTGCAGTCCATGGGGTCGCAAAGAGTCAGACATGACTGGGTGACTGAACAATGAGACAGTCATTATCTATAAAAGCATTGACATATTGACTGGCTTACTTCAAATGCCCACCCACCTTTCAGTGAAGACGTTGATGAATTTTATTAAAGTGAATATATGTGGGAAAGTTATAAACATTTTATTTTATTCATTATTTAGAATACTATGTTAATTTTTCAGGCCCTGAATAAATTACTAGAGAAATGGAGAAGACACATAAGATCTGATGGGGAAAGAAGAACAGGTATGCTGCAAAGGATAAGACCTTAGCCAGGTTGATAGTCTGGGTAACAGCATAAATGCCTGGGATGACTGGAAAATGTGATCCAACCACAAAATTTAATTAAATCACAATTTGCCTTCTAATTGCATTGACAGTAATACATTACTAGATGTTTTGAGGTTTAATACAATACGTGACATAGACATAGTGTTTATACACTCAACATTATTCGATTTTAAACATTATCTTTAGGAAATCTGGAAGAAATTAAGCACAACAATATACTAAAATTAAGTGTACACTTTATTATTTGTAGGAAAATGAATGAGTACATATTGTTACCTTATGCATTCTTGGCATTCAAAACAGAATATACACATTATTATTTATGCACAAGAAATTTCTGAACGACAAATTGCTCCTTCAGCAACTTGATATGGTCAATTTTCCAGTCTTCTATACCACATTTCTCAAAATTTTGTCTATTGCACCTACTATACAACTAGTCTACTGTGATTACTTAACTTGACTTTCACTCTCTTGTAAAGGCATTCACAAAGGAAATTAAATCATTGTTGCCATTATACAAAATATTTACAGAAGAGAACCTCTGAATCACTTTATAGGAAGTAAGATGCCTTACTGTTAAGCATATGTGAAGAAATAATGAACACTCTTTTAATATAATAAATACCCGACATTCATCATAAAACTGAAACCAAGCTTATCTCCATGAAATTACTAATTACATAGCAGGCTGAAAATACTAAGATGACAAATTTATCATAATTATTTAAGTTAATTTTCCTGTTCTTTTTAAGTGAACAACAAACTAAAAAAAAAAAAAAAAAAAAGACTGCATCAGCCCTGGCAACAAAGAAATAATGTATCATCCCCCTGCCTAAAATATCAGGACCACAAACAGGATATACTATGAAAGGATCAGGTTGAAAAAATAAATAGTAAACAAAACTACACAGCTACTGGGGAGGGAGGTGAGAGGGGGTTCAGGATGGGGAACACGTGTACACCCATGGCAGATGCATGTTGATGTATGGTAAAACCAATAAAATATTGTAAAGTAAAAAATAAATATATATATATATATAGTAATAAATTAAAAATAATAAAAATCTTTTCAGCATAATGGTGATGATCCTGGAGAAGCACTAATCATATGTTCTATTTTAGATGTATTGGGAGGGCTAGAGGCCAGAATCTCTTCCATCATTGTAGATCAGCTGCGTTAAAGAGTTGCTATTCTGGGAAGCAGTGTCAGACTTTATTTTTCTGGGCTCCAAAATCACTGCAGATGGTGACTGCAGCCATGAAATTAAAAGACGCTTACTCCTTGGAAGGAAAGTTATGACCAACCTAGATAGCATATTCAAAAGCAGAGATATCACTTTGCCAACAAAGGTTCGCCTAGTCAAGGCTATGGTCCTTCCTGTGGTCATGTATGGATGTGAGAGTTGGACTGTGAAGAAGGCTGAGCGCTGAAGAATTGATGCTTTTGAACTGTGGTGTTGGAGAAGACTCTTGAGAGTCCCTTGGACTGCAAGGAGATCCAACCAGTACATCTGAAGGAGATCAACCCTGGGATTTCTTTGAAGGGAATGATGCTAAAGCTGAAACTCCAGTATTTTGGCCACCTCATGCGAAGAGTTGACTCATTGGAGAAGACTCTGATGCTGGGAGGGATTGGGGGCAGGAAGAGAAGGGGACTACAGAGGATGAAATGGCTGGATGGCATCACTGACTCGATGGACGTGAGTCTGAGTGAACTCTGGGAGTTGGTGATGGACAGGGAGGCCTGGAGTGCTGGGATTCATGGGGTTGCAAAGAGTCGGACACAACTGAGAGACTGAACTGAACTGAACTGAACTGATACTGTATTGGTGTTTTTCTTTCTGGCTTATTTCACTCTGTATAATCAGCTCCAGTTTCATCCACCTCATTAGAACTGATTTAAATGTATTCTTTTTAATGGCTGAATAATACTCCTTTATATATATGAACCACAGCTTTCTTATCCATTCATCTGCTGATGGACATATAGGTTGCTTCCATGTCCTAGCTATTATAAACAGTGTTATGATGAACATTGGGGTACACGTGTTTCTTTCAATTCTGGTTTATTCAAAATTCTAAATGGTGATGTTTTTGAAGAGTTGCACTCAATATATCAGAAAATTTGGTAAAATCAGCAGTGCTGCAGGAATGGAAAAAAGTCAGTTTTAATTCCAGTCCCAAAGAAAGGCAATGCCAAAAATGTTCCAATCACCATATGTGCATTAGCCACTCAGTCATGTCTGATCTTTGTGACTCCATGCACTGTAGCCAGACAGGCATGGGATTCTGCAGGCAAGAATACTGGAGTGTATTGTCATTTCCTTACAGTTTTGCACAGTTTTCATGCTAGCAAAGTTGTACTCAAAATCATTCAAGCTAGACTTTAGAACCAAGAACTTTCAGATGTACAAGCCAGATTTAGAAAATTCTGAGATAACAGAGATCAAATTGACAACATTCTTTGGATCATGGCAAGAACAAGAGAGTTCCAGAAAAATGTGAACTTCTGCTTCATTAACTGCACTAATGCTTTTGACAATGTGGATCATGAAAAACTGGAAAATTCTTAAAGAGATGGGAGTACCAGACAACCTTACTTATCTCCTGATAAACATGTATGCCTGTCAAGAAGCAAAAGTTACAACTGAGCATGAAACAATTGACATGTTCAAAATTGGGAGAGGAGTACATCGAGACTGTGTATTGACACCAAGCTTATTTAACTTCCATGCAGAGTACATCATGCAAAATACTGGGCTGCATATATCACAAGCTGTACTCAAGACTGACAGGAGAAATATTAAAAACCTTGAAGAATAATTAAAGAGCCCCTTGATGAGGGTTAAAGAGGATAGAGAAAAAGCTGGCTTGAAACTCAACATAAAAAATAAACTAAGATCATGACATCTGGTCTCATAAATTCATGAAAACTAGAATTGGAAATAGTGAAAGAGGTGACAAATTTTATCTTCTTGAGCTCCAAAATCACTGTGGGCAGTGACTGCAGCCATGAAATAAAAAGACACCTGCTCCTTTTAGGAAATATATGATGAACCTTGAAAGAATATTAAAAAGCAGAGACATTATTTTGCCCAAAACATCTGTACAGGCAAAGCAATGTTCCTATAGTCATGTGTGGACCATAAAAAAGATTGAGCATCAAAGATCTGATAGTTTCAAATTGTGCTGGAAAAGACACTTGAAATTTCCTTGGACTGCAAGGGGATAAAACAAGTCAATCCTAAAGGAAATCAATTCTGGATATTCACTGGAAGAACTGTTGATGTAGCTGAAGTTTCATACTTTGACTACCTGATGCAAAGAGCCAACTCACTGGAAAAGACTCTGATGCTGGGAATGATTGAAGGCAAAAGGAGATGACATGAGATGGTTAGATATTATCACTAATTCAATGGACATGAATTTGAGAAAACTCTGGGAGATAGTGGAAGACAGAGAAGCCCAGCATGCTGCAGTTCACATATATATATATATATATATATATATATAGTACACACACATACACACATATATATTCTGTAAACCATTCTCTGTTTGCAATATGCAACGATCGTGCAACAGTAAGTTTGATAATGTCTGAGATATCTACAAAAAGTCATTCTTTATTGACTAAGTCAACAAACATATATTGACCTCCTATCATGTGTCAAGTCTTGAGAGAGTTTCTGGTGAAATTAAACATGGCACGGACATGCCCTTAAGGATTTTTATTTCAAGGAAGAGACATATAACTTAATTAACCATTAAAGTATTAATACAATATAGTCAATGATTTCCCATAAGACAGAGTATGCACAAGCCAAGAGGGTTTGTGGGTACACACCCCAGCTTTCTTGCTGACTGTGACAACTCTAAGCTATGTGGCACATAATCTTTAACAATATGTCTGCCAGACTGGAGCTTTAGGTTCACAGCAATAACCTTCTTATTAAATCAATCTATTCCATATTTTAATTTTGCACTTCCCTGCAATAATCCCCGGGACCTCAACTGTGGTAACTGCAGGCAAATGATTTACTTCAATTCTTATTTTGAAAGAATCCAAGCTGAGACACATAGCAAACCTTATGTCTGTGGGAATTGTAATTGATCAGATGTGGACACGGGTCTGGAATAGTGCCAGCCTTGCCTGGAACTGATGCTGAGAGCAGTTTTATTTTTCTGCCAGTGTTTCAATTGGTGCAGCCAATACCATGTTCCCTTCACATGAGGATCTATCTATTTGGACAAGGAGGGAAAGGTGTGTGAAATAGCATGTTCTGAAAGTTCTGGTAAATTTTTCTCCAGTTGTGCAAACTATCTGGCATTCTTCCTAGTTAAGTTACCAATAAATCTCATTTCTTATCAAAATTAGCATTTTTGTTTATATTGTATTTGATCAAAAGTAATGTATAATCAAAACACCCTGAAGGGAAAGAACTGATTAAGAGAAGTTGATGGCAGAGAGTTTCAGGAGAAAGGGGACAGACATAGGAATACATATGGCCAATTCATGTTGATGTATGACAGAAACCAACAAAATATTGTGAAGCAATCATTCTTAAATTAGCATTGGAATATATGTGCATTATCGTATGTAAAATAGACACCCAGCGGGAGTTGGGTGTATGAAACAGGGAACCAACAGTCTGTGCGTTGTGACAAACTAAAGGGCTTGGGTGGAATGGAAGGTGGGAGGGTGGGGGTTCAGGAGGAATGAGATATAACATAAAATCATGTTAAAAAGCTTATTAAGGCCTTTAAAAATATTAGTTTTATCTTTTTATATGTCACTGTTTTTAAAGTTGAATTGGCAATGATTTTGTAATATTGGTCAATTTTAAAGAAAATATTAATATTGTATAATTATAAAACAAAAAGAAAAAAATTAAACATTTTCTGACTGGCCAAGAGATACAGCTCTCTTTTTACTTCCATTAAGTTTTAAAATCCAAAGAAATTTAAATTTTTATTAAGAAAAAATAAAAATTTCTAATGCTTTTATAAATTATTTTAATACTTTGTTTTTTAATGTATGGTTTTTACATTACCTTGTTTGAATGGGTGGAAGATACACTCTAATTTTTCACTATTACTTCATTTTTAATTACTCCAACCTATAAGATTTCCAATGTGATCATTAGCAAATATAGCCCTGAATGATAAAATTCTTCCTAAAAAGATTTTATTAAAACCTATCTATTTTTAGTATACTTCATTCTATGTCACCCCTTCCAGAGAATAAAGTATGAAAAGACTACAGTTTTTAGAGATGATCAAATATTAAGTGATTAAAGTACTATATCTCGAATCTACATTGATTGAATTCTGGGTTGGAGCAGAAGTTTAGTAACTAAATTAAATGTAAAAATGGCATTTATTAAACTATTCATATGCATTTGCTACAATACTCACAGGCAAAACAGTATAAGAAAAAGATCAAGAGAACATTTGTTTGAGGATTGTTCATTAGTTGTGTGTGAAGAACTGCAGTTAATAAAATAGATTTAGCTGAATAGATTTGGATAGGGATACATAGGAGAGGAATAGCATAGAATTAATTCACTTATTTCAAGTTTTGACAGACTTTTAGCTGTCACTGCATGTATTCATAACAAGTATCTTTCACATGAATATATGTCAACTTCTAAACCCAATGACGATAGGAAATTTAGCTTGAAACTAAGTATATCTGCAAAGCTTTGGCTTATTTTAAATGAAACCCACATTTACATTTTTTTCCCCCACTGTCTACTGCATTTCAGTAATCTCATTTCCTCAATTCATTGACATATGTTACTGGTCGGTAACAAAGTTCCAGCTCAGAAATGTCAAACTAAATGAATAAGGCAAAATCATGGAAAACAATGTTTCCTGTGAGCTAAGTTCCGAGGTCCTGAATGGTCTGACTTATCAGCCTTGCTGAACTCAGGGAGGCACACTGCAGTACTCTGGCTGACTAGTGACCCTGAGTTCCAGTGTCTCAAGATCAGATCAGATCAGTCGCTCAGTCGTGTCCGACTCTTTACGACCCCATGAACCGCAGAACGCCAGGCCTCCCTGTCCATCACCAGCTCTCGGAGGTCACTCAGACTCGCATCCATCGAGTCAGTGATGCCATCCAGCCATCTCATCCTCTGTCGTCCCCTTCTCCTCCTGCCCTCAATCCCTCCCAGCATCAGAGTCTTCTCCAATGAGTCAACTCTTCGCATGAGGTGGCCAAAATACTGGAGTTTCAGCTTTAGCATCATTCCTTCCAAAGAAATTTCAGGGCTGATCTCCTTCAGAATGGACTGGTTGGATCTTCTTGCAGTCCAAGGGACTCTCAAGAGTCTTCTCCAACACCACAGTTCAAAAGCATCAATTCTTCGGCGCTCAGCCTTCTTCACAGTCCAACTCTCACATCCATACATGACCACAGGAAAGACCATAGCCTTGACCAGGCGAACCTTTGTTGGCAAAGTAATGTCTCTGCTTTTGAATATGCTATCTAGGTTGATCATAACTTTCCTTCCAAAAGAACATATCTAATAAACAGCTTAGTGTCAAAATGCCCTGTCTCCCAAATGTACTAGTTAAGCTCAAAGTAAAAATGGTGGGATGCATTCAATTTTCTGCATCTTTAAGTTGGAAAAAAATTCAACCACAATGAAATATTTAAGGAAATAACATTTATTATAGCTGTACTCTGATATTTACAATTTAAATATAACAGTAGTAGTGACTGATGAATTGTGTTGAAGTGTATTGGAATAATAATTTGCTCATCTAAAATTAAGAGAACTATAATATCTTGGAAATAAATAATTTATAACAAAACTTTGTTCTGATTGCTAAAGATGCAATGTCTACAGCAAGAATAAATTTAAAGCATGGAAATTCAGAGTTTAATTAAAACGTTTGATAATGAAGAAATAAAAACTAGCATAAATTAATACCAATGCTTTTCTGAAGACTACATGGTCTGCCAGTCACATAGGCATTCCATATTTCTTACTAGTGTTTCATGAGGTATCTTGGTTCCATTGTTCGATTCAACCTACTGTTGTCTCTATATGTCAAGTAATTTCTTTTACATATCATGTCAGTTCAGTTAAGTTCAGTTGCTCAGTCGTGTCCGACCCTTGGCGACCTCATGAATTGCAGCATGCCAGGCCTCCCTGTCCATCACTAACTCCCAGAGTTCACCCAAGCTCATTTCCATTGAGTCAGTGATGCTATCCAGCCATCTCATCCTCTGTCGTCCCCTTCTCCTCCTGCCCCCAATTTCTCCCAGCATCAGAGACTTTTCCAAGGAGTCAACTCTTCCCATCAGGTGGCCTAAGTATTGTAGTTTCAGCTTTAGCATCATTGCTTCCAAAGAAAACCCAGGAATGATCTCCTTCAGAATGGACTGGTTGGATCTCCTTGCAGTCCAAGGGCCTCTCAAGAGTTTTCTCCAACACCACAGTTCAAAAGCATCAATTCTTCAGCACTCAGCTTTCTTCCCAGTCCAACTCTCAAATCCATACATGACCACTGCAAAAATAGTCTTGACTAGATGGACTTTTGTTGGCAAAGTAATGTCTCTGTTTTTGAACATGCTATCTAGGTTGGTCATAACTTTCTTTCCAAGGAGTAAGAGTCTTTTAATTTTATGGCTGCAATCACCATCTGCAGTGATTTTGAAGCCCCCCCAAATAAAATTTGACACTATTTCCACTGTTTCCTCACATCTATTTCCCATGAAATGATGGGACCAGATGCCATGATCTTCATTTTGTGAATGTTGAGCTTTAAGCCAACTTTTTCACTCTCCTCTTTCACTTTCATTAAGAGGCTTTTTAGTTCCTCTTCACATTCTGCCATAAGGGTGGTGTCATCTGAGTATCTGAGGTTATTGATATTTCTCCCGGCAATCTTGATTCCAACTTGTGCTTCTTCCAGCCCAGCACCTCTCATGATGTAATCTTTATATAAGTTAAATAAGCAGGGTGACAATATACAGCCTTGACATACTCCATTTCCTATTTGGAATCAGTCTTTTGTTCCGTGTCTACTTCTAACTGTTGCTTCCTGACCTGCACATAGGTTTCTCAAGAGGAAGGTCAGGTGGTCTGGTATTCCCATCTCTTTCAGAATTTTCCACAGTTGATTGTGATCCACACAGTCAAAGGTTTTGCTATAGTCAATAAAGCAGAAATATCATGTAGTCAGTGTGTTTTTTTTGTTTGTTTTTTAGTCTGTTTCTTCATTTTAATTGAAAAGTTTTTAAAAATCATATTTAATATAATTGTTGCTATATATGGCTTTAAGTAAGTCATGTTGATATTTTTTTCAACTTGTTGTATCTGTACTTTGTTCCTTTTCACTTGTATCCTTTTGGATTAAGTTATTTTAGGTTTTCATATAATCTCCTATTAAAGAGGAAGTCATATTCCAACTTTCCAAACTCTAATTGGAAGCAATTTTGACTTTTGACCTTATGAAAGATACCACAGAGAATGGCAATGGCTTGTGGCAAGGTGTGATGTAAAAATATAAAGCCAGATAGTCCCAGGTTCTTTCATGGGGTATAAGTGAGGAAAAATGGAGAGAATTTTCCACTCAACAGTAGGGACTGAAGCTGAAAGATCATGATGCAGAGATAAGAGACAAGGAAAGCTGTACTGTGTCATCCGCATTCCAATATTTACAAAAGATTTGAAACTTTGAACATGCAGAGATATTTGCAGATAGAATGAGAAGGAGAAACTATATGATAAGATACTATAGGAAGAAGATGACCATTTGTGTTTAGCCTATTTGCCCTCTCTTTCCCTTATTTTTCAATTCCAATCCCACTCTGTGAATGACACTAATAAAATTATCTTAGAGTAGCTTGAATGACTTTCTGCTTCTCAAATTGAAAAATCTGAGTAGTATCACTTCAATTATCTGGTGCTTACTTCTAGCACTGAAATAGTAAAAGAAAAGGAAATCTTCTTGTATCTTGTAGTTTATAAAAAGTATAGAAAAATATTGGCAACAAAATAAGTATACATATATATACCTAGTTATTGTACTGATTATTCTATAAGCATGGAAAAAAGTTTTTAAATTGTCATAATAAATATTAAAATATTTAATGTATTTTAAATAATGATGCAATGCCATTTTTTTTCTGACACAACTATGTTGAAATAATTGCAACTGACTTTTGTAAAACTATAATTTAAATTTTGTTTTTCTGTTGTTTAAATATAACTGCGATGGGTTTAAATAGATGGCTGATTATTTATCTATGAATCAAAATAATTTGCTTTCTTTGAATCACTCTAATATGAAAAGCAATGAAATAATATGCTTCATTTGCTAGCTACTTTGAATCCATCTAATCATTAGATTTTACTAATCTAATCATCTCAATTTTACTTTAAGATCTGTTACCACATTAATCCATTTGCTTTCTGAAACATTTTAATTATTTTTGTTTAATTTATTATCTTTTTATTTTTAATTACTTTTTTATTTTTTAACTTTACAATATTGTATTGGTTTTGCCATATATCAACATGAATCCACCACAGGTATACATGTGTTCCCCATCCTGAACCCTCCTCCCTCCTCCCTCCCTGTACCATCCCTCCCGGTCATCCTAGTGCACCAGCCCCAAGAATCCAGTATCATGCCTTGAACCTGGACTGGTGACTCATTCCATATTATGAGGATGGGATGATTTGGGAGAATGTTTAATTTCTTAAAGAACTTAAGACAACAGTGGCATTAGCATTAACTCTGTTTCCACAGGAGATTTAGTAGTTTTCCCCCGATTCTTTCATTTGAACCCATTAATTAGAAGCTAGCATAATTTTATTCAGACTTTAAGTGAAATGGAGTTGTATGAGAAGCCAGCGATGAGGTGTTTTCCCAATAAAACAATAAAAAACTTCCACCATGAGCATATTCTTCAGAGTCTTTACTACTGATTCCGATTTTCACATCCTAAAGTTAGGATTGCTCAGCTCTACCCATCTTATCTGTCTTTGCAGGATTTAAAGGTGAACACTGAAATTAACATGAATGAGTGTTCTGCTTCTTTGTCAGAACTGTGGTGACCATAAAGATGGGATGAACAATTTCAGGTAGATAAAACCAAAACACATCTAGATACATGTTGATGTATCTAAATGTATACATATGCCAATGTATATTACTGGCATATTAGTAATAATATGCTTATTGTTAACAATATGCTAACAATAATATGCTTCTGCTTATTATTATTTGAATTTTTATTTAAAAATTGTATATCAATGGAGTTATTATTTGTTTATAATGAATATTTGCAGACTTAGGTTTTCTGAAACTCTGTGTGAAACAGTGTTTATCTAAACCTTGCAAAAATAATGGAAACTCTGTGGATCTGACAAATAGGTTAGCAGCTGCATTTTTTTCTGAATCAATTACTTTATATGTAAGATGTAACAAGTAATAAAGACACATGTACCCATTATTCAACTTAAGAAACATAACATTGCTGATACATTTGTGTTTGTCTTCAGGTAATGGTTAAAGCCCAACATTCAGAAAACTAAGATCATGACATCTGATCCCATCGCTTCATGGGAAATAGATGCGGAAACAATGGAGACAGTGTCAGACTTTAATTTTTTGGGCTCCAAAATCACTGCAGATGGTGATTGCAGCCATGAAATTAAAAGACACTTACTCCTTCGAAGGAAAGTTATGACCAACCTAGATAACATATTCAAAAGTAGAGACATTAGTTTACCAACTAAAGTCCATGTAGTCAAGGCTATGGTTTTCCAGTAGTCATGTATGGATGTGAGAGTTGGACTGTGAAGAAGGCTGAGCTCTGAAGAATTGATGCTTTTGAACTGTGGTGTTGGAGAAGACTCTTGAGAGTCCCTTGGACTGCAAGAAGATCCAACCAGTCCATTCTGAAGGAGATCAGTCCTGGGTTTTCTTTGGAAGGAATGATGCTAAAGCTGAAACTCCAGTACTTTGACCACCTCATGAGAAGTGTTGACTTATTGGAGAAGACTCTGATGCTGGGAGGGATTAGGGGCAGGAGGAGAAGGAGACGACAGAGGATGAGATGGCTGGATGGCATCACTGACTTGATGGACATGAGTTTGAGTGAACTCCAAGAGCTGGTGATGGACAGGGAAGCATGACATGCTGCAATTCATGGGGTCACAAAGAGTCAGACATGACTGAGCAACTGAACTGAACTGAATGGTCTATAGGGTAACAAAGAGTCAAACACAACTAAAATGACTTAGCACGTATTCACTCTTCCACCCAATTACATTGAATATCCTGAATATATGTTTATTTCCCTTACTTTTAGTATACATAACTTAACGGTTTATATGTATGTCTGAAAAAACACTCTTTAGTTTGCATATCTATATACCTAACGTAATATTGTATATAGCCTTCTGAAATAATTCATTTTGTTGAAGTTGGCATTTCTGCATTATCTCTTGGTTCATGCACCTATTAGTTCATGCTCATTTTTAACTATTGTAGAATATATGCCAACAGCATTCATAATTCTATTGGTTGTGGGTATTTGGGTTATATGTCTTTTATTTTTTAGAAATAATAATACTATTGAGGTTTTCAAATAGTTCTAATTCTCAGTGTCACCGTAGGTTTCCTATCCAGAGAATAGTTGGACAATGGGTAGACACTTTCACACTTACTCTGTCGCATTTTTTTTTCCCCAATTCACTTCAAAAATGAAATGTTCACACCCTTAACAAAAGTGAATAGATGTTCCTTTTTGCAGTGTCAAAATGTTCCGTTTGGACTTATCTGCTGTGTATGAATCATAACTTCTCATAGTTTTCCTGTTTGCCATGATGCTTATGAGACTGAGCACTTTTTCATTATATTCCAATACATTTCATTTCTTTTCCAGAAATGCATTTTTATGCCTTATACCTATTCTTGTTCTCTTCTTATTGATTTATAAGAACCTTTATAATCTGTTAGTTGTATGTACTAATGAAAATATCTTCTACTGATTGTGACTTGGCAATTTCACCTTGTTTATGAAGATTTTGAATAATAAGACAATTTTAATGTAATTAAATTAACCATTTTGTTTGTATAGGGCTTGCTCAAACACATTTTAAAATATTTACCTTATAACAAAAAGATGTTTCTTATACTACCTTTTAAGATATTTAAAGTCCTGACCTTTATATTTAAATCTTCATCTACTTGAATATTGTGCATCTGTGTATGTGTGTGTGTTATAGGCCTATAAGCTCATTCCCCTCCCCCCCCCCCCCAGTTTTGGGAGAATACATATTTCTTAGATTTGATACAATTCATTCAGGTTATAGTCTGTCTTCAGTTAAGTGTTTCCATCTCTCATCACCAAAAATGGAATCTAACACATGCTCTGGAACCAATGAGAAATGCTTGACAGAAGGCAGGGGAAAACTGACACCAGCTTATAAATCCACTCTTTCAGAGGCATTTAAAGGAAGGCTTATATGATGAAAATTACAGATTCCCTAAGTCACAGAGGAGTATTTGCCTCTCCAAGTAGGGAAGTCAAGGTGAACTCAGAAATTTGCAGAACTTAGCCATATCTATCTCCTGTCAACAAAGTTATTATCCAAGCTGTGTTGATTTGCTGTTGTCATTTTCAAAAAATTGAAAACTCCATATTAAAAAAAAAAAACAGTAATTTATTATTATTTTCAAATCTGTGGTCTTTTGAAATTTGACTGATATCATTGGGTTCACCCATGTTTCTCAGGGACATAGCTGACGGGAAAGCGGTTTTTGCAAATCTGCTATATCAGCTGAAATGGTTCCGCTAGAAATTTCTCTCATCCCCTTTGGACTACCATATTCTTCCTATGAAAGGATAAAGTTTCAAGAGAACAAGCAGAAATATGGAAAGCTTCTTAAGCCCTTGGCTCAGAAATAGAACCCTTCCTCTTTATCTATAGATTACTGTTCAAAAAACACTCATGGCCAACCCTGAAAGTGTGAGGGAAATAAGTCATCTCTTCCCATGGGAAAGCTCTGGCCAAGAAACGTGAAGGAGAATTAATAATAATAATAAAAAATGTTATGAACTAAACAGAATCCAGGATTAGCACCTGGAAAATATGTCCATTATTTATAGATTGAAGCATGGGATAGTGATTGCCTAGCATTTCCAGTTTGCCCTGCAGGAGACCTGAGAGATACTTTTCTTTTTTTTCATAGTAGCATTATTTTTAATAATCAAAAATCTAAAATAATCCAAATTTTTCATCAGTTATAAAATGGATAAGTAAACTGCATATCTTGTAACAAAATACTATATAGCAATGAAAATGAACAAACTACAACTACATGCGACAGCAATGAATCTCACACGTATAATGTTCAAGGAAACAAGCCAAATTGATTCTGTAATACAGTTTCATTTCCATCAAATTAAAAAACATTTCTAATCTAGAGATTAGAAATGAGGATAGCAGTTACCTTCAGAGAGGACAGGGAGGGACCTTAAGGGTGGCTTCTGAGTCTTGGTTATATTCTTTTTGTGAAATGATTTGTAATGCTTACTTGGTGATAACTCATTGAGCTGTATACTTGGGATTTGTGAACTTTTCTATATATATGGAACATTTCAACTAATTTTTATAGTTATGCATTATAGAAGAAAATGTTATATTATGTCCATCTACTATAATATCATATACCAATGAAACTAAATGAACTATTTCCTCATGAAATCTCAATTTTATAAACTTTCTGTTCAATGAGAAAACACTTACCTATTTGTTTTAATCAGATTGTTGCCCATTCTCGGTACCAATCTCAATTAACCCCTCCTCCCTCCCAGTGCAAAAATTTTATCCATCCTACTTACTCGTGAACTTTTCTACCATTTTATGCCCTTTTTTTCCTTTGTGAAATCATTGACATCTTTGAGTCAGACTAGGTCAGAGGGGATTTATTATTGCTAGCTATATCAGATTAAGCTAAAGAAGAGAGCTAAGAATCTGTGATGAAGGCAGACTGGGACAAGAATGTGTCTGAAGGAGTGCAATTAATCAGAATAACCACTAAGAAAATTAAAAATAGAATACTAATACAAATCTTGGAATTTCCATGCAATTTATTTTCTTCATGTAAATATTTTTTTAACAACAGTAGTAAAAAGGTGCTTTGTTTTCTAATAACTTAAATAGGAGTTGTCAGACATTTTCTGTGAAGAGCCAGCCAAATAGTAAATATTTCAAACTCTGCGGGCATATGGTCTGTTGTAACTACCTAAGTCTGTCATTGTAGTACAAGAGTGGCCACAGACAATACATAAACAAATGAAATGGCTGGATTCCAATAAAACTGTATTTACGAAAGTAGCTGGTGGGTTGAATTAGACCCATAGTAACCATGATTTAGAGCATTCCACTGGTAACTTTAGTCTGTTTGTTTTTTTATTTTATATTAGATACAGTTGATTAACAGTGTTGTGTTATACAGATAACTTTTGTACATTGAAAATATAGCTGGATGTTACCTTTGCTTTTGTCTTAAATGAGATTGCTTTATGAAAACATTTGTGTGTAATATATTTTTTAATATTTAATATTCTAAAATATTTCTAGACATTTAGTAGAATGAGTTTCCTCCAATAAGAGGAGACTGATTTTTTTTTAATCAAAGTCAATTGCTGGGTCGTTTATCTTTTAAAATGTCTCAGTGTACATTTTAATTGTAGTTTAAAACTAGTATTGTTGAGGTTGGGCTAACAATACCTTTAAAGTTCCTTGTGCCCCTCTTTGATACCATCTCCTTCTCTCCCCCAGAAGTAACCACTATTCTGAATTTTTAATGGATTATTCTTGTGCATTTTGTTGTAATTTTGCCACATATGTGCCCGAATATAGAGTTAGGTTTTGTAAATTTTTATATATAAATTCAATAATAACATATATATTATTTAAGGATATGTTTTCTCATTGAACAGAGAGACACTTCTGAGGCAGAGACTGAGATGAAACATATAGTAGAACCAAAATGAACTTATAAATCCGAATGAAGGTTTTTCATATGAATTCATTATATGCCCCATAAAGACCACTTTCCCAATTCCAATATAAGATCTCAAAGAGATATAGGGGGAAGCCACTCAAAATGCCCTCTGCTTAAAAGAGAACCACATTTTGGCTCCATGGCCACAAGAATGATGAGTTCATTTATCGAGACCTGACTTGATTACAGGTTTGATGTTCACCCTTTAGTGTATCTTATGGCAGCAAATTGTTTCCCAAACTGAGAAAAAAGTAAAAAGCTTGATGAAAAATAGCTAAGTACTACTGGTGAGCAAGCTGACAGCCCAACATGCAGATCACTGAAGACTTTTTATGCATATCAATCCTCAAGCTTGACTCATGTATCGGAAAAACAGCTGCCAATACAATATTCTGACTGAACTGTAATTGACATACAGCCTCTTCAGACTTGAAATGGATGTTTGTGATTTCTGGATGTGGCTCTTGATTATCACATCATTGGTGCCCTGCACACTGCCAGCATCTTTTTTCAAAGGCCCTCTCCAGAGTTCAGAAAGTTAGGGAAGGTGATGTTGGTATGCCAGCCAAAGGCTGGCTCTATTTAGAGATATCTTTGGAAGGTGATAGTGTAACAAACAAACAGGAGAAATTTAAAAACCTAAGCAATTTCCTTTTGGTAAAGGAAGCAATGGCAGCCACTTTGGAGAACAGTTTAGTGGGTTCTTACAAAACTTAACAATATAATACAACAATAATACTACTTGGCATTTGCCCAAATGATTTGAAACTTATATTCCACTCAAATAGATGTTAATAGATGCTTGTAGTAGTTTTATTCGTAATTGCCAAAACTTGAAAGTAGCCAAAATCCATCAGTAAATGAATGGATAAATAATTGTAATATATACAGACAATGGATATTACTCAGTACTAAAAATAAATGAGCTATCAAGCTACAAAAGATTAATTCCTTAACACATGAAAGAATGTAAATGATAGCCCCAATTCATTTGCCATACAAAGTCATTGCAAACCTGGATACAGGAATTGACATTTTCTGAAACTAAATGGCATATATTTGTTATACAATAGAATTAATGTATTTTTAAACTACACTCATCAGTTCACTTAGGTCACTAAATATTATATCAAACTATTGAAAAGTATTATATTATCTCATAATATCAAACTATTGAAACTGTATAGCTAAATGGAGAATTCACCAGAACAATTACAGTAACAGTAGCAGCTCCTTTAAAAAATAGAGAAGAAGAAATTTTTCCAAATGCCTGGCTGGTATTATTATAGCCCCATCATTATATATATATGTGTGTGTGTATATATATATGTATATGTGTGTGTGTGTGTCTCTCTCTCTATCTTTCTCTCTCTCTCTCTCTCTATATATATATAAACATACACAGTGTGCAATGTTCATGAGTTTAACTGTTAAATACTTTAGCTAATATTTTAATTTGGTTTCATAACTGATTAAATAATTTTAAACTTTTATACAAGAATCTTTATCTAGGTGGTGCTAGTGGTAAAGAACCTGCCTGCCAATGCAGGAGACCCAAGAGAAGCTGGTTCAATCCCTGAATTGGGAAGCTTCCCTAGAGAAGGACATGGCAACCCATTCCAGTATTCTAGCCTAGAGAATCTCATGGACGGAGGGGCCTGCTGGGCTACAGTCAGGCACACACATAAAGTGGTTTAGCACTGACTTAAGAAGTTCTTATTGTAAAGTTCCACCAACAATATTTTATACATTTATTTTTGTATTTGTCTGCAGGTGTTAATAAAATAATAATAATAAAACAATTTTAAAAAATGGAGAAGAAAATGGCAACCCATTCCAGTATTCTTGCCTGGAGAATGCCATGCATGGAGGAGTTTTAGTGGACGACAGTCCATGGGTGGCAAAGAGTTGGACACAATTGAGTGACTTCACTTTCACTTTAATAAAATAATAAATTGAGAGAAATATAGATCAAATCTTAATATTACAAAAGTATTTTAAAATCAAAACTTTATTTTTAGATTATTTTCAATTATAGATTATTACAAAATACTGAATACCACTCCCTGTGGTCTTTGTTGGTTATCTATTTTATATATAGCTGTGTATATATGTTATTCCCAAACTCCTAATTTATCCCTTTTCCCCTTTCACCTTCAGTAGCCATTAGTTTGTTTCCCATGTTTGTGGGTCCATTTCTGTTTTATAAATAAGTTCATTAATGTACTTTTTTAGATTCTACATATCAGCAATATTATTTGATATTTATCTTTGTATGACTTACTTCACTAAGTATGATAATCTCTAGGTCCATTCACATTGCTGCAAATGGCATTATTTTATTCTTTTTTATAGATGAGTAATATTCCACTTTTAACTATATTTCTATACAAATTAAAAACAATTTAAAAAAATAAAATCAAAACTTTTGGTAAAAACTCTACAGTATGTTTCAGATCTTGTAATATGATTTAATCAGTGTGTGTGTTAGCTGCTCGATCATATCTGATCTTTTGTGACCCCATGGACTGTACCCTGCCAAGTTCTTCTGTCCATGGAATTTTCCAGGCATAGAGTGGTTGCCATTTCCTTCTCCAAATCAAAGTAGTGGCTATATATTAAAATCAAAGTAGTGGCTATATATTAAAAGGTCAATTTTCTAGAACATAAGGATAATTCTTCTACTTATTAATTTCTTTCTCACATGAAATAAGATAAAAATAAGATATAAGAATGTAAAGCAGATTCATCTTAGGGCTATGTACCCCTGTGACTATATTGTACTTTTTCATCTTTTTTTTTTTTTTTTAACAGCAATATCACTGTATATAAATTACAATCACTCTTCTTAATAGCATCTTGATTTTTAAAATATTTTTAAATGACTTTCAAAATATTGATAACCTGTTTTATTTCCACTGAAACTTTTGAAATAAAAGCCTTATCTTTAAATTGGAAAGTTCTATTTCATCAAAAATATATTACATGCTTCATGGTCATAATTGCTTCTTTGAAATAGGATAGTTTTAATATACATGCTTGGTTACTCAATCATGTCCAAGTCTTTGTGACCCCAAGACTGTAGCCCACCAAGCTGCTCTCTCCATGGAATTCTCCAGGCAAGAATACTGGAGTGGGTAGATATTCTGTTCTCCAGGGAATCTTCCCAACTCAGGAATTGAACCTGGGTCTCCTGCATCCCAGGAAGATTCATTACCATCTAAGTTACCATTGGTTTGCCTATGTGTGTGTATGTGTGTGTGTGTGTGTGTATAAGCATACATATATATATATATATATATATACAAACATATACAAAAATATAGAAAAGAACATATATATATATCATATACAGGCACACAGTTAAGTATTTACATGTATGCATGAGTGCTTACATTTTATTTATGTGCATGCATGCTAAGTTGCTTCAGTCATGTCTGACTCTTTGGGATCCTACAGACTAGCCTGCCAGAATCCTCTGTCCAAGGAATTCTCCAGCAAGAAAATTAGAGTTGGGTTTCCAGGCTCTTCTGCAGAGAATCTTCCCAAACCAAGGTTCAAACTCAAGTCTCATTCAGTCTCCTTCATTGCAGGTGGGTTCTTTACCAAGAGTACCACCCAGGAACTCAATTTGATTAATTGAACAAAATGAAAATCATGAATCAATACAATGACAATTCAATAATTGAATAAATGACCAACAAAATAAGTGAACACAAGAAAATGAAAAACTTTTCCTAACAGTCAAATGTCATCCAGTATATGCACAATAAATGACAAGCTGGGAAAGTGCCATTTGGAAAATTATGTAGAGATGCTTGATTCAGTTAGGACCATTGATGGAGAACATCTCCTATTTTAAGTTGAATGAAATTTCCAGATCCTAGGGTATTGATTTGATAATGAAACCACACAGGAACTTTTCTGTCATCACAGAAAATTAAATTTGGGTGACAAAAGACAAGGGATATGGATATTTCTTCATTTTCAAAATGAGAGAACTAAATCAGACCATCCCCAAGAAAAAGAAATGCAAAAAAGCAAAATGGCTGTCTAAAGAGGCCTTACAAATAGCTGTCAAAAGAAGAGAAGTGAAAAGCAAAGGAGAAAAGGAAAGATAGACCCATTAGAATGCAGAGTTCCAAAGAAGAGCAAGGAGAGATAAGAAAGCCTTCCTGAGTGATCAATGCAAATAAATACAAAAAAAACAACAGAATGGGAAAGACTAGAGATCTCTTCAAGAAAATTAAAGCTACCAAGCAAACATTTCATGCAAAGATGGCTCAATAAAGGACAGAAATGGTATGGACCTGACAGAAGCAGAACATATTAAGAAGGGGTGGCGAGAATACACAGAATAGCTGTACAAAAAAGAGCTTCATGACCCAGTTAATAATGGTGTGATCACACTCACTTAGATCCAGACATCCTAGAATTCAAAGTCAAGTCGGCCTTAGGAAGTATCACTAGGAACAAAGCCAGTGGAAGTGATGGAATTTCAGTTCAGCTATTTCAGATCCTGAAAGATGATGCTGTGAAAGTGCTACACTCAATATGCCAGTAAATTTGGAAAACTCAGTAGTGGCCACAGGACTGGAAAGGGTCAGTTTTAATTCCAATCCCAAAGAAAGGCAATGTCAAAGAATGCTCAAACTACCGCACAATTGCACTAATCTCACACACTAGTAAAATTATGGTCAAAATTCTCCAAGCCAGGGTTCAGCAATACCTGAACTGTGAATTTCCAGATGTTCAAGCTAGTTTTAGAAAAGGCAGATGAACCGGAGATCAAATTGCCAACATTCACTGGATCATCGAAAAAGCAAGAGAGTTCCAGAAAAACATTTATTTTTGCTTTATTGACTATGCCAAAGTCTTTGACTGTGTGGATCACAATAAACTGTGAAACATTCTGAAAAAGATGGGAATACCAGACCACCTGACATGCCTCTTGAGAAACCTATATGCAGGTCAGGAAGCAACAGTTAGAACTGGACATGGAACAACAGACAGGTTCCAAATAGGAAAAGGAGTATGTCAAGGCTGCATATTGTCACCCTGCTTCTTTACTTATATGCAGAGTGTATCAGGAGAAACTCTGGGCTGGATGTAGCACAAGCTGCAATCCAGATTGCAGGGAGAAATATCAATAACTTCATATATGCAGATGACACCACCCTTATGGCAGAAAGTGAAGATGAACTAAAGAGCTTCTTGATGAAAATGAAAGAGGATAGTGAAAAAGTTGGCTTAAAATTCAACATTCAGAAAACTCACATCATGGCATCTGGTCCCAACACTTCATGTGAAATAGATGGGGAGACATTGGAAACAGTGACTGATTATTTTCTGGGCCTCCAAAATCACTGCATATGGTGACGGCAGCCATGAAATTAAAATATGCTCACTCCTCCAAAGGACACTGACCAACCTAGATAGCATATTAAAAAGCAGAGACATTACTTTTTCAACAAAGTTCCGTCTAGTTGAAAGGTTGTTGTGTCACACGAAGACACGGGGATTCTTGGCCCCCAGAGGAGAAGAATTCAATCCGGGGCCAGAGACAAGGCTTGATCACTCAGAGCTTTTGTGTAATAAAGTTTTATTAAAGTATAAAAGAGATAGAGAAAGTTTCTGACATAGGTGTCAGAAGGGGATAGAAAGAGGACCCCCTTGCTAGTGATAGCAATGAAGTTATATACTCTAAAGAATGTCTCAGGTTGTAAAGACCTAATTTACATTTTAAGATTTCTCAGGCAGGGTGCATCCTGGAAAAGACCATGTCTATCCCCCTAATTTACATTTTAAGATAACACTGTCTTCAGGCAGGATACATCCTGGAAAAGACCAGGTCTACCCCCCTAATTTACATTAACACTGTCCTCAGGCCAGATACATTATTGTTGTATAATCCTAAGGAATGTGGAGAAAGAAAAGAAGTTTGTCCTTTCTTCCTCCTTGAGAATTCCAGACCTCTCTCTCTTTGGGGACCCCTAGACTCCTTATCAATCTGCCTAGGAAATGACTCTCTCATAGTCAAGGCTATGGTTTTTCCAGTGGTCATGTGTGGATATGAAAGTTGGACTATAAAGAAAGCTGAACACTGAAGAATTGATGCTTTTGAACTGTGGTGTGGGAGAACACTCTTGAGAGTCCATTAGACTGCAAGAAGATCCAACCAGTCCATCCTAAAGGAGATCAGTCCTGGGTGTTTATTGGTAGGACTGATGTTGAAGCTAAAACTGCAATATTTTGGCCACCTGATGCGAAGAGCTGACTCATTTGAAAAGACCCTGATGCTGGGAAAGATTGAGGGCAGGACAAGAAGGGGACGACAGGATGAGATGGTTGGATGGCATCACTGACTCAATGGACATGTGTTTGGGTGGACTCTGACAGTTGGTGATGGACAGGGCTGCCTAGTGTGCTGTGGTTAGCGGGGTCGCAAAGAGTCAGACACGGCTAAGCGACTGAACTGAACTGAAACGAGAGTGAGAGGAAATTCTATAATTTTAATGAATCAATTGTTATTTAGATTAGATTGTGAAAATCAATGGTCATTATTATAATTATATCATTGAGAAGAAAGATGTCTTATAACTTCAAGTATCTACAAAGTAGAGTTTTCAACTTTTGGAAGTATGATAGAACTCTCCTAAATATATGCAATAAAGTATAAATTGAGGTCAAAGTCATTATCTTATATATTTTGCCATATTGAAACATTTTGAAATATATCAGTAAGAGAAAATCATTTCTTAAACTTCCTTTAACTGTCATGTCTGAGAACACTGTGCCCATCCCTGTCCTACTGTAAAGACCCTTGAAGTCATCACAGTTTCTCTAAGAGCCCACAACAGCAATCAAAAACAATATTGTTAAAAATATGTCTTGATTTTAGTAAGCATTTACAAGATTCTTTACAAATTGAAAGATAATATGGAGATAGTGGAGACAGAAAAAAAAAAAAAAAAAGTTGTCCCTATTTGAACATAACTTCAGAAAATAACAGTAACAAGATTTAAGTCACCCTTCAAAAGTGGTTACACTCATTTTCCTGTCACACTGAGAACTCCTCAGAAGTACAATTCTGTTTTACACCAGCATGCCAGTACACATGCAATTTAAATGCCTTCTAGCCAATGGATGCAAAGACCCTGTTCTTACTTCGTGATTAATTGGTAAAATCTTTTCTGTCACCTTCTCTAGAAGTTACCTCTATTTTTACATGATCACACACCTATCTCTACTGGCATGTCTTTACTCTCCTTGGTTACATGCCCACATGCCTAAATTGCCTGAGACTCAAAGAAAGAAAACATTATTAGCACCTGAATGTGGGTACGTGAACTTAGTCAATTAATGTGTGACTAATTGTGAGCTTGGGAATGCTAGATTTCTTGTGATTACATTTTCTCTTGATATTATCATTGTGTCAAAACTTAGTAGTACAAACTCAACTTATAAAAGGCAGAAGAATCAGACATCAAATTACCAACATTTGCTGGATTATAGAGAAAGCAAGGGAATTCTAGAAAAAAAAAAAAAGCAAAAACTATTTCTGCTTCATTGACTATGCTAAAGCTTTTGTCTGTGTGGATCACCAAAAGCTATGGAAAATACTTTAAAAAAATGGGAGTACCAGACCACCTTACCTGTCTCCTGGGAAATCTGTATGAAGGTCAAGAATGAACAATTAGATTTAGACATGGAACAATTGACTGGATCAAAATTGGGAAAGGAGCTGACAAAGATGTATATTCCCATCATGCAAAATGCCAGGCTGGATGAATCACAAGCTAGAATCAAGATTTCCATTAGAAATATCAACAACCTGAGATATGCAGATAATATTCTAAAGGTCAAAGTAACTGAAGAGCCTCTTGATGAGGGTGAAAGAGGAGAGAGAGAGAAAAAACAATCTGGCTTGAAACTAAACATTAAAAAAAAAAAAATGAAGATCATGGCATCTGGTCCCATCACTTCATGGAAAACAGAAAGTGAAAAAGTGGAAACAGTGACAGATTTTATTTTCTTGGGCTCCAAGACCACTAAGGACAGTGTCTGAAATTAAAAGTGGCCATGAAATTAAGACATTTGCTCCTTGGAAGGAAAGCTATGACAAATCTAGACAGCAAATTAAAAGAAGAGATATCACTTTGCTGACAAAGGTCTGTATAATCAAAATTAGTTATATATGGATGTGGGAGTTGGCCATAAATAAGGCTGAGTACTAAAGAATCAATGCTTTTGAATTATTGGGCTGGAGAAGACTCTTGAGAGTCCTTTGGACAGCAAGCAGGTCAAACCAGTCAATCTTAAATGAAATCAACCCTGAATGTTCATTGGAATAACTGGTGTTGAAGCTCCAATAATTTGGCCACCTGATATGAAGAGCTGACTCACTGGAGAAGCCCCTGATGTTGCGAAAGATTGAAAGCAAAAGGAGAAGGGAGCAGCAGAGGACGACATAGTTAAATGGCATCACTGACTTAATGGACGTGAATGAGAAAACCATGGGAAACCGTGAAGGACAAATAAGCGTTGCATGTTGCAGTCCCTAAGGTTGCATAGAGTCATGAATGACTTAGTGACTGAACAACAACAACAACAAAATTAATTAGGAAGAATTCCCTTACAACTTTGGAATAAAAATCTGTCTCAAAAGCATTGAAAGAAAGCTTGGTAAAGCTTTTTATCTAGACTTCTACAAAAAGGGGGAAATTCACAGCTATATAAATATTGATTTGCTAAGTACAATTTTCTATTTAATTTTATCTATGGAAATTAGTTCAATTTTTATTAATGTTTTTATGAATATTAAGTTAAATTACTGAAGATTAAATTATCTTCTTTCTCCTTAACATCATTATTGGTTTATCATCAATTATTTGGATGTTGCTTTTAATGATGCTATTCCATGTTTTGAACTGTGGTGTTGGAGAAGACTCTTGAGAGTCCCTTGGACTACAATGAGATCCAAACAATCCATTCTAAAGGAGATCAGCCCTGGGATTTCTTTGGAAGGAATGATGCTAAAGCTGAAACTCCAGTACTTTGGCCACCTCATGCAAAGAGTTGACTCATTGGAAAAGACTCTGATGCTGGGAGGGATTGGGGCAAGAGGAGAAGAGGATGACAGAGGATGAGATGGCTGGATGGCATCACTGACTCGATGGACATGAGTCTGAGCGAACTCTGGGAGTTGGTGATGGACAGGGAGGCCTGGCATGCTGCAGTTCATGGGGCTGCAAAGAGTCAGACACGACTGAGCGACTGATCTGATCTGATTCCATGTACACATACACTAGTCACAATTCATCTCTGCAACATCGGTCTTCTCCCTTCTGGCAAGTAGATAGACTGATTAAGTGCTTAACCATAAATTTGTTTAACACAATAGCCAAGAAAAGACTGAGAATAAATGCAAGGTATGTATATTTATATTTGTAGCTGCCACAGTTTAGACAACAGAGGAAAGAAGTCGAGTCAATTGAGACAGAATCTGAGTCTATAGAAAGAAATCCACTTAAGAACAAAGAAACACTTTCAAATGAGATAGAGGACAAATTTGAATTCAGCAACTCAGAGTTATCAAATCTGATACATAAGATAAAGAGGGAAAAACTGAACATTGAAACAGCATTCAGGTGAAACTTCTGGAAATCACTCTCAGTACCAAGATGTTTGAAATTCACTTGCTCCCTTAAGTTCATGACACTTTGAATTTGACATCTAATCAGTGAAAAGAAATGATTTCTCCAATGTCACCCACTCTGATTAAGCATTAATTAAATAGTTTTTGCTAAAAGGACTTAAAAAAAAAATAACCAGAAGGACTTTAGTATTAGGAAGAATTGCCATCCAATCTATACAGAGGATAATTTCAATTTTCAGTGTAGAATATAGTTAAAGCTGATGTTTATATAGTAATGAAATAAATGTAAGTACCAAATAAATCTCAATAATACTTATAAAATTTTAGTAATTATTTGCTCAAATACATTCATAAAGAACCTTTAAAGAGTAAAATATCTAGAAAATTGTTAGAGGTGATCATCAAGAGATCTTGACTTTCTATTGACTCCTTAACTGGTCCTGGGCCATGGGAGGCTCCTCACTCCATCCTCCACCTTGAAATGTGCATCCTGTCACCATTCCTATGCTAAGAGCCATATCAAGGTTGAAGTCTTGATATGATATGTTATTGAGACCATCTGGATGGTACATATGCCAGAACTTCAAGGCCTCTGTATGAACTCTGCCTTGTGGCTGCCTAACACAAGCCTGTTATTTAAGTTCCTTGCCACCTACTGATCTGGGTAGTCTGCCCCCTATTTGTTAGTTTATTCTTGTTTTCTGTGTACGTGGCCAGTTTCAGTTTTACTTGGGGAACTCCAAAGGTTTTGAAGCAAAAAAAAAAAGTGAATTGTGGGGGACTTTCATGATGATCCAGTAACTGGGACTGCATACTTCCAATGTCAAGGTTCAATCCCTGGCAGGGGAATTAGACCCTGCATGCTGCAACTAAGACCTGGTGCAGTCAAATAAATCAATAATTTTTAAAGTAAATTGTGTTTTATCCAAAGGAAAAATAAAATAAAATTAGAAATGTTTCCACTTACATAAACTGCCTGACACATATACGAATTATGTATGTAATGGCATGCTTTTTGTTGTTAAATTATTTCCATTTTTTCCTAGATTTTTATGTAATTGTGAACCTAGTTATCATGGAACTTTCTGTGAACTTAATATAAACAAATGTGAAAACTCATTTTGTCCTGAAGGAGAAAATTGTGTCAACAGGACATGTATATACATCTGCCTCTGTGCTCCTGGTGGTTCAGTTGAATTTCAACCCACTCTGCCTATATAGAAATATACCATGTTCATGGATCGGAAGAATCAATATAGTGAAAATGAGTATACTCCCCAAAGCAATTTGTAGATTCAATGCAATCCTTATCAAGCTACCAACAGTATTATTCACAGAGCTAGAACACATAATTTCACAATTTGTTTGGAAATACAAAAAACTTCGAATAGTCAAAGCAATCTTGAGAAAGAAGAATGGAACTGGGGGAATCAACCTGGCTGACTTCAGGCTCTATTACAAAGCCACAGTCATCAAGACAGTATGGAACTGGCACAAAGACAGAAATATAGATCAATAGAACAAAATAGAATGCCCAGAGATAAACCCACACACCTATGGATACCTTATCTTAGACAAAGGAGGCAAGAATATACAATGAATTAAAGACAATCTCTTTAACAAGTGTTGCTGGGAAAAATGGTGAACCACTTTTAAAAGAATGAAACTAGAACACTTTCTAACACCGTACACAAAAATAAACTCAAAATGGATTAAAGATCTAAACATAAGAACAGAAAGTATAAAACTCTTAGAGGAGAATATGGGCAAAACACTCCCCTACATACATCATAGCAGGATCCTCTATGACCCACCTCCCAGAATACTGAAAATAAAAGCAAAAACATGTTTATTGTAAATGACTGATACTTCCATATCTACTCTGCAAAACCTGAACTAACCTGTCCCATGCAAGTGAGGCAGAAGGGTCAAGGGACTTTTTATCTTTTATAAAATAAATTAGTAAAAGCAAAAATGCTTTTTAATCTAAAATTCACCAAAGACTAAGAAATATATGAATTATACATTAATGTATTTTACATTCTTATTCTTTTTTGAATTTAAATTAAATTGAAGTGTTTTTATATGCTTGCTGCTGCTGCTGCTGCCAACTCGCTTCAGTCGTGTCCGACTCTGTGTTATCCCCATAAACGGCAACACACCAGGCTTCCCAGTCCCTTGGATTCTCCAGGCAAGAACACTGGAGTGGGTTGCCATTTCCTTCTTCAATGCATGAAAGTGAAAAGTGAAAGTGAACTTGTTCAGTCGTGTCCGACTCTCAGCGACTCCATGGACTGCAGCCTACCAGGTTCCTCTGTCTATGGGAGTCTCCAGGTAAGAGTACTGGAGTGGGGTGCCATTGCAGTTCATTAAAAAATACTGTATGATCAATCTAGTAATAAGATAAATAGTAGTTATATCCATTACACAAATGTCACTTTAAAAAATATAGTAAGATTAGCTCTTTTAAATACACTTATATGCTAGAAACCAACCAGAGAACCCTTCTGCATTTAAAGTTCCAGAAGAATAACATGAATTGGAGTCAGTTATGTCAATATCAATCATTCCAATGTGAATTGAATAAATTCTATCCAAAAATAAAAGGCAGAAATAATCAAGGAACTTAGAAAAAGCCTTAGCCTTCTAAATTCTGCTGAAAAATTGCGTTTATGAAATACAAAAAGATGTATTGTTTTGGCATACCGATGTTAATTAAGTGGGCCCAGCAAGAATGCATTCAAATCATAATTTGTTAATATCTGAATTCTACACCATTGGGACTTTTGTATTCCTTTTCTGAAGAGTGGGTGGTAGGGGGTTCATTGCATCTAACACTAGATTCTATACTCTCATGGGCTTCCCTGGTGGCTAAGACAGTAATTAATCTGCCTGCAATGAGAGAGACCTGGGTTTGATCCCTGGGTTGGGAAGATTCCCTGGATAAGGGAATGGCAATCCACTCCAGAATTCTTGCCTGGAGAATTCAATGGACAGGAGAGCCTGGTGAGCTACACACCATGGGGTCACAAAGGGTCGGACATAACTGAGCAACTAACACTTTTTCTTTTTCATATTCTTAAGAGTGGAAAAAAATACAAAACTAGACAAA